>CM040421.1:136041759-137254459 GCA_022702705.1 Papilionanthe hookeriana x Papilionanthe teres | reverse complement strand
GACATTGTAGTTCTATATTTAATGGATGAAATGAATGATCATCTCTCATCAACTTGATTCATATATTAGATATGCTCATATATAACTTTGATCTCGAAGTATTATTTTTCATGCCATGCTGTGATCAGATCCTCATGGTTCTTCTGAAACTTCTTTAAATACCTTCAACACTAGGTACCTGGATTGCTGCCTAGCATGTGAAACATGTCCGGGCTTTGATTTGTTCATTGTGAATGGGCATACAGACCACCCATGTCAGTTTTCCTCCATCTCATCTTTTTTATTACAGAAACAGACTTTGAAATGAACAAGTATACCGTTTTTATTTTTCTTCTATTTGTGCTTCCTACTCAACATCTCTGCTTTAATTTCTTTTAGAGGAGGATGAGTTCAAGGAAAAATTCCTGCTCAATGGTAAAACCACAACTTGATGAATTATCCTCTCAGTGACTCTATTTCCATATTTGTTGATGCCTCTAGTTGAAATCTAGGATCTCTTTCTTTCAATAATCAGGTACCTAATGTAAAACTGGGTACTTCTAGCCCTCTACGATTTTGCTGCAAACTCTTCCCCCTTGTTAACATTCTTTACAGTAGTTTGTTTCTTAGAGCATTTAGAGATTTTGTGAACGCGGTATGCATGGTTCACTCAATTATTATTTCCTTCCACTTTTGAGGATCCTAAAATTTGCTGCTTCTCCGAAGTAAAATGACATCTGTTTTAATCACAAAAAAAATTGTTGATCATATACCTAAATGATGGTTGTCGTTCCTCTCTCTGTTGCTTGATTAGAGTATCATTACTTTTCCAAATCAGGTTGTTGTTTCAGAAACGCTGATTACCACCCTCATTAGATCCATCTTCTTTGAGAGCTGCTGCGCTCTGCTTGGTAACATTTGCACATTCTACACCCGCTTATCTTAAACTATGTTTTGACTATAATTGCAAGCTCTATGAAGTAGTGATAATCAACCATCAGGTTAATGGAACTGATGGTGATTACGGGATTGTTTGAAGTTCTGGCTTTTTTGGAAGAAGGAACAGCTGTAATCCCTTTTAATAATCTGACCCTTGTCTTTGTTATAAGGGTCAAGTTCTTTTGAGCTTGGTTTTCAATTTCTCCACAGACTAGTAATGATTAAAAAATTTCAATTGAGGGCCTTAAATCAAATGTCTTTTAATGATATAATTGCTACCTTGCGGACTTAATTGTTTGCAAGAGAAATTCCCTTAGATGTGCTAGCACGATCTACAAAGGACCTGAAAACAAAGAAAACTCTACCAACTACAGTAGTTTCTTCTCGATTGCTTGTATTGGATTTAATTATCTAGATTTTTGCTCTCAAGATGGAGCCCAAGTGATTGAGGATAGTATTTAACTGACAACTGGACACTTAAGCCCCGCAACTCTTGCATTACTGTTATATATCCGTGCCTACTGAATGAGCTGAGCATATCATGGCCATGCCAGTTGTTAATGCTGATTACAATTTAGATCATCCTTTGTTGACATTAGGATGACTCGAGATAGTTGAGATTATTGTGACTAATACTGTCATTCTAAACCAGTCCCTTGTCAAGATATTGGAAGCTCGTTTAACCCTAATGAGCAAACTTATGGAAAAGCAGGGCTAGGTTGACTAATTTACCAGGTTATTCAGAGTGTGACCGCTTTTCTTTCCTTGTCTCTCTTTTAGTTTGCTATGAATGTTATGGTACTTACGGTTGAATTTATGAATAGAAATTGAACATTACAGTTAAAGGCTATCTAATTGGATCAAAAGTTTGGTCTGCTGGCCAGTTGCTTAATTGTTGAATTATTATCCTTTGGTGTTACGGACTAGACATTCAATTAGGTCACTTTGCTTTATAAGGTTGACCTGACTGCTTTCTCTTCAGTTCCCGAATAATGTTATAAAACACCTTATTAAATTCCCTAGCCTTCATCATGCTAAATTTATTTTCTGCTAAAACGACTCAGCAAATTTTAATGCTTCTTCACATATACTCAATAAACTCGTAGAGTGATAGATGAAGCATCAAATTTTAAACTTGATGGGAGTAACAATTGAGAGGGAGGCACATCTGCCACTAAATGCAATTCACCCCCTTCTTGGTTTGCGCTATAGCCTTTGAGCTGTATTTGATCTTGAGCTCTTGCACAAAGACTTCACATCCTTAAGAATAGAACCACTTTGTTGTGCTTTGGCAACAACCTTGTGTTTGAATGACTATTCATAAATCATCACCAATTGTTTGCAACATTCCTTTTAATATATGGAATACCCGAAGGTCGATGTCATTGTAATCTAGTAACATGAAGATGTGGCTTTTGGCTGTGTCATAGATACAAATCTCTCACCATAACTATCAATGGAGTTTCAATTGGTAAGCCATTTGTGGAATAGACTTTTAATTTTGCTGGAGTTTGCTCAGTTCAAAACAAAAGTTATCATCTATTTCTTTTGTGCATTTAAATTCTATGATTAGCTTTTGATGCAACGCTTAAGAGTGCAGATTAAATATATGACTTGTTTTTTCACATATGAAACGAATTAATGAGGTTAACCAGTCTTGTTTCAACCTGATATTTTTTGACATGAAGCTTAAACAGACAAATCTCTAACATGTATGCTAGATTCACTAAGGTGATCACATTTTGCCAATAGATTCACTAAGATTATCACATTTTTACTTTCTTCATCGGAAGAATATTTCAATCAAGGAAAGGTAAACAAGATCCTTAGGAGTCTTTCTAAGGAATGGCATGCCAGAATGGATGGCAAGGACCTTTTTAACTTAATTTTTTTATTTCAGGCTGTTTTATTATTTATTAATACATTTTAGACAAACCAATTAAGATGAAGGAAGAAGAAATAGCAAGCACAATAATTAGAAGAAATCGAGTTGATATTGAAGGAGAAGTAGAAATTACATCGACTTCTTTAAGGAGATAACGCTGGAGATGGCAAAAAAGGAAACACAAGTCAACATGTAAGAAAGGTAGAAGTAACTCAAACTTAAAATATTTTAAGGAAGAAATTATTCTTATTAATGCTAGAAATCGATCCATGGAGTGGACCAACATTTAAAAGTGAAAAAAATAGAAAGGAAAGAAGATTATGAATGCTTTGGATTCTTCATTAAGAGAATCATAAATATGGAAGCAAATATTTATCTTATGGCTAAGGACATCATCATAGCTTTAGTTCTCAAGAAGATATATTTTTACTGTTGGAATGATGAAGTCATATGGTACTTGGGATATTGGTTGCTAATAGCATATTTCAATAGATCCACAAATTTGCAATGTTGGAACTAAGGGATGGAAAGCATGATGAGTACGGCATAGAAACAATTGTTTATATCAATAATGTCATTCGGTTTGCACATTCTCTATCAAGAATGTTGTTTTAGTGGATGGATTAAGGCATAATTTTCTAAGTTTCAACCAAATTTTTTATAATAAATTAGAAATTATATTTTTTTTTCCATACCGTTTTTTAAAATTTAAGGGTGAAATTCATTAGTGTGTTTAAATAGGGCTATCAAAAAAAGCTCGTTGTTCATGATATTCTTTTGTTTTACTTATTCAAAAGCTCATATTCAAATCGTTCGTTAAGTTAAAGATCTGAACACGAACAATTTTTTTAAGCTCGAATTATAAACGAGCGAAACACAAACAACCATTTGTTCAATTGTGTTCGTTTTGTTTTTGCTTGAAATTAAAAAACATATTATATATATATATATATATATATATATATATATATATATATATATATATATATATATATATATAATATCTAAGTTTAAAAGATAACATCTCATGTGGTCATGTGGTTCTGAACTTTCTATTGCACAGAGTTGGTTCAGGTTTGAATTTAACGTCTTACATTTTTTTTTTCTAATTAATTTTAACGAGACACTTTTGAGTCGAGCACTAGCCAAACACCAACAAGAACATGTAAATCAATCTAAACACGAACACACTGTTTATGAGCAATTTCAAACACAAGTCAATTTCAAACACGAGCCAACTTTGAACTAGCCAAACACTAGCCAAGCCTGAGCTCGCTCAAGCTAGGCTTGTTTACGACCATATGTTTGAATTTGATAAAATTTTTGGTTTTGATATTGATTGTTTGTGCAATATTAGTATTGAATTTTAGAGAACTACTTGGGATGATTCTTAGTTGTGGCGTGGAATACATGAAGACATTAAAGTTCTGTTCTTAGCCTTTGCTTGCTTCAAGGTTTTTAAACTCTGTAAAAAAAGCCACTAATGCTATTCTCAATTGTAAAATTGTTGAAGATGTATTCATAGAACAGACCTTGGTATTGGAGGATCATAATCATTCTATCACATCTATAAGCTTAATAAAGCACCTTAATGGCTTAAATTAGCATCTCAAGCATGATATGATTAACTTAGTACTCAGGGGAAGGTATAAGAAACCTTTTCTTTAAAACTTCTATTACTGGATTTGATAATAAAAAATTCAGAATAAAATAAATCATCATTCTCTAGCATTCGCTAGACTTTAAGCAAAACGATCTAATGGAACTCTTACTCCCATTTGCTGTTTTCCTATACCAATTGTTTCATACTTTCACTTCTTATTTTATGTATTTCCTCTTTCATGTTTTTCTATGCACTTATACAGTTTTTGTTAGTAGTCACTGTTGTACTCATATCATGATATTGCATAAAAAAAGGAAAAATCAAAATCTATGATTCAGTCCTGCATTGCGCACACAAGATCTAATGCAAAAGTTTACGTCAACAGGATCTACTGCAAAATTCTCTTTAATGTTTATAGGGGATCAATGTTCTCATCCGGAGATTGATTTTGGCGATCACCTTGGTTATATACCATTACTTTTTTTCCTACTCTAATTTTCAACCAGAACATCAAAATGTAATCTTTCAGGAGTGCGTTGATATATAGATATCAGGATATATTCTGAGTGAAGTGAGGAAGCGATAGAAAGTGAGAAGGTTAAGAGATTGCAGTTTTAAGTAGTTCAATTTGTTCGTCCATGTCCATTATAGAAAAAAGGAGTAAAGTTTTTTACATTGAGAATGGATTACAAGTTGTAGTTTTGGTTGGAAGAAAATTGAAAAAGAGATCCCGCACTCCTTCCTTTCATCCTTCTTTTATAACATTCTAACAGGTAAGTTGTTTGGGCCATTGAAAATTTTGGAATATTTTCATTCAACAATGAAAGTGTACTAGTAATGTTGCATCATTATGGCGAATGACCATTTTTCGGTTGGCTTGATTTTTATCTTAATTGTCTCATTTGTTATTTTGAGCTTAAGGAATTGTTCTTAGCGTCATACTTTTGGAATATTTCTAAATATCATTTCGACATGCCTATCCAATACCTTGGGGTTGTACTTTTAACTGAGCGAATTCTGAACTTCTTCTGACTGGAATTCTCCAGACGAAGCATTTAAACTCTATTCTCTAGGGATAACTTCAACAAGTGCTACCTCGATCATTGGTGCCCAGTGTTGAACACACTTTTGGAGCTAACTTGATCTTTGTGAGCGGGCATATAAACTGCTTGCATATGGTTTTTTCTTTATTTTCGGACACTGCACTCTATTTAGCATATTTGGCACTGTATTGGCCTTATATTTTTCTGATTATTTGTTTTTTCTAAACTAATTTATGTTCCCTTTTCACTAAGAAATAATTCCCTTTTTTGGTAACTGCCAGGATGATCATGATGGATGCCTCAATAAAACTACTATATGCTGTAACTGAAATATATGAAGATTCATTGCGCTTTGATATGTTGAGCTTTACACCTTTCACTTGATTTTCACGAACTCCATAATTAGGAATCGTGGAAATATGTGATATATATTTCTGGTTTATATATCCATTACAAACACAACTTATTTCTGCCTCAGTAATGATTCTCCCGATATTTAATTAAAGTTATACTCAATATGAATTGAATTTTTTTGTGCTAAAGAATAGGTGTGCTACATCATTACCTTAATATCATTGAATGAGGCATTTCTTTCGTGGGAAAATTAGTTTTATTTTTCCCTTTAAGATTTTAAATATTTTTTAATTTAATTTAATTTTTAGCTCTAAGCTTAATAGTTCTAATTTTTTTTTTATTTTATTTGTTATAGTGGTTACCCTTTTTTTATTTTGCTTTTTGTTGTAGATTGGGGTTATGGTGATGGTTCATGGGGATGACAAGGGTTTGGTGCTTCCGCCAAAAGTTGCAGCTTGCCAAGTCATTGTCATTCCTGTACCTTACAAAGATGCAGACATGCAAACTATCTTTGAAGCTTGCTCATCAACGGTTCAAACATTGCGACTTGCAGGGTTTCGTGCTGAACATGACTTGAGAGATAATTATTCACCTGGCTGGAAGTATTCTAATTGGGAGATGAAAGGTGTGCCCCTGAGAATTGAAATCGGACCAAAGGATATAGCAAATAAGCAGGTAACTTATACAGATCATGTTGGCTGACATGTTCGTCACCTATAGGCTAATCACCTTAGACGGTTTACTAGAACTAGCTATTTTTAACTTTATTTTCTTCTCCCTATTGCTATTAAAAGCTCTAATCTCATCTAAGTTATAATTTAAATTAAATTGCTGGTTTGAACGCAAAGAATACTAACTCGAATTGCTATAGAATGTTACATGGAGATTCATCTGAAATGTAATAGCTTTGGTGCTATTAGATTGGTTTGTCACATATAACTGTAAGTGTCTTCTTTGTTAAGCATAGTCAGTTTCATCAATTTGTCCATAACTTTTGAGCTGAGGTGACTTTTGACCTACATTGATGATGAGCTGAGCAAGAGATGAAAATTTGAGTGATATTAAAAAAAAAGGAAAGATAAAGGTGTAAAAGTAGAAAGATTGAAATCCAGGGTGCAAGGATAATAAGTGCAGAATTTCCAGTTGAAGTTTCCATTGCTTTTCCATTCATTATTGATGTTTCTACTATCGCTGATGCTGTTGTAGTTGGTGCACACATTGAATACTGCGGACGGATAACTATTGCTGTGTTCATTATCACTTTCTGTCATCCATTCCATCTATGTAGAACCTTTTTTTTCAATGCGCCATGGAAATAAAATTGATTGAGGTGGCCAAATAAGGAATCCAATACAATATTAATGGAAAGATGGAGGGAGAGGGAGAGGGAGAGGGAGAGTTAGTGGTGTGGAGGAGGAATGAACAACAGCATTCCATGTTGGTTTCCTGAGAAAATCTGTAATGATGACAGGTTTAGGATAGAAAAGGGCTTGGTGATGCAGACCATATTGGTGTCTGCCATGGGGGTTGAATGAGGCTAGTAGGGTTTTACTACATCTAGGATCGTGTCATTGTTTAATTTATTTATGTATTTTTTGTTTGTTTTAAGTTGTTGCTTTGCAAAGAAAGCTTAATTTTATTATTTGAGTAAAAGGTCAACATAGTCTGTAGACTATTTGTATGTGGTCATTTCATTCTCAGTCTTTTATTGTGTTTAATTTAATCCCTCGACTCCGTAAATATGCTTCAAAATTGTACTTCTATTGGATTATTATTTAGACTAGATTTGAGGAGATGAGGCACTAATTTGAATCACTTTAGGAGTCAAAGATTAAGCTGGATACATTAGATAGCTTGGGCTTTTTTAGCTTTTTCGTTTTATTATTTAAAAATATTAATGAAAATTTGGACCTTTTTCTATTGCGTGTTATAAGACGTTTGGTGCATAGTGCATTATATTGCTGTTTATGTTTATGAAACATTGTTGAATAATTTTATTTGAGAATCTGTAACATTTATGTTCATGCAGATACAATTTAAAATATTTTATTATTGTTGACATTGGGAGATCAAAACCACTAAAATTAAACATTTTGTCTCATGCGCCATCTTTTCCTCCACCGTTTGATCAAATCAAATATGTTCTACAAAAAAAAAAAAAAAAAAAAAAAAAGTGAACATAAATTACTTCAGAAAAAACAAATAATCAGAATGGCCTATTTTACTAAAGGCTCAAGCAAACTACTAAAGTTTTAGAAAAAATAATAGATTACACTTGAATAAAAAAAGGCATACTTTTTTTTCTGTATTTTGTATTCTTGAGCCTTTAGTTTATTGTTGTTTAACATCTCTCTTATCTTTTTTAGCCTTTCATCTAGCATGGCTCTAAAGTTAGATTATGATCCGACAATAACCATTATACATTTATGACTACACATAATAAACTTATGATGAGTAATTGTTGAAAGGCATATTCATTGTTTATAAGGAAATAAAGCTTTCATGGATTTATATAATGAAGGAAAGAAAAAGGCAATGGATTCATCTCTTGGAATCAATTGACAATCGATAAAATGACGGATTGCGAGGGTTTTTTATTTTTTTTATTTTTTAGTGCTTTTGTATTTATTTATTTATTTATTTGATAGCTATTTGAGGAATAAGCAATCCAAGCTTTCCTAGCTATTTCTTTATTTACAAGGTACTAGAGCTAGGTTAAGGTTTTATGTTTCCTAACTTTATTCTCTCTACTCTTCCATCCTTTTCTCGTTATAGTTATTGCTTCCTTTCATTTTACGTGGCTTCCTTTACTTTCTTTCGAAGGAGTCAACGATCATGAGTGTTTAACATTGGATTGATGGAGAAATGCATCAAGCCTCATATCAGGTAAATGCGAGAAAATATTTGATGTGATTTCAATTTGAAATATTTTTGAATGAAAAAGAAAAATTCAACACCAAATGGATGTACCATTGAAGCCTAAATACCTAAAAATTAATATTTTGGGAAGAAATATATTCCATGATCATGATTTGTTTGTGAAGTATCATGATGCTGGAAATCAGCGGGCTATATATATCCTATCTACGACAAAAGAAGTTTAGAGTTTGTCAAACAAATCCATTCAAAAGAATGCTACACTCGTCTACCAGATCAATATGAAACTCTCCACCACCAAGCAAGATAACCCTTCTTTTATTGAATATTTTGATGCTACGAAGGTTTATTTGCTTGAACTGAATTATGACCAAGATCTTAATATGACATGTTGTAAGGATGCGATAGTTCTCAAGCAATGTGTGAGAACGAGTATTTGAGTTTCTTGTAAGGACTTAATAATAACTTTGATTAAGTTTATGTCCAAATCCTGAATAGAGAAAATGTTTTTCTTTAAATAAGGTTTTCTCTCTCAAAAGTTGAAGAAGGAAGGACAATAATGTTTAATAATTTGAATTCATGCCTCATGTCTTTTGAATGGTAGAAACTATTTGATGTGATTTCAAGTTATAATATTTCTAAATGGAAAAGGAAGATTTAACACCCGGTGGATCTACCTTTGAAGTCAAAATACATAGAAGCTAATACTTTGAGAAGAAACATATTCCGTGATCATGACTTGTTTGTAAAGTATCATGATGCCGAAAATCAGTGGGCTATATTTGCTCCTTTCTACCATAAAAGAAGTTTGGGGACTATCATACAAATGCACTCCAAAATCAAGAATGCTAGCCTCTTCTACGAGATCAATACGTAACTCTTCACCACCTTGCAAGATAACCTCTCTTTCATTGAATATTTTGATGTTACTAAAGTTTATTTGCTTGAATTGAATTATGACCAAGATCTCAATATGGCATGTTGTTAGGATGTGATGGTTCTCAAGCAATTTGTAAGAAAGAGTATTTGAGTTTCTTATAAGGACTCCATAATGAATAACTTTTATCAAGTTCAAGTCCAAATATTATATAGAGAAAATCTTCTTTCTTTAAATAAGGTTCTCTTGTATGAATTGAAGATGGAATGACAATAATAATAATTTGAGTTTTGTAACATCTACCATGATGTCCACTAAACCTAAAGGTAATAGATGTGCTGCCACAAATTCCTTTCCCAAAGCAGGATAAAAGTGTTATCCCAAAGGCAATGATTGTAAGGAGAAATACTTCATCAATTCCAAGAAATTGAAAAACTAAAGAAAATCTTCAATTCCTCGGAAAAGCTTTCTAGAACATGCACTTTTGCCCAAAATGTTTTAACTTTTGATTATTATGTTTTAGTGCCTCAAATACTCATTTTCAAACTGGGATCTTAGACCCATGTTTCACTGACCACATGATATAACTGGTGGAAAATAAGTGGTAGATGATTCTGTAATATTTTATAGGATGATAAGAAAATATCTCGATTTTTTTTAACCTTTACCCTTCAGTTATATATTACATTTTTATTTATCTTATAGCTAACCTTTTGACAATTTATAAAATTACTAAAGATCATAACTACAAGTCACATTTTTTTTACTATTATTGTGTATGTTAGGATCTCATTACGGGAAAGATGATTGGGCAAGTTAGAAAGAAGAATATTCTATATTTTCAATCAATTATCATGCTTCCTTTTTTTTTAAACTCATAATATCAACATCATTTGGGGATATCATTATAGTGCAAATGCATCCTTACTTTAAAACTATATAATATATGTTTTCTTCTTTTTTTATGAATGTAAATATGGAGAATTTTTATTGCGACACTTTTGAACCTCCAAAATATCATTGTGTTATTTTTCATAAAATTAAAATCATGTCAACTTTTTTTTTTTATTTTAATTTACAGTTATACGTAACGACTCTACAAAATCTTAGATATTTTTAGTGCTACGGTATTTGTCATCTTCATTGATGAGTGCACACAAATGACTTTAGTATAACTTTTTAAATAGAAAGATGACATCAACATTATTCTTTATGCCTTTACTGTGATTAAAAAAAAATCAATTCAATACAAATATCAACATATTTTATATTAATAACATCCATGATTATTTTAATTATATATTGCATATTTCTTTCATAAATTCGGGTAGCATCGACCAATTCTCATATTATGACCATCCAAAAATATAAGGAGTGACAAAAAGGAAATATTGTCACTTGCTAGGAGTAGCCAAGACTACTATTCTCCAGAATCTACTATTCTCCAGAATCAAGTACCAAAATGTTATTAAGGGATAACTATTTTAACTGCCATTTACTAGATCGGTAGAATACTTCAATAGTTTAAAAATCCTTTAATTATTTGTCAGTATTTTTCCATATGAATTATTTTTTATCAATGTTTTTCCTAAAAATCTATGGCGCATTTTCTATGTTTATATTCACATATATTACATGCGGAAATTAGATCCAAGACCTTTTAAGTATGTGTTCATTGGGTATACCCCGAGTTAGAAAATGTACAAATGCTATCATTTCACCAAAAAATATCCCTAATTTTAATAGATTACACTTTTGATGAAAAATAACGTTCATTCATTCAACCCATCTTCAGGAGGAGAATATCCGATTGGAAGATAAGTTTCATGAAATTGTAATATTTTATCTTAAATTTCCTACAACCTAGAACGCAGCAAATTCTGGCCCTATTACAAAAAGAATTAAGCTCGGCTAGAATCTCTAGCGTGTTTAAGACTTATGACCATTATCAAATAATAATAATCATTCATTATTACTATTTTATACTCTATCTCTCAATATACATTATTTCAAAATTTTCTCTTAGCACACTGTGATATGTATAGTTTTATTAAAATTGAAAATTGAATTGAACTGATCACATTTGGTTGATTTAGTATGGTTTTGAAATAACTATTTAGCTTTTAGTTTTAAAAAATTTTAATATTTAGTTTTTGATTTTTGGATCAAATTTTATCTTCATTAAACCAAATAAGCCAAAAAATCAAATAATATTAGTCTTGGGAAATTAAATTTGCTTGGACCAACCTATCCATTATCAACTCTGTACGTGATGCGCCTCTGCTATTTTGTTATTCTTGAAGTTCATTTGAGGAAGAGCAAGAGTTTGAGGAGAATATCTTAATATAGTACTTTGATTCCTAACATTAAATATTATTTTGCTTAAAATTAAACTGATTAAATTGATTTATCATTTAGTTCAGCTTGGATTGGTTTTACCAAAAATTGTCTTCTGAATTTCAGATTTTGGTTTAATTCAATTAGATCAAACTGTGAACCGATCATTTAAATAAACTAGTTGCACACTCCTTCATGCACATAAGTCTTTTTTTTTTTACAATACCATGAATCTTATCTGAGGTATTGAAAAATGAGAATTTAAAATAGATCATGATAGAAGAGATAAATGCCTGGAATAAAAATCACATTGAGTTTGTGGACCTACTAAAAAGGCAGAGTAATTGTGGGCGGCACCTAAATTTTTTCTGTGAAGTATAAAGCTGAGGAGAGTCTGGAATTATGCATTACAAGATTTTCTGCGATATGAAATACATGCATTTAAAATTGCCAATCAAGAAATTTTTGTTTCTATCGGAATATAATCGATATTTAGATTTCTCCAACTGCTAATATTAGATAATTCATTGCAATAATATTAATGTGAAGAATGTTATTTTTAATGATATGTCAAAAAAGAGGTCTATTGGATCTATCATTGGGATTCGATAGTGCTTTCACAAATAAACAATGAGTAATGCTTATATGAACTCAAATAATTTTCGAGTGTTTGGTTTGACATATTTATAGGAGTTATGAGGAGTGTTGAATATAGACAAATCAAAGAAGACCATACACTCTTCTTAAAGCACTCTTTTGATCAATATATCTCAATCATTAATATATATGTTGATGATATATTTTTACATGTGACAACAATCACGAGGGCTTTGAGAAAAAAATAATTGAAGAATTTGAAACTGAAAAGCTAGGCAAACTCAAAAACTTTAGGGATATAAAAATTACTCAATATGAATAAAGAATATTTCTTTTATAGCAAAAATATGCTTTGGATCTTCTAGATGAAATAAAAATGACCGAATGGAAGCCGTGTTAAACCCTAATTAAATTAGGTTAGAAGTTAGACATAGACGAAGAGATAACCAATATAGACACTGGATAATATCGAAGGTTAGCTGAAAAATTAATCTATTTTAGTAGACAAATTATTCTATTTATCTCAAATTCGATTTTACATCACATTTGCCATAAATCTTGTTAGTTAATTATTGCACACACCTTGGAATCCCACCTTTAAATTGCCAACAACATTCTTAATTGCATTGAAATATTAAACCATATTAAACAATTCTTATTTTGTATAAAAATACTCATTGAAATATTAAACCATCCAATATTTCATAGCCACATCTTTTTTTATATCAACTCTATTTAAATACTAGAAAGTTAGATCTCCAGCCTACCAAGTAAGGAGCACCTGCCAACTTGGCATTAGGTTGGATTCACAAAAATCAAGAATTTCTTTTGTAAGGATTTACTCATCCTTAGGAGGAAAAGCTATCCAAGCTGTCTCCATGTATATTGCCAGCCCATGAGAACCCTTTGTCAATATAGGGAGAGATCATCGACGGCGTCTTGTTTGGCTGCACGAAATAGGTTATAGTGCATCTCATCCAACTGTACGAGTTGTTGCTTGACCAACAATGATCAATTTTTATTTTTATTTTTTAATTTTTGTTACATAGAGGCATCACCACAGTTGGAACTATGAGGTTTTCCAATCATCGGGGAATATGGATGCATTAGAAGCAGAATTTGAAATCTTGTAAAAAATGCTTTTTGTTATTTGGAAGATTTTGGTAGTACAAGATAAATAAAAAATTAAATTGAGATAATGTGAATGTGAAATGATTGAGCTGCATTCTTGTGCAAAACCCTTTATTCAATATTTAGCATTTACTATTTATTATATTGCATATTCATTTGTATCATCAATGTGGACTTGTATCAATGGTTTTTAGCTTTATGCAAACACTGCTAATTTCTCCTCGGATGAATAGACAGGACAGCTATAAAAGCTTCTGCGCTGTATTTGAAAAGTTTGATAAAGTTGGAAGCTTTATATTTCTCTCCTTGAAACTATTCCTAGAATGTTACTAGGGAGAAGATTGCAGATTACTTCTTATTTTGGGGGCTTCAAAACCTTCTCGAATCAATTTCAAATCTTTTCATTCACTTTGTTATTCTTCTTTATCACGGCATCAATAGCTTGGTTAATCTAAATTGGGCAAGGCCTTCAGTATAAATCTTTATAACATACTTATTCATAATCATTTTGTATATCTATATTAATAAATGAAGCTTGTCTTTGAAGGTGCGCATTGTACGGCGTGATAATGGAGCTAAAACAGATATACCCTTCTCCAGCTTGGTTGAACATGTCCAACATGTTCTATCCAGTATTCATGAAAACTTGTTCAATGCTGCAAAAGAGAAGAGAGATGCCTGTATAAAGGTTGTCCATACATGGGAGGAATTTATGACGGCCCTCAATGACAAAAAGTTGATCTTGACTCCCTGGTGTGATGAAGAGGTATCCGCACAAATCATATTTTCTTGATTTCTTGATAATTTTGCTTCCTAAATTCAGCCTTTACAAGTTAATCTGATTCTGAACATTTTATATGTACTTTGTTAAATGTCCACCTAATGCTCCTGAACTGGCTGTGCCAGGTGTTTAACTGTTTGTTTTTGTTGACTCAATTACAAAACAAGTCCTTAATTGCGTATTAGCTGTTCTAGACCCTATTCATGGCTTTGTTTGTTCTGTTCATGACGCCTAGTTCAATAAAACAGTTGTAGAGGCCCACTTACTTTAAAATGTGTCACGTGTTGCACATTTTTTCTTAACTGTTTGTTTTTTCCCATAAGGCAATATATATATATTTTTTTGACCTGCATGACTGAGCACGGTGCGTGCTTGGGTCGCTAAACATGCCTAGTTGCATGTTATAGATGCAAAAACTTGCATGGCATCTAGCGAATGAAACCAACCATAAAATCAACTAGTTTGCAATCATAGGATGAAAATAATATGAACTTGATTAAATTTTGATTGGACTTCTTATGGTTTTTCCAATCATTGGTGCACTTATCTCATTTGCATACACTCTCACTAGTAAATCAGGGAAAAAAATTTTATAAAGAGCCTACAGTGGATTTAAAGAAAAATATAAACTATGAAATATAAATATTCAAAGTTGAAAAGCTATACACCATGGTTTAGGTTATAGAGGCTAGACAGTATGTGACATCCCAAAGGAAGACATGATAAATAATAAAATTAGCTAGATGTGTTAATATAAAGAAAATAATTTGAGCAAGATTAAATTTGGAGTGAGGCCTGAAGCAAACTTGACACGAGCGTAAAGGAGCCGCGCTGCAATTCCTTCATTTAGATTGAGCTGATTCATAACTAGGAGTGCTGACTAGCTCTTCCACGTTGATTTGACTCTTTCACATAGGCTCTCCCTGTTTTCTCTTCTAGGGATGAAGGCGGTTGGTGCTCCAGCTATATCTCGTTCAAGATTGCGATTATACTCAATATTCCTCATTCTCCACAACCTTATCTCCATCGTTGCCGTCGTTGCCGTCGCCTTTGCAGCCATCCCTCTTCCCAAGGACAACAACCTTGTTGTCTCCTTGCAGCCCAACCCTTCTTCCTACCCATCCAACCACCCAGGTCACCCACCTTGTCTCAGCTGCCAAATACTCTCCATCTCCATGTCCATCCCTTCACCAGATCTCCCGACCACCTTCACAGCAACCCACTCCTCCCTAGATGCACCCTGCTCTTCTAGCCATTGTCTTTCCTGTAGTAGCCCCATTCACAACCCCTGCCAGTTAGCTGCCACTTCCTCCGATGCATCCAACCCATCTAGCCCTCCATACCATTATTTTCCCTTAAACTGCAACACCATAACCCTCAATCAAAGCCCTAGTTTTGGTTTGTGCCATGCCTTTATGTTATTTACTATTTCCTAGTATTTCTGGTTGTAATCTCTATATGATTTCAGTAATAAAAATTGCACTTTCGTTGTCATTTGGTTAAACTCCAGTATCATTTTGTATTAAAGTTAGCCTGCTTCTAGTCCTATTATAGGGTTTCTAGCACCCACTTGCACCCAACTTTATCTCCACACAAAGTTTTTCTTTCCCACACATGTACGCATCTTCCTCCTACCCACACACAAACCTAATCTTACCACCTAGGAGGCAATTGCTGGAGCTTGATCTGGAGTTTACCATGGACGAGATGTAGCGGGAATTCTGTCCCGCTAGAACTAGAGGAAGGCACCATGGGAGAGATCACTGACGAGAGCGGTAGCGAGATCCGAATAGGAGAGGGAGGAATACCTGAATCTCTTTTCTAGGGAGGATTCTAGTGGAGAAAGAAGACAGGTCGCGACACTTTAGGATACAATATCGGAGGAGGTTGAAAGATGAAGTGCTTGTTAGAGGATTCAAAGATGAAGTGCCTGTTTGGAGGTACAAAGGCTCAAGAGAGAAAATGGATATACTAGATTTCAAGGTGAGAATGTGTTCGAATGATTAATATAGCGGTTGTAGATCGTCATGAGAATCTTTGAATACAAGGAGGTGCCAAATGATTGGAAAGTGAAATTAGTTGTTATTAATTTGAATAAGAGAGCCTTGTTGTGGTGGGAGAATTTGAAGAGAGAAATATGACAGAGTAAGATTATTACTTAGGAGAATATGAAGAGAGAGTTGTAGTGACATTACCTACCTTCACACTACCGTCAAAATCTTTTCTTAACACTCTACTTCCTACAAATGTAGGACCTATCGGTGAAGGAGTACACAATAGAGTTTATGGAGCTTAAGCTGAAATGTGCTTTGACAGAGTCAGAAGCGCACAAACTAACCAAGTATTTGGGAGGCTTGAAGCCCGCTAACTGTAACATGGTACAACTATAGCCTTACTGGTTTTTGGATGAGTTTAGACCTTGGCATTGAAGGTGGAGAGGCAGCAGAAATAGAGTAGGCACCCACAACCATTTAGACAACCACTTGCAGTTGGAGGGGGCACGCCTTAAGGAGTTGAGAAGACTTGTCAGGAAGGCCAAAGCCAAAAGAAGCCCGAGAAGACTAGCACGCCCACTATAGTTCTGGTCTGGAAATGCTTCAGATGCCATAGATATGGGCACATTGCCTCTAGTTACCAGATGAGCCGAGTTGTATCATTTACCGAGCAAGGTGCAGTAGAGGAAGTTAGCGACAAAGATGCAGCTGAAGAAATGAGTGAGTACCATATTCCACCGGATGAGGGCGAGAAGCTTGTAGTTCGATGGGTCCTACAGATTGACAACAAGAGATCAGAAGTGGCTTCGCCACAACATTTTTTTTACTCATTGCACTATGAAGGGAAATGTATGCAATGACGAGTGGAGTTGTATCATTTGTCGAACAAGATGCAGTAGAGGAAGTTAGTGGCGAAGAGACAGCTGAAGAGAAGGGTGAGGAGTACCGTGTTCTACCGGATGAGGTGAGATGCTTGCGGTTCAATGAATCCTACAAATGGAGACAACAAAAGAATCAGAAGTGGCTTCACCACAATATACTCTGCACTTGTTGCATTGTGAAGGAAAATGTATGTGGCCTCATCATTATCAATGGAGAGAGTACCAATAAGTGACATCTATATAGATGGTGGACAATTTGAGCCTCAGGACTCGAAGACTCTCCCAACCATACTTCCTAATGTGGTTTGAGGAAGAAGAATAAAGTCAGCATTGATACTAGATGTTTTGTGGAGTTTTCAATTGGGAGCCAATTGTAATATCAGGTTTGGTACGACGTGGTGTCCATAGATGCCGACTACGTTTTGTCGGGGAGATCATGGCAGTTTGATCGTCATACTCAGCATGAAGGTTTCAAGAATACCTACTCCACCAAGGTTGTCAAGCCATAGTCCTACATTCTATGGACTTCGAGATTGTATCTGCCTTTGCCAGTAGAGAAGTGCCAGTAAGATCTGTTTTGGTTATCATAGAGGAATGCATGATAGAGGCGCCGTTTTGAGATACATGCCATTTTCTACAGATAGCATGTTAGAACATCATGATCGATACTTTACCACCATTGCCGCCACCATTAGAGGGAGTTCAGTCTGTTCTCATGTCAGGTAGGACTGAGTCAACCCGGGACTACCTTTGAGAGACTCTGTAGGGTACAATTGACACAAAGTCCTAGTTTAGTTCAGTAGTGCACCCTCATATGGTTGGACTGATATGCACACTTGTAAGTGGGGAAAGATCGGTGTTTTGGGAGATGATGCAGCCGACAGTAAGATTTAGGTGCTTCTTAGGCCACAATCATAGATCCTTCAACCCCGGGAAGTTACAACGACTCCTCTACTTTCAACTTGCAGTAAGAAGCCTCAATGAATGGGTCGAAGCTCCCTTAATTACGGGAGACTGACGCAGGCGTAAGGAGCCGCGAGAGCTTATCCCACAATTTCTTTGTTTGGACCAAACCAGTTAATACCTGGCCGATCGGCTCTTCCACGTTGGTTTCGCGCCTCCTTTCCATAGGGGCATCTAATCCTAGTTATCTAGGGCTTATATATGCGATTCATGTGTTTTAGGTTTTCAGTTTTTTTATTGTATTTTTGTCAGGACTACCATAGGCATCCCCTACTCTCCTTGATAGGGCTATATCCGAAGGCGGGTGCTGCTCCGAATGTATCTTGTTTGAGGTGGTGATTATTCTCGATTTTTCCTATCCTCCGCAACCTTACCTCCGCTGCTACCGCCGTCGTCATCACCCTCACCGCTGCAACCATCCCTCTCACCAAAGACTGGAACCTTGCTGTGTCCCTGTAACCCTACTCAGGCCACCCACCTCGTTCTAACCTCCAAATCATCCTCATCTACCTGTCCATCTCCCGACTCAGCAGCCCACTCTTCCCTATCCACACCCCGCCCTTCCAGCCGTTGTCTTTCTTGTGGCAGCCCGTGCTAGTTAGCCGCCACTTGCCCTGCTACAGCCAACCCATCTAGTCATCCATACCACTATCTTCCCTAAACCGCAACACCACCTCCCTCGATCGAAGATCTAGTTTGGGTTTGTGTTGTCTTTATGCTATTTCTTATTTCCGAGTGTTTTTGGTTGTAATTTCTATTTGATTTTAGTAATGAAAATTGAAGTTCTATTGTCGTTTGGGTTAACACCGGTATCAAAACTATAAATTAAAATTTCATAAAAGAAACTGTGGATTTAAAATAAAAACATGAAATTTAAATATTGAAGGAGTCGGAAAACCTGAAGTTGGTGGTGTATGTCATTGTTAGGCATGCATATTGAGCAAATGAATTGAAAGATTACTATTCCTGTAATTTTAATTTTATTAATTTTCTTTTAGCAAAAGTTTAATTTTTTCTGTTTTTTTTAAATAATAAATGTCAATGATTTTCTTTATATTGGGAATGGGTTTTATTCTTCGATTTTCTTTGGGAGCAACTATTTTTGTACTTGATAGTGGTTTTGAGCTTTTTTGTGGTTATTAGGTATACATTTGATCATTATTTGCTAAGTTTTTTACCCATTTGGCATTTAGCTATTTCATTGGAAGTCTTTTTTTTTGGATACCTTGAATTCTTTGCTTGTTGTGATTAGATTTCTATCTTGGGTTGGATATTGCAGTTCTTGCATCCTCTGCCATGGTTATGATAAATGTTATTGGAGATTGGACCTTTTGTTAGTAGTGGGTTCAATGATTGTGATTTATGCTACGATTTTAGCATATTTATGGGTTAATTTTGTTATTCAGCTTGTTGGTTTTGTGTGATTTATATTTTTCTTATTATCATGGACGGTTATTGCTGGCCAATTGAAGTGAATTTATTTTGAGGTTGTGGGTTGCTTGACTATTTTTTTATATTAATCTAAGAGAATTTTGTGATTGTTGAATGGGTCTGAATTAGTAACCTCATGATTGACATGTTGTAATTGTCTAGATTATGAGTGTCAATATTGGATTCAACATAAAAAATTGAAAAAAAAAACCGAAGCTAAAAATTGGAGTTCAAATAAAACTATACAATACTAGGTAAGTTTTGGGTCGACATTAATGAACCCACAAAATGATGACTTAAACATTTAATTCACTTTTTAAGAAAACACCTACAACAACAACAACAACAACAACAAAGCCTTAATCCCACTAAGTGGGGTCGGCTACATGAATCCTTTTTCTCCATTGCGTCCTATTTAGTGTCAAATTTTCGTTTAATTCTAATAAATTAAGATCATTTTTTATGCAATAAGCCCAAGTTTTCCTAGCTCTGCATCTCGCCTTTCTTAACATAAGTTGTATTTCAAACATCTACTCTCCTAATCGGATCATCAGGTGGTCGACGTTTAATGTGACCAAACCATCTAAGGCGACTCTCTCTAATTTTATCCGTCACTGGTGCAACTCCAACCCTATTACGGATATATTCATTTCACATTTTGTCTCTTAAGTGTAAAACCACTCATCCACCTAATCATTCTCATCTCGGCAACACTTAACATTATGCTTCTCTTTTAAAGGCCAGCATTCAGCACCATAGAGCATTGAAGGTCTCACCACCATCTTATAAAACTTTCCTTTCTGTCTAAGCGGTACTTTTCTATCACACAAAAGGCCGGACGCATTCCTTCACTTCAACCAACCAACCTGAATTCTACTATTAACATCCCCATCTATATCAGTATCGCTTTGAACAATGGACCCGAGATATCTAAATCGTTCACACCTTTTAAGAAAACACCTATACAAATATAATATATTGTTATATCAAAATCTAGAATACGTATTCATTTCAGATAAGGATGATGCTAACTCATCATAATTAAATATTTTTCATGTCAAGTTAAGACTAGTTAGGTCAAGTCGAGTTTGATTTTGAATTTTTGGTGTGTTTTAATATTTGAATGAGATTTGGGCTGACTATATTCATGTCTAGTCATTTTAATATTCAAATCCGAACCTAACACTTTAACCAAAAATTGACACCTCAAACAAGAATCATACTTATATTGATTTTGTCTAAATTTCATCATTTTAATATTTTATCACCAAAGCTAATTATAATGTCTAACTTTTTACTTAAAATTACAACACAACCTTAAGCGCTGATACAAAATCTGACTTAAGATATACTGAGATCTAGTGTTTTCGAAAGCAAATCAACAACAATATGCACAAAAACAAATAAACAGGTACAAATTAAAGAGTAGCAATTTCTTAATTTTAACAAATATTCGATATTTTATAAGAAGATAAAAAATAGCATGAAATCTACATAAATGATAAGTAAATAGATTCTACTAAAAATAATGTGAAGAAATTCAAAACATGAAACCATATAATCAATAAAAAATAAAACATCAGTAAAAATACGATTTGCATAAAAATGTATAATAAAATCAATCATGAATACAAATAGATTACAAGATTTTAGACAAATATAGTAAAAATGAAAATAAGTTGCTAAATGGAGCTTGAAAACTATATTCTTATGGAATTCCAATTTAGGTTGTTAACTTGGAAGAGATTACAAATATTTAAATTTTGCTAAAATATGATATGATGAATATTTATTTGGCACAATATTGTAAGTAAAACAAAATCTATATTTTGGACTTTAATTTAGATGTAATATGGTTCAGGAGGATGTACCTTGGTGTGTGCTTTTGCTAATGATATCCTTCTCGTGGATAAGACGAGAGAAAGAGCCCAGGAAAAACTTGAATTATGGATATCTACATTGGAATCTAAAGGCCTCCATTTGAGTATAACTAAAACTGAATAGATGGAATATAATTTTAGTAGTAGTAGCTCTAGTGATAGAAGTGTAACTTTGGGTGATCAAATTATTAAAAGGTGTGAATGATTTAGATATCTAGGGTCTATTGTACAAAATGATGGTGATATAGATGGGGATGTTAATAGTAGAATTCAAGTTGGTTGATTGAAGTGGAGGAATTCTTCGAGCCTTTTGTGTGATAGAAAAGTACTGCTTAGATTGAAAGAAAAATTTTATAAGATGGTAGTGGGACCTGCAATGTTCTATGGCACTGAATGTTGGCCTTTAAAAGAGAAGCATAATACCAAGTTAAGTGTTGCTAAGATGAGAATGATTTGGTGGATGAGTGGCTTTACACTTAGAGACAAAATACAAAATGAATATGTCCGTGATAGGGTTGGTGTAGCTCCAGTGAAGGACAAAATTGGAGAGAGTTGTCTTATATGGTTTGTTCAGGTAAACGTCGACCATCTGATGATCCGATTAGGAGAGTAAATGTTTTAGATTCGACTTATGTTAAGAAAGACAGAGATAGACCTATGAAGGCTTTGGTTTATTGTATAAAAAGTGATTATTAGAATTAAATGAAAATATGACACTAAATAGGATGCAACGGAGAAATGGGATTCATGTAGCAGATCTCACTTAGTGGGATTGTTGTTTCTGTTGTTGTTGCTGTTGTTGTTGTTGTTGTTGTTGCTGTTTATAGGGATCAATTAAAAAAAATCAATTTATTCTTTAAAAGATGGATGCAGTGTGTGGTTTGCATATTTTGTTTAAAAATTCTCAAAGTATTATTTGCATTTAAAGTATTTTGTTTTAACGATCTATTTAATTAAAGGTCCTTGGCAAGCAATTAATAATTTTCTGCAATACTTTATGAAGTTTTACATAGAGCTTTAGAGACTAAAAAGTCTTACCATTATATCCTTTTCCAAGTCTACTGTATCTATGATTATTATGTGCAAAAATAATTATCTTATTTTAATCTCCACGCCTGCACAGAAGTATGACCATATTTGATCACATTGAAGAAACTATAGTTTACGAATTTTCTTTAAATATGTATTGGATTTAAGAAATTAATTTATATTTACAATATGATTCTGTAGCTTATGTTTTTATTTCTACATCTACAGAAGTTTTTTTTACTAAAATGTGTTAATGAAGCTAAATCTTAAATAAATCATACGTCTTAAATAAATCATACATTGAGAGTTCAATTTAAAATTAACAATAGTTCAAATCAGAATGTAACATCAAGAGTTTAGATTTGGATTTCCAATAACGCTTGTTATCTTAGCATGAAATTGAAGTTAAAGTTCTTGATCATGCAAGTGAACAAATCATGTCTGTTAAAACCTATAAATCTAATCAAGAATCTAAAATTTTAACATCTGATGAAGTATCTATCAATATTGTTGCTAACTTTACAAGTATAGGATTTTCAATTTATTGCTTGATTTTTCTTAGTTTCAAATTTCTAAACATTATTTCTGTTAGAAGGCTATTACATTATCATTCACATGATTTTTTTTTAATTTTTTAATTTTCAATTTTAATCTAAGGAAACAAAAATTTATCAAAATTAAGCGCTTGCTGTTTGCAAATTTTCTATATGCGACTACATGAATATGTGATTTGTTGTTGCAAATTGCTGCCAATTTTGTATTTTGTTATTTCTTTTGATCTATAGAATTTTATATGAAATGCATTATCTTGCATGTAAACAGAAGTAGCGTGCATCCATAGCCATTTGAATTTTATTGTATTTTATTATTTTATTATTATTATTTACTTTTTGCTTCATTTTACTTTTTGCTAAATTGTTTCAGTTTAGAACTGTTCCCATCATTTCAAGGGGTCAAGTGTTGGTCGATTCAATTTTTTTGTATGAATATTTCACTTTTTAAATTTTGCATCGAGATACTCTTAGGAAAATTATGAGTTTTTGAATTTGAAAGAGTTGATAGATACTGTTCTTGATGGTGTAATTTGTATTATAATTAAACATCCAACTGCCAATTGAAACGTGGTTAGCAGTAAACAGTTACAATGTAATTGTATATTTGAAATGATAGTTTTTCTATTTAAAATTTTTTTATTTAAATGACAGTTTGCCAGAATTGGGTTGCTACTCTAAATTTGACCTCCGAAATCAAGTTCACAAGCGACCTGTTCTGGAAACTGAAAAGGGAATTTGATTAAGTTCTGAAATTTTTTGTATATTGCAATCCGCCAGGTTGCCTCTATGGATGGCTTGATTTACATTTTAGACTTGAGTATATTATCTATTTATAGCATTCTTTGTTCCACTATTGTGAATTGCTTTCTCCATGGAACCAAACAGGTTCATTCCTGTTTAATTATGAGCATGTTTTGTGCATGTTATTCTTGTAGGAAGTTGAGAAAGATGTGAAAACACGCACAAAAGGTGAACTTGGATCTGCCAAGACATTATGCACTCCTTTTGATCAGCCAAGTCTTCCTGAAGGTAAAATCAAAATATGTGCTTACTTGAATCTACCAAAAAAATAGAATTCACAGAAGTAATAAGCTACTTTTATACAGTGCAATTGGACATACTTCTCATTTCTCTAAAATAACTCAAATAAGTGCTTTCTTGTTTGCATGTTGGGATCTAGCGAGCATTAAATAGTGAAAGATCAAATCCAAATAATTGTTTCAAGTATTTTTGGTCTATTTTTGTTTCTCTTATCACATGCAATTTTTATGTTGTAGGGACTCTCTGCTTTGCATCAGGGAAGCCAGCCAAGAAGTGGACTTATTGGGGTCGAAGCTATTAATTTAAGCTCATTTGCTGAAGTTACTATACAATCTTTTACGCTTGTTGATTTATAAGGATTTCTTCTTCTGCTGCGTTTACTATTCCCATCTTCAAAATTTTTTCAGTAAGTTTTGCCTTATATGTCTTGAAGTGTTTATCTGGCTATGACCGTTCCATATTTTTTACGTCCCTCTGAAACGTCATCCGGTTCTGACAAGATTTTGTAACCTATTTGTGATATTAAATGATTAGTTTTATTTCGATCATCATTATGTGTCAAGTTTGCTACACTCCTGACGGTGATTATTATTATTATTATTTTAGTATTTTGTTTCCTGTATAGAATTCTGGTAGTCCTTTGCTTGGATAAAAAAAAAAAAAATCGACGAAATTGAAATGGATGCTGATAATGTATAAGCTGATTTTGAATTTATAAATTTTGATATAAGATATTTCTTAAATATATTATAAATTAATACAAAATATTTGAAAGTTTACTTCTTCAGATATCATTCACAATAACTTGAAATATCAATACATTTTACCATATCAGTAATATAATCATATCATATGTATTTCTATGCCATCACTACAATAGCAAAGCCTAAGATTTTATTAATTAAATGTACATTAATATCAACTTTCTTTTTCAATTACACCTGAGTATCATAAAAGGGTGAAATTCATCACAAGTAATAATGCTGATGCATATACAAATAGTTTGTATAGCACATATCATTTTCATTCGATTCAATATGAATGTATGTATGTATGTATGTATGTATGTACATCATTAATTAAAATTATGCAAGTTGATTTACAGGCTTTAGTAACAATCAATGCAATTGGTTAAGAAGAATGAAAAGTGCCACCATAAATTAAAAAAAGAAGATTGCTCACGTTGAACTCAGAAAATTTCTTTGTGCGAGTTCTATCAACATTTGAATGTAATACATGTCACAATATTTTTGTTAATTCATTACAATTCAATTTTATTGTTACTAAATTTTTTTTAATTAATTTTTTAAGTAATTTACATATTTAATAATTATTAGATTCTCATTGTTTAGTCATTGCTTATTAAATTATTATATAACTCTTTTAACATATTTTTTTCAAGTTGTGAAATTTTATACTAATTTATATATATATTTAAAACTCATTAATTAATTTATGCTTTAGTTTATGATTGGATTATCGCTATGTAGTATTCTTATTTGAGTCTCATAATTTAATTATTAAGAAATCATACTTTATCTTATTGTCTAATTTGTTATTAAGTTTATTTATAAATTTATATGTGCGTACACATGTATAATTATCTTACTAAAGATTTTTCTAAAATTTTAAATTTAATTCCTTTTTATATGTTAATTTAAATTCGATCATCTGATTCTCAAAACAAATAAAATAGTCAAAAGAGAACACTGAAATTAAAAATACATGAATTTAATTAAAATTTTACGTGAATCAATACTTAAGTAGGATTTACTAAATGCAGTAAAACCGATATTCGTAAATCTAGTTATGCTAAATCCAAATTTTATGTTTGGTATTACCGTTAAATCCACAATTTGTGTGACATTGTTTTCAGGATTTAACATAAGGCTATCACTGATGCTGCTACCAGCAAAGCATGAGAAAATGCATCGAGGACTCTCTGTAATTCCCTTAAATGCTTTCCAAAATTTAATGAAATATTACGTGAATCAATACTTTAATGGGGTGTTTGGCTGCCACTTGGATTTAACTTAAGTAGGATTTATTAAATCCAGTAAATCCGAATTTTATGTTTGGTATTATTTCTGTTAAAATCCACTTAAATCCACCATTTGTGTTTGACACTTGTTGCGGGATTTAAGATGGGGCTCTCATCGATGATTATGGCTACATTCATCATAGCAGGGGAAAATGCATCGAGTACTTTCTGTAATTCCCTTAAATGCTTTCCAATACAAGTTATCATGGTATTCAATACATGTTCTCTTTAATGATGTCATTCAAAGTAGAATGATAATGCTTGTCATGGCAGAGTAGAAAGTATTTCGATTTATCTTGTATGAGACGAGTTAGACATATTAACAAGAAACGGTACTTGCAGGAAGAGAAACCTGGTAAATTACTAGAACTCAAATTTAATGCTCCACAAAAATTAAAAAAATGTTCTTTTCTTGTTGAGCCTTCATACAATAGTGCAAAAGTCAAATAGAATTAAGAATGTTCTGGACCTAATACAGGGGTCAAAAGCTGCAGTGTTAGTTAGGAAATGGAGGAGAGGAAAAACAACCTTTGATGCAGTTCGTAGCCTTAATGACCAAGGTTTGTTATAGCTCGCCTAATTGATTTTGAAAAGCACGCTTACAAATACATAGCACCCAATTCTTATGTATTTACATATCTGACACATGCACTTATCTTTTTACATTTATATCATCCAAAACCTCATACCACATCTAAAATACCAGTATTCAAACTTTTAAAAATTGAAATACACATTTTCATGCATATGTAAGATGGTGTATATGTAAAGATTGAAGTTTAAGTTTTAAGATATGTAAATGCAAAAGAAATAAGTGGCATGTATGCTGATCTTTCAAATATCAATGGCACACATCACATGAATTAAAAAATAAGTACATAAAATAACCTTTTTAAGTTGTCCAGCTAACATAATACCCAAAACAAAATTGAGATTAAATCCCTCACAATTCACTACTTCCAATTTCTTAGTGCTCCTCAATCTTGTTGGAATGAAGACATGAAACAAATTTACAATCATTCCATTAGAGAAATCTCGAAAAGCATAAGCACATAAGCCATTAAGGATATCATGGAAAGCATAGTTGGTATATAGCCCAAGATTTGCCACACAAAAAGTACATTATGTCAAAACAGAAGATATCTTTCGAATCTATTAATAGCTGGCACATTATGTCAAAAGAAGGTGTTGCTAATAATATAATCCAGCCACTTGCGTACCACTGCAAATCCATCTCGTCTTAAGGCTTTCTGAATCATAAACATTTAGATTCAACAACGATAAAAAACAATTCATTCTCAGACTTGATATCTCGATGAATGACATGCTTTTTATGTAGATAAATAAGAGGTCAAATAAATAATGCAATATATTGAATAAAACAACTCAATTAAAGCAACTAATTTATTTATGTAAAGCTGATTTTTCACATCAAATCCATCTATAGCATTGGCGAAAATACAAATTGAAATAATAAAGATGAATAATAACAAACATCAGAACCTTGAGATAAAAATTAACATATGATTCATAAATTTATAAAAACTCCTTTTATGTTTAAATGAGACTATCTCGTTAACTTGATCGGCACTTGTAAATTGTTGTCTGTAATTAGACAATTTTTTTTTAAAATAAAAATCATTTAATAAAAAATAATCAAAATAAGAAATACAAGAGCTCAAACGTGCTCTTCTAAAAAATTGCCTATGATTGCTTCTCGTACGACATCTTTTCTAAGTCTCTCACCATTTGTTGCATGTACAGTTGAGTCTTCATCGTTAACAAGAATCTCACATACATCAGTATCATGATACATCTCAGTTTAAGACATATTAAAATATATGTCATTTTCGTGATAACTTCCAATAAAATTTTGCAAAATTACACAAGCCATTACTATGTCCACTTGTACTTCAACTAGAAACTTGCACATGTGACTAAAAACTTAAAATCTTTCTTTCCAAATTACCAAGTGTTCATTCCATAACATTTTGAAGTTGTACGTGACGATTATTATATAACTCATATGGTGTTGAGTATGTACTGGTTGTGTTTGCACGATAATCACTCAGACGATAACAATATCCTCTGAAAGGTACTAGGAACGTATTCGTATTTGCATATCCCGTGCCAAACAAATAAAATTTATTTTTAAGAACCTTAAACTCAAATTCTTCTATTGCTCAGGGCAATACTCTCATATCAACGGTTGACCCTTCCCAACCAGCACTAATATGTAAAAATTGTTGATCAAACAAAACTGCATCCATCACAGTTTCCGACGTAAATCCTTGTATATTATAGTGCATATTATGTGTCTCTCTATTGAACACTATGGGAACACGAGTCCCATCAATTGCTCCGATTGCATTTTTAAAATATGGAAAAAATTAAGAATTTTTGTGAATATAAGGTTAGATTTCACTTCATTAGATGAAAACTTAATGAACTCGTTTAATAATGATTTAATTGCTTCTAACACAACATTAAAATACCTACTAACAGTTTCAAAAGGTGTTGAAAAAATTCATAGAGATGTTTGAAGCTATGAGTGTGTGCTACTGCTCTAAGAAAAATATCCAACTGCTCTGCAACATGTATATTTTTGTGTCACGTAGTAATCCCGAGTGGTTAATAAGTCCCTCAATTGTATGAAAGCTTTTGGAGGAGCTTAAAATATTTGTATGATCTTGCTGTATGACCGACTAACACATCTGCAACATATTGATGACCTGAGTAGGACCTATCAAACATAGGTCACGAATATACTTATTCTAATCCAAAGAGCTATTTCTCTTTGTAACAAATGGTATTAGCTATGATATAGAATTATTGAGCGGCATTTGTGTCAACGATCTAAGAAATCTCTTCATGAAAAATACCACAAAATTAATTCGACATTGCAACATTTTTTTAATAAAATCACATTACAAAATAATATTTTGACACAACAAATATTTAATAAAATAAATGTCAAATATGAAAATTACAAAATTTTTTGAAAGACACAAGAAACATATATATAAATAAGAAAATTTGCTAGCATAAAATTAAATCACTACAACAATACAGTAATAAATGCCAGAATAAGGTGAAATTTATCACAACCAAGCTAGATGTGAGTATAAACTCGGATGAGACTGAACTATAACTTGAATCCAATCATGTAGCAATTAATCATCTGATTTCATGAAAAAGTTTTGGTTGTCATAGCCTTTCACTAATGCATCATGAACGACAATTATAGCTGCATTAGAAATGTTGGGATGTTACCAAGCTTCATCAGACATTCATCCATTCTATAGGGGCATTGACGTTTGATTCCTGATGTTTATTCTTACGTTTTAAATATGAATTTATACTTCTTTTTAATGATAACTCTTTCTTTACAACGACGCAAAAAACTTGATTCCAATGCAAATAAGAGTTTTAATTGATATTATTATAAAATGAGATTACGCAAGTATACATATCGCTATCAAGTAATATAGGACTTTCTGATTAAGCCCGAAGTTATCGAACCCATAGAGAAAAATGTTAAATATTCTTAACAAAGAAAATAGAAAAAAAACTTTTTACATTTTAAGAAAGATCTAACCCAAACTAAAGACAATACTCTAGAAAAGAAAATTCGATTCTTTTTAGTAATTTTTATAATTTGAAATGAAAGCAAACAACTACTTTATCAAGATTTTATAAGATGAAAGCAAATGCAAATAAAATATTTTTTCATTATTATGAATAAGTAACGAGTTATGAAATTTTGTTGTGGAAGTATCTAAAATGTGTTGTGCCAAATAAGTGCAATTATATTCTTTACCCTTACTAGAGATTCTATAAAAAAACATAGGTTAATCTAATGCTTTAGTAATCTTGAAGACAGGCTAGACAGGAAAGATACTAACTCTCACTCTAGAGTTTCCTCTTCTCCCTCCACTTGGGGGCTAACATCACGTATCAAGACATAAAACAATAAATCGAATTGGGTGCTTTAGCTTGTCACTCTAAAGTCCTCTAATTCTACACCCATCAAAGTATATCTCCATATTTATTTGCACTCAACCATATGAACTACATTCTCACCCACATAATCTCATGTGATTCTTAGCAACTGTTGACTGAGACAATACCATACCTGTTCTTACATGTTCTCACAACATATATTAACATCTTAATTGGCCAAATCAAGAAGTAAATGAAGTGCAAGGTTTAGAATTATCATAACTTATTCCAAAATTGATTTTTTATACTTCACACAACATCCATCAATTACTTAATTACTTCATCATTTTAAGGAAAAAGATAAAGAAAACTACTTAGAATTTATGGAGAAAATACAATCACAACTTGGTTTAAAAGTAGAAATTATAGTGAAAACACAGGAAGTCTTAATAAAAAACCAAATTTAATAACAAATATAAAGACTTATCTGTAAATCATCTCCACCAAACTCTTGAAGTTCCTTTGAAAACTTTACTTTTCCTTACAATATTCTTTAGAGGGTGGCGCCAACTCTAAGGACTCCAATTCTCTCTTCTAATTCTAATAACAACTATAATAAAGTAAGTAGAAATGGTGAAGTGGAGTGATGTCTTACTGAAAAGAACTCTCTACACAATAAACATAGATTACACACCCTTAGCCAACAATCTTTTCTTGAATTCTAAGTCTTCTTTTTTGTAATTTTCCAACAGGTGCATTCGTGTCTCCTCAAATTATGTCCAGATTCAATGAATCCTCCAAGAGATGCATCAATTCAAGAGTAATTTAAATTAATTTTGGAGCCAATAGGAAGTTACCCACGTTTGTACCAAGAGATGCCTCAAACACCCCTTCAAAATGGTGCCAAAAATTATTTAAATCCTCTTAAGTAACTGCAGCTCGAAAGCGGCGATTAGCCGTGAGCCTCCAGACGTGTAAGCTCTAAGTCTGAGCGCTTAGCTGCGAGTCTCTGACGCGTAAGAGCGGGTCCAGGCGCTTAGTCGCCACAGATCAATTTTTAACCTTTCTTCATTTTGCTCCAAATTTGATCATTTTTTACTCCTTTCATCATATTTATTCATTTAATCATACCTGCAAGAAAAATACACAAAATACTTTCCATTAAAGTGTAATATCATCAAAAATAGATATAAAAATGTGTATAAAAATACTAAATATTTTAGGTGTATCAACGTTCCAAAGATTAGTTGAACTCATACACATTTCTATTAACTGCCTCTAACAACGTCTTCATTTTGTTAGTGTTTGGTTTTCTTTTAATATTTTATTTTTGGAGTCTGTCTTTTTGCAGTTGCTCAGCCACTATCATTCGGTTTAGTGGTTGGTGGTTGTATGTTCACATCTTCGTTCATTAGAACATTCAATACTTCAGCAGACACGCTTTTCTCATGAATGTAGGCTACTCCATTCATGGACATGGAATGATCAGTAGGTATAGTAATTTCTTCTTATTCTGTCTCCTCTATGTAGGGATCAATATTCAAACTAATCGCTCCAATAATTTTTGCTAAATTATCCCCACAAATCTTCTAAAAAATATCTTATTGATGGAAATGATTTCTTCAAAATCGTGTCATATTTGAGTTTTCCTATAAAAAATTATCAAAAATTACAATCTCTTATAATTTTGATTAATGATGTAAAATAATGAATGTGATTAGATACCTTTATGATTTCTTTCCAAATTTCATCAATTGCTATAAGGATATGCAGATTTTTATCCCAACCCCAATGACTACAATTCAATATCTGATATAATGTCCTAAAATCGACTTTCATATTATTGAATTGTGTCATCACCATTGCCTTTGTAAAAGTGGTACCTAAATGCCTTTTTAGTTGTCGACCTCTAAACCCCAACTTTTCTTTAGCAATCTACTATCTAACATATTCTCAAATTCAAAATTTTCAGGAAGCAATTCTGCAAGTGTATTATTCTGTTCTTCTGGCCATTTTAAAGTTCAGGTTGCAATCTTCATCTTTATAGTATGATTTGAAGTACTTTCATCAGGTGCATGCCACTTTATTGACCTGCTACGTTGAAATAAATTCCCTATTGTCAAAAATCTCTTCATCACTAATGGATATTCAGAATTGACAGTTATTAGATTCATATAAAAATCTATAGTATCATGAATTAAAAACATTAGCTCCGTGAAGAAATAATACCGATTTTAAATTTATTATCTCTTATTTGAGAAGCTTATTTAACACTGTATGTAGATGTTATTTGGTGATTCATGATCACTTAAATTATCAGTTCACATTTGCTCGATATTTGTCATGTTACGAGAAATCTTAATGTTATCTTTAACATTTGTAGTTTGATTTTCACTGCTCCGAACTTCCTTGGAGTTATTTATATTCAGTTAGCCCTATTTTCAGATTCACATCACTTTAATGTGTTACCTAAATCGGAAGTAGTCAAATAGTGTAAATAAAATCCCGAAATACCTTAAAGGATATCTAAGTAAAGGCCTAATGAGGCAATAAACCCAAAAAAAGAATTATAAAGGAATACACTAATGCAAAATTTAATAAGATATTTTCTTCTCATACAAAAAACAAAAGATTTATCCCAAAAATATTATCAGAAAAATTTTACCCAATAAATTCAAATGTAGTAAATCATTATATTCAAATGTGGTAATAAAGTACACGAACAAATAAAACTGAGCAACTCAAAATTGTAAGCTTTACAACAACACAATTAAACGTTCAATGTTTTAATGATCCTCCTTTACACTTAATATTTTCTCATGTCCATCACCTCTAGCTACCACTGTATCATGGTTATCATTACCCATCGATCATCGCTATTGTTTTGCTAATAATCACCACCATCGTCACATACCTCAGTTTTTTAAACATTTAATAAAAACGTAAAATAATTTTTTACATACCATTATTAAATAAAGGCATTCCATAGCAGCGGTTTATGATGAAAAGCAAATTCCCTTTGAGTTGACTATCTTGATTTTTGATAAAGAATTGACTTTTGACTTTATGCTTCATTAGGGCAATAATTCTTAAGATGCATGCAAAATCTATATTCAAATGACACAGGTTCTATTCAACGATCTCTTACATAAAGATAACTTGATGTGGAATGTGATGATCTCAACATCTTATATATCTATATTGAAATGACAGATTCATAAAGATAACGAGCTCTAAAATTATCCAAATACGTGGTAATTGAGAATGCTGAAGTTAATGAAATTATATAAGCTAGCTCGCTCATTTTCCAATAGAATTGAACATTTTGATATCACTCATTTTCTTAAGTGCTACAAAAGCACCGTGTAAAGGTGCTAAGCAAATACGTCATACTTGTAGCGATTTTATAAGTGCTAAAAGAAATTTAGCAGGTGTTATAAGAACTGCCAAAACCACTAAAAAGTGATAAAATTCCCTTTTTTGTTGTGCACATCCTCTAATTTGTTTCTTTATTTATATTTATCTCATGCTAAAATTTTAATTAACATTATTAATTATCTAGTTCGTTTTTTTATCTCATAAAATTATCTAAATCTATTTTAAGGATGTTTAATGCTTCACATCTGGTGGAATGTTTTTTTTTTTAATGTGTGGATGAGTTAGATATCCACCTTATATCTCAGGAGATTTCTATTTAAATTTTTAAACATGTTATTAGAAGAATAATATACTATCTTGAGGAATAAAAATATTACCTTAAAATGAAGTTAATCAATCGGATGAGAAAAATCGTCAAGATTCATGGGTCTATGGAACTTGGGGCTGTACCCCTATCTTTAAGATAAAGTTTGATTTATTCTAGGGTATCGTATCCCTATAAGGAAGCCCTCATAGTTAATTAAATCCTAGGAGTTGTGGCTCATGAAAATACACTCGATTAAAGTAATGGATTATGCCATGCATGATTATTTTGGCAAGTGTCTATGATATTGATGTTTCAGGCTTAAATTTGATAGACTCAAGATTTTAAAACATTTGAATGGAATTGAAGGATTGAGACTTATAGTCTAATGAGGATGTGTTTTAGAAAGGCCTAGGAAAAGGGGTTAGCTAAGAGAGGAAGTCATACCATGGGTATTAGAATGGATAAGTTTTATTGAGAAGAGGTCAATTTTTGGATTTGATAATAGTTTATTTAGATTGAATTGGCTGATTTGAACTGAATAAGTTTGGTTTAGAATGATTTGGTTTTTGCTTAAGCTGAAGAGTTGAACTTGTTAAATTTGATTTTGTTTGAAAGTTGGTTTGACTCAATTTATTTTGATATATTAGGGTTTGTTTTAATTCATGAAACTTGCTTTTTATGAAGTGTGTTTGAAGCATTTTTGAAGTTTGTTTAATGACGGTGTTTTAGTTTATTTGTTTATTTTTATGTATTTACTTGTTTGAGGTTTATTAAGGTTATTTAATTTTTTTTAATATTATTTAAAATTATTTGGTTTATTATTTAAAATTATTTTGTTTAGTTTAGGGTTGTTTAAAATTTATTTGGAAATTTCTTAAGATTTTTTTAAGTTTTATTAAGGTGTTTAAAGTTTGTTTTAAAATTATTTGATTTCTTTTAAGATTGTTCAAAAGTTTCTTTTTTATTTTGTTTTAAGATTGTCGAAAGTTGATTTTGAAATTACTTAAAAGCATGTTAATTTGTTAAATTTTGTTAAGTTTTTATTTAATTTTATCATTGCTTGTTAAGATTGGTTAAAGCGTTCAAGTTTTGTTAAAATTTGTTAAGGTTTGTAAATATAATTAAGTTGGTTAAGGTTTATTAAAGTTTAGTTTAAAGTTTTTTAAAGTTAGGTTTGTTAAGGTTTGTCAAATTTAGTTGGTGAAGGTGTATTAAAGCTATGTTGGTTAAGATTTGTTAAAGTTAGGTTGATTAGGATTTGTTAAAGTTAGGTTGGTTAAGGTAATAGACTTGAAAGTGGGTTTTTTTGGAGTTTTTTTTATTATTATTTTTTTGTTTAAAAAGTTTTAGTTGAATTTGAGTGGTTGAAATTAATTATGAGGTTGAAGGTTCAAAGTTAAGATTTTGAAAGTTGAATGTTTGAATTTGAGGTTTATAATTTGAAGGTTTGGATTTAAGGTTTGAAATTAAAAATTTGAACGTGAGATTTTTTTTTAAAATTTGAAGATTTAGACTTGAGATTGAATGAAGTAGAAGTTTAAAATGGAATCCTAGACTAAGGGTTAAGATAGGCTAGAAGATGTAGATGGAAGTGAAGCACTAACCCTAAAATAAACCTAGAGTTTAAAAAAAGCTAAATTGGTTCACTAACCTAATTTTTGGGAATAATTACCATGATAAAGATACCCATGGGCTTTCCATCATCCAAAGCACATTATGTTCCTTAAACTATTAAAAACTAGGTAGTTAGAGGTCTCAAATATTACCATAATAATGGCGAAAGTAGACATTCTTCTTACTAGGTGGTTTGAGGTGCCTTTGTCAGTAACTATTACTTACTTCATCTTAGGACACCTACATAATAGAAGGGGTTAATGCTTTCGTTTAAATGTCACATTCCTTATAACTAATTATGGGTATCTATTAAACTAACTTAGGCTTAAAAAATAGACTATTTTAGGTTGTGTGTGATCCTTGATTTTATTTCTAAGTTGGCTAAACTAGGGTTCATAGTTGATCTACCTAGTGGTGATTCTCTTGATTTAAGTTGGTGAATCTTAAATTTATGTTTTTGAGATTAATGTTTCATGATTTATTTTGATCTTTAGTTTGTTAGTTATTGTTAAAATCAAGGTCTTCTAAGTCATGTTTTGCATTTATTACGCGTTTTTCATTTGATTCTCATTCCGAGGTTTGACTTCTAGTGTTGGTTTCTAAATTATGTTAAACGTATATGCTAAATAAATTCTTATGCCAGCCTTCCATACGTACACATTTATATTTAAGTTTCATTCACAAGCTTACATTTAAAATTTTCACACATATAAAAACATAGTTTTATAAAGTATTTTTGTTTTTTCATACAAATATAATATCAACATATGAATGAATCTTAATGTGGGAATTGTGTATGTATGAAATTCATCCAGACTTATATTTAATGGACAAGTTTGTAAATCATATGTTCCGACTTAGAACATGTTCATTCATGAGCTAGTCAGATAAACATGTATAAGTCTAGTATAAGATTATTATTCAAGAGGATTCTCAAAGTTATATAACTTAGGTGCCAATTTTTGAGCTCATTTATATTTGAAAAAGGTTTTAAATTTATTTTATTTTTGAAAAGCTTTTCTTGAAATTAGGTTGGTTTTTCTCTAGCTTCTTAAAAGTTTGATTTAGCTTATTTCTTAAAGGATTTACTTAAATTTGAAGAATCTTGTTTAAGTTTAAGACATTTACTTAAATTAGACTTTAAAAGTTTGATCTAGCTTCTTAATTTAATTTTTTTTTATATATTTTTTTGTTTGAAAAATGTTATTTTTAAAAAAACTTTTGTTAAAGTTTTGTTTTTTCAGAAATTTTATTTGAGTTTCATTTGAAGACATTTTAGAAAATGTTTTATTTAGGTTTTAGAATGGTTGCATTAGAACAGGTTATGGTTTACTTTTAAAGTAAAAAGTCTTCTTAAATTTTCTATTAAGAAAGGGGTTATTTATTTTAAAGGTCATGGTTTATTTCAAAAATACCATTTTAGATTTTTTTTTAATTTAAGTCTTGTTTCTTTGGAATTGCTAAGTGTTGTTCAAAAAGTTTTATTTAAGGTTATTTTTTTGTTTTATTTTTGTTTGAAAAACTGTTTTTGAAAAAGATTTTTTGTTGAATTGAAGTTCTTTTGAAAAGGTTTTTTTTTTTTGTTAAGTTTTGTTTGAAAGATCCCATCTTAGAAAGGTTATTTTGAAAAGGTTTTGTTAATTTTTTTAAAAGGTTTAAGTTTTTTAAAGATGTGTTGAAATGATTAACTTTAATGTTTAGAAAATTTATTTTACTCTCTAAAACAAATTTTTTTGTTTTTTGTTTATATAATTTTTTCAATTTTATTTTGTTATTTATTGAGAATTTTATTTTTAAATACTTAAGTTTTAAATCAATTCACTCGAGTCTGGAGCATACGTAAGCTTACCTCACCTTATCAAATTACTTCTTTGCTTCTCTATTTTTTATGCTTATTCAAACTTATGTAAAGATGGTTCTTTTTAAGAACATTTGATTTATATATTTGTATAAAAATATTTATTTTGAAGCACATTTAATTTATATATTTTTATAAGTATAGTTACTTTTTCCTCAGATTTTCTTATGAGCATTGGAAATCTCTCACTAAAATGCTTAACTCATGAGAAACCTCATTCAAATACATATAAACACTTCTACACAAACACACACACACACAAAAATATATATATATACATATATATATATATATATATATATATATATATATATATCCTAAACATGTTTTTCGGTTGGATTTCATAGTTACTTGCATGAATAAACATAAGCCGCAACTGGCATAAGTATATGCATGAATAGTCATAAGGGCATAACTTACATGAATAAACACAAGGTTATAATTTTCATGAATAAATAAAAGACCACAAAATGCATATATACTGAGCATGGAAGATCACCACATAAAATTTAGCATAGGGTATTCAATTATCACACGAGCACTTGAGAATTTGCATGAGATGTAAGGCTACCGCATAGGCACATTAACATGGGGTTTCCTAATTGCATGGACATTAAGCACAATCACATGAATTCTACATGACACACAAGGTGATCATACAAATATTTTGCATGAAAAATATAATTACATATGGATTTGCATGAAAGAAAAGTCACCACACAACTATTTGCATGACATAAAAGCTACCACATGGATTTGCATGAATCATAAGTCACCACATGACTTTTTGCATGAAAACTAAACCGCCACATGAATTTGCATGAAACATAAGTCACCATACAACTTTTTGCATGAAAGCTAAACCACCACATAAACTTACATGAACCATAAGTCACCATACAACTATTTGCATGAATGCTAAACTACCACATGGATATTTACTTAGAACACGCCATAAACCACATAAAGGTTCACTTCCTTTTCACTTTCTTATTATTATTATTATTATTATTATTATTATTATTATTATTTTAAATTAGGGCTTTCGAGTAGGGGTGAAGTGAGGGTTATGTAGTTTTAGGTATGCTAGGGAATAGGCATTTTGGTAAGGATCATGCGTGGCTAGTGTAGGGTGAGGTGGAGGGAGTGTAGCGAAGTGTGTGGGTTTTTCAAAGGTTAAGTTAAGGAGGAGGGAGTGTGGTGAGTTGTGTGGGAATTATCGTGTTAGGTGATGCAACTTTTTTATATGCAAGAATTTATGAACCCAGATTTATATATTTATAATGATTTTGTAAAGTCACAATTTCAACGTAAGCATATGTATCACTTAAGTAATGCAGGGCTCTAGTGGATTCCCGTTTATCGATCCCACAGGGAAGCAATGTAAGAGGTTCTTAGTCAAATTCAAGTCTACTACTATTAGACTTTAGTTTGGAAGGTCAATATAAGTGGTTTTTTTAACAACTACTCTTAAAAGTAAATCTTAATTTTACAATAACTAATAACTACTCCTAAAGAAAAATATTAATACTAAAGATAACTTTTTCTAGATAAATTAGTTTGGAGAATTTTGAGATAATAAAATCTACTATTCTCAAGTAATGAATTGGTGTACAAGAATGAGATGCATTAAATATTGTATGTGCTAAATAGGAACAATCCTATTCTTTGCCTTCTTCCGAGTGGATAAAGAACATTGGCTAATCCTAGGTTTAGTCTCAAAATCCGTGGTTAGGCTGAGAGGATACTGGTTCTCACTCCAAAGCTCCCACTTCCCTTCACCTGAAGGCTAACTCTCGCTTTAGTTTCTAAACACTATGACCAAATTGGGGATTTTTGTCTGTCACACTAAAATCTCCAATTCGACGCCCATCAAACCAAATTTTCCTATTTATTTGCACTCAACCCCCATGATTTACGTAACTCATTCATGAACATTGAATGTGGTTCCACTTTGTTGAGAATTATACCTCCCTTTTGGGACAATGCAGTTACAACATATTTTAACAATACAACGTGCCCTTATTGTAATGTAAATGAAGTACAAGTAACAATTATAATTAAATTCACTTCTAACATGCATCACAATATCCTAAACATGAATCATTCTCATTGAAAAATAAAATTAAAAGAAAAATAACGACATAATCTTCTCATGCCACTATTTTTTAAGAAGAAGAAAGAGTAATAGAAAGCCATCACAAACCATGAAGAAAACACAATGAAAAAACTTCATTTCAAAGAAAATCCACAAAATAAGTGTTTAAAAAATCATATGATAATGAAGAACAAAATACTTAGCTTTTTCCCCTTGAAAGAAAGATGAAGATCTCTCCCACAAAGTCTCCCGCTGATTCATGCAATGCTAGTACAAACCCTTACAAATTCTCACAAAATCCCCTCACAAGAAAGGTAGAAATCTACATTTCTACTCCTATTCTAATATCTATAAGCATTCTCCATATTTTTCCTAACTTTTCTTTCACACACAAACACTTTTTCTGACATAAAATCGCTAATTTAAAGTGTGGGGACAAATTTTTGAAGAGTTGCCAAAAGAAACCTTTCAAAAAGCGTTTAAATACGTTGGATATTGGCCATATCTGCTTTTGGAGAGGTCCGGTGCTATTTTTAATGAATTTTTTGTGATTTCTGGACTCTGGCATGGTCCGGCGCTGGATAGGGAGCCGTCCAATGCCCTACTCTGCGCAGCTCCACTGTTTTGCTTCGTTTGGCTCTGTTTCAGCTCTGATTCGCCCCATTTTAGTTGCGTTACATTCCTAACAGATAGCCCTACAAAATAAGCATAAAAAATATTTCTTTAAAATGTAATCTCATTCAAAAATATGCAAGAAGTTTAAAAGAGATTAAACAAAGAAAGACTTATCAAAATGTGTCAGGCCAAAATTTGTTTTTTTGCTCATTTTTGCTCTAAATTGCACCATTTTTATTTTCTTTTCTCCAAGATTCATATGTTGTAACTAAAATAAAAAAGCATACAAAATACCTTTATTTAAAGTGCAATATCATTAAAATTAAGCGTAAAAAATATATGAAAAATTAAACATTTTTTAGGCATATCAAGATCCCCCAAGCTTAAAAAGTTGTCCTCAAGTAACACTATAACTTGACCAAATATGTTGACTTGTGGTTGTGGGTTTCAATAGAGTTTCCTATAATTTTATCTCAGAAATATTACAGTATAACATAGGAGACATTCTAGCAAATCAACCTAGGACTAGATTGTAAGAATATCTCATATTCAACTTAGGAATCCTGATTTTCTATTTACTTCAAAAGTTATTGAAACTTGTCAAACTAAAGATTCAAAAAAAGTATGAAAACAGAATTTAAGCAACTTATCTATACCAATTTGACTAATACCTTTTGAAATAAAAATAAGCTTAGGATTGTTTTTAAGTATTTTCATTTAAAAAGATTCAAGTGAAACCAATTTTTGATCAGGCTTCTCCTCAAGCTTCTCCTCACATATTTTCTTTTTAAATTTCTTTTTATTTCTTTCAGGATTAATTTCAATCCCCTTTTTTAACGTTTTCTTCTATTCTTTTCTTTCGGGATCATTTTCAATACCCCTTTTTTTTCTTTTTTTATGTGAGGATTACTATATCTGGATAGGCCTTTAATAATTTGGAATTTCACTATCCCCTTTCTAAAGTCCAAAACTCAAAACTCTCCCTTACTTTTTATAAGTGTAAGTATTAGTTCGAAAAAGGTTTCAATAAAGGCTCAATTCTCAATAAGTATAAATCTAAGAATCTTAGCTTTTCAAATATTCAACTCTTTTCTTCCATAAATAGTAAAATCATTTTCCCAATGTTTCCTACAAAATATCTTAACTCTAGAACAGTTTCATCACAAAGGATTTCAACTAAGTTATTTTTCTAACATTCCTAAATCAAAATTATAGTAACCTAAAGATAACACCACATGCCACAAGTCATTTTAAAAGTGATATCAAATTAAATACAAGCTACTGAGGGCAAATAAAGTTAACTTTGAAAGTTATTTTTCTTTCTACCCACAAACTTAAATTTTAAAATATTTTACAATTAATTCCATAAAATCTGGCAGGAAGAAAAAGTAATTGAATTTACTAGCTACAACAACATTCTATCAAATTCATATACATGTATAATCAGGATAAAATGACTTGCAGAAGACAGTAAATCTAGTCTAAAACATGCTTGCAATAAAATTACACTAAAAGGAAGTATTCTCATTTTAAAATTTTATTTTTCTTGCTACCTCCAAACTTAATTTTTAACATATATAACATTTAGTACAAAAAATATAAGCAGGAAGAAAAACAATTTTGAAATTCTATCTACCAGAAATGTCTATAAAAAACATCTTCAATTATTCATCAGGACATAACAATATGCAGCAGAAAGTAAATCTATACTAATCATGCCAGAATGAAATTTACTAAATAAAAGTTTAATTAGCATAACAGGTATCAGCATAAGAATATAAAAATGTTCTTCAAGTCTTATATAAAGTTGTAACACACAAACAAACACATATGATAAATGAGATCAATTCTTCTATTAACTCATCACATCTCACTACTTACCTTCAATTTCTAGTGGAATCACTACACTAATAAATTAGGTACTTTTTAAAATGATTTTATAGATTATAGTCCCAAAGATAAGATTATCCCTGATATATTGGCTCCCAGGCACCAATCTCAAGCATCATCTAATCCTCTTAATTAAGCACTTCTAACAGTTATAAATTGTAGTGCAAGATCATCCTAATGTTATTCATCAAATAGGTTCGCGACTCCTACCAAATAAAAGCAAAGTTTGAGAAAGAAAGTAACAAAATTAAGATGGATCTATCACTGCTCAAATTCATGATATCTCTTGTAAAACTCAAGTCCGAGTAAGACCCGAGTTAGTGAACTCGCCAATCTAACAACTACAAGAGAACATACAAATTTAAGCATAATAAGAAGTTAATGAATCACCTCCCTCATGACACACAAAGATCAAATCAAAAAACTAACAATCCAAACATCCACCGATAACAATCAAACTGATCAATCCACACTAATGCAAACAAAATACAACACTAAAAATCATGACTCTCAAGTATACTAAATCAAAGCACACTGATAACTATGGGCTGCCTTCTATAAAGCGTTAGGTTTAACGTCGTGAGCCCGACAAATGATTCATTCTGGATCAATTCCAATTAAGTAATCCTTGATCAGTCGCCCAATCTTTTTCAGATTCAGGAATTCCTACAAAATTCTCAAATTTTAATTTTTCATTCAGTTCTTCCTTTTTAGATTGATTTATATCATTGTTCCTCATATTTCTTTCTAGATCCAATATTCTTCTATTGAATTTCTAAATTTACATATTAATATCATCCTTGATATTTATAAGAAATGGATCTTTATAAGATAATTCAGGATCTCCCAAATTTTGGATCAAATTCTCTCTAGATAATTCAGATTCAGGATCAAAATCTTCTATGTCACTCTTCTGTTTCATGTTATCTTCGAATTCTTCCCCTTGGTAATTATTAAATGATGGTGGCGGTCATTACATATCTATCTTAGTTGAGGAAATATGTTTTTCTAATTCCTTAGGAATTTCTTCCAATGGTCTTTCAATATCCTCTTTTCTAAACTCAAATTTCTTTTGAAATATATCCTCAAATTCTCTTCCAAGTCTTAGTTCGATATCTTTATCTTTTTCATCATTCAATTCAGGTTTTTCTTGTGATTGAGTCAAATTTAAAGATATAAAGACTGGTGGTGTAAATGAATTCCTTAAATAGGTAGGCTTTAAAATTTTATTGGGTACATCCATCTTTAGTTCATGAGATTTTTTAACAGATGGAATTAAAAGTTCACTATTTTTGGTAGCATCCATCATTTCACACCTCTTTCGAACATACATACAGTCTTCTTTAAATTCAACTCATCATGAAAGTCCATTCGATCTCATCTGTTAACTTACTCACAAAATTTTTTTAGAAATGGTCTTTACTTAGATAATCAATTTCATTCATCCAAAAATAATCATCATCTTTTCTCTCAGTTGGATATTTCATAGTCTTTAACATATTAAAAGTGACTTCCTGGTCATTAATATTCATAATCAACTCTCCTTTTTGCACATCTATCATAGCTTGTCCTGTAACAAGGAATACTTGTTCATTATCGTTCTCTTTAGGTTTGATTTCAGTGTTGCTAGGAAGTGTTCCTTGGGGTCTATTGCTAAGTGATTTAACAATTTCTCCCAATTAATTCTCTATGTTTATAATCGCAACATTTTGACTTTGCAACTGGTTTCCCATTTGAATTACCACTTCTTATATAGACATGTTCTCATCCTCAAATTGTTGATCATTATTAGAGTCTAGTAGATATGAATGTCTATAGCTTGTGTTACACTGATTATTCCAACTTCCACTGGGATTTGCATGATTATTTTTCCATTGTTGGTTTTCACCCTCAATAGTTTGATTCCAGTTAAAATTAGGATGGTTCTTTCAATCTGGGTTATAAAGTTAGAATACGGGTTGTTTATGGTATTTAAAGTCTCATATAATAAGGTGGAATAAATCATATGCCCTAATGAACTTTCCTCACTTACAAGTGTAAATTGAGGTTGGTTCATTCCAAATTGGTCCAACTTCTTTAATATTGTAGCAACCTGAGATGCAAGAATTGCAATCACATCTGTATCATGATCACTAGCTACATTTTTAGGATTTACCCTTACAGAGGGCCATTTAAATTCATTTGAAGTTATTTCTTCAATTAATGCATACGCTTCATCAAATGATTTTGACATTAATGAACCACCAGAAGCATCATTAATAATGGACCCAAGGGATTCTACTAACCCATTATAAAAAGTTTGAATGATTAACCAATCTGGCAGCGCATGATGTTGACACTTTCTTAGGAGTTCCTTAATTCTTTCCCAGGCTTCGTATATTGATTCCCCTTCATATTGACAAAATGAGATAATATCATTTCTAAGTTTAGTAGTACTTGAAGGTGAAAAATACTTAGTTAGGAATTTCTGAGTTAACTCCTCCCAATTTTTAATATAACCAAGTACTAATGAGTATAACCACATTTTAGCCTTAACCCTTAGTGAGAAAGGAAAAAGTCTTAGCCTAACAACATCGTTTGTCATGCTATTATAACGAAATGTAGCACAAAGTTGTAGAAAACTATATATGTTTGAATAGGGATCTTCCGAAGGAGTTCCCCCAAACTGGTTGTTCTGCACAAGTTGGATAATCGCTGGATTTAGTTCAAACGAGTCAGCTTCTACAACAGGGTTTTGTACACTTGAGTGAATTACATATATCGTAAGATTTACATAATCCCTCAATGATTTATGATAATTTTCCAAGCTATTATTTTGAATGTTTTCCATTTCCATTTCTAGTTTTTCAAGTCTTTTCAATTTTTTGATTTTCTTCTATTTTTCTAACTTGGGACCATAAGGCACAAGTCCTATAGATCCCTTATTTTACATACATAACACAATAAACAATACATTAACAATAAAACAAATAAAATGAAAAATATATTCAACACAACAAAATATTTTCACAAACACCTTATTTTTCACACAAATAGTTTTTCCACAACACTTTTTCATACCAAAAACACTTTTCATAGAAAAAAACTTTTACGACACTAAAGATTTTCAATTCCAAGCATAATTATTTCAACTAAAATTCTCCCAAAATACTTACTGAAGCTTTCCCGATAATGGCGCCAAAAACTTGATGCCACCATTTTATATGTAAGAATTTATGAACTCAGATTTATATATTTATAATGATTTTGTAAAGTTACAATTTCAAACGCAAGTATATGTATCGCTCAAGTAATACATGGCTCTAGTGGATTCCCGTTTATCGATCCCACATGGAAGCGATGTAAGAGGTTCTTAGTCAAATTCTAGTCTACTACTATTAGACTTTAGTTTGGAAGGTCGATATAAGTGTTTTTTTTAACAACTACTCTTAAAGGTCAATCTTAATTTTAAAATAACTAATAACTACTCCTAAAGGAAAATATTAATAATTAAGATAACCCTTTCTGGATAAATTAGTTTGGAGAATTTTGAGATAATAAAAACTACTATTCTCAAGTAATGAATTAGATAATGTAAAGGAATGAGATGCATTAAATATTGTATGTGCCAAATAGGAACAATCCTATTCTTTACCCTCTTCCGAGTGCATAAAAAACATTGGCTAATCCAAGGTTTAGTCCTTAAATCTGTGATTAAGCTGGGAGGATATTGGCTCTCACTCTAGAGCTCCCACTTCCCTTCTCCTGAAGGCTAACTCTCGCCTTAGTTTCCAAACACTAGAACCAAATTGGGATTTTTGTCTGTCTCCATAAAATCTCTAATTCTACGCCCATCAAACCAAATTTCCCTATTTATTTGCACTTAACCCCCATGAACTACGTAACTTTTTCATGAAACTTGAATGTAGTTCCACTTTGTTGAGAATTACACCGCCTTTTTTGGGACAATACAATTACAACGAATTTTAACAATACAACGGACCCTTATTGTATTGTAAATAAAGTGCAAGTAAAAACATCACATTTATAATTAAATACACTTCTAACATTCATCACAATATCCTAAACATGAGTCCTACTCATTAAAAAAGAAAAGTAAAAGGAAAATAACGACATAATCTTCTCATGCCACTATTTCCTAAAAAGAAGAAAGAGTAAGAGAATAACATCACAACGCATGAAGAAAACACAACAAAAAACTTCATTTCAAAGCAAATCCACAAAATAAGTGTTTACAAAGTCATAAGATAATGAAGAACATAATACTTAGCTTTTTTCCCTTGAAAGAAAGATGAAGATCTCTCCCACAAAGTCTCACACTGATCCATGCAATGCTAGTACAAACCTTTACAAATTCTCTCAAAATCCCCTCACCAATCTCTCAAAAAAGTAGAAATCTACATTTCTACTCATATACTAAGATCTCTAAGCATTCTCCACATTTTTCCTAATTTTCCTCTCTCACACACACTTTTTCTGACCTAAAATCGCTAATTTCAAGTGTGGGGACAAATTTTTGAAGAGTTGCCACAAGAAACATTTCACAAAGTGTCCAAATACGTTGAATATCGACCATAACCGCTTTTAGTGTGGTTATCCGCTGTCTGACGCTATTTCCAATGAATTTTTCGTGCTTTCTCGACTCTGGCGCGGTCCGGCGCTATCCAGCGTCTTCTGGCGCCCTACTTTGCACAGCTCTACCGTTTTGCTTCGTTTGACTCCGTTTCAGCTCCGATTCGCCTCATTTCAGTTGCGTTGCATTCCTAACAGATAGCCCTATAAAATAAGCATAATAAAAACATTTCTTTAAAGTTTAATCTCATTTAAAAATATACAATAAGTGTACAAGTGATTAAGCAAAGAAAGACTTATCAAAATGTGTCAGGCCAAAATTTACTTTTTTGTTTATTTTTTATCCAAATTGCACCATTTTTGTTTCCTTATCTCCAAAAGTCATTTCTTGTACCTAAAACCAAAAAAACATACAAAATACCTTCCTTTAAAGTGCAATATCATTAAAATTAAGCGTAAAAATTACATGAAAAATTAAACATTTTTTAGGTGTATCATTAAGGTAGGAGAGGAGGATGGTGTGAGTTATGTATTAAAATTTTGATTTAGTGTAGGAGAGGAAGATGAGGCGTGTTTTGAGTGGTATTGGGTTTCAAGTAGTGTAAGGAAATTAATGAGAGGGCTAGTGTGTTTAGGGTTTTGGGTAGTGCAAGAGAAGGTGAAGGTGTGGGGAGGAGGATAGTTTCAGATAAAGGAGAGGAGAAGTTGGGAGTGTTTAGGGTTTTGAGTAGAGCTTAAGAAGATTGAAGGTGTAGAGAGGAGGATGGTTTTGGGTGTAGTGAAAGCAAGGAGGAGAGTAGATGATTATGGATATGGTTTGGGTGAAGCAACTGTAAGGAATTTCTGGTATCATATAGCTGAGAAATGTGGGAGGACTTTTAGGTAAGGTATGGGTGAGGAATATTTGAAGAATATCGGGCACTGTATGGGTGACAAATTTGTGTGATGGGTTTAGATATATGAGAGGATAAGGATAATGGGATCATGAGTTTCAGGTCTATAAAGAAAATGGAAGAAGAAAAAAAAAGGAATGAAGGAAAGACTGAGGAAATTCACTACATGATATAAATAAAACTACATGAAATGTGAGAAAATAAAGATTCTATACTTTCTTTGAATATGTTCTTGCAGGTTGCCTTGCCTTAGATGAGAAAGGGTCTTCTTGTCCTTGAATCAAGTATCTTCTCCTTGGTGAAGAGTGGAGGTTCTCAGTTGGAAGAGAAGAGGTGAGAAGAGGGGGTGGTTCTCAGTTTATGGAGATGAGAGGAGGTGATAGGGGGTCATGAGAGAATGAGTGGGGAAGAGTGAGGTTTTAGAAGAAAGGAGCGTTATTTATGGTATTTATGACCCAAAATGAAAAATATAGCTCATTTTGAAGAGAAAAATGAAAGGAGTCTAACTGTGAAATTCATTTTGAAAAAGGTGACCTCTAGCTTAAGATATTTCAATTTGAAGTGGCTAAGTGGTTATGCCTAAACTTTTACATTAGCTCATTTAGTAGTGATCAATATAAAAAATTCAGTGGTGTAAGTAATCAAAGTGGGCCTTATCTCAAGATTTCAAGTCAAATTGTGAGCCCCATTCTAAGAGAAAAAGATTTGATGAATTTTATATGAAAACATATGGTGGGTTTTAATTTATTAAATTAAGTTTTTACATATCATATTAACTTTTTTTTGAGGTTTGATTTTAATTTGAGTTCATTTAGAGCTGATTCTTAATATTATTCTTTTTATTGTTAAAGTTATCATCTAAATTATCATGGACTGAATAGGTTACCAAGCACAGTTAGATTTGAGCACAGAAGAGTTCATTTAAAAAATTTTAATGATTTTGACAAACATGCATAGTCTATTTTAAGAAATAATGAATCAATGAAATAAATTTATTTTGGATCATTTTTCTTGCATGAAAACCCAAATGTATAATTTTACGTTAAAATGATGCCCAGTGACCACCAAATAGTTTGCATGATCCTATTATGTGATTATGAATATTATACAACTAACAAAATATAAATCTGATCAACATATGGTGTTGACCTTACTTTTGTGAGGGTCCATTAAGAATAACATCCATGATCTATCTTGAAAGATAAAGTCTACTAATATCGATTCCTTAAATTTCATCAAGGGTCCCAAAACCCTAAGATTCAGGGTGAAACCCTAAAGTTCCCTTTTAAGCCCATATTTTGATGTCACTCTACAGTGATCAAATAAATGACAATAAACCCTGAATTGAGACTATAGTGACCCTATTGACCATTTAGTCAAACCAAACACTAAATGGTCACCACATTGACCATTTGGTCGACTCAGGATACCAAATTGATCAAATATAACCATTTGGTTAACCTAAACACCAAATTGGTCACACATGACCATTTGGTCAAACGAAACACCAAATGTTCACCACATTGACTATTTAGTCAACTTAAGATACCAAATTGATCAAACATGAACATTTGGTTAACCAAAACACCAAATTGGTCAAACATGACCATTTGATCAAACTAAACACCAAATGGTCACCACATTGACCATTTGGTCAACTTAAGATACCAAATTGGTCAAACATGACCATTTGGTTAACCCAAACACCAAATTGGTCAAACATGACCATTTGTTCAAACCAAAAGTCCCAATGTTCACCACATGACCATTTGATCAATTGGCCACCCATAAACTATGTGATCATCCCAATGACCATAAAGTCAATTAAAGACCTTATAATTGACCAACTCACTAAGACATTACAACTTGGTCAACATGGACAAACTAAGTTATATCATTAATCCAAATGGATCCATGAATAAATTAACCATCACATGGTCTAATAAGTCATCATAGTCAACCTGAGACCTAATATGTCAACCTTCTGGTCAAATGATCAGACTTGGTCAAATTTGGTCAACTCTACCATTTTTTGGTTAAAATGTGGTCTTTTAATCAAATTGTTTTATTCTCTTTATTAATTAATCATTTAATTAATTAAAGAGGGTGAAATTAAGGTTTAATAGGCCTAGGATTTAAGTCCAAAATCATGCTCTAAGACCATGGCAACCCTAAATCCATGATTTACACTTAAACCTTAAATCCAACCTATGGCTTATTGGTATTGGGTCACCCACAACCCATTAGTGCCCACCATGATATGGATGAACTACTTAAAAGCCATAAGCTACCATTTTTTGACATAAGTCAAAATCATCAAAAAGGGAGGGGGAGGTGTCATTCCATTACAAAGCCATTGGAGGAATTGTTACCTTAGGTGGAAGGAAGTATAACTCAACTCATATAAGATCCTTATCCACCTCACTCCCCATCTATCGAAGAGAATGCCTTGCTCAAACATTCTATTCACAATAACTAAGTTCATGATGAGCCCACTGATCCACTTAAAAAGTACTTAGTTTTATGCCTTATTTATGATTCAATTTATAAGGATATTATGCTTTAATGAAAGGTATTTTTTATGTTTTTGGATGTAGGTGCTAAAAAAAGAGTTCAAGAAGGAAAAAGGAGCAAAAATGAGCAAAAATAGAGCTTAAAAGTAAAGTTGCCGAAATTATAGGTCTGGCGCCTAGGCGCCAGAATTTGGCGCTTAAACACCAGTTCGATACTAAAGTAGATAAGATTTTTGACAACTTTGGGCAGTTATTTTGACAGTGTTAAGCGGTTATCAGACCTTCTAGAAGACTGGAATCGACTCCTAATACATAGAACATGTGATATAATGCATCTGGACAAAGGAAAATAGTTTTAATCGTGAAGAGGTGCGATCCAAAGTGAAGAGGTGCGAAGACTTAGTCACGGACTCCGGCGCCTAGGCACCACAATTACTTTCTAGAAGATACATTGTATTTGGATGAATTTTAAAGAGGTGCCTTAAGCAACCCCTGGTCATTTTCGAAGCTCTATAAATAGGAGTCAATTCTACAGAGAAAAGTGCCCCCAAGCACCCTAGAGTTCTCTCACGCTTGAACATAATTTTAGGGATCTGACGGGGTGGATGCGTAACTTTATAAGTGTTAAAAAGTGTAAAAATAAAAATAATATTCAATAATAGCAAGTTACCCCTTATCAACGCAAGTATACGTATCGTTCAAGTAATACAGGGCTCTAATGGAGTCATGCATATCGATCCCACAGAGAAGTTTAGAGATTACGAACTAATGACAATAGTTGAAATAATTATCTAGTAAACGTAAATAAAGAACACTTATACTAAATTCTACTACTAATGTTGAATGGAAAGTTGCAATATAGAAAATGTATCTTTCCCTATGTTAAGAGAATTAAGTGAACAGATAATTAAATTAGTTTGAATTATCTTGTGCCAAATAGGAGCATTCCAATTCTTTACCCTTTGGTCTAGGCATAAAGAACATTGGCTAATCCTATGCTTGGTTACTGAATCTGCGGCTAGGCTGGGAGGATACCGGCTCTCACTTCAGAGCTCCCACGTTCCCCTCGCCCGAGGGCTAACATCTACACTTCAGCGCCCAAACGATAGGACCAAATTGAGGATTTTAGTCTGTCACTCTAAAATCTCCAATTCTACGCCCGATAAATAATATTTCCCTATTTATTTGTACCCTCATTTCAAGCACTTTGACCTCCCCAAATCTCGGATGTAATCTTTACTTTAGTTGTGAAATCAACATATTTTAACAGATCAATTGGCCAATTTGAAAGTAAATTAAGTTTTAAGTAAAAAGATTTTCACAATTTTTATTGAATAATTTAGGCATAACTAATTCAATTTTCCATTTCACAAAATCTCAAAAACAAGGAGAAAGACAGAGAAGACTACTCAGAATGCATAGGAAGAATAACACAAAACTTGGATATCATATAAAATCAATGTTACAAAATAGTAAACACAACTTATCTCCAATTTTCTCCCCAAGAAGACTCCTTGAAGTTCCTCTGACTCTTCCTTCTTGTAAACACACTCAACTAAACTCACTTACTCACTATTAAACTCTCTAGGACACACTGGACACACTACACACACACACTAACGACACTCTAAAGACAAACTTTTCAGCCTAAATTTGTCCCTTTTTAAAAAGGTAGAAATATTTCCAAAGTTTGCTTAAGCACCTCTTCAAAAGGCGTCCATATTCGATGAATCTTGCTTGAACCGACCTCTCGCCGTCGGCGGCTTGTTGGCCCTGTCGGCAGGCTTCTAGAACATGGGCCAACTGCTAAGGTTCACCATCGGTGGGCTTGATCTCGCCATCAGCGGGCTCCTTTATAATTTATTTGTATGCTCTTGGGAAAAATATACCGTCGGTGGCCTATTCCTCGCCGTCGGCGGCCAAGATAAATTTTTGTCTCTTTTGGTATTTTTTGTTCCAGATTCGATCATTTTCTCATCTTTTTGCTCCATTGTCTATAAATCTTCATACCTGCAACAAAACATAGAAAATTCCTTTCTTTAAAGTGCAATATTATCAAAATTAATGTAAAATCAATATGAATTTCTCAATATGTTTTTCTTTGGTCAGGAGCCACCTTCTTAAGTAATTAGTGAGTTTATTTTTGTTATTTTGAGTGTTACTACTCAATTCCTTGAGTAATAAGTGTGAGTTTATAAGTGTTGTTGCTGTTGAAGTCTTTTATTTTGCATTGGAATCAGTAGGAGTCAGCGGATCACTTGAAGTAGCATTCCAGATAAGTATTTGTAACTTGGTTCAAAGTTTTATAAACATGTTTTGTTGTGTGAATTCAATGTATTATGAGTAGTTAGTTTTCTTTCTCCTTTCAACCATGAAAAGATAATAAAGATAATTTAATTTCGTTGGAGAACTTAAACTTAAATTTTATAAAAATTGTGATGATATTAATACATGATCTTAATTTACTTTTTATACTGGAATTTGAATTGTTAAAACTTGTTGAAGAATTCTAAGACTTATCCGGAGATGAGTTCTTAACTAGTAGATATCACATGAATCCTTAGGTAATCGAAGGCCTTGAGCGGGTTATTCAAGGTGAAGTGCAAATAAATAGGGAGATATTATTTATTAGGCGTAGAATTGATTAGATTTTAGAGTTACAGATTAAATTCTAATAATTTGGTTTATAGAAAGGGAATGGATCACTAGTAGGGCCGACCATAGCCACCCTTGGACATCTAGAAGTGTGAGCCTAGATTAACCCATTCTACTAATAATACATCCTGAACTGACCTATAGATTAGCAATGTTCTTTATACTAAAGAATCAAAATGCTTCTATTTGACATAATAACATAATCTAAGTTCTCCACGAATGATAATTATTCTGAAAAATCTTGGATTAGTTGAAAAGGAGAAACTTGTTTTACTTATACTTGCATCAACCTTTACTTTATTGCTGCTTACTTACATTTAGTAGAAATATCATTAAACTTAAAATTTGATCTTTGAAAAGAAATAAAAATATAAATACTTTTAATTTGAAAATCTATTAAATTCCTCTAATTAATCTTAAATAAATCTTCCCCGTGGGATCGATAACCAAGATTCCAATAGAGCCCTGTATTACTTGAAACGATATATATACTTGCGTTTGAAATCGAGACTTTACGAAATTATTTAAATATAAATTCATAAGTTCTTGCATATACAGAGAGTGTAGAGTCGTGCGGCCGGTCATTGGTCACAACACCCACCCTAGGGATGCAAAATTCAATCATTCCTAGCCCAATTCTGATCTCTTTGGGTTCCTTTATCTTTCTTGCATCACCTCCATCATCTGCCAATCAAATTTAAGCTTAGCCATTGCTCATCCATGGCTATAAATAAGCCAACCCAAGAGCCCTCTCATGATAAGAAGACATAACAACTAGCCTCCAAACCCTGAAACACTTAGGATCAAAGTTTTTCCCCATCCTCTAAGCATTCAATTCCCCAGAGTTTTATCCCTTGAAAGTCACTGAGCTGCTCCAATTTCTTGCCCTAAAAACATGACATTTTTTCGGGTCAACACAAAATTCTTCTAAACTTCAATCAAACAATCCTAACACCATCACTGAGCATCACGAGGAAGTTCCTAATTGAAGTTGGCTCTTCCCGCAAGTTCCAACCCATTCCAAGCAGAAACCATCTTTCTGCAAGAATATACCCCAACCCAATTTCACTTCAAATTGAGCAAAAGGGATGTTTTGCAAGGACCATGCGATCATTCCTATAAAGCTTGATTGAGGCTTCACCTCTCAATCAACAAAATATCATGGTTACTAACAAAATATTTTGAAGGAGGTAACCCATGGTTACTAATAAAATAACATGTCTAATCAAACCCCAAACTTAGTTATTCAAGATAATCGAACATGAGATCCCGATTAGATCATTCAAAATAAAATAAATGACAAAATAACTAAATTTAATATTTTAATAAATCATAAACAACCTAAAATTTTTCATCCTTTAAAATATGACAAAAGACACTAAAACTTAAACAAAACATTAATAAAAAAAATTACTGAACATAACTTGAAACATAGTATGTTTTGATCATCGAAGATTTCTTAGATGATGCAATCTGTGGTTGTTGACAAGAGTCTTCCGATCTTGGTTTAACCACCTTTCAAACTAAGTAAATCAAGGCATCTGACGACCCTAAGACGATCGAGCCATCAACATCTTGATCAGATTGTCTAAAAATTAAAATCTGACCAACTAAATTAACAATTTAAGAAATAATTTTAACATTATAATAAAGCTGACACTATTTGCCTTACAAGATTGCAGAAAACATAAGACAAGTTCCGGCTTAGATTACCTTGCATGTTATTAGGGTGTGCTAACTTTGTTTTGCAGGACGACATTCTTAAGACAGGACAATGAACCTCAAAATAAAAATAAAACGACAACATGACAACGACAATAAAACAAAATAATGAAACAAAACTACAACAACAAAACTAAACAAAAATAATAAAAAACAAAACCAAATCTTTAGGATAGTACGTGACACCTAGAAACATATTTCCCTTAGGATTAAAGATTGATGTTTCTTTCCTTGATCTAGACCCTTATAATTTTCTTAAAGAATAAATGTTAACGTTAATCAGGAGTTTTCTTAGGCAGCTCTACCTGTTTAAGATGTAATTATCTACAGGGGCTTGCTCCTATAAGAGAATAAAGAACTCAGGATAGGTAAAATACATAAATATCTGGTTATTAGATTTTCATGTAGTTTTTCTTTACAAGAATTTCCAGAATCATATACTTCTAGAGTTTTCTCGGTAATGTTCACCACAATGAAACTATCTTGACATTTCCTTTTATACTATTTTCTATTCTTATTTGCCATTTCTTTCCTTCTCCTAATATTTAAGGATCTTTTACATGATCCAAAAGAATAGATTACTTGGGCAATATAATAGATAAACAGATTGGAGACTTCTCAACAAAGACATCCAACAACCAACCGATAGAAAATTGATGGTGACGGCAGCGACCAAGTTCGAGTGCCATCAGATGGTTCTGTAGAGAAAATAATAATTTCATACTTCATGAAACACTATTCATGGATGAAAATTTGAAGTAAAACATTTATTGTAAAATTGTATCATATGATAATTAAACTTATTTGCATGGTTTTTATGTGATAATTAACGTCACTTAATTTTCAGAATGAAGTTTCAAACCCTATGAGGATCTGTATGGAAAGCGATAATTTGAGGTGTTTGTAGGCTAAGGTTGATTTACTAGTCAAATTTAGGGTTAGGCTAGACTTGGTTATATTATTTATATTTTGATTTATTGGATTTCAATTTCATTTATTTAGATTTTAAATTAGGGTTTATTAGGGTTTAGATCAAGTTTTAGCTTAAGTGATGGTTAATTAGATATAACTCAAGATAAATGGTTGACCAAAAAAGTGAGGTATCATAAAGGTCTTAGTCTAGTTTGTCAACTTTGTCGCTGATAGACTTTCCTCTATTTTTCTGTGTGTTATGGTCTGATGGCTTTATGTTACAAGCCCCAACTTCACCTCAAGTGGATAACACTATTAAAACTACATCTTAGACTTCTACCACCTGATTAAATCATATATTACAATTTTGGGTGTGGAATTATAGTTTTGATTACCTTCCCATGTTGGTAGCCCTTCCCTTGATGTTAGAAGACTGTATTGCCGATTTTTTTTTTAATTAAATTCAATCATTGATGTTAGCTTCACTCCATAGTTTGCTTGCAATGTTAGTATTTGCCTTATCATTATTATCTGGTTCAATATTTTTTAGGTGTTACACTTTTTTGAAATTCATTTCAACTTTTGTTAGCCTATTCATTATTATTATTCTCTTATTTTAAAAATATGTTTGTTTAGAGTATTTTCTTACTATTTTTATTTTTTTTTTGCGACATCAATTTAGCTTGTAATTAAAAGCACTCTAAAGATCTTAAAGTTAAAAGTGCATTTATAAGCAACTAATCATACTATAACCTACCAAAAGTATTTTATTTAAAGCAAAAATAAAAAAAAAGAATAAAATATAAAAGAATTCAATATCAAATAATAACTTGCTTGTTTTGGTTAGCGTTCAAGTGTATACAAATAAAAGTTAGAAATGGAAAAGACTTGTGAGTCTCCTTCTTACTATCCTCTTATTGGTTATGATTATTTTATTTGTAAAAGAGTTACCACAATGGTTAAAATTTTCAAACAAACAACTTTTTTCCCTCATTTGGAGAAAATTAACTTGATGTGTTTTCTTTTTACAAAAAAAATGATAACTTCATCGATATTTAAGTCGGACGTTAACTCCTATTTTGCGGCTCTTCGCATGCATTGGCCGTTTTTTGTGTAGAGAAAGGAGCTAGACATGAAGAGTTATATCATGATGTCCTCTAATATCTCTAGAATGGACTTTAAGCTATCAATTCATGGCAATCAGTACTTCAAATCATTTGCAAACTAATGACCCCTGCTATTCCAGCGTTTCTTACAATCATTCATAGTTAATTGTTCATCTTCTCTGCATTAAAACTCTAAAACGCATGGCTAGCTCTATATCTATAAAACGCACGGCTAGATATGCCGTCGATACTATCTGCTCTACATCAAAGACGACTGCGAGAGAGCAATGGCTTTCCACCGCATGCTTCTTCTTCTTCTAGTCTTAGCTCCTTGCTGCATCGACGCGAGAAGGGTCGGGCCGGCTCCAGCCAAACTTGCGGACCTTCAACAGGCAGACGAAACATTGCAATGTTGGGAAGCGCTGATTGAACTACGATCGTGCAGCGGAGAAGTGATCCTCTTCTTTCTGAACGGAGAAACGTATTTGGGCCCAAGCTGCTGCAGAGCCATTCGGGTCATCGAGAAGCGATGCTGGGCAGCCGACGCTTTGCTCGCTGTATTGGGCTTCACCGCACAAGAGGGCGATGTTCTTCGTGGATACTGTGAGGCCGCCATAGAAGCACCACCGCTGGCATTTACACCGCCGCCTGCTTCTTCTAGCCATGATACTGTTAATTAAATAAAGCGAGTGCTTTGCCTATCTTCAGCTGAATTAGAAAGTGTTTGGATGCATGATATAAAATATATTATATACAATACACCGAGTTTCTTATTTTAATCTGCTTTGCTAATAGATTTCTTATTAAGTAACTCCATGCCCGCATTCATATCACAGTTTTACGCAAGAAATTCTAATTGAGCTTCTCTAGACGAGAAAATATTACCTCTAGATGGGGATCGAATTGTCTTTCACATTAAATAGAAGGCAAGATTAAATTAATCCTCTCAGTACTACTACTAAAATTATATTAAATTTCTTAAAAGAAAAACATAAAGTTTTTCTATTGATTAGATTAATAAATATTTGAGAATATTTTCTTAAATTAAAAGGCCAAGATCATATAATGCTTTTATCACATGAGAAGGTGAATGGAACCAACATATGTTCTGCAAAATCTACCCATATAGCTGAACTATCAATCTTATATACCATAAAAAGTGCATGACATTATCACTATTACATAAGGAGAGATTATTCCTTGTGGACCTTTGTCGTTCGGAAATGATAAAAAAATTGATGTATCTGATCTATGACATGAATGTTGTATAGTAATATGGACATTTTTAGACCATCTAATGATAATTAAATGAAAGAATTATCATGACTTAGATTTTACTATATCCCCCTACAATCCGAAGTTCCAAATCAGAAACTCAAGATAGCTTTTTTTCATTCCTCACACAGAAGTTTTTGGCCGCACTTATTTAAAGATATTTTTTAAAAAAAGTTACTAAAAATATTGAAAAAAAAAACACGGAAATATTAAAAACCACAGTGAAAAGTCTTCTAACAAGTGCATGATTTAAAACCCGCTGCAATGAAAATAACAAAGATTTTTACCGTTGTGATTATCTGGATAAAGTGCTGTGAAGATTCTTTTTCATCTTAGTGTCATTTTCTTCTCATCTAGTTCGTTTGCTCATTAGTCTTCTTTGTGAATTAATGAACTTTTAATCTACTCTGATTAAATGCATAAAATTAAATTTATATTTCATTTCATTTAAAGAAAATAAAAGTTGACTTACCTTTGAGATTAAATGAACACAAAGGCAGAACCAGCATTTTTTTTTTGTTGGGGGGGGGGGGACCAAACTGCCCTCCTAGACCCAATGCTGGAGACAGGGCTAAGCCAACGAAGGACAAAGTGACGTTTCAGGATGGGCAAAACTAATATTTCATGAGGGGCAAAAGATCAAATTGCCCTCCCATATAAGTACAAATCAGCATTTGAGGGGGGCAAATTACCCCCCTGGACCCTTCTTGGGTCCACCTCTAAATTAACAAAACCTTAAATGTCAAAAAAAAAAAAAAAAGAGAGGATAAATAAACACGAGAAAATTTATGTTGTTTCATTAAGTTAATTATGTCCACTACTTGAGTGATTTAGGACAACCTTTTAATATCTATTGTAAAATTATGAATTAAAACACTATTTGTTCTAAAATATTCAAATTAAACTAGATAAGCATACAATAGCTATTGATTAGCTTATATAATAAAATACATTGAGTAAAATGTGATTTATGTCTATCCTTTCAAAAAATAGAAAAAGATTCATCCAAGGGTTGCCATTTCTTCTTTGAAAGTACCGCAAAAATGTCTTTGATTTATGTCATCGAGTAGTTCTTAAGTTGAGATAGGTAGGTTTGTGTGTGTGTGCGCGCGTGTGTGTAACTCAATTAGAATAGCTTTCATTTAATTTTAATTACAATACACTAACCACAAAATTGCATGAACACATTGTCGGTCGCCAAATTAAAAATTGTTGGTCACCGAAATGAGTATTCTGACGCTCGGTTTTAAAATAGATTTAATATATATATTTAATTTTGAAAAGTATCATTTTTAATTTGAAAATATAAAATCAAACCAATCTCATGAATTTAGTAGTTTAAATAAACAAGCACTACATTGCAAGCTATGTATTTACCCCGAAGAATAGGCGCATTACTTAATAATGAGGCTCAGTTAAATAAACTAAAACATTTATGACATCCGTTTAGTCTGCAAAACCATTTATATTGACCGATAAGTTCCCCTATCTGATATGCATGATCGGATAAAGTTTATATTAAGATGGTTTCTCAAAATTTTCTATAAGGGCAAGCCCTTATAGTTAATTACATCTTAAGCAACTGAAGTTACTTAAGAAAATTCTTGATAATGATCAGGGAATATTGCCTTCAAGAATTCAAAAGGTTTAGGATTTTTCAAGGTCATACATACGAAATATCAAGTGGGAAAGGTGAAAATGGGAATAGTTATTTATTGAATCCAAAGGGAGATGACTAGGGGATGCCACGGATCCTGAGGAGAACCCTGGTGATTTCCTAAACTATCCTATGGTTTTGCTTCAATTTAGAAGAGATATCATTTGTTGTTTCATCCTACAAATTTTATTATTTAGGGCTTACATTTGCATGATAAAGATCATACAAATAGCTTGGAAGATAAGAGGATTTACGTCGTACCGCAAGACGACCTCAGAGTCCTAAAATGAGTTAGGGCTTATTTTGCACAATAGGGTTGTACAAAGACCTAAAGATCAGTTAAGAATTTATGTCGCACAAGACAGACAACCTTGAGGTCCTATGGATTGTTTTTTATATTAAGAAAAAGAGATTTGCTGTTGTAGAATAGTTTGCTCTCTCGAAGATTTTCTTCTTCATGCCTCATCATGCTGCTCACAACGTTTGCTCCAAGCTCCTTGCTGAAGTAGCAACCCTAATGTCTAAGGTTCAAAAGGTTTTACCATGTATGTTTTAATGTTTGGTTTTTTTGTGGTTATTGTTATTTAAATGTCTTATGAGGGGAATGTTTAAGTTGATTAAAAAATACTGGTTAGGATCCCAGGGTTCCCTCATTCAGAAAGCACTATTTTTTTCGGATTCACTTAGTCTAGATGAATTTACCAAACTCAAATATATGAATTCAATAAGTTCATTCAGACTAGGGAAAATCTCGTTAACAGCTGTAGGTTGCCTCCTCCGAGGGATTCCCGATCATCCAAAGAGAAGTATTAATTTTATTGTATTTGTTTTTGTTTTGTCTTGTTTGTGATTAATTTTTAGGTTTGTCTTATTTTATTGTTGTTGTTGTGAATCTTATTTTGATTTGGTTTGGTTTAACATGCAAGGTAGCATAATTTGCAGAAAATGAAAAGTAATGAAAAATGAAGTGTAGTAAAGTGAATAAAGGTAAATAAATGCAGTGAAGTAAAAGCAGGAAAGTAAACTGCAATAATATAAAATCGTACTTGTCATCTTCTCGCACTCCAGCTGAAAGATTAGCTTTTGCTATATATATATATATATATATATATATATATATATATATATATATATATATATATATATATATATATATATAATTTTGCGAAGTAAATTGTAGAAAAGAAAGCGAGTGAAGGTTCGGGGGTGACTCTACTAGGTTACGGCTATAACTAGGTGAATTCTTATTCATTTATATCTCAAGGATGATTTTCTTAAATAAAGACATAATAAGTCCATTTGTCCTCTAAGATATCCAAAAGACTAAAAAGGGGTGCGGGTAATGATCCTACACCACTTTTGTATCCTTTAGAACGTTCGAGTTCCTCCGAACTCATTATGTTGCTAAATCATTTATCCATGAGTGAGTTAAAGTTTAATAAAAATATTTTATCATATACTCAATGAACCTTGTTGTTATAATTATCCTTATGAGTGGGGTAATTAACACTTGATGTTTCATTTATGAACTATGTGAGTGGGGCCCTTAAGAGCAAATTGATCTGCAAGGGAACTTAGCCATTTAATTTAGAGTTAGGGTTTATAGTGTTTTCAAATTATTTTAAAATTGATTATATTTCTTTTCTTAGCCTTATTAAGCGAACTTAGAGTAAGCCTTGTTCACTACCAAGCCCTTAAAACTTCATGGGTGTATTTATAAATTTGCAAGTAAAGATATTAAATGAGGTGTATTTAATATTCATTGAAATATCATTGTTAAACCATTGATTTGAGGTTTTGAATTAATAAATTATAACCTTCCAATATCAAACCCCTCGCTTTAGGATCATTAAACTCAATTAACTTCCAAATAATTGTACAAAATTTGGGAATTACACTTTTACCTTTGTTATGAAAAAGTCAAGAATTGGTTTCTTCCTCTTAATTCCATGTGTTTCAATCATCTAAATGATTAATTAAGATCATATATTACCCATTTGCCCTTTAATTTAACCTAAATATTATTAAGGGCATAAATTCCATAATTACCATTTAGCCCTGTAAAGACTTATCACTTAATAAGTCCTTAAATTCAATTCAAATGACTTTGAAATTTTTATATTACCTTTCTTATGGGTCAATTAAAATACTAGAAGGGAAAATGTGATTTTTATAATTTTTATTTTATTTTCATAAATATTTTAATGCAAAAATAGGTATTTTAAATTTTAATTCATTAACTTATCAAAAGTATACTATCTATCCTTAAAAAAATTATTGGAGATTCAACTAGGTTAGAGGACCACTTAGAGCTAATTTTAATGATTTTTTAAATTTATTTTTAATTATTATAATTATTATTTGATTTTGAGTATTAATTAAATATAAAATATTATTTAAACGAGAAAATTAATTTTTATTTTTTTATAAATCTCCAAGAGTTCAAGAAACTGAGAGTAATAAATTTCTTATTTTTATGATTTTTATTTTATTTAATGTAATTATTTTAGTGAAAAATTAGGAAAAAAATTATTTTAAGCGTTTAAAAATAAAAATTATTTTTTGAAAATTAGGAAAAATATCCTAATTGCTCCTAAGTGATTAAGAAACAATTTAGAACATTTTAGTGGACTTTTACGTTTTATTTTTATTTTTTTATTTTTAATTGTTTTTTAATTATATAAAATTCAAATTATGGCTTAAAATGAAATATTTATTTTAAATCAAATTTTATTTTTCTTAAGTCTCTCTGGTTACAAGGAACTCCCAAAATCACTTTTCATAATTTTCTTTATTATACTTTATTTATTATAATTAATTTAGTGACAAAAATGTTATTTTACTTAAAAAATCTATTTTACAGATTAAATCAATTCCAATTGACTTCAGATTTTTATGCGAAGTCAGCATGATTATTATTTATAGTGTATAATCATTATTATGATTTTTATATTTTAATTTTAATTAATTATTTTTTTAATGGTTAATTACTTAAAGTGTTTTTTTCAATTACTTAATCAGTTTTAAATTTTTCTTAGAGTACTTTGACCATAGTAAACCTACCAAGATATGTTTTGTATTTTTTTATTTATATTTAAGTTATTATTATTTTTAATTAATAAAGGGGATTTAAATTGAAAATTAGGGATCACTGGCTAGAGATGTCCTCTGACCTTGGAAAAATCAGAGAAGAACCCTATCAATAGAGCGTACAAGTCCTCCAAACCTCATGTCATGGTGAATTTTTTGTGATAAGTTATGATTTAACTAAGTTTTAGAGCATTTAATTAATTTAAAAATAAATATAAGTTAAATATTTTTTTTATTTTATTTTTACATTATTCTCCTCTGGTCACTGAGCAATATAATATATTTTTTTATTTTTAGAATTTTTCTATACCAAGTTATGAATTTTTCAAACTAACTGAATTAAAATAAAAAAATCCCATAATTTTCTATTTATCCACCGTGGCGCCACCTCAACCTAGGCAGCTTCGAAGCTCCACGTGGCGCTCTTCTATTCAATTCCGCCATCTGACTCAGCGGCCATGCATCCTGCAGTTTATGTATCATCTGCTTGTCTGGCGCGATCCTGGCCCTCCATCCGTTACTCACGCGATCCGATGGCTGAGAGTCATCGTCTCCAAATGACCTAGCCCATAAATCGTCCACACTAAAACTTTAAGATCTCTGCTTAAACTTAACTAAATCACTACAGGTTTGTTCCTACACCTTTATCTAGTCTAGACGAACACATCCATACTGTTTATCAACTATGAATTTAAACTTTCTTCATAAAAGACCAAACCATGCATGATTTGCAGAGATGAATTTAATACCTTTGCCTGAGAGGTGTGGCCTCAATTAGGTGCTTATAAAAGCTCCAAAGGAGTCCGACGAACCTCCTAGAAGTGTTGTTGGGCTCTGGTGAATTGTCTGTGCAAGAGTTCTTCCTACAAGTGGAAAGGCTGAGGAGGAAGCCTGGTGTAGAGGTACAGAGAGAAGGGGCTTTTTGTGAAAAGCTTCCTCTTTAGCTTTAGGGAAGCTCAAGGAATGGTCAATCTCAAGTTTAGTGGAGTTTTGTGGTGTTTTCTGTTTCTGGCCTGATTTTAAGCTTTGAAATTAAGCCTAGACAGTGGTGAAGGTGGCTGGAAAATGACTGAGTTGAGCTTTGGAAGGATGGGAGAATCTCTGGCTTAACAGAGTTTCCCCAAGGTTCAGTGCACTCTTCCTAGTTGGCCATGAGAGGGTGGTGCTTAAATAGCCATGGACGGATTGACTGCTAGGGCTTCAATTTGGGTGCAATCAGCTGCTTATGTAGAGGGCTGAGTGGCACCAATGACCAATTGGGATTGGAAACAATCGATGGTGGTTTTGGTTTAGAATGGGGTGGCTCTCTATTTTGGGATTCTCTGGCGACTAGGTCGGCTTGCAAGGCCTGATCTGGTGGCTAGGGTGGTCAGGTGAGCCAGAGGTAGATTAATGGTGAACATGATGGCTTGGGGATGGCTAATGGCAAAAATATCTTTGGTTTAGCCAAAAATGAGAGGAAATCCCCTAAATCATGGGACCCTTGGTCCATGGCTCAACTAGGTTAGGCTAGATGGATCTAGGTTGGTTTCTAGGGTTCAAACCTTGACTGTGGTGGACTTGGTTTGATCAATTTGAGCTAGTTTGGTCAATTTTATGGCTTGGGTTCAAAATTAGGGCTTTGGTTCAAACTTGGGTCTAGGTTGGTTTTTGGCTAGGATTTGAGTCAAGTAATTGATTAATTTGGTGTAGATGATTGTCATGAAGAGTTTTAGATATCAATTGGGTGGAACTTTTGAGATTATGGGATTCAATTTTGTGAGATTTGGGTCTTAAGGTAAAATTTGGGGATTATCGCTTAGGTTGGATTTGGGTGAAATTTGAGTTCAAATTTGAGTCAATTGAATGTTCAAATTGATTTGAGGGAAGTGTTATGAAAGATTTAGAATTCAAATTTAGGCAAATTGATTTGATTATGGGGTTGAATTTGAGGAAATCTAAGGGTATGACTAAATTAGATTCAGTTGGGTTTGTATTTGGTTTCAATTGGGATTGGGGATGATTGAGTTTGGAATTGAAAATGAGGGAGATTGAAGTCAATTTGGTGTAAATTGGGAGTGATTTGGGCATTTTGGGCCTTTAAGGGTAATTTGAGGATTTTACTAAAAATGGATCAATTTGGTCAAATTAGGCTCAGTGGGGTGGTTTGAATTGATTTTGGGAATATTTTGAGTGCTTTTGAAGATTTTTGGAATTTTTGAAATTTTTCGGGTGTGAGGGGCATTTTGGTAATTTTGGCAAATTTAGGAGTATTTTGAGAATTTTAGAAAATTTTGATTATTTTAGGTAATTTTAGTGATTTGAATTCATTTTGAAGAGAATTTGAGAATTTGGGCCATTTTGAGAATTTTGATCAAAATTTAGGGTTAAGGGGTATTTTGGTAATTTTGGGGAAGTTTGGGGCTAAATGGCCAAAAGTTGGGGATTTTAGTAAAATTAGGATTAACTGAGGATGTTAATCATGGAATCATCATATTTGAGCCATGGACCAAAAGAATTCCCATTTTGGATCCTCCATGTGTCGGTCTTAGCCAAACCCTAGCCTAGAGCTAAGGGCTTGGGGGACCACCCAAATGAGTTACCAAAAGAAGTGTAGGTACCAAGTCAAACAAGTTTGGTTTAGGGTTTGAGGTAGTGAGTAAAAATGTGGGGTTCAAGTGTGTGTGCAAGCTTTCCCAAGACCAAACCACCCAGGGTTAATCCTAAGTCTTGATCATCTTATGGGGGACTCCTTTTGAGCTCCCTCATATTTGACTCCCACCTACTAAGTGCTAGAGGTTAGGACCAAACATGTAGAACTTCCAAGAGGATCAAAGAGGTGTTTAGAATTTATAAAGGGTAGGGCTCCATCACTAGTCATCTAGGATAGTCAACAAGAAAGTCCTATGGCTAGATCCTATGATTCTAAAGAAGAAAGACTAGACCTCAACAAAAGTGAGGTCAAAAAATGGACCCCCAATAGTTGTGGTGTGTCGGACAAGCACATCACACGTATTGATGTTGACCAAAGAGATCAACAAAACCAACACAAACATCTAAACCAACATGCTTAGGACGAAGTGTAGATTTGATAATCATTTTAGCTGGGAAAAACACAAGAATATCCTCAAATCATAGTTGTGAATTCAAGTCGCTAAGCTTGAAAGAAACTATGCTCGCTGGGGATTTACAAGATGGGTTGTCTCATGAATCCACGAGGGTGACCATCAAGATTTCTCATAAAAAATCTTGACGTTCGGAACGAACTAAACTTGAAAGGATTTCAACTTAATTTAAATTTGGATTTACGTTTTAGATTTTCATTTAGATTTGTATGATTTTAGGAAAGCTTAAAATGTGAAAAGACAGGGAGAAAGAGTGCTACAATGAATAAGAAAGCTCGGGAACTCACATACTACCCAAGAGGTATCTGATCCCCGAATATTTATGCTTACGATTTAGATAGAAAATTTATGATTTATAATATGGGATACTACGCAAGTATACATATCGTTTATCAAATAATATAAAACTTTCTGATTAATCCCCGAGATATCGACACACATGGAAATGTTTAAAACTTTAAAGAAATAAGAAAAATAACTTTTTACTTTTTCAATTGATTTTTGTAAGTATGTTTTAAGGTACTAATTTTGAAAAGTTGTTTTTGATATTTTTAATCAAAAGTTAAGCGGGAAATTAAAATTATCAACACTCTAAACAAGGTATAAAAGCTATAAGAATCAAATATCTTTTTCATTCTTCAATGAATTAGTAATAATTATGGATATCTATGTTGTGGAAGTATTTAAATGTATTGTGCCAAATAGGAGCAATTATATTGTTTACCCTTACTTGGTTCTATAAAGAAAATTGTTTAATTTGAAAATTTGAAATTTTGTAGATGGGTTAGGCAGGGAAGATACCAGCTCTCACTCTAGAGTTCCCTATATTCCCTCCACCTGGGGGCTAATATCTCATAACAAAATTTAAAATAACAAACCAAATTAGGGGGCTTTAGCCTGTCACTCTAAAGTCCTCTAATTTTACTCCCCAATAAAACATATCTCCCTATATATTTGCATTCAATCATATATACTACAATTCTTACCCATATAATTGCATGTGATTCTTTCCAATTATTGATTGAGACAACATTGTATTGGATCTTACATAATCTCACAACAAATTTTAACATCTTAATTGGCCACATTAAGAAGTAAATTAAGTATAAGGAATTGAATCATCACAATTTCTTCCAGCATTAAAAACTTATACTTTCCACAACATACTTCCATAATTTAATTGCTTCATCATCTAAGAGAGAAAAAGATAAAGTAAACTACTAAGATTTCATGAAGAAAACACAAACACAACTTGATTTGAAAGCATAAACCATAATGAAAACACAACAAATCTTACTTAAACAAAAGTGTAAAAAAAGATAAATACTTATCTAAAAATCCTCTCCACAAGACTCTAAAAGTTCCTTTGAAATTTTCCTTTCCAAAATACAACTCTACAGAGGTTGGCGCCCAACTCTGATGACTCAAATAAAAACTTTAGACTTCAATAAAAACTACATACAAGGATGAAAGAAAATTGGTGAGAAGAAGACTTCACACTAACCCTTTTTCCTTTCTTACTCTCTACTCTCTACTAAAAACTATAGAACTACACTCTCTAAATTCTCTCTAATGCTTCATACTCTAAAACTCTAAAAAAAGTCTCTTGCAAATTATGAGGCTTCATTTTTATAATTTTTCAAAAGGTGCCTTAGTGTCTCTTCAAATCATGTCCAGATTCAATGTATCCACCAAAAGATGCATCCCTTCACCACCAAAAGTTACTTCAAACATCCCTTGAAAATGACGCCAAATTTGATTAAAATTCAATTTTTAACTGTGGTGTTTAAGCGCCGGCACTTTGGCGCTTAGGCGCCAAAGGCCAAAATTTTCAAACTTCATAATTTTGCTTCAAATTTGATCATTTTTTCCTCCTTTCATTATAATTAATCATTTTCATCATACATACATGAAAAACACAAAATACTTTCAATAAAGTGCAATATCATCAAAAATAGGTATAAAAATGTGCATAAAAACACTATATATTTTAGGTGTATCAGTAACATAAATTCTAAAAAAAAGAATTAGATGCCTTGCTCCATTTAAGGGGCTCTTATTCTGACCTTGAAGTGCAGAGATGAGGGCTAGGGTGCCTTAATCCATTTAAGGGGGTCTTAAACCTACCTCGAAGTGTTGAGAATGTCACATTAGGGAGGAAAGCTCAGGGACTCCCATCCAACTTAAGAGGTGATGAGCTATGATCCACTTAAAAAGTACCTATATTTATGCCTTATTTATGATTCAATTCTTAAGGATATTATGTTTTTGGATATAGGTGATGAAAAAAGAGTTCAAGATGGAAAATTAAGCAAAAAGGAGCAAAATTGAGCTAAAAGCAAAGTTGCCGAAATTATAGGTCTGGCGCCTAGAAGCCAGAATCCAACGACTAAGCGCCAGTTTGATATTGAAGTAGATAAGATTTTTGACAACTTTAGGCAATTATTTTAATGGTGTTAAGCGGTTATCATACCTTCTAGAAGACTGAAAGTTACTCCTAATACATAGGACATGTGATGCAATGCATCTGGACACAAGAAAACAGGTTTAATCGCAAAGAGGTGCGATCCAAAGTGAAGAGGTGTGAAGACTTGGTCACAGACTCCGGCGGCTAGGCGCCGGGCGCCAGATCCCGGCGCCTAGCCGCCACAGTTACTTTCTAGAAGATTCATTGAATTTGGATGAATTTTGAAGAGGTGCCTTAAGCAACCCCTGACCATTTTCAGAGCTCAATAAATAGGAGACATTTGTACAGAAAAAGGGCCCTCTGTCTCTATCCATCTAGCCCCACCCCTAGATCTCCAACATTCAGAGATAGATTTAGAGAGCCACCATATTTTTTTCTTGAGTATTTAGTGAGTTTATCTACTCAATTCCTTGAGTAGTAAGTGTGAGTTTATAAGTGTTGTTGCTGTTGAAGTCTTGTACCTTGCATTGGAGTCAGTAGGAGTCAAAGGATCAGTTGAAGGAACATTCCAGATAAGTATTTGTAACTTGGTTCAAAGTTTTATAAATATGTTTTTTTTTGTGAATTCAATTTGTTATGAGTAGTTACTTTTCTTTCTCCTTTCCACTATGGAAAGATAATAAGATAATTTGATTTTGTTGGAGAACTTAACTTAATTTTAAAATTATTGCAATGATATTCATACCTGATCTTAATTTACTTTTTAAACTGACCATTTGAATTGTTAAAACTTGTTGAAGAATTTTAAGACCTATTCGGAGATGAGTTCTTAACTAGTAGATATCACATGAATCCTTGGATCGAAGGCCTTGAGCAGGTTATTCAAGGTGAAGTGAAATTAAATAGGGAGATATTGTTTATTAGGCATATAATTGATTAGTTTTTAGAGTGACAGACTAAATTCTAATAATTTGGTTTATAGAAAGGGAATAGGTCACTAGTCGGGCCGACCATAGCCACCCTTAGACATCTAGAAGTGTGAGCCTAGATTAACCCATTCTACTAATAATACATCCTGAACCGATCTATAGATTAGCCAATGTTCTTTATACTATCGAGGAAAGGTAAAGAATAGGAATGCTTCAATTTGGCGCAATACCGTAATCTCAAGTTCTCTATAAATGATATTTATTCTGAAAAATCTTGGATTAGTTGAAAAGGAGAAAGTTGTTTTAATTATACTTGCATTTACTTTTAATTTATTTCTGCTTTATTTACATTTAGTATAAATTTCATTAAACTAAAAATCTGAATTTTGAAAAGGAATAAAAATTATAAATACTTTTAATTTGAAAATCTAATAAATTTTTTCCATTAATCTTTCCTTAATCTCCCTTTGGGATCGATAACTAGGACTCCAATAGAGCCATGTATAACTTGAAACGATACGTATACTTGCGTTTGAAATTGTGACTTTATGAAATTATTATAAATATATAAATATAAGTTCATAAATTCGTGCAGTCGTAAAGTGTCAGTTCAAGTTTTTGGCACCGTTGCCGGGGAGCTAAAGGAAGGAAAGGAAGTGAAATACAATTTTTAGATTTCTCAAATTAAAAATATTTTATATACACTTTTATTTCTTTAAAACTACAAAAATATTTAAAACCAAAACAAAAACAAAAATACCAAAAGATTTTATTTTCAAGTTTTATTTAATTTTTATGTGTAGTTCTGGATCTGAAGAATTATTACCTTTTGATTCTGAATTGGAAAGAACTGTTAAAAGAATAAGAAAAAGAAAACAAATTAAAAAAATATCAGGAAATGGCTAACTTACATAACAATAATCAAAATCCTATAGAAATTAATGAACAAAATGTTTATAAACCATTAAGGGATTATGCAAACCCTACAGCTGATGAAATTCATATTAGTATTCAAATGCCTGTTGTAGATGCTAATTCTTTTGAGCTTAAACCTTCTATTATTCAAATGGTTCAAAATAATCAATTTGGAGGAACACCAAATGAGGATCCAAACTTACACCTTGCCAGTTTCTTAGAACTTTGTGCTACCTTTAAATACAATAATGTTTCTGATGATGTTATTAGGCTTAGACTATTTCCTTTTTCCTTAAAAGATAAAGCAAAGATGTGGCTCAACTCATTAGCAACTGGTTCTATTAAAATGTGGGTAGACATGGCACAAAAATTCCTTGCTAAATATTTTCCTCCTTCTAAAACTTCTAAATTAAGAAATGATATTACTTCATTTATGCAATTTGATGGAGAGACAATTTATGAAGCATGGGAAAGATTTAAAGAACTATTAAGAAAATGTCCTCATCATGCTTTACCAGATTGGTTAATTATTCAAACATTTTATAACTGACTTATTGGATCACTTAGATCTATTATAGATGCTTCTGCTGGTGGTTCTTTAATGGCTAAGACATTATATGAAGCTTATATCTTAATTGAAGAAATGACTAACAATAATTTTCAATGGCCTTCTGAAAGGGTTAATCCTAAAAGAGTGGAAAGTATTCAAGATAATGAAGCCTTTTCTATTTTAGCTTCACAGGTGGCTGCGATATCTAAGAAATTGGATAATTTTGCTATTAACATATGACATGTAAGTAATGATAATTCTGCAAATATTGATGATTCTCAAACAATGGAGACATTGCAAGCTATTTCTAGTAAAACTAATAACCCTTATTCAAATTATTATAATACAGGTTAGAAAAATCACCCTAATTTTAATTAGAATAATGGACATCAATAATGGAGTAATTATCAAGTTAATCCATTCGGAAATTGGAACAATCAAGGAAATTCAAACTTTAGACCTACTTATCCTCCTGGTTTTAATAATCAACAGAAAAATTTATCTTTAGAAGAATTGATCTTGCAATTAGGTAATCAATTACACAGTCAAAATACTGCTATTCGAAATATTGAGAATCAGATGGGACAAATTGCTAATTTAATAAATTACAGACCTCAAGGAACACTGCCTAGCAACGTCAAAATTAATCCAAAAGAAAAAGGAAAAGACCATGAACAAGCAAAAGCTGTACAACCTAGAAGTGGAAAGGGATTAAAAGAGAAAATTCAGAATGAGGTTGAAAAAGAGACGGAGGTTGAAGAGATTGAATAACCTAAAGAAAATCTTTCCCCAAGTAAAGATCAAACAGTAATTCCTATTGAAGTGGAAGTTGAAAGACCACCACCACCTTTTCCTCATTCCTTAAGATTTTTAAGAAACTTACCATCAACATTCCTTTTGCTGAAGCTTTGGAACAAATGCCGAGTTATGCAAAATTTATGAAGGATATTTTAAGCAAGATAAGGAAATTTGAAGCATATGAAATTGTTGCATTAAGTGAAGAATGTAGTGCAATAATTCAAAAGAAACTACCTTAGAAGCTTAAAGATCCTGGAAGTTTCACTATACCTTGTGCTATTGGAGAAAAAAATTGTGGAAAAGCCTTATGTGATTTAGGAGCAAGTATTAATCTCATGCCATTTTCTATCTTTCGAAGGTTAGATTTAGGAGAGATTTCTCCCGCCACTGTAACCCTTCAGTTAGCTGATCGATCTATTACTTATCCTAAAGGAGTTATAGAGGATGTTTTTGTTAAAGTGGATAAATTTATCTTCTCTGTGGATTTCATTGTACTGAAAATTGAAGAAGATAAAGAAATACCTATTATTTTAGGGAAACCTTTTCTAGCTACCGGACTTGCTATGATTGATGTGCAAAATGGAGAATTAACAATGAGAGTTAATGATCAAGAGATAACATTTAATGTTTTAAAATCAATGAGGTATCCTGACAAAGAAAAATGCTATCGAATGGATATTTTTTATTATATAATTGAAAAGTATTATCAAGAAAAATGTAAAGTCATTTCTGAAGAAAAAAATGATGAATCGGTAATATATAATGAGTCTATGTTATATAATGAGTCATTAACTGAAGAAATTGAAGAAATGAATTAAGAAAATTTATTTGAAGAAACTCATTATATTCATGATAATTAGGAAATTTTAGACACAACTAAAAATGATATACTTTTACCCTCAATTGAAAAAGCCCCTGAACTAGAATTAAAAATGTTACCTGCACATTTAAAGTATGCATTTCTTAGAAATTCATCAACTTTACCTATGATTATATCTTCAGAACTAAGCAAAGATCAAGAAGAAAAATTTATAGGAGTTCTGAAGAATTATAAGAAAGCTTTTGGTTGGACTATTGCGGATATAAGAGGAATAAACCCTTCAATCTATATGCATAGGATTTTAATGGAAGAAAATTGCAAACCTACTATTGAATCTCAAAGATGATTGAATCCAATTATGAAAGAGGTTGTTAAAAAAGAGATTTTAAAATGGTTAGATGCTGGAATTATTTATCCTATTTTGGATAATCAATGGGTAAATCCTATTCATTGTGTTTCGAAGAAAGGAGATTGTGAATGATAAAAATGAATTAATATCTACAAGACAAGTTACTGGATGTCGAATTTGCATCGATTATCGAAAATTAAACAACGCCACTCGAAAGGATCATTTTCCTTTACCTTTCTTGGATTAGTTATTGGACAAATTAGCTAGACACTCATATTTCTGTTTTTTTGGATGGATATTCTGGTTATCATCAATTACCCGTTGCTCTTAAGGACCAAGAGAAAACAACATTTACAAGTCCTTATGGAACATTTGCTTTTAGAAGAATGCCTTTCAGTTTATGAAATGCACCTGCAACTTTTCAGAGATGTATGATGTCAATATTCTGTTATTTAATTGAAAATGAAATTGAAGTATTTATGGATGATTTTTCAGTATTTGGAACTTCTTTTGAGTCTTGCTTGGAAAATATAACAAAAGTTCTGAAAATATGTGAAGAAACAAATTTGGTTCTAAACTGGGAAAAATGTCAATTTATGGTCATAGAAGGAATTGTACTTGGACATAAAATTTCACAAAAAGGGATGGAAGTTGCTTAGGCAAAAGTGAAAATTATTGCTGAATTTCAACCGCTTACTACTGTTACTGATGTGAGAAGTTTTCTGGGTCATGCTGGATTTTATAGAAGATACATAAAGGATTTTTCTAAGATTGCTAAACCTCTTTGTAATTTATTAGAAAAAGAAGATAAGTTTGAATTTAATGAAGATTTTCTCAATGCTTTCAATATTTTAAAAGAAAAATTAATCACTGCACCTGTCATTGTTGCACCTGATTGGAGTAAACCTTTTGAATTAATGTGTGGTGCAAATGATTATGCAATTGGAGCTGTATTGGGACAAAAATATGAGAAAAGTTTCAAAGTTATATATTATGCTAGCAAAACTCTTAATGAAACTCAAAGAAATTACATTACTAGGGAGAAAGAGCTGTTAGCAATAGTATATGCCTTTGATAAATTTAGATCTAATCTTCTTGGGACTAAATGTATTGTGCATACTGATCATTCCACTATTAAGTATTTAATGTCGAAAAAAGATGCTAAACCCAGATTGATAAGATGGGTTACTTTTACAAGAATTTGATTTTCAAATAGTGGACAGAAAAGAAGCTGATAACCAAATTGCTGATCATTTATCAAGAATTAAAAATAATAGTGAGAAGATAACTGATGAAAACTTAAATGAGAAATTCCCTAATGAACGGTTATATGTTATTCAAGGATTACAAACGCCTTGGTATGCAGATATAGTTAACTATTTGGTTAGCAATTTTTTACCGTATGGATTAAATAACAAATATATTAAGAAATTCAAGAATGATTCTAAATCATATATCTGGGAAGATCCTCATTTATTTAAATAGGCGGAGATTCTATGATTCGAAGATATGTACCTTATGAAGAAACTTTTACAATTATTCAAAAATATCACGATTCTGAATTTGGAGGACACTTTGGAGTGGATAAAACTGATTTTAAAATTCTAAATTCTGGATTTTATTGGCCTACATTATTCAAAGATGTTGGATATTATGTGAAAACTTGTGATCGATGTCAAAGAATGGGGAATATATCTAGAAAAGATGAAATGCCTCTAAGATATATATTAGAAATTGAGACTTTATGGGACCTTTTATACCATCATCTGAAAATATTTATATTTTGTTAGTAGTTGATTATGTTTCAAAGTGGGTTGAAGCTGTAGCTTTACCTAACTGTGATTCCAAAAGTGTTTCGAAATTTTTAAAGAAAATTATTTTTACAAGATTTGGAATGCCAAGGGTAATTATCATAGATGGGGGAAGTCATTTCAGAAATTTAAGAATTCAATCATTACTGGAAAAATTTGGAATTAAACATAGAATTGTAACTGTTTATATCCCATAAATAAGTGGAATGGCTGAAGTATCAAACAGAGAAATTAAAAGAATATTAGAAAAGACTGTTAATCCTAAAAGAACTGACTGAGTTGATAGACTTGATTATGCATTATGGGCTTATAGAACAGCTTATAAGAAACTTATCGGAATGTCACCGTATCGGTTAGTTTATGGTAAACATTGTCAGTTACCTGTTGAACTGGAACATAAAGCTTACTGGGCGATAAAGGAGTTCAATTTTGATTTGAATACTGCAGGAGAAAAACGACTGTTACAACTGAATGAAATGGAAGAGATAAGAAATGAATCCTATGAAAATGCAAAGATTTATAAGTAAAGAATGAAGAAATTGCATGATAAAAAGATTTCAAGGAAAATATTTGAGCCTGGATAAGAAGTATTATTATTTAATACTCGTTTAAGACTTTTTCCTAGAAAATTAAGATCTAAATGGATGGGACCATTTATTATTGAGAAAGTATACCGTTATGGAGCTGTGTATATTAAAGATCCCAAGACTGGAAAATTATTTAAAGTTAACTGATTATGACTGAAACCTTATATGGGAGAAACGAAACCGATTTACAAGGAGGCTTACGAATTGAGTCTACCCGATTAATATAACTGATTAGGTCGGGCTGACGGCGTTAAACCAAGCTCTTTGTGGGAGGCAACCCATATATTATCATTGTGATTGTGTGTGATTTGAATTTATCTTAATCGTTGTTTGTGTGTTGATCATACCATTTTAATAGAACTATTTTAAGAACGAAACTTTGTTAATTTGATGATAGGCGAAACAGATTCGAACGTGGTTCCGGCGCCTAGGCGCCCAAACTTGGCTCCTAAGCGCCAGCATAACCCATGTGTATCGATTGTCCAGCGCCTAGGCGCCAGATTCCGGCGCCTAAGCACCTAGTTACCGTTTGTGCAAAAACTGTAAATCTTCAGTTTTTCACACAAATTCTTCTTATAAATTGCCCTATCTTCATCCCCAATCCATAAGCAAACTTATTTTCGGCCAGAACACTTCATTTTGGAGGAGAAAAGAGAGTTTGGAAGCAATGGAATGAGGAAATCAAGGCAATGCAATGAGAGATAAGTCGTCTAAAGATCCTCAACCTTATTTTAATGGATTTATTGTTGTATGTTTGGAAAAATTATTTAGTTGTTTAGATAAGATTGAGGCGGATTTGCTAAGCATTGGGAATCGTCTGCATGAGATGTATCATCAAATTGAGCATTTGGAGTGGCAGATAAAACTTCAATTCGATCACATGGCGGCCTATCAAGATGCTCAAGTATCGATGTGTGCGAAGAACAAATGGATTGATGAGAAAACGACTTTGGAATTTCCAAGGGCGTTAGTTTCTATCCATGCGGACCTAGCGAACTTCATTACGAGAGGGATGAAAATTAAAAGTTTGGTGATGAATAGATCTTTAATGTGTTTTAGGTGTGATTGAGTCATGTTCTAGTGAGTCGAATATCTAGTTTGTCTGTTTACTTTATTTGTTCAAAGTGTGTTGTTGGATTGAGAATTTGCTTTGAATTTGTGTTGTTATAGAATGATGAACCTTGTTATAGTCTTTTTCTGGAATTTATTGAGCTTGGAATGAAAAATATAAAATGGAATTGAAGAGTTTGATTATATCTTGTATTTGAATATTGGATATAATTTATCATTTTAATCATTTGTGAAAATGTTTGGAAGTTAGAAATTGGAGTAATACTTTCATGTGAGTACTTAGAAGTTGAATTTGTTAAGTTTTGGTGGAAGATACAATTTTTAAATCAAATTTTTGGAAAGGCGAGTCTGGCGCCTAGGCGCCAGAACTCGGTGCCTAAGCGCCGGTTCGGCCTGCACCCGAAAATCGGGTTTTTAAACCACCCGACGCCATTAACGACGCCTAAGCTCCCTTCTTCTTCCCATTTTCACGAAAACCAACTTTAGGGATCCATATTTAGGCCGGATTTTCAAGTTTTTGAGCTTGGAATCACTTGATTTCTTCATCTCGAGGTTAGATCTACCTTCTAATCCATTTATTTTTTATTTTCACCATGGATTTTTCAAATTTTGAGCAAAACTGAAAATTTTTTATATTTGGAGTTTAATCCATAGATTTGAAGCTTTATTTAAGCTTTTTAAAGCTTAAATAAACTTATTCTTTTGATCCTTTAATTTATTTTGCATTTTCTTTCTCTTACGTTTAGATGGCTCCAAAATCTAAGCGAGGGAAGGAATGAGAAAATTTTGATTGTAGCAAGTTTGCCACTGCTGCAGCACATTTTCGTTACAACGATTTTGCTATGACAAGGAAGCTTATCTCGGAGAAGAGTTTTTACAATCCTGGTGGAAAGAATGAAGATACGATCGTTGCACTGAACTTGCAACAATTCTGTTACTTCATGGTTGTTGCCGTTATCCCTGTAGTCAGGGAGTTTTATGCAAATTTCTTGGATGCTGAAGATTTCGAGATCTTCGTAAGAGGAGTTGGAGTAGGATTTACTCAAGAGAGAATCAACATTTTCTACGGCCTGCCACCGAACATCGAGTGCTATTACTCTGGATTATCTCCATCTGAGGGAGATTTAGAGATGATTATCGCGTACTTGACAGATGGTGCTGGAGCTTGGAAGATCTGGAACGAAAAAAGGGTAAATTTTTCATCTTCTAAGCTAAATGGTGTTTCTGAGGCATGGCATTACTTTATTTTGGCTCGCCTCCTTTCATCCAATCATTTGAGTGAGGTTACCAAGGATAGAGCTATCGCTAACTACTGCATACAAGGGAGGAAGCCGATAGATGTTGGTAGTATTATTTATGATTCTGTAGAGGACACTGCTCGTTCGAGCACTTCTGTAGGACTGGGATTCCCATCTTTGATATATTCTCTGTGTGAGAATGTTGAAGTTGTTGCTGAGCTTTTAGAGGAAAAGCTCAAGTCTATAAAGCCCATTGGACAAGAAAGTGTCAGTATTTATGATCGACTATGAGGTAAGAGTTCTACCGCACCATCTAGTTCATTACCTACTTCTGGTAGAGCTTCTACTTCTGCTGCTGAGTCACCATCTAGTTTTTGGGAGAATATGCATGAGAAATTTATTGAGCAGCAGAATATGTTACGTTTGACCCAGTGTAGAGTTGATACTATAGATTTGAAAGCGGATCATCTATCTGAGTACACCCAGAGGAAGAGTGATTTTGATGCTGAGTATTCTGAATCTCTTGTTAGATTCCTGAAGGGTGATCATTCAGTTCAGCTCTCGACCTACCCTAGATTCTCACCATTTGATATCCAGAACAAGAATGTAGACTTTTCCTTTGATGACGATGAGGATGAGGAGACTGCTAGTGATGATTAGATTTTTAGGATTGTGTATTTGTGTTGTTTATGTTATGTTTGGTGTTAGTTTTGCATGTATGTGATGATTTGTTTGTTTTTGAAGCACTGTTATGAGACACTTATTAATGCACTGATGATTGTTGGATTGTTAAAGTTTATTTCTGTAATGAGATGTTTTATTTCTGTGTTAGTATAGTAATCAATACACTTATGTTGTTTAGTTATTTTTGTTTAAAATTATAAAATTATAAAATTAAAAAAAAAATTTGTAGAAATTGATCGTGCTACTAAAATTTTTCTATATATGCTTAGACCTTTCTTTATATTCATAAAAAGCATGTGTAGAAATAAAATTTTCCTTACTTGATTATTTTTCATATACTTATAAAAATTTCTGGTAGAAATATGCTACTCTTTCTCTCATACTTTAGAAATTATCATGATTTATGTTTATACCAAAACTGAAGTTTGGGGGAAAGGGAAAATTCTTTTGAAAATTAAATATTATTTGTCCTTGATGTACTAATATTTTCTTTAAAAAAACATTAACATAATATAAGGAATGAAAAATTTATTTAAGATTACTTAAAATTTTGAATTATAAATAATTTGGTAATCTTAGCTAAAATTTCAATAATTTTGATTGATTTTAAGAATAGAATTAATTAACTTAAAGAATAATAAGATTTAAAATTTTTCTATTTATAGTAAAGAGAATTGTATTTTTAATACTAAGGAATCACGATTACTACTTGAAAAAGAAAAGATTGAAATAATTTTTGAAAAATACTTATTAAGAATGTCATATTTATTAAGTAAAAATGTATAAGTTTTTAAATATAAGTTAAGGCAGTGAAGTTCAAAATCATTAACAGGCTATCCAGATATAGTAATCCTCACAAATTAAAAAAAAGTATTAAAAAATATCCTTAAAAAGAAAAAGAAAAAAAAGAAGAAAAGAGTAAAAAAGAAATGTCAGAAGAAGCTTGAGGAGATGCCTAATAAAAAATTGGTTTCACTTGAATTATCTTATAGGAAGAAAACTAATTACATTTTTAACTTAATTTTTATGTACAAATATTTTTACTAGAAAAATTTTCATGAAAGGCTTTTTCTTGTAAATTATCTATGTGACCTTAATATGATAAATTACAATTATTCTTGAAATAATGAAAAATTGAAAGTCTTAGGATTTGGTAGTTAAATATTCTTTAAATTCTTAAAATTAAACTTAATTAGTGAAATTTGGTTAATGATTTGCTAAAACATTTATAAAACCAAAAATTACAAAGAATCTTAAATATTTAAACTTCATTCCAGATGTTATACATTTTATGTAATAAAAAGGGTTACTTGAGGACAAGTAACGTTTAAGTTTGGGGGATTTTGATCCACTTAAAAAGTACCTATATTTATGCCTTATTTATGATTCAATTCTTAAGGATATTATGCTTTAATGAAAGGTATTTTTATGTTTTTGGATATAGGTGATGAAAAAAGAGTTTAAGAAGGAAAAAGGAGCAAAAAGGAGAAAAAATTGAGCTAAAAGCAAAGTTGCCAAAATTATAGGTCTAGCGTCTAGGCGCCAGAATCCGGCGCGTAAGCGCCAGTTCGATACTGAATCAGATAAGATTTTTGACAACTTTAGGCAGTTCTTTTAATGGTATTAAGTGGTTATCAGACCTTCTAGAAGACTAGAAGTTATTCCTAATATATAGGATATGTGATATAATGCATCTGGACACAGGAAAATGGTTTTAATCGCAAAGACGTATGATCCAAAGTGAAGAGGTGCAAAGACTTGGTCATGGACTCCGGAGCCAGATCCCGGGGCCTAGGCGCCAGATCCCGGGGCCTAGGCGCCAGATCCCGGCGCCTAGGTGCCAGATCCCGGTGCCTAGCCGCCACAGTTAAGTTCTAGAAGATTCATCAAATTTGGACGAATTTTGAAGAGGTGCCTTAAGCAACCCCTGACCATTTTTAGAGCTCTATAAATAGGAGACATTTCTACAAAAAAGGGTCCTCTCTCTCCATCCATTTAGCCGCACCCCTAGATCTCCAACATCCAGAGATAGATTTAGAGAGCCACCATATTTTCTTCTTGAGTATTTAGTGTGTTTATCTACTCAATTCCTTGAGTAGTAAGTGTGAGTTTATAAGTGTTGTTGCTCTTGAAGTCTTGTACCTTGCATTGGAGTCAGTAGGAGTTAAAGGATCACTTGAAGGAACATTCCAGATAAATATTTGTAACTTGGTTCAAAGTTTTATAAATATGTTTTGTTATGTGAATTCAATGTGTTCTGAGTAGTTTCTTTTCTTTCTCCTTTCCACTATGAAAAGATAATAAGATAATTTGATTTTGTTGGAGAACTTAACTTAATTTTAAAATTATCGTGATGATATTCATACCTGATCTTAATTTATTTTTTAAACTGGCCCATTGAATTGTTAAAACCTGTTGAAGAATTCTGAGACCTATCCGGAGATGAGTTCTTAACTAGTAGATATCACATGAATCCTTGGGGAATTGAAAGCCTTGAGCGGGTTATTCAAGGTGAAGTGTAAATAAATAGGGAGATATTATTTATTGGGCGTAGAATTGATTATTTTAGAGTGACAGACTAAATTCTAATAATTTGGTTTATAGAAAGGAACAGGTCACTAGTAGGGCCGACCATAGCCACCCTTGGACATCTAGAAGTGTGAGCCTAGATTAGCCCATTCTACTAATAATACATCCTGAACTGATCTATAGATTAGCCAATGTTCTTTATACTATCGAGTAAAGTTAAAGAATAAGAATGCTTTTATTTGGCGCAATACCATAATCTCAAGTTCTCCATAAATGATAATTATTCTGAAAAATCTTGGATTAGTTGAAAAGGAGAAAGTTATTTTATTTATACTTGCATTTACCTTTAATTTATTGCTGCTTTATTTACATTTAGTAGAAATTTCATTAAACTAAAAATCTGAATTTTGAAAAGGAATAAAAATTATAATTAATTTTAATTTTAAAATCTAATAAATTCTTTCCATTAATCTTTCCTTAATCTCCTCTTGGGATCAATAATCAGGAATCCAATAGAGCCCTGTATTACTTGAAACGATACATATACTTGCGTTTGAAATTGTGACTTTATGAAATTATTATAAATATATAAATATAAGTTCATAAATTCTTGTAGTTTTAAAGTGCCGGTTCAAGCTACATTGGGAAGGAAAGCTCAGGGACTCACATCCACCCAAGGTGTAGAAAAAATGCAGAGAAGAGAATCAGATGCCTTGATCCATTTAAGGGGGTCTTATACTGATCTCAAAGCACAGAGAATATCACATTAGGAAGGGAAGCTCAGGGACACTTCCATCATAAGAGGTGATGAGCTACATTAGGAAGGAAAGCTCAGGGACTCACATCCGACCCAAGTAGCAGTAAAAGTGCAGAGAAGAGAATCAGATGCCTTGCTCCATGTATGAGTTATACCGATTTCAAAGTGTAGCAACGAGGACTAGGATGCCTTGATCCATTTAAGAGGGTCTTATACCTACCTCAAAGTGTGGAGAAGGTCACGTTAGGAAGGAAAGCTCAGGGACTCACATCCATCCTAAGAAGTGATGAGTTACATTTGTTAAGGAAAGCTCAGAGACTCACATCCAACCCAAGTGGTAGCAAAAGTGCAGAGAAGAGAATCAGATTCCTTGCTCCATTAAAGGTGATCTTATACCAATCTCGAAGTGCAGCAACGAGGACTAGGATGTCTTGATCCATTTAGGGGGTTTGACACCTGTCACATAGTGCGAAGATTGTGACATTAGTAAGGAAAGCTCAGGGACTCACGTCCATCCTAAGAGGTGATAAGCTACACTAGGAAGGAGAGCTCAGGGACTCACATCTAACCTAGTAGGTAGCAAAAGTGCAGAGAAGAGAATCAGATGCCTTGCTTCATTAAAGGGGGTCTTATACCAATCTCGAAGTAAAGAGGATTAGAATGCCTTACTCCATTTAAATGGGTCTTGCACCTACCTCGAAGTGCATAAAATGTCACGTTAGGAAGGAAAGCTAAAGGACTCACATCCATCCTATGAGGTGACAAATTACACCGGGAAGGAAAGTTTAGGGACTCACATCCAACCCAGGAGGTAGAAAAAATATAGAGAAGAGAGTCAGATGCCTTACTCCATTAAAGGGGGTCTTATACCGATCTCGAAGGATGGGAATCAGAATTTAGGTACTGATCCCGAAATTTCATTAGAAGGAATTTGAGCAACTTCATGAAAATGTGGTACAACTTATGGAACTCGTTTAGAGAGTGACAAATTTATGAATTTTCAAAGATTGTGATGATTTGATTATGAAGGGGGCGAAATTTCAATTTTTCTTGATTATTTTCTTTCATTCCATTATTGGTTTGATTTTCTTTCTTTCGCTTATTTTAGATTTTCTTGACTTTGTAAATTTCTTTTTTTATTATTATTATCTTGTTTGTTTTTTCACATTTCTAAATTTTTATTTCGTTCTTTGTTCATTATAATTTGGGACCAACTTATTGGCCTAGGCTTTTTCATCGACCGCACAATTTATAACAATTCCAGAGCACACACTGAAATCCAAAACAAACTTTGTTGATTCTGCTTTGCAAACATAATACAACTAGTCACATGCTGATATCATCAAAACAAAGTTATAAAAACATCTGAGTAGAAACTGCAATCTGTTGTAGATTTCCCTACTCTGGCGCAGTACAAAAAGTGACAAGCTGTTTATCTATCTCCTGAGGTCACCCTGTGATCAAGCTAGCCTCCTAAGCTACGCTTCGGAACAAAAGTCCACTGATGCATACTTAGAGGTACAACTATCTCACAACTTAAGTGGTTGAAGCCCCTCCAAGTCTAGGTCGGGCTGGTAACTGTATGGTACTTTGTCGTTGTCCATCCTTTAAAATGTGACTAAAACACTCAGACGTAGGACTCCAGGAATGCAATGCTTCGCTAAGGCTACTCCATTTACTTTCAAAACACAAACTAATCTGAATCTGAATAGTAGCATAATCTCTACCGACCTCTGAATTCTTCAGAACCAACGATATGTATCTCTCTTCCAAACAAGATGTTGCTTTTACTCATGAAGGAGACTATGTAGAAAGGCCTGACGAAGTCATGGTGATCAATATGAGGGGGAATGCAATCTCCTTCCTCATAGATGTTGATGATGCAGTTGTTTAGAATGAATTTCACCGTTAATATATGTTATTCCACCATTCTTTTACCATCTTCATTATCCTTGACAACATGGTATCCACTTCGTCGTACTTCAGAATTCCAAGATATTTCCTTGTCTATCCTTTGTAAAATTGTAGCAGAAACCACACTAAATCATGATCCTGCCCTTCCCCCTCTTCCATTTCTGGGGCTCTGAGTACTTCTTCTCCCTTAAACGCCCTGCCCGGCCCAAGTCCCTAAGGCTGAAAATGCAGTCCAAGATCTTGCTTTCATTGCTTCTTGAAAATACATCACTATACAATTTGAGGCCTTCTAGAATATTGACGATCTTCCTTGAATATCTTCATAGTGTTTAAATTATTTCTTTTGGACCCTACTTATCTTTGCCATTTTATAGTCTGAGACACTCTACTGTCGTCGGGGCTCAACAAATTGTGGTACGTACGACTCTAAGTCGGGACCTCCCCGCTTCGTATCATCATCGAGGCAGCTGCATATGCCTCAAAAGTCCCATATTCTTCCAGGTGAAGAATGTTACATGCTGCAAAATTTGAAAATGCTCATACTGACGGCTGTCTCGATAATCCTGTGCTACATATCAAACATTCAGTGAAAATCTCCTCAAGTAGATCTCATAGCGGCACAGGCTCTACAGTAAACTTTGGCTCCTCTTTTATAACAGGCAAACTGGTGAAAGTCCCTTTCAAGTATATATTATAATCTTCTTCTTTAAGAATCGAAGTATGCTCTATAGTTGTCTCTCTAGCATGGCCCCTTTCAAGTCTGTCCAGAGCTCTGCGCTTGCGGCAATAGACATTGCGTCTCTGATTGCGTCTCAGTGGCACATCCCGAGTCCTCTCCAAAGTGGTAGTAACTAATTCTCATTCTAGTGTAGTAATCATCAATAGGATCTGTCTGTCTTATGTTGTATGGAGATGTGCATTTGTAAATCCTCTTGTGCCTTTCCATCTTCATGACTCATCCTCTTCTCTGTGACAGATTCTGATCACGGACTATAGTCTTACAGTTTCCCCGTGACTGACTAAGTCCATTAGTGGGCCTTCGTAATCCACATTGAATTGTGTGAAATCCATGTCAAACTTTATCACACCCCCTTCTAGTGTTTTCTCTTCGTTTAGTGCGAGGTTTAAGCCGTCTTTGAATTCGAAGATCAACTTTTGTCCTGACATTTCCTTGCATAAAACAGGAGAAATGTTTGCACGTTGATACTTTGCACGAAAAAGAATAAAAATGAATTTCTTATTTAAGAATTTTAGATGACATTATCTTAATTTAATATGACTTTAAAGGAATTCAAGATTTGAATAAAATATTTTAACGTGTTCATTTTATTTCACAAAATTCATTTTGTTTTCATTTAATTTATTACAAATTTTCTTAGGACGCAGTCACAAACACTAGTCATATAACTATCTCTGGAACGAACATCATCTTTTAAGTTTGTCATGTTGCATAGTACTTCTTTAAATATCATCCATTGATCGGTAACATGGGCCTTTCTCCTTGAGAATTGACTAACGGTATGATCCTTCTGAGTAAACCTTCTCCGCCACAAACAGTCCATCTCAAGTCGGTTCAAATGTTTCATCTATCTTATGATGTGCAAGAATAGGCTTTTTGAGAACAAGAATGAATTCACCAATTTTAAACATCCTCAGGTGGACTAGTTTATCGTGGGCCTGGATCATCTATGCTTGGTAGAGTTCCAAGTTCTATTTTACTTTTAAACATTTCTCATCGAGATTTTCCAACTCTGCAAGTTGAAGTTTGGTGTTATCTTCTATTGTAATTTGTTTGGCGACGACAATTTTGAGAGAAGGTAGCTGAACCTCTAACGGAAGTACCGCTTCAGACCTGTATACAAGTGCATACGATGTAGATTGTGTCAGCATCCTGACCTTTGTTCTGTATTCCCACAAAGCTTTCAACACTTTATCGTTCCATCCTCTTTTTTTCTTATCTAATATTTTATTTAAAATTTGCATGAGTGTCTTGTTGAAAGCTTCTGCTAAACCACTCGCTTTGGGATAACAAATTGTAGAATACCACCAAACTTTCCTATGGTGCCTGACAAAACTGTTGATCTTTGTACTCTTAAAAGCAAACCCATTTTTTGAAATAATTCTATGTGGTATGCTGAGATGGCAGACTATGTTGGTCTCGAAAAACTGTAAAACATGTTGCGCTCTGACTTTTCGTAATGGTGATGCACAAAAAATATAGATTTTTTACTATACAATTTGTACTCATTTTTAGTGATCTTACACTTTAAAGGAAGGTATTATTCATATTTTGCTGCATGTATTAATATTTTAGGTGATTGGAGCAAAAGAAAGCGAAAAGGAACAAATTTGGAGCAAAAAGAGGCAAAATGGAGAAAACAGCCTTCTGGCGCCGCGAGCGCCAGAATGGGCTCCACCGGCGCCCAATTCCAGAGAGTTCATAAATTAAATAGCGGCCCAGTGCCGCCGGATCCCAATGTCAGTGAAAGCCAAATTCAATGTATTTGGATGCTTTTTGGAGGGTTTCTTGAGGAAACTCTTGGGGAATTCGTTTCTAAACTCTTATAGACAGTTATGGACACCCTTTAGAGAGGGGAAGAGAGAAGAGAGAGAGATAAGAGAGGGAGAGAAGTGAAAGGGAGTGAATAGAGTGTGTTAGGGTTTGTAGAGAGTGTGTGGTAAGTGTTGTTTTGTGAGGGATTCTTCTCTAGAGAGTGTAGGAGAAAGAGGAATGTGAGAGTTTGCTTCTTTCTTACTATTCTAAAGAGAGAATTGAGTGTTGTAGAGAAGAGAGAAAATGATTCAAAGGAACTTCAAGGAATTTGCTTGGAGAAGAAACTGAGATAAGTTATATTTACTTTTGTGGTTTGTATGACTTTGTTTTTATATATATAATCCATGTTTTGTTCTATCTTCCTCATGAATTCTGAGTAGACTTCTTTATCTTTCTTCTTGCAATGTGGTGTGGTGAAGTCTTGATGTAGATTTGATGTGCCATAAAAATGTTAAGAAACTGTGATGGGTTTTCACTTTGGACTTCTTTTACTTTTTGATTTGGCCAATTGAATTATTAAAATTTGTTGTGAAACATTTAATCTGAAGGAACTAAGTGTTCTACAACAATAGTGGAGAATCCATTCAATGTCCATGATGAGTTACGTAGTTCATGGGTGAGTGCAAATAAATAAGGAAATTTGGTTTGGTGGGCGTCGAATTGGAGATTTTAGAGTGACAGGCTGAAATCCCCAATTTGGTTCTAAAGTTTGGGAACTAAAGCTAGGGTTAGCCTTCAAGTGAAGGGAAGTGGGAGCTCTGAAGTGAGAGCCAGTATCCTCCCAGCCTAACCTTTGATTTAGTGACTAAGCCTATGATTTGCCAATGTTCTTTTCATACTTGGAAGAGGGGGTACTCTGACGAGGGTAAAGAATATAATTGCTCCTATTTGACACAATACAAATTTATTATCAATCTATATCAATCACTCATCACAGAATCGTTGCAAAAGGAAAGATACTTTTCCATATTATAACCTTTCAATACAAATCTTAGTGTGTGTTAGTTAATCTTGTTTAGAAATTTATAAAGTAATTTTAGTTAATTTAGCTTTAGTTATCTTCGCACTAGCCACTTAAATAGTATTTGAACTTGCATTGTGGATTGAGTATTGGATTTTAAATCTTTGCTATGTTTTGATAAATTTCCTACCTTCCTCGTGAGATCGATAACCAGGACTCTACTAGAGCCCTGTATTATTTGAACGATACGTATAATTGTGTATATGAGTGACTACCTAATTATTAAATTGATTTTATTATGAAACTGAACTGAAACTATCATTTGAATATTAACGTTAGAGGCAGAGTACTGAACCCTCAATTCAAGTTTTTGGCGCTGTTGTCGAGGAAGGTATAAAACGGTAACTGTTAAAATTGTAGTATTTGAAAATCTTTACTTTTTAATTTGCAATTGTGTGTGTGTGCTTGCTTACTTTTAGTGTGTGTGTGATTTTATATGCATAGGATTGGATCCATAGGTTTAGTGCCTTACGATTCAGAATTAGTGCCTACTGTTAGAAAAATTTGAAATCAACAAAAAAATTTAAAAATCCATACAAAATGGCGAACAATCAAAATTAACAAGACCATTAAGAGATTATGCTAACTCAACAACAGATGAAATTCACTTAAATATCCAAGATCCTGATGTTGCTGCTAATTCATTTGAGCTTAAACCTGCTATTATCTAAATGATACAAAACAATCTATTTAGAGGAACACTTAATGAAGATCCTAATTTACAACTCGCTAGTTTTCTAGAACTGTGTGCTACTTTTAAATATGATGGAGTATCGAATGATGCTGTCAGGCTTAGACATTTTCCTTTTTCGTTAAGGGATAAAGCTAAGGCGTGGTTAAATTTGTTAGCACCTAGATCTATCAGAACTTGGTGAGAACCTTCACAAAAATTTCTGTCAAAATATTTCCCTCCATAAAAAACTGCTAAGCTAAGAAATGATATTACATATTTTGGTTAGTTTGAAGGGGAATCAATATATGAAGCTTGGGAAAGATTTAAAGATCTTCTTAGGAAATGTCTACATCATGCTTTACCAGATTAGTTAATAATTCAAACATTTTATAATGGATTAGTGAGATCACTGAGATCAATTATAGATGCTGCTGCTGGTGGATCATTAATGCCAAAACCTTTTGATGAAGCATATTCGTTAATATTAGAGATGCTTCTAAAAATTTTCAATGACCTTTTGAACGGGTAAATCCTAAGAGCTTAGCTAGTATTCATGATTCTGATGCTATAACTATGATAGTCTCTTAAATTGCTGTCCTTTCGAAGAAAATAGATAAATATAGAATGAATTATTCTTAAACACCCCCAATGCTAGATGAAAATCATTAGGACATATAATATAATCTCAAATACCCTATGAGACCTTAAATGCTATAAATAATAGACCCAACAATTCATATTCAAATCATTATAATCCTGGTTGGAAGAATGACTCGAATTTTAGCTGGAATAATAACAAATCTACTGTAAACCCGCAATAAGGAAACAATTCTATGAACCCAGAAAGAAATTTGAACAGCCAAGGAAATACAAACTTTAGACCTTCTTATCCTCCAGGTTTTAATAGTAACACACAATTTAAAGAAAAGAAGTTGTTTACTGAAGAATTAATTTTAAATATGAGTAATCAATTACAAACTCAGGGTGTTGCGATTAAGAACATTGAAAATCAATTAGGACATATTTTCACTGCTCTTAATAATAGTCCTTCAGGAACTCTTCCTAGTAATGTTGAGATCAATTCAAAAGATCAAAATAAGGAGAAAATTAAGGCTATTTAATTAAGGAGTGGAAAAGAATTAGAAACGAGAGTGCAAAAATAAGTTGAAACTGAGAAAGAGAAGCTGAAAATTGAAAATGGTACTAATAAAATATATCCAGACTTAGAATATCTGCTTGAACCAATGAAAATTACTGTAGAAAACCACCACCTTCTTTTCCTCAAAGATTGAAAAAACAAAATAGGGAAAACCGATTTACGAAATTTTTAGAAATCCTTAAGAAATTAACGATAAATATTTCTTTTGTTGAAGCATTAGAACAGATGCCTCATTATGTGAAGTTTATGAAGGATATTCTTAAAAGGAAAATAAAGTTCATAGATCACGAGATAGTTGCAGTTAGCGGAGAGTGTAGTGCAATTATTTAGAAAAAGCTTTCCGAAAGACTTAAAGACCCTGGTAGTTTCACTATCCCGTGTGCTATAAGTGAAAAATTTTTTGGAAGAGCATTATGTGATCTAGGAGCTAGTATTAACCTTATGCCTTTATCAACTTTCAAAAGAATAGAAATAAAAAAAATTTCACCTACTTCTGTAACTCTTTAGTTAGTTGATCTTTCCATTACTTATCCTAAAGGAAGTGTGGAAGATGTATTAGTGAAGGAGGAAAAATTTATCTTTCTTATAGATTTATTGTATTAGATATGGAGGAAGATAATGAAATTCCAATTATTTTGGGAAGTCTATTTCTTGCCACTGGAAGATCTATGATTGATGTTCAAAAAGGAGAATTAACTATGAGAGTTAATGATCAAGAGGTGACATTTAATATTCTGAAATCTATGAAATATCCCTCAACAGAAAAAGATGATGAATGCTTTTGAATGGAAATCTATGATTATTTTAAAGAAATGTTGGAAGAGAAAATAGAATGTATAAATTTGAAATGTGAGGATGAGAATGAAATTGAAGTTGATTTTGATGATATGAAGAATGAAGATTTATACTATGTTCAGGAAAGATTTGAACTGTTGGATACTACAAGAAGTGATGATAAAAGTTTAATTCTATCTATCATAAAACCTCTTAAACTTGAAATGAAAATTCTTCCTAATCATTTGGAATATATATTTTTAGGAGAATCATCTACCTTACCAGTTATTGTATCTTCGAATTTGAATGAATATCAAGAACAAATTTTTTGGATACATTAAAAAAATACAAAAGGCTTTCGGTTGGACCTTAGCAGATATTAAAGGAATCAGTCATTCGTTCTATATGCCTAGAATTTTGTTGGATGAACAACATAAACCTAGAGCTGATCCGTAAGGGAGATTAAATCCACTGATGAAAGAAGTAAGGAAGGAAAATTTAAAATGACTTGATACTGGAATTATTTATCCAATTTTAGACAGTGCTTGGGTAAGTCCAATTCATTCTGTCCCTAAGAAAGGAGGAGTGACTATTGATGTAAATGAACGAAATTAACTTGCACCAACAAGACAAGTTAATGGCTGGAGAATTTGTATCGATTATAGAAAAGTAAATGTCACCACTAGGAAAGATCACTTTCCTCTTCCTTTTCTAGATCAAATATTGGATAGACTTGTAGGACTCAAGTACTATTGCCTTTTGGATGGATATACTGGTTATCATAAAATAACTATTGCACCTGAGGATCAAGAAAACACTACATTTACTAGCCCTTATGGAACTTTTTCTTTTAGAAGAATGCCCTTTGGATTATGTAATTCACATGCAACGTTTCAAAGATGTATGATGTCTATTTTTAGTAATCTGATTGATAATGGAATATAAATATTTTTGGATGATTTTTCTGTATTTAAAACTTCATTTGACATATGTTTAAATAACTTAGAAAAAGTTTTGGAGCTTATGAGAAAACAATTTTAGTTCTAAATTGGGGAAAATGTCAATTTATGGTTGCAAAAGGAATTGTACTTGGGTATAAAATTTCTGAACTTGGTATGGAGGTTGACCCTGCAAAAATTCAAATTATTGAGAAAATATCACCTCCTACTACAGTGAGGGGGGGGGGGGTAAGGAGTTTCATAGGACATGCTGGATTTATAGGTGTTATATTAAAGATTTTTCAAAAATTAGTAAACTTTTGTATTATTTTTAAAAAAAAATAAGAAATTTGATTTTAATGAAGAATGCTTGAATGCGTTTAAACTATTAAAAGAAAAACTAATCACTGCCCCTATAATTGTTTCATCTGATTGGGAGAAACCATTTAAACTTATATATGATGCCAGTGATTTTGCAATTAGAGTTGCTTTAGGGCAAAGGTATGATAAAATGTTTAAGGTTATTTACTATGCTAGTAAAACTTTTAATGAAGCTCAGATTAATTATACCACTATGGAAAGAGAATTATTAGCTATTACGTGGTTTTGAAAAATTTAGACCGTATCTGATTGGAACTAAATGTATATCACATACGGACCATTCAGCTATCAAATATTTAATGCAAAAGAAGGATGCCAAACTGAGATTAATCAGATGGATACTTCTAATGCAAGAAATTGACTTTGTGATAGTTGATAGTGTTGACCTCAATTTTGATGAGGTCTTCTCTTCTTCTTTTTAGTACTTAGGATCTAGCCTTAGGCTTTTCCTTTGACTATCCTAAAGGATTAGAATTGGGACCCACCACTTAGAAATTCAAACCACTTCTTAAACTCCCTGCAAACTCCACAAACTTGATTGTAGACCCCTAATCACCTAGAGGGTTGAAATCAAATGTGGAAGTTTAAAGGATGAGTTCCTATAGGACTCTTTGGCCTTAGGACCGCCCCAGGTGGCCCGGTCTCAGTGAGGGCTGACTTACACACACACTACACTTATACACTACACTTTCACACACCTCCTAAAACCACACCCATACCCAACTTGACCTCCTGACTCATGAAGGTGATCCACATGGATGGTCTTTAACCCCTTAGCCCTTGGCTAAGAGGGTTAGGAACAACATAGTGAATGCCTCAAATGAGTCCCTTCATGGCTCATGTGGGCTTGATATGGCTTCATGGCTCAACCAAAATGATTTCATTCCACTTACATTTACCCAACCTTCAATTTTCCAAATTTTTAATTTTTGACCCCGGGGACCTTACACCCGCCTAGCCTACCCAAAACCCTTGAAATTACCCAAATTTTCCAAAATCTCCAAATCACCCAAAATTCCTCAAAACCAATCCCAAACATTCCCACATCACTCAAATTGATCATCCATAGCCAAAGATACCAAAATTTCCAAAAATACCCCCTCAATACCCTCCAAATACCCAAAATGCCTCTCTTGACCCAAAAATCCAAAAATTCTGAAAATTCCCTGAAAATTCCAGAAAATCCCAAATATTCCTAATTTCATTTTGTTCAACTACACCATGAGCCAATTTTGTCAATTTACCCCACTTTTGTCAAAATCCCCAATTTGACCCATTTTAACCCAAAGTGAACCCAATGTCAAACCAAACCTACCCAATTGACCCAAATTCTGGTCCAATTCAATTCTAAACTTCAATTCAACATCCCCAACACCAATCTAGACCAAATCAAAGCCCAATTTGATTGGCATTTGAATCCAATTTCACTTTTGACCTTAAAGCCCAATTTGGACCCATGACCCAAACTTAGCCCAAACCAAACCAATTCAACTCCAATTAACCCCAAATCTTTTCTAAACCTTCCCTAACATCTTCACAAACAAAAAAATAACATAATTTGCCCAAAATTTGGACCCAAACCCCACTCAAATTCAACCCAAAACCAAAAAGCCCAATTTTGACCTAAACCCAAACTTAACCCAAATAGACCCAAACCCCAAAATCCAACCCCAACAAAAGTTGAAACCTCTTTGAAACACTCCCATAAACATTTCCAAACATTAATTTTACATCAATTTCAACCCTAGCCCAACATTGGCCCAAATTAGCCCAATTTGACCTACATTGGCCCATGTACCAAATGAACCCAAATCCAACCCATTTCAAGCCCAAACCACCTCAAATTTATTTCAAATCACTCATGACACATCCCTAAAGCAAACCCAACAATTATTTGGCCCAAAATTTTACAAAAATTCCCATCCATAAAGCCCAATGCCCACTTTCTTAAACCTTTCTAAAAAGCCCATCCAAGACAAATTCAAAAGCCCAAAGTCCATAACAAAGCCCACATGAAATTCCTCTCATCATCTCTTTGATTTAAAACACTTCCTAAGTTCTAAAATCTATCACCAAATAAATCCAAATCAAGCCTTATGACAATTCTCCTTAAATCCATCAAAAATTCCAACACCCTTCCTCATGAAAGTTGACTAAACTTTTCCCAAGCCAAAGATGAGCCATGAAGCCATGCATGAGCCACATGAGAGCCATGGGATCTACTTTCCACCTCACCATACCCAAGATGGCAAGAGGAGGAGGCCCTTTCCATATTCCCTTAAGAGGATTAGCCACTTCCATGACTCCACTAAACCTTGCTTAAACTTAATTGTACTTGGATGGTGACCCTTCCCCACTAATTATGCTGACCTAAACCACTTTATCTTCAGCCCAAACTAGCCATGTGAAGGTGCACCTAGCCCAATCCATGCATTTGACCAATTTGAGCCAAAATACACCCTTACCCCATTCCACTTTGATTCAAACCCTTTACACATGGCAGCCACCAATTGACTTCACAAACATCAAGCCCTGACCCACCTGAACCTGAGGGTGACCCATGGTTGGCCGGCCAGTCACCAGGCCACCGGAAAACACTATGGCCGAAAGCTCACATGTGAGCCAACATTGAAATTCCCCCTTGTTGAAGTGTCCCAGCCCAATTGGATAGCATGGCTGTTCTTCTCTTGCATGGAGCAGCTGATCCCAAGCCTTAAACCCCCCTGGGAGGCCCTCCACCCTCTCCTATTTAAACACCACCTCCTCTCGGCCATGAGAAGTGCTGAAACAAACCTTAAGGAAACTCTGCCAAAATTGTTCCAGACTACTCCCCACACATAGAGAACTTGATCCCCACTGAAATCCCCCTGCCATTTCCTCTCTATGAGCTCAATTTCAGAGTTGAAATCCAAGCCCAAAACCAGGACACTTCTCCACAGTGAGCCAATCCCCAAATTGATTGGTCCTACACCTTCACCGGACTAAGAGAAGAAGTTTACCGAGTAAAGCCCCCTCTCTAGGCCAGCCATTGCTTCCGGCCTCCAAGCTTTGTGATCGGGCTTGGTCAAAATCATACCTAGACAATTCACTGGGCCGAGGACTTCATCCGGAGCTTGCTTGGACCCGATCAAATGTGACACAACTCTCGGATCGAAGCTTCACTTCTCCGAACAAAGGTATGGACTCACTCTTCTTCCCGAGCTTACGGAGATTCTGTATTTAATTTGAGTCAATTTCAATACATGTTTACCATATGGATGTGTTCGTCTCCTCGAGACGAATCCATAGAAGCATAAGAACTCAAAAATCCATTGAGAATCGAGTGAGAAATTAGGGTTAGAAGGTTGACGGTCACGGGTGCACACCAGTCGTAGACGATGACTGGGAGCCGTCGGATCGAGCGTGTATCGAGCGGACGGTCTAGATCGAGCCGGACAGCGCGATGGTGCATGAACCGCGGGCCACTGGAGAGCTGAGTCGGATGGCGGCGCCGACTCAGAAGATGACGCGTGGCCTTTCGGAGCTGCCGAGGATGGCGTGGCGGCGCGTGGATAAGTAGGAAATTAGGGTATTTTTTGATTTATTTAATTCCCTAAACTTCAAAAATACATAACTTTGTGTAGGAAAATCAGAAAAATAAAATAAAAAATACCCACTTGCTCAGTGAACAGAGGAAAATAATGTGGAAAAGAAATCATGTGATTTCATCAAGTATTTTATTTTTAATTATTTATTTACTCTCTGCACTATTTCAATTCTCCATGCATGTATACAATTCACCATGGAATGAGACCATAGGGCTTTTGAAGCCTCTGAATTTGGGACATTCCCTGAATTTTCCAAAGTCAGAGGCCACCCCTATGAAGAGTTATTGATTTTTCAATTCTAGGTCACTATTCTGAGTATTTTAATTCCAATAATTAGCATGTTGTGAAATAAATTCTAGAAAAATTTGGTGATGCTTCTTATGACCAGAGGACCTTAGGAAAAATAGTTTTTGAGTTAACTCACTTGTAATAATCCTAATTGGCTTAAACACCCAAAATGGGGCTTTAATTAATTAGAGCTAATCATACATCAAATTGAATTGAAATCAATTCTCCACTGACCTTTAGGATTAGAGGAACCCACCATAAAAGTTTGAAGTCAATTGGACTTGGTTAGCCCTATCAAATGGGTTGATTAAGCCATTTAGCCAAAATTAAACTTCAAAATTTCATAACTTTCAAAATACTTCTAAAAAATTCACCAAATTGGTTTTGGAGCCTCTCTGATATTAGGGAAATTTAAGACAATTAAAATTGCAATTTTCTAAAAAAGTTGATTTTTTGCATTATTTTAATATTTTTAATAATTAAAAAATAATAAAAATCACAAAAATAATAAAATTCATCAAAGTGTCACATTTTGAATTTTAATCACTTAGGAACAAACCCCATATTTTTCTTAAGTCTATATGATGAGATATTAAATTTTAAAGCCCTAAGGTAATTTTAAAAATAAAAAATGCATTTTCTAGCATTTTCCTTAAAATAATTCTAATAAATCAAAGAAAAATAAGAAAATTGTAAGAATTGGTTCTCTGATTTCCTTGATGTTAGAGAGATTTTTAAAAAATATAAAATTCATTTTTCAACCTTTATTTTATTTTTTAAATTAATTATTACTCCAGAACTCAAAATAATTATAATAAAAAGAATATAATTCAAAAAATCACCAAAATTGGTCCAAGTGGTCCTCTGGTCATTAGGAATGTCTCATAATTTTCTTAAGAACAGAAACTTTCCCTTGGTCATATTATTAAATTTTCCTTGAAAATCCCTATTTTCCATCAAAAATAATTACATAAATAAATTAAATACAGGAAAATCACATTTTCTCCTCTAATGTCTTGATTGACATATGAGTGAAGTCACATAAAAATTTTAAATTCATTTGAACTTAATTTAGTGAGTTATGGAATTAGTAAGTTTAAAGGGCAAAATGGTAATTAAAATTTTAACCTATAATTAAAAAATTTAGATTTAATTAAAAGGGTGGGTAAAATATTTGATACTAAGTTGATTTTGGATGTTTGAAACTTAGGCAATTAAAGGGTAGAAACCTACCAAACAATTTAAAAATAATTAAAATAAACCTTAGTTAAATAATTAATTGAATTTGGAAGAATAATAAAAAAATTGGAATTATTAAAATAGGGATATTACTAGGAAGAAATTTATTCTTTAATTCAAGAATCCCTAAATTAATCACCTCAATAATATTTAATTCCTAATTAAAATGATAATCCAAACTTAAGATTTAAAATGCTAAAAAACTTAATCATTAAATTAAATTAAAGTTAAAATATTTAAATTAAATCCTTTTAAAATTTCAATTAAATTAATACTTTAACAATTAAAATTAAATCATCCTTAAAGCATAAAAAATAAAATATTAAATTAAAATTAAAAATAAAAATAAATTAAAATTTAAATTAAATTAAAATTAAAAATAAAACCAAATTAAAATTTAAATTAAATTAAAATTTAAGCTAAATTAAATTAAATTAAATTAAATCACATTAAATTAAATTAAATTAAATTAAATTAAAACATATTAAATTAAAAAAAATAAAAAAATAATAATAAAATCAAGTTAAAATAAAATTAAAATTAAATTAAATTAAATAAATTAAATTAAAAGTAAAACTAAACCAAATTAAATTAAAATAAAATAAAATTAAATTAAAATAAAATAAAATAAAATTAAATTGAATTAAATATAACATCACCAAAGACATAAAGAACTCAAAATAAATCTAAAACAACCTGAACACTATTCCAAACTTAAACCCATTAATTGAAATTAAATTAAATCATAAATCACTTGAACATTAATTTGCCCTCAAAAGCTCTTCTTGTCATAACTCCTAAACGGAGTGTTAAGTGAAGTGTTACTTCACTCATAGGATATTCAAATGTCCTAGTTCACTGAGCAAGATAACAACAAAACTTGAACTCCTGGATGATTAGTTCATTTGTATAATTAAATTCTCTTGGACTTAAAATAATCCTAGAGGTATTGAAAAGATGTTTAAGACTCGTCTTAAGCACTTCCTCGATATGATAGGATATTTATAGTAACAATTGAACTTAATTGTTCTTTGATGAAGAAAATCATCCTTAAACCAAAACACAAGAACCTAGACGTCATAGGTGGTGACTAGCTATAGGATTAGGAACTTGGTAGAAAACCATAACCCTTCCCTTAGCTTTACCTAAGAACTTGCTTTAAATGCTTAAATATTCAAAATTGTGTTTAAGTGCAGCTTGGGATGACGGGAAGACCCTCCAGGTACACTTTTGTTTTATTGCAATTTATCTCCTTGCAATTTACTTTATTGCAAATGTACTTTACTTTTCTTGCATGATAAACAATCTGTTGCATGAAAACCCACACCTTTAGGATAGTCCCTAAAATTGAAACCAAAACTAAATTAAAAGTCATTACAAGATAAAATTCACCGCCACAACATTTCAAAATATAAAACAACTCAAAATTTAATCACAAACAGAACAACAAAACTACAACTACAACTAAATTAAAACGTCTTGTTAGATGATCGGGAATACCTCGGATGATGTAACCTACGTGTTGCTAACGGGATTTTCCACGGTCTAAATGAAAGTGTGGAACTCATTTAGTTGAGTTTAGCAAATTCATCTGGACTAAGTGAATCCGATAAAAATAACGATGCCGAACGGATGGAACCGTGGGATCTTAACCAGTGTTGTTATAATCAACTTTAAGATTTGTTTTAATTAAAACATAAAAAACACTTGGAAATTAAGACCTTCTCTAAACCAAAACACTTCTCTCATCTCCTGATTTATGACTTCTAAAACTAAACCTCTGCAACAACAAGGAGCTCGGAGCATGGTGGGCAGCACGGCCATCGTCATCAGCAAAACCTGAGTCTACTTCAGCAAAACTTTCTTAGAATTAAATAACTAAACCATAGGACTTCGAGGTAGTTTTCTTAGTGCAACATAAATCCTCAACCTCTTCGTTAGGCATTTGCATTGCAAATTAAGCCCTAACCGGTCTTAGGATTCCGAGGTAGTCGTCCGATACGACATAAACCCTCACATCTTCGAGGCTATTTGTGTGATCACATCATACGAATATAAGTCCTAATTAATTAAAATTGGCAAGATCAAAACATTAAATAAACATTAGGACTTTCCTAAATTCAAGCCAAACAATAGGATAGTCGGGAAATTACCGAAGTTCGCTTCGAATATGTGATTTCTCCTACCTTTCTTCCTTTGAATTCCCAAAATAAAATGTTCCAAATTTGATCCATTCCCTATTGAAATTCCAAAATTCAATCCCTTGAAAACTTAAACTTTGAAATTCTTGAGAGCAGAACTACTGATTATTATCGAGAGTTTTCTTAGGTGATTCCCATCACTTAAGATGTAATTAACTATAGGGGCTTGCCCTTATAGGGAATTTTAAGAACCCGAGTAATATAAACCCCTGTTTAATGTTTTCATATTAAGCGGGGAACTTGTCAGCAAATAAAATGGTTTCGTAGACCAAACGGATGTCACAAATCTTATAGTTTATTTAACCGAGCCCCATCATCAAGCAGTGTGTCTATTCTCCGGGATAGATATACAGTTTGTGGTGCGGTGCTCGTTTATATAAACTATTCGGGATGTGAGATCAGTTTGATTTCATATCTTAAAATTTTCAAATTTAAAATTATTTTCAAAATAAAATACTACTTTTCAAATTATTTATTTAAATTAAATTAAAAATTCGCCGACAATTTCTGTAGGCGACCATTTTTCAAAAATACAACACATAACCTAAAAATATGCTGACAGATAGAAAAAGAACTAATTATCAAATTGCTGACCATTTTTCTAGACTAGAGTATTATAAACTATCTGAATTTGAGAAGGAAATTACAAAAACTTTCCCTAATGAGCAACTTTACAACATTAAGGAAAGGAATTTGCCTTGTTATGCTGATATTGTGAATTATTTAGGAAGTGATATTTTTCCACCTGATTTAACAAGGAAACAAAAAATGAAATTCAGATATGATGCTAAATTTTACTTTTGGGATGAGCTCTGTCTATATAAACAGTGTAAGGATCTTATTATTAGAAGATGTGTGCCATATGAATAAATTGAACCAATTATTTGGAGTTGTCATGATTTAGAATTTGGAGGACATTTTGGAACTGATAAAACTGCTTATAAGATTTTACAATCTGGATTTTATTGGCCTACTCTTTTTAGGGATGTATTTAGATATATAAAATCATGTGATCAATGTCAGAGAGTAGGTAATATTTCTAGAAGAAATGAAATGCCTCTAAATTTTACATTAGAAGTTGAGATCTTTGATGTATGGGGATTGAATTTATGGGACCATTTACTCCTTTATTTGGAAATTTTTTTATATTAGTTGTTGTTGATTATGTCTCAAAATTGATCAGAGCAATTACTTTACCAAGATGTGATGCTCGGAGTGTTTCAATATTTTTAATGAAAAATATTTTTACAAGATATGGAATGCCGAGAGAGATTATAACTGATGGTGGATCTCATTTTAGAAATAATCAGATTCAGAGATTGGTTGGAAAATATAATATTATTCATAGAATCTCTACTGCTTATCATCCCCAAACTAATGGTTTAGCAGAAGTGTCTAATCGTGAAATTAAAAGAATTTTGGAGAAAACTGTGGATCTTCACAAATTAGACTGGTCTGTGAGATTAGATACTGCATTATAGGCATATAGGACTGCTTATAAGACCCCTATTGGAATGTCTCCTTATAGACTAGTATTTGGAAAGTCTTGCTACTTACTTGTAGAATATAAGCATAAAGCATATTGGGAAAAAACGTTGAATTTTAACTTAAAGAATATAGGTAAGAAGAGATTTTTGAAGTTGAATGAATTGGAAGAAATTAGAAATGAATCTTATCATAATAATAAAATTTATAAGGAGAAAATGAAATTATGGCATAATCAGAAGATATTAAGAAAGAAATTTGAACCTCGACAGAACGTTTTGCTATATAATACAAGATTGAAATTATTTCTTAGAAAGCTAAAGTCTACGTGGATAGGACCTCTTACTGTTATAAAAGTTTCTTCTTTTGGAGCTGTTCATATTGAGGATCCTAAAACTGGAAAGATATTTAAAGTTAATAGGCATAGATTAAGATCATATTTTGAAGGGTAACGACTAGATTTCAAAGAGGTTTTAATGTTAAGTCATCCTGAATAACTGAATGTTTGTCGAGTGATCCCCGAATATTTATGCTTACGTTTTACACTTTATATTTCTTTTCAATGATAATATCTCTTTCTTTACAATGGCATCAAAAAATTAATTCCAAAGCAGATAAAAAATCAACTTTAATTATTTTTAATATGAGATTCTACGCAAGTATACATATCATTTATTAAGTAATATAGGACTTTCTGATTAAGCCTCGAGATATTGAACCCACAGGGAAATGTTCTAAAAATTAAAGAAAGCAGAAAAACAACTTTTTACTTTTTAAAGTGATTTTACAATTAATGTTTTATAATTAAAAGTTTAAATTCTTTTTGCTAATTTTTTAGAAAAATTAAAGTAGTAAGTAACTAAAATTAACAAGACTATTAAATGATATGAAAGCAAATGAGAATAAAATATCTTTTTCCTCTTTCAATGAATCATTAATAATTATGGAATTTCATTGTGGAAGTATCTAAATGTGTTGTGCCAAATAGGAGCAGTTATATTCTTTACCCTTACTTGGTTCTATAAAGAACATAGGTTAATTTGATATTTTGAAATCTTGAAGATGGGTTAGGCAGGGAAGATACTAGCTCTCACTCTAGAGTTCCCTCTTTTCCCTTCTCCTGGGGGCTAACATCTCATAACAAAACTTAAAACATCAAACCAAATTAGGGGCTTTAGCCTGCACACTAAAGTCCTCTAATTCTATACTCATTAAAAAGCATATCTCCTTATTTATTTGCACTCAACTATATGGACTACAACTCTCATCCATATAATTTCATGTGATTCACTCCAATTGTTGTTTGAGACAATATTGTATTCTCTCTTACATGTTCTCACAACAATTTTAACATCTCAATTGGCCAAATTAAGTGGTAAATGAAGTGCAAGGTAGTGAAATCATCACAACTTCTAACAACATTAAACATATATACTTCACACAACTTCCTTCCATAATTTAATTACTTTATCATTTGAAAGGAAAAAAGATGAAGAAAACTATGCAGAACTCATGGAAAAATCACAAACAAAATTTGATTTGAAAGTAGAAATCATAGTAAAAACGCAAGTCTTACTTTAAAGCCAAATGTAAAAACAAAGATAAAAACTTATTTGAAAATCCTCTCCTCAACACTCTTAACGTTCCTCTGAAACTTTTGCTTTCCACTAAATGACGAGCCCAACTCTAAAGATTCACTCTCTTAATTCTAATACAATCTATGATAATGTAAAGTGCAAAAGTAAAGAAAGTATGGCAAGAAGAAGACTCTTTCTTCATCTTTCCCTTCAACCACTTCAAGCTATTCTCCAACTTCTCTTGCCAATACTTCCTTTCGAAACTCTTCTCTTTTTATGATCTTCAAGTCTTCATTTTAATATTTTTTTTCAAAATGTGCTTTGGTGTCTCTTCAAATCATGTCCAGATTCAATGTATCTACCAAAGGATGCATCTCTTCATTCGAATTTGCAGCCTAAAAGAAGTTAAGGAAGTTTAACCAAAAGTTGCTTCAAACACCCCTTGAAAAAGGTGCCAAATTTGATTTAATTTGTCACTTTTAACTGTCGCGCCTTTGCACCAGCCATCGGCGCTTAGGCGTCAGAGGCTAATTTTGCACACCTTTCATTTTTGCTCCAATTTTTTATCCTTTTTAGCTCCTTTCACCACATTCACTCATTTTAATCATACCTGTAAGAAAAACATGAAAATACCTTCTATGAAAGTGTAATATCATCAAGAATAGGTATAAAAATGTGCATAAAAACACTATATATTTTAGGTATATTAAAATCCTCCAAACTTGAAATGTTACTTGTCCTTAAGTGACACTATAATCATATAAAAATCAAACATACAAATTATGTAAATAAGTTTCTTTAGGATGGTTTTCAAAATTTTGTTATAGAAATGAAGTAGTCCAATTTAGAACAATTTTAGTAAATGAGACTAACTTAAAGTTTAGAAAGTTCTTAAGTAAAGGATCATGAAAAATATGAGTTCCTATCTAATTCAGAAATACTTGTAGATTTTTCAAAATATAGGATTTAAACATTTTATTTTCCTCACTTAAAACTTTTTATTAGAAAATAATTTTACTTGCTATAGTATATTCTGAAGCTTTAGATTTTCTCAAAACTTGTATTTTAAAAATTCAGGTGTGGAACCAATTTTTGATTAGGCCCTTAAATCATCAAGCTTCTCCTTCGTTTTTTTTTCTTTTTTTTTTAACATACTATAATTTTTTTACTCTATTTCTTTTTCTTTTCTTTTCAGGAAAGTATTACTATATCTAAATAGGCCTTTAATGATTTTGAATTCCACCCTTCCATTTAATTAAAGGTTTGATATATATCCTTTACTTAAAAATTATAATAATAGCATTGAAAATTATTTTTCAATAAAAGAAACATAAGTTTTGAAAAAAAAAGTCAAATCTTCTATTTTTCTAAAAATACAACATTTCCTACTAAAGATAGTTTATCTATATTTAACATTTTTTTACTAAGAAATTTTATCTTTAAATTTTTCATCGTTACTATAGATTTTAACTAAATTTTTTTACTCATTTCTATATTCAAAATTTTGCTCCTCTAATATAACTTCATATACATAATTATTTTCAATCAAAAATCAAATTTATTTATAGTATTCTTGAGGAAAAATAAAATTCTAGTTTTTGAAAATATTTTGTAAATCCCCCCAGACTTAAAGATTTTAATTAACATAAAACATTTAAGCATAAGAAATGATACATGGGTAAGAATTAAAAACTAAAATAACATGCTTACTGGCATCTTCATAAGCCAAATACGCAAGTATATCTTTTTAAAAACAGGAGTAAACAAAAATCAAATTTAAGTATTTAATTTATCATAAAATAGAAATTTCAAAGGACTTCTAAAGTAGTGGAGGTTTTCAAACCAAATACACAACAACTTAACATAAAAAAATCAACAATACTAAGAAATGTATGATAGCAAATTTTAAAAAGTTTGAACATGCAATTTAAATAGTGGTTTCTAATAGTATTCTAAATTTTCCATTGTTTTTGGAATTAAATTATACACTACTAAAAACATAATACACTATAACTACATTAAAACATTTACGACCACAAACATATTACAACAATACATCACATAAATCATAACTATCACAAAACATCAATCCAACACAGATATATCTGAATATGCACAACAGAAATAATCCAACTATAAACCACATATGTCAGAGTTCACATGAAAATTCATCAAACAATAAAAAGTCTAAACATCGCAAAACACAAATAAAAGCATCCCAGACTCAGCAAATATCAATCCTAATCATCATCCTCATCATCAACATTCCCCTTGTTCCAATCTTTAGAAGGCACATATGGAATATAAAAAGGATGAGGAGGCATCTCAGCCTTGTAATCTCCCCTAACCAGTATGTCTATATATTGCTGATAATTCTCCTCATACTCATCATGTTTCTGAATATATATCTCAATATTTTCCACCTTCCCATCTATATCCTTAACATGTTCTTTGGTTAGACTTACTTTCTTCAAAATCTTCTGTAACAATCCAGTCTGTGAACCACAAAACTCACCTCTAGATGATGATGCTTGCGAAGTAGAAGCATGAGAAGTAAAAGCAACAGAACTAGGAGCTCTAACAGATCCTCCTTTCTAGCCAAATTCTGAATGCACAGTGTAAGTGTTCACATTTACACTGGTAATAGGTCTAAGTGGCTGAAGGACCTCTTCCCAAGTTTCAAACTTAACACCAGACTGCTCACAAATTGAATGAATCAGGGAAGGAAATCCCATACCTGCAGTAGTGACAGCTCTGACACAGTTGATGATATAACAAAAAATAATAGTTCCAATATCTATCTACTTTCCCTGCTGAATACAATAATTGAGAACAACTCTTTCTCTCGTAACATCGCTAACATGATTCGACGGTAATAACTTAAATGAGATAAAATAATACCAAGCCTTGGAGGTAGCATTTTACTTTGACGCTTGGAAGTTCACTCTTCTGTCATTTGTGATTTTCCAAAGACCACGTCCATCAGTCAGAAAAGACATAATCTCATCTAACTCCCCTTCCGTTGGATGATAATTTGCATACTAACAAAATATTTCAGGAGGTAGTAGGGAAAATGTATTGATTACCGCAGGAGAAAAATCAACTTGCTGTGCTCGAACTATCACCATATTTTCTTCTGCTACTGGTGAGTTAGCATAGAACTCTCTTACCACAGAAACAACAACAAAAACAGAGAAGCAAAAATAATTTCTCCAATTTCTTCGAGCAATCATTTCATCAGTATCTCCTCCTGGTTTACTAAAATTAGCTCAGGAATCAACTTACGTGAAGACAGCGCATTTACGTAACAATCCTCATCTCTAGATCTGGAGAACTTGTCTGAATCGAATATATCCTCCCCCTTCGAATGCTTCAATTTTTGAGCCATTTCTAAAAATTGCAAAAATATTCATCATAAATCCCAAAATCAAACTAAACATGCTAAACTCAACTTCTAAAGGCACAAACTACTTAATCCAAGCTATTCTCAAGCTTTTTCTCAAGAATGTACTCAAAATATATGGTAAAAATAAAAAATATTTGCCTAGGAGAAGTGCTTATACATTAAGGAGTTGAGATCTAACAAATTTCATCAAAATCGGCTCTAAATTGATCAAATTAAGTGAAGCCCTAGGAAGCTGATCGCGACTTTGGGAGGTTCAAGGTGACAGTGGGGTAAAAAATGTTAATTTTCAGAATTTTAAAGCCTGTAAACCGCTTGTCGCGAACCAACATCTATGCGCGAAAATTTGGCGCATAGCCACGAGTCCTGGCTCTTATGCACCGAGTGTTTGGCGCTTAGGCACGACCTTGCAGATTTTAATGATTAATTAAATTGCACTAATATGCCTAGTTAATCACCCTTAAATGATTTAAATAAATATTTCTACCCCATACACACTTAAATACTCCAAAATCTAAATTAAATATCAATCGATTCACACAAATTTCACACATAAACATAAATTTCATTAAAATTTAAACACTTTATACAACTAAAAATTTCGATCCAAAATCCTTGGATGAAAATTTCCAAAATACAAGCTCCATACACATATAACTAAACACAAATCCACATAATTAAGATGCAACATACTTAAAGCACAAACACTAAACAAACATTACAACAATAAAAAATACTAAACACTAAATATAGATAACTAAATTACAAGACCACGCTAGAATTTAATTCCATTCTCCATTAGGTAGAATATGTCTTGAACCACCATTAGTTCCATTTGAACCAGTTGGAATGTAAATCTGATAAAACAGGCGATGGTTGAAAATACTTACATCTTCTTCTTATAACCCTTTGTTCTTCAGATACATTGCTTTATCTGCTTCTTTCACATGACTCGTATGACATAATTACATTTTGAGTTGCCATCCAATGTGCACTAAATGTGCATTAGTTTCATTTAACTTTGCTTCAATTGAAGCCATGTCAGGCTTGATCTTTGATATCCTTTCTGTTATTCCTTGAATACTAATGGCTAGAAACCCATTGTATAACTCTTGTGCATTCTCACAAATGAACTTCTTCTTGTTAGCTTCCTTTTTTTTCTTAACTTCACTCTTTCAAGAAGACAATTTGGCTCTCAAAATTCTCTTCCTTAAGACTCAGAAGTGAGAAATAAGAACTGGGGTAAGTATCTCTTAATTCTGGGCCTTTTTATAAACTTAGGAAGTCTCCAAAACTGACCCTAGACATTTTTTAATTCTTAAATAACTCCCAAAACCACTTACCCACGATTTAGGCTTCTAGAACCAATTTTATCACATTTTTTATAGCTGTGGTGCCTAAACATCGACATCTGGTGCATAAGCGCCAGTGCTCATTTTAGTACAGGTCTGCTAGACGTCCAAATTTTCATTCTAACTTCTCTAAGTCATCAACTAAGTCCAATAAACACCACTATGTCACAAAAACTTCAAAATACTACCACATTTTCTCAAGTCAAACCAAACAAAAGCACTCAAAGCAAACTTAAAGCAAAGCACACCGATAAATATGGGTTGCCTCACACAAAGCACTTGGTTTAACGTCTTCAGCCTGACATACCCAGAGCTTATTCTGAGTGACCCAACATCAGATTATCATCAAATTTGATTTATTGACTGAAAAATAGGGTTTTAGTCTATGACCGTTGACTCTGAATATTTTTCCAGTCCTAGGATCTTTAATATCCATAGCTCCATAGGGATAAACTTTCATCACAATAAAGGGGCTCATCTACTTAGACTTAAGTTTTCCAGCAAATATTTTCAATCTAGCATTATATAACAGAACTTGTTGTCCTGGCTCAAGATTTTTAGTAAGAATCTTTCGATCATGCCATAAATTCATCTTTTGTTTATAAATCTTAGCATTTTCATAAGATTCATTCCTTATTTCTTCAAGCTCATTTAATTGCAATAATATCTTTTCACCAGCATCTTTCAAATTGTAATTTAACTCTTTAATAGCCCAATATGCTTTATGCTCAAGTTCAACTGGTAAATGACAAGCTTTTCTAAAAATTAGCCTATATAGGGACATTCCTATAGTAGTTCTGTATGCAGTCCTATAGGCCCACAAAGCATAATTCAGTTTGATTGACCAATCCTTTATGTTTGGATTAACAGTCTTTTCCAATATTTTTTTAAATTCATGATTGGATAATTCAACCAAACCACTAGTTTGTGGATGATAAGCAGTAGTAATGCGATGATTAATATGATATTTCTTTACTAGCTTATCCATAATCGCATTTCTAAAATGACTTCCCCCATCAGTTATGATAACTCTTGGTATTCCAAATTTATTCGTTCTTAAAAATTTTGAAACACTTTGAGCATCACATCGAGGTAAAGCAACAGCTTCAATTCATTTAAATATATAGTCTACTGCTATCAAAATGTATATATTTCAGAAAGATGGTAAATGGTCCCATGAAATCTAATCCCCAAACATCAAATATTTCAACTTCCAACATATAATTGAGGGGCATCATTTCTTTTAGAAATATTGCCCACACATTGACATCGATCACAATTTTTAATATAAGCATTAACTTCCTTAAAAATTGTAGGCCAATAAAATCCAGATTGTAAGATTTTATATGCAGTTTTATCAACACCAAAATATCCCATATAATCAGAATTATGATAATTTTGAATAATTTCATAAGTTTCTTCTAAATGCACACATCTTTGAATAATCCTTGTTTATATAAAATCGATCATCCCAAAAATATGTCTTAGCTTTAGATAAAAATTTCTTCCTCTCTTGGTATGTCAAACCATAGGATAAAATATCACTGACAATAAAGTTTACAATGTCGGCATACCACGAAATACGCTACTCATTGATAGTGAACAATTTTTCATCAGGAAAATTTTCATTATTTTTCTTTTCAAAGCAGAGAGATTTTTTAAAGTCAAGCCTGGACAGATGATCATCAATTTGATTATTAGCACCCTTCCTATATATTATTTCAAAATTAAACTCTTGCAAAGGAAGAATCCATCTTACCAGTCTCAGTTTTGCATCCTTCCTTTTAATTAAATACTTAATAGCAGAATGGTCAGTATGCACCACACATTTTGTTCCAGTTAAATATGATATGAATTTGTCAAAGGCAAATAGTATAGCTAGTAACTCTTTCTCAGTAGTGGTATAATTAGTTTGAGCTTCATTAAGAGTTCTATTAGCATAGTAGATCACTTTGAAAATCTTATCATATTTCCGACCTAAAACAGCTCCAATAGCATAATCACTTGCATCACACATTAATTCAAAAGGTTTTCCCAATTTGGTGAAACTATAACAGGTGCAGTGGTTAATTTTTTTTAATGATTCAAAAGCTTTTAGGAAGTTTTCATCAAAATCACAAATCACATCTTTTCCAGTAAATGACATAAAGGCTTTGAAATCTTTAAAAATTCATTAATATAATGCCTGTAGAATCCATCATGTCCTTAAAAACTTCTAATTCCCCTTACATTAGTTGGGCAAGGCAAATTAGCAACACTTAAATTTTTGCAGGATCTACCTCTATACCTTTTTCTTATATACAATGTCCCAATACAATTCCTTATGCTACCATAAATTGACATTTTTCCTAGTTAAGGAATAAATTAGTTTCTTCACAATGCTTAAGAACTTTTGATAGATGTTCTAAACAAGATTCAAATGAAATTCCAAACACTAAAAAGTCATCCATAAAAACTGCAATTCCTTTTTCAGTTAAATCACAGAAAATTGTCATCATACATCTCTGAAATGTAGCAGGGGCATTACATAAACCAAAGGGCATTCTTCTAAAAGAAAATGTACTATAAGGAGGGGTAAACATTGTTTTCTCTTGATCTTTAGGAGCAATTTGTATTTGGTGGTTACCAGTATATCCATCCAGAAAATAAAAGTATTTATGCCCAACCAGTCTATCCAACATCTGATTTAGAAAGGGTAGTAGAAAATGGTCTTTCCTTGTGGCAACGTTTAATTTCTATAATCAATGCATATTTGCCACCTTGTAACTTGTCTTGTTGGTATTAATTCATTCTTTTCATTAGCAGTCACAGTAACTCCTCCTTTCTTAGGAACATAATGAATAGGACTAACCCATGCACTATTTGAAATGGGTAGATAATTCCAGCATCCAACCACTTTAAAATTTCTTTCTTAACAACATCTTTCATGATAGGATTTAATCTCCATTGTGGATCATCCCGAGGTTTGCAATTCGCTTCCATAAAGATTCTATGCATACAAATTGAAGGAATGCTTCCTTTAAGATTAGCTATTATCCATCCAAAGGCTTTCTTATATTTCTTTAGAACTTCAAGCAAACTCTCTTTTTCTTTTTTAGTCAATTAAGAGGAAATTATAACTGGCAAAGTTGAATAAACACCTAAAAAGACATATTTTAAATGAGTAGGAAGCATCTTTAATTCAAGTTCAGGAGGATTTTCAATTGATGGACTAAACGATTCATCTTTTTCAGTCATGTCCAACAATTAAAAATTTTCATGAACATAATTTAAATCTTCCTCATGAAAATCTTTAGAATATTATAATTCCTCTTCTTGCTCTTGTTCCAATTTTTCACTTTCTGATTTCTCTTCATAAGTTGACTTGAAATGACATTCACTTAGATATCTGATAACATCCATTCTCTAGCATTGATCATATATACCTCTTGCAGGATATTTCATTGATTTTGAGATATTGAATGTAACAGTTTGATCATTGACTCACATAGTTAATTCCCCTTTTTGTACATTTATCATTGCTCTGCCTGTGGCTAGGAAAGGTCTCCCTAAAATTATGGGTATCTCTTTATCTTCCTCCATATCTAGCACAATGAAATCAACAGGAAAGATAAATTGATCCACTTTCACTAAAACATCTTCTATAACTCCTTTAGGATATGTGATCAAACTATCCGCTAATTACAAAGTTACAGTAGTTGGGGTTATTTCTCTTAATCTCAGTCTTTTGAATATAGATAATGGCATAAGTTTAATGCATGTACCTAAATCACATAAAGCTTTCCCATGAAATCTATTTCTGATCGCACATGGAATTGTGAAACTAACAGGATCTTTAAGCTTTTCATAAAGCTTTTTATGAATTATTGCACTGCACACCTCACTAGGTGCAACAATATCATTATCTTCAAACTTTCTTTTTCTATTGAGAATATCCTTCATAAATTTCACATAGCTTGGCCTTTGTTCTAAGGCTTCAGTAAATGGAATGTTGATTGTAAGCTTCTTAAATATTTCCAAGAACTTTGAAAATTTCTTATCCAACTTTTTTTGTCGAAGCTCTGAGGAAATGGAGGTGGTGGCTTTTCTAAATCAATCTTAGGTGGAGAAATAGGTCTTTCCAAACCTTTCTAAGAATCCTCATTTGGTTCTTCAATCTCTTCTTTCTCTACTTCAATCTCTTTTTGAACTCTACCTTCCAACTCTCTTCCACTTATCAACTGAATAACTTTTACTTACTCTTTATTCTTGTCTCTTGGATTTTCTTCTGTATTACTAGGTAGTGTTCCTTGGGATCTATTACTTAATGAATTAGCAATCTATCCCAATTGATTCTCAATATTTTTGAATGTAGCACCTTGACTTTGCAATTGATTTCCCATTTGTAACACCACTTCTTCTATAGACAACTTCTTCTCCTTAAATTGTGAAACATTGTTAAAACATGGAGGATAGGTTGATCTATAATTATTATTCCCTTGATTGTTCCAGTTCCTCAATGGGTTTACTTGATTGTTCCCCATTGTTGATTATTAACACCCTGACTATTCTTGTTCCAATTAAAGTTTGGATGGTTGTCCAACCTGGGTTATAATAATTCAAATATCAGTTATTAGGCTTATTTATGGCATTCAAAGTTTCTAATGATTTTTTAGAAACAACCATTTGGCCTAATGAATTTTCTTCAATCATGGAAATTAACTGAGGAAAATTCATTCCAAATTGGTCTATATTCCTTGAAATTGCAGCAACTTGATTTGCTAGCATTACAAAAGCATCATTTTCATGAATATTAGCTACCTTTTTAGGATTTAACCTTTCAGAAGGCCATTGAAAATTATTAGTACTCATTTCTTCAATTAAAGCATAAGCATCAGAAAACTATTTAGAGATTAATGAACCACCAACAGCGGCATCAATAATAGATCTAAGAGATCTAATTAATTCATTGTAAAAGGTTTGAATTATTAACTAATCTGATATCGAATGATGTGGACACTTTCTTAGGAGATCTTTAAAATGTTCCCATGCTTCATAAATAGATTCCCCTTCAAACTGACAAAAAGATGTAATATCATTTCTAAGCTTCGCAGTCTTTGATAGTGGAAAATATTTAGCAAGGAATTTTTGCGCTAAATCACCCCAAGTTCTGATAGATCCAGGTGCTAACGAATTTAACCATATCTTAGCCTTATCCCTCAGTGAGAAAGGAAAGAGTTTAAGTCTAATAGCATCGTCCGAAACATCATCATATTTAAAAGCAGCACACAATTCTAGAAAACTGGCAAGATGTAAATTAGGACTTCAGTGGTGCTCCCCCAAACTGATTATTAGATACTATCTGGATAATAGCAAGTTTAAGTTCAAATGAATTAGCCGCTACAGTAGGGTTATGAATACCACCATGAAGTTCATCTACTGTAGGGTTAACATAATCTCTTAAAGGTTTGAATTCTTGATGGATTTTAACATTTTGATTCGCCATTTCTTGAATATTTTTTCTTTTTCTGTATTTTTAAGTTTTCTGATTTTTCTTATAGTTTTTTCTAATTTAGAATTTAAGGCACAAATCCCTTAGAACTTGAACTATGCGTAAAAAATTATAAAACAAAATAAAATAAAACATACTAACAAAAGCAAGGAAAAAAAATTTGGTTTTGCTTGAATTTTTTTAGAAAATATTTTAATTAATTGCCTCGGCAACGGCGTCAAAAATTTGATCCCCGAATATTTATGTTTATGTTTTACACTTTATATTTCTTCTCAATGATAATATCTATTTCTTTACAACGACACCAAAAGCCTGATTCTGAAGCAAATAAGAAATCAACTTTAATTATTTTTAACATGAGATTCTACGCAAGTATACGTATTGTTTATGAAGTAATATAGGACTTTCTGATTAAGCTCCGAGATATCAAACCCACAGGGAAATCTTCTAAAAATTGAAAATAGAAAAAAAAACTTTTTACTTTTCAAATTGATTTTGTAAGTTATGTTTTATAATTAAAAAGCATAAATTCATTTTGCAAATTTTTTAGAAAAAGTAAAGTAAGTAACTAAAATTAACAAGACTATTAAATGATATGAAAGGAAATGAGAATAAAATAGCTTTTTCCTCTTTCAGTGAATCAGTAATAATTATGGAATTCCATTATGGAAGTATCTAAATGTGTTGTGCCAAATAGAAGCAGCTATATTCTTTACCCTTACTTGGTTATATAAAGAACATAGGTTAATTTGATATTTTGAAATCTTGAAGATGGGTTAGGCAGGGAAGATACTAGCTCTAACTCTAGAGTTCCCTCTTTTCCCTCCACCTGGGGGCTAACATCTCATAACAAAACTTAAAACACCAAAAAATTGGGGGCTTTAGCCTGTCACACTAATGTCCTCTAATTCTACACCCATTAAAAAGCATATCTCCCTATATATTTGCACTCAACTATATGGAATACAATTCTCACCCATACAATTTCATGTGATTCACTCCAAATATTGTTTGAAACAATATCACATTGGTTCTTACATGTTCTCACAACAAATTTTAACATCTCAATTGGCCAAATCAAGTGGTAAATGAAGTGCAAGGTAGTGGAATCATCATATCTTCTTCCAACATTAAATATCTATACTTCACAAAACTTCCTTCCATAATTTAATTAATTCATCATTTGAAAGAAAAAAAGATAAAGAAAACTACTCAGAACTCATGGAGAAAACACAAACACAATTTGATTTGAAAGTAGAAATCATAGTGAAAACACAACAAGTTTTACTTTAAAACCAAATGTAAAAACAAAGATAAAAACTTATCTGAAAATCCTCTCCACATGACTCTTGAAGTTCCTCTGAAACTTTTGCTTTCCACTAAGTGACTCCTTAGGGGGTGGCACCCAATTCTAAGGATTCACTGTCTAAATTCTAATACAAACTATGATAAAGTAAACTGGAAAAGTAAAGAAAGTACGACAAGAAGAAGACACTCTTTCTTACTCTTTCTCTTCAACCACTTCAAGCTTTTCTCCAGCTTATCTCGCCAATACTTCCTTTCAAAACTCTTCCCCGTTTATGATATTTAAGTCTTCATTTTATTATTTCTTCAAAAGGTGCTTTGGTGTCTCTTTAAATCATGCCCTGATTCAATGTATCTACCAAAGGATGCATCTCTTAATTCAAAATTGCCGCCCAAAAAAAGTTAAGGAAGTTTAAACCAAAAGTTGCTTTAAATAATGCCAAATTTGATTTAATCGTCACTTTTAACTGTCGCGCCTATGCGCTAGCCATCAGCGCTTAGGCGCCAGAGGATAATTTTGCACACCTTTTCATTTTTACTCCATTTTTTTATCCTTTTTGCTCCTTTTATCACAATCACTCATTTTAATCATACCTGTAAGAAAAATATGAAAATACCTTCCATTAAAGTGCAATATCATCAAAAATATGTATAAAAATGTGCATAAAAAACACCATATATTTTAGGTATATCATCGGGCTGACGACGTTAAACTAAATACTTTGTGGGAGACAACCCATATTTATCTTTATTATGTTTGCTTGCTTGTTTTCAGTAGTTGTGCTTGTAGTTAATAATGTTTGAGTCCTATTCATTTGTAAATATCATAAAAGAATGGATATTATTAGATCATATCAAAGAATTAAATGATTTCATACCAAAATGAAGTTTGGTGTAATTTTGAACACTGGCACCGCTAATAGTAGAATGGGCACTGCCTGCACCTTATTCTAGAGAGTAACACCTTATTTCAGGATTTGGGCACTGCCGGTGCTCTATCCGGCGCTGCCAACATCCTATCCGGTGCCGCTGGTGCCGAATGTTTGGTGACGGTTCTTAGGGTTTCAAAATGCGATTTTTGGCGGGATTTCATCCTAGTAACTTCCCAAAACGTGTTTTTAACCCCCTAAACTCCAGAAAAATGGAAGGATTCATTTAAAATTCACATCCAATGGATTCCAACTCTTTAGAAACCTCAAGATTTTGAGTTTTCAATCGAAAAAAATTCATCAGTTTCGAGGCGCAGCGATTATTTAACAAAGTGATGATGAAGAGGAGGATTATCAAAGAAAGAGGCTTTGTGAATCGATGTATGGATACTCCCAGTACTTGAGTAGAAGAGATTATTGTGTAGAGGCATTGGGAAGCGTCATGCTACACTATTGCTGCTGTAGTCTTTTATGTTGTGAAAGAATTTTATGCAAATCTTCATGGAATCAACCAAGGATTCGTCTATGTGAGAGGCAGATTTGTACCATTTACTGCTTTAAAGATTAATGATTTGTTTATGATTGAGAACGTGCCTATCTACCATTATACTAATTTTGATGAAACGAGGGACAATATGAATGAAATTTCTCGCTATTTGACGGATGAAAGTGAAGATTAAAAGATAAGAGACAACGAATTTATAAGTTTTTCTACTGTATTTTTAAATCCGGTGTTGAAGAAATGACATTACTATATTTCTGGAAAGTTACTTCCTACTATGAAAATTAGTAAAGTGATAAAGGAAAGTGCTATTTTAAATTACTGTATTCAAACTGGAAGGTTTATCGATATTGGTTCTATAATTGTGAAATCTGTATTAAGATTGATTGTTCATGGACCTAAATATGGGCTTGGATATCCTTCCACCATATTTCTTCTTTGCAACCAGTCACATGTTCCATATGAAAGTTGGGAGAAAGTGCTTCTTCCTTGAAGGCCTATAGACCTAACTAATCTTTATGACTTTCATGCAATAGCCTCATTGCAGACCAACCATCTTAGAGTTCATGACCTATTCAACCTTATCTTCTTGAAAGTTCCCAAGTGATTTTCAAGAAGATCAAGAAGTTGGAGAAAAAGGTACAGAATCTTATGAATGTTATTAATAATATCTCTGATTTATTTGAGAACTTGGATTGAAGAATGAAAGAACAATTTGATCTCACTGGGAGAATTAAAGATAGTTTGGTAAATGTGATGAAAATGAATGATGTGATTGCTGAGGATTCGACTGATGAATTCCCATATCGTACCTTCTACAATCTATTTGTGCATTGTCAATCTATTGGAGATATTAGAAGAGAAGATAGTACTGAGACTGACGATGAGTAGTGACTCTGATTTATATTTAGTATCTGGTATTTTTATTATTCTTTGGTGTGCATAGTGTTGGCTTGATTGACTTTATAGTACGTGTTTGGACTTATTATGCTTGGATTATGTGTTTGTGTTTAATTTTTAACATTAGAGTATCGTAGTATGTTTGCGACGCTGAAGTTATATGGCTTGATGAACTTATGTAGTGAATGCTTAAGTGTGTATGTTTGTAATGTGAATTTTATATATTAAAATGATGTTTTGTGTTGACTGTGAAGATTTTTTGTTAGTTAGTTGCTTAGTTTATGAAATAGATGCTTAAAGAGGCTAACTATGTGATGGCGAAACGTTGAAATGATTGAAATTGCAAAAAAATTTTACGGACCCTGAAATTGAACTAGCACCGTCGGCACCAGAATGGGCACCGCCAGTACCCAAATATAGAGAGTTTTGATAATTAAATTAAATAGAGCACCGTCGGTGCCCTATCTAGCGCCTCCAGTGCCCAAATACAAATAAGAACCAATCCCTCTTTATTTCGCAATTTTTGCCCTGGGACCCACCATTTGCGCCATTTCCATCTTCTTCTACCTCCAACCAACACATTTTTTGAGATCTTGGGCTTGCTAAATCGTAGATTTAAAGCAAATTCAAGGCTTAAAAAGTGTGGATCTTGTCTTCTCTTGGTATGAGCTTCGCCCTAAACCAAAAAATTTTTATTCTCACTATGAAAATTTCTCACATTATTTAGATATGAAATTTGGAATTTTTGATGAATTTTGGAGTTTTTCCATAGTGATTTAAGCTCTTGATTACTTAGATTTGCTTTAGGAGTCTCCAACATTGCTTTTGAAATTTATTGGATTTTATTGCAAAATTTTAGACAAATTCGCATGGCTTCTAAAACAAGTAAAGGCAAGAGAGAGATGAATTTTAATGAAGAAAAATTTATTAATGTGAAAGCACAATATCGTTTCAATTCATTCCTATATAACAAAAAGTGTATTCAAGACAGGGCTTTTAAAAATCTAGGCAGATTTGTAGAGCAGTCGATTTCTAATCGAAATTGGGAAACCTTTTGTTATTTTACTGCTAATGCTATTATGGGTACTGTTAGAGAATTTTATGCAAATCTACCTTGGACCAAAATGGAATATGTGCTTGTCGTGGAAAAATAGTAGAATTCACCCTTCAACTTATTAATGCTTTATATCAGTTAAGGGGGATGAGATTTTGTGAATATGAAAATATTAATATGAGGGAACCTAATATGAAAGAAGTGATCACATTTCTTACTAATGGAAGAGGGGAATGGAAAGTAAATCAAAAACATATGATTGATTTCCCTGATTCCAAGTTAAATGTAGCTTAGTTTAACACTATTTCATCTCTGCAAGATTACTACCTTCTTATCATCACACCGAAGTCACTAAAGATAGAGCAATTCTCAACTATTTTATTCAAACTATGAAACAGATTGATATTGTATTGATTATCTTCAATAATATTCAGACTATTGCTAGAGGAGAAATCACTGGTGGATTAAGACATCCTACCCTGATTCATGCATTATGTGCACAGTATGGAGTTGAGTTTGATAGTTCTGAGGTGTTGGTCCATCCACTGAGGTCTATTACCAAAACCATTATTCGTACTTATGAGTCTAATGTGGTAGGGAGAGGAGAAAGTAGGAGTACTAATATTCCTACTACCAGTCAGGACATACCATCTACTTCTGAGCCACCTACATTATCTAATGTTATAGAGCAGTTGAGGAATCAGAATACCAGTATAGATAAACTCCATAGCGGGATGGATGACTTTGAGGCTAGACGTGATGTTAATGAAGATTACATAAGGAGGAGAGTTGAGTATGATATTGCTTACTATGATGCTCAGGTCAGATTCATGAGGGGAGACATTGGAGTGATATTTCCTACCTGCCCCAGTTATGTTCTTTACCGACCTGATCATGCAGAAGAAGCTGAGGAAGGTGATGATGATTGGTAGTTTTGTGATTTCTGTTTTTATTTGTTATGTAGTACTTTGTTGTGTCAGTTTTTTTTTTTGTGATTAGTGTTTTTTGCTAATGTATTTGTGTTAAAAAATGAAAAAAATGAAAATGTAATGAACTCTATGTTAGTTTGTTTAGTGATTTAGATTGAGATTGTGCTATTATGTTGGATGTTTAATGTTTAAGTGCTTAATTTTTCTTCACCCTTGCAATTTTTTAATGTTATATATATCACTATTTCTAACTGTTTCCTGCTTGCTAGCTTAATATTTTTTATGAATATCAGCATAGTTTCAGAAGATTTTAAAATCCCAAGAAAAAAATTTAGTTTTCATTTACTCTCTACCTTTGCAAATTTATATGTGATGAAAAATTTAAGTTTGGGGACGATTAAATTATTAAATCTTATTTGTTCTCGAATATTATAATTTTAAAAATTATTAGCCTGACTTTTAGTAGTTGAACCGAACTTTAGATAACTAAGTTTTTTATTCCATTTAAATATTATAGTAGATTTGAATGAAAGTTTTGTAATAAAGGTTAGTTTTATAAGGTTAAGATATTTAGTATGAGAGGATTGAACTATAGTTGGCTATTTAATGTAAATACAACTGTATTTTTAAAATGTTAAGAGACTTAAAGAACTATGTGTGAAGAAATGATTGTGACTTTATTATGAATTATAAAGCTGATGTATATTTATAAAGTAAGGAGGTGTTTCAAGTTTCAACTTTAGAAAGAGGAGAGTGAATTTTAAAACTATTAAAGACTATAAAAATATAGTAATCCTCAGAAGAAATAAAAGAAAAAGAGAAAAAAAAGAAGAGAAAAAAAAGGGGGAAATACAAAGAAAGAGAATATATGTGAGAAAAGCTTGAGGAGATGCCTAATAAAAAGTTGGCTTCACTTGAATCAACATAAAGGAAGAGATTTGTTACATTTATGAATTTTTATTTAAAGTATTAGCCTACTTTCTGATAGAGTGTGCATGAACTTCTTTTTTATAAAGTCTTTCAAGGCACCCTTAATGTGACAAATAATGGTTCATCTTGAAATGAATAGAAAACTAGAACTCTTATACTTGACTACTGAATGTTCTTATAGCTGTAGTTTTAACTTGAGTTACAGAATTTCTTTCTAGGAATCTTACTATTATATTCATTTGAATCAAAAATCATAATATTCTATAAGTGAAAAGTTCACTAATTTGAGTTATATTTTTATGTAGTAAAAAGATTACTTGAGGAGAAGTAATAGTTAAGTTTGGCACTCATCACAGAATCAAATTAGTGATGACAATTTGAGTTATATATTAGATTTTTACTATATAGATTGTACTCATTTTTGGTGATATTACAGTTTAAAGGAAGGTATTCTTCATGTTTTTCTACAGGTATGAAGATTTTAGGTTATTGGAGCAAAAGAAAGCAAAAAGGAACGAATTTGGAGCAAAAAGAGGCATAATGGAGAAAACAGCCTTCTAGCACCACCGGCGCCAGAATGAGTGCCGCTAGCACTCAATTCCAGAGAGTTCAGAAATTAAATAGGGCCCAGTGCTGCCGACGCCTTATCCAGCACCGCTAGTGCCCTATCCAGCGCCTTCGGCACCTAATGTAGTTGGGAGTCGAATTCAATGTATTTGGACACTTTTTGAAGGGTTGCTTGAGGCAACTCTTGGGGAATACATTTCTAAATTCTTATAGACAATTATGGATGCCCTTTAGAGAGGGGAAGAGAGAAGAGAGAGAGAAGAGAGGGAGAGAAGAGAAAGGGAGTGAAGAGAGTGTGTTAGGGTTTGTAGAGAGTGTGTGGTAAGTGTTATTTATTGAGGGATTCTTCTCTAGAGAGTGTAGGAGAAGGAGGAAAGTCAGAGTTTTCTTCTTCCTTACTATTCTAAAGATTAAGTTGGGTTTTGTGAAGAAGAGAGAAAATGATTCAAAGGAACTTCAAGGGATTTACTTGGAGAAGAAATTGAGATAAGTTGTATTTACTTTTGTGGTTTGTATGACTTTTCTTTTATATGTAAAATCCATGTTTTGTTGTATCTTCCTTATGAATTCTGAGTAGATTTTTTTATCTTTCTTCTTGTAATGTGATGTGGTGAAGCATTGGTGTAGATTTGATGTGCCATAAAATGTTAAGAAATTGTGATGGTTTTTCACTTTGAACTTCATTTACTTTTCGATCTGGCCAATTGAATTGTTAAAATTTGTTGTGAAACATTCAATCTGAAAGGACTAAGAGTTCTACAACAATAGTAGAGAATCCATTCAATGTACATGAATGAGGTGCGTAGTTCATGTGAATTGAGTGCAAATAAATAGGGAAATGTGGTTTGATGGGCATGGAATTGAAGATTTTAGAGTGACAGGCTGAAATCCCCAATTTGGTCCTAAAGTTTGGGCACTAAAGCTATGGTTAGCCTTCAGGTGAAGGGAAGTGGGAGCTCTGAAGTGAGAGCCAATATCCTCCCAGCCTAACTTTAGATTTAGTGACTAAGTTTAGGATTTGCCAATGTTCTTTTCATACTTGGAAGAGGGGGTAGTCTGACGAGGGTAAATAATATAATTGCTCCTATTTGTCACAATAAAAATTTATTATCAATATATATCAATCACTCATCACAGAATCATTGCAAGTGGGAAGATAATTTTCCATATTAGAACCTTTCAATACAAAACTTAGTGTGTGTTAGTTAATCTTGTTTAGAAATTTAGAAAATAATTTTAGTTAATTTAGCTTTAGTTATCTTGCACTAGCAACTTAAAAAGTACTTGAAATTGAATTGTAAATTGAGTATTGGATTTAAAATCTTTGTTATATTTTGACAATGTTCATACCTTCCTCGTGGGATCGATAATCAGGATCCACTAGAGCCCTGTATTACTTGAACGATACATATACTTGTGTATATGAGTGAGTGCCTAATTATTAAATTGATCTTATTGTGAAACTGAACTGAAACTATCATTTGAATATTAACGTTAGAGGAAGAGCACCGAACCCCAAATTCAAACGACACTTCCCCTGCCCATTTGGAGAAGTAATCCTCAGCTGCGAGTATGAATCTGTGTCCTTTCAAAGATAGAGGGTCTATCAAACCCACTATATATGTGCCTTGACAATCGAATGACCACGAGACAATTGTGGGATGTAGAACATTTAGAGGTTAGTGCATGACCACTCCATGTACTTGACACTGATGACACCTCTCAACGATTTCCATGCAATCAGTCATCATTGTTGGACAGTAGTATTCGAGTCGCTTGATTATCATCTTCATCTTTGGCTCTGATTGGTGAGCACCACATAATCCGACATGCACTTCTTTGATAATATTTTGTGCTTTTGCTCTGCGCAGACATCTCAACCACATCTGGTCAAACGATCTTCTGTATAGAAAATTGTTGACCAAAGCATATGACAGAGTTCTCTTCTGAATCTAATGTGGCATTGACTTATCTTTTGGTAGTTTCCCTGTTTCTAAATATTCTAGTAATGACTGGTGCCAGTTTTCTGTATCATCTAACACTATAGCCGTTATCTCTTCTTTTTCGAGTTTGTGGGAACTGTTGAGGTCAATCTGTGATAGAACCTGACGTTCCTGCACTGTGATCTCTATAGAATCTTCAGATGGACAAGCCAATTCTGTAGCAAGCTTAGCCAAAGTGTCCCTATGGGCTTTGTCCATTCGAGGAATCCTGTAGAGCAGAGCACTTGGAATTTGTTCCAACAACTTCATCGTATACTTATGATATTTTCTGAGTCTTAGCTTCAAAACCTTATACTGTGCAACTACTTGTTGAATGATGAGTTATGAGTGGCCATAAATGGAAATGTCCATTATTTCCATTAATATTGACAATTCCAATCCAGTTATCAAAACCTCATACTCTGCTTTGTTGTTGGTGTACGACTTTGTCAAGTAAGATAAGAATCTCAACATTCCCTGATCTGGTGCAATGAAGATCAAACTGATTCCTACTTTGTCGGGTATGACTGTTTGCTATCCTTTTCCTGTTTGATGAAGATCCATCGAATTACCTATCTCAATGTCTGGCACTAGGCTGTTCCACTTGCATTATATGTTCATCTGGCAAGTCGTCATTGAGAGCGGACCAGCTAGTAGTGAGTGCGCTGCAAGAAAACTGCGAGAATCTACCCTTTAATAGTGTGAATGAGAACGAAAGTTATATTAAACTGCAATAAAATCATCGAACACCCTAATAAAGGTCTAGAAAGTGTTTGTTAGGTCATCAAATATTACAACATATTAACTTTCAAAATTAGGTCAACCTTATGAGAAAGCATGTAGTGCCTGAGCTTATGAGTGGCAAAAATCAAAGCTAGGCAATGCTTCTCAATAGGAGGATACTTTACTTGCGCCGGTATTAGAAGCTGGCTTAAGTAGTAGAGTGCGTTTTCTTTATCCTCATCAATGACTTGGGCTAGTAAGGCTTCGAGGGATTCATTTAAGGCCATAGTATAAAGTATCAACGATCTACCCGGAATAGGGGCTGCCAAAATAAGAGGTATCGTTAGGTATCACTTAATATCTTTGAAAGCTCGTTGACACGGCTCTCCCCAATAGAATTTGGCATCCTTTAGAAGTAAATTTAAGAAGGGTAGACACATTTCTGACAGATTAGATATAAAGCACCTCAGGTGTGCCAATTTCCCTTAAAAGAACATAATAGTTTCAAGGCTCTAAGAGGCGGTATTTCTATGATAAATTTAATATTTTCTGGGACGATTTCGTTTCCTCAATTTCGGACAATGAATCTTAGAAATTTACCAGAGATAACACCAAAGATGCACATTAATGGATTCATCTTGAGATTGTATTGCAGTAATCTTTCGAACATGATCCTCAAATCATACAAATGACTTTCCTTTACTGTGCTCTTAATGACCAAGTCATCCATGTAGCACTCCACTTGCTCATGGATGAGGTCATCGAATATTCTTGTCATTGCTTTTTGGTAAGAAGCTTTAGTGTTCTTCAACCAAACGACATTACTGTGTAACATTAGATCCCGATCGGTGTTCTGAAAGATGTAAGTGTTGTATTCTATAGAGCCATCTTGATCTGGTTGTATTATGATGATCCATCCATGAGTGAGAAGATCTCATGTTTCGATGAAGTGTCCACCATTAACTCTGGTATTGACAACGAAAACTCATCCATTGGACATGCTTTGTTTAATTCTCTGAAGTCGACACAGATCCGTATCTGTCAATTCTTCTTCTTCACTGGCATAATACTGGATAACCACGTGGGGTATTGTTCTTCCTGGACATACTTAGCGTCTATTAAATTTTTCACCTCGGCTGTGACTTGGTGTTTTATATCGAGGCACATTCTTCTAGTGGATTGCTTTACCGGGGTTATACAATGATCCACTCCAAGCCTGTGGATTGCGACTTCTGGAGACAAACCTGACATTTTGTCGTAGCTCCAAGTGAAACAATCTTTGAACTCTAATAGTAACTTGATTAAATCTGTAGATTCTTATTCACTGAGTTAAGAACTTAGAAAAGTAGGTCAGGGCTGCTCCTCAGTCCCGAGGTTGATATCATTTAATTCATCTACTATTGATTTGATTTCTCACTTGAATTCTGGTGGAGCATCATCTATTAACCAATCTTCACAATCATCTTTGATGTTTAGACATTGCTCTTCCAACTGGCTTGTAACAATAATACAAAATTTTGAGTCATCGACCGGTTTAATTGTACTAAATCCAAGACCTTTCGAATTGAGTTTTTGAACTTTTACGTTCCATAATTTCTCAAAAAAGTTGAGCTTATTCTTTTGCATTTACTTCAGCACATATCCTTATTGTATTAACTTTTCAATGCATGGAGAATAGTAACCAAATGGTAATTCTATTAATTCATTAGGATCATTTTCTTCAAGATTTACACAAGTTTCAGAATTAGGAGAAGAAGGGGAAGCATGGTAGAGCTTGATCGATTTAAGACCAACATTACAGACATCATTGAACTCCATACTCTCGGTCTTTTTGTGGGTGGATTAGTGTTAGAGTCATGGTCTACACGTAATGGTTAATCCGATCATACATCAACAATTTTTGTTCTTTTTAGTTTCCTTTAAAGAGATCTCGAACTATGGCTTCTTCTGGTGTACTGTCAACGTGTCTCCGTCGGACTCATCCTCTCTAGATATTCCTTCTATGTTGATGCTGATCATTAGCTTCATCCTGTCAACAATCTTATTAATTCTTCCTCGTCCACATCCCCAACCTTGATCTAGATGCATGAGATAAAAGAACCTCCACCAATTTGTTGCAAAGGAGTGGTGGATACATGTTGAAGTCGAGTCAAATGGTCCTGTTCTCATGGTCCTTGTGAATCTTCAATCTTATTTGGTACGCTTTCTTTTAAAAATGCAGTCTTCTTCGAGGAGCGTAGTAGGCAACATCTTCGTGGATGTCTATTTTATGTATTGAGAATGGTTGTAATTCTCCCTTGATGCAGTGTTCTTGTTCATCCTTGTAATACTTGATGCATTGATGTAGCAACAACGTAACCATATTGTACTCATGAAGCCAAGGTCGACCAAATAGAGCGTTGAACGAAGTCTCCGCTTTGATGACATAAAATTTTATGTTTGTTACTAAATCTTCAACTTTCATTAGTAGTGTAATTGATCCAAGGGCTCTTTCTCCCTTCTAATGGAATCCTCTTAACAACATCTTATCTGTGGTGAGCTTTTGTGCATTGATATCCAAGTATGCTAATGTCCATAGACTCATTAAGTTGAGCAATTATCCTTGATCTACTAAAACTCTAGAAAGTACATATCTGCTGATGTTGATGGAAATATAGAACAAACATTTGTGGTTGGTAGTGCTGAGTAGCATGTCATTATCGATGAAAGTTACCCTAGGTTGTTCCTTTAAAGTACAAACTTTATCCGAGGAGGTGCTAGACAATGGAGCTAAGCAAATGTCTAGGTCAAGTAGAGCCTTGATTATAGTTTCTTTCATCTCATTTTACAGGATCAGAGCACCTTAGATGCATAGTTTGACTGGCAACTTCCAAAGCTGAGCTAGTACATTGGAATCCACTTTATTTGAGCCTCCGATTTCTTCTTGAACATGTGTGTCTTCCACCAGTGGAGGCGGCTCTTACCAAATAACTACTTGTTTGCCTTTTTCCTTTGGAGCCATTCTTGGGGGTAGGATCTTTCCACTCCTTAGATTCATATCTATTTATTTCTTCCACATCCAGATCTAGAGGTTCTCCTACTGCTATAATTAGTTCTTCCGATTATAAATTTGAACAATCTAAGTTGATGGCAATCGTTATTCCTTTGCATTCTAGGACTGGCTCCTCACTTCTCGAACTATCGTAGTCGGTGCTATCAATATCTTATTTGTAGCTTTCATTGGTCTTGTCAGAATTTAGTATGATTTGAGAATCATTTTGTGAATCAAAATCAGGGTTAGATTGATCATGGTCGGTTACGTCATCACTAAAGATAATTAAAACGTAGCCAAAATCATCACTGTTATTATTATAAGACCCCAGAGGTGCGTAGAGGAGATCATAAAGAGTTAACAGCTTGAGAGATCTCTCCCCCAAATCGAGACATCTAATCTAACGGGGGCAGCCCCTATCCTATCCTTTGTGTTATCAACTTTTTTCTAATTCATGATGTCCGTCTTATTAATCTTTAGTTACGGCAGCTTCTCCGGTGTGATCTCCATCTTTGGCTTGACATGTTGCAAACTTTGAATGACATATTGCTCCGAAGCGTGCTGAATCTGATCTAGTATCTTCTTAGAGGATTTGGCCCAAATTGTGCTCCATCCATCCTTCTTCACATATAGATCTATCAAACTAATAGGCTTGACAAAAATTATATTTAAAGAACCTCTTTCAGGTTCTTTTAAATATTCCTTCAGAATTGTTATGTTCCCTTCCTTGTAGTTCCTCTCGAGCCAATCCTTAAAGCTGTAGCAATTCTCTATGGTATGTCCCAGTAATTTGTGGTACGAGCAGTAGTTGGGCTGATCTCTCCTATTGACCTCCTCTAGCTTCCTCAGATCAAGTAATTTGAACTCAAGCTTCTTCATCAAATTTTAGAACTTCTTTGCTATGACGTCTTCCTTAAAGGAGTAAACCCTATTTAATTGAATTGCTATTAACAGACACTTTCTACCATTTGTTATGTACGACCTTTGCTGGTGAGACCGCTAACTGGGCTGAATGTACTGCTGGCCATACTGCTGTGTCTTAGCGTGTTGTTGCTACTGAGGTTGGCTATACTACTTCAGAGGCTGGCTATACTATATTGTCTGTTGATATCCTTGACGAGTCTGCTTGGTCTGAATCTTCATCAGCTACTTGCATTTGTCGACCATTGTCACTGTCCCAGACTTCTTCTTAAATGCTTTCGTCGACCTAGGCTTCTTTCATTATGGCCAATTAGTATGTTAAAATTTTTTTTGAGTCCATAATGACCCGAGAGGGCTATGTATTCGTTAACTAGTAACAATCACATTAATCTGGTTGGTGAGAAGGTAGCCCAAATGTTAATGCAAACAGATATGAAGATAAGTTCTGATGGCTGAATCGTCTTCTTGTTAGCTTGATGGCTGGTGTTTCTATGGTGTTAGGCTATATTCTTATCAATTTAATCTAGGGTTTGGAGCTTAAGGCTAGGTTAGTCCAAAAGTGTGGGCACAGTGGGTACTCTAGAGTGACAGGCTATAACCTATATAACATAACCAATGATTTGAGAACTTAGCTTTAGGTTAGCCAATTTTCTTTCTACACTTAGAAGAGGGTAAAGAATATGTATACTCATATTTGCCACAAAATTACATTTTAATTTTTAAACATTTGATTCTTACACTAATTATGATCACATTCTAAGGGGAAAGACATTCACATAATTTGAACTCTTCTACATAAAGCAAGTTTAGAAACACTTTGCATTTTCTTTAAGCTTTGAAATAGAATTTGTATGTATTATTTACTTTTTTTACACATAAACTTTCGAGCTTATCTCCTAGATTTTTGTTTGTTGTTTAAGTATAGTTTTTCTAAGTCTATAAAAGAGTATTCACCTTCTCTATAGGATCGATATTCTGGTTTTAAAAGAAAATCATATATTACTTGAACGATATGTGCATTTGTGTTTCAATCATAGTGAAACTTTAATTAAGAATTATAATATCTTTGTCATTAAGAATCACCAGTATAAAAACATAAAATCATTTTACCAATATTATAAAGGTGAACAAGTTATTGCCACTTTTAGCAGGCCTGAAATTAAAATAGACATTAAAAAGCAAGTATACAAAAATGATTTATCAACTTATTAGCACCGTTGCCAGGGAAGGAATGAAACGGTGAAATTTTTTACTTAGAAAATTTAATTGAACTTTGGACTTATTTTTGGGAAAGGTCTAGTATTGTTCAAAATATATAAACGCTTGTTTATTTGTTAAAAATATTTTTAAAATAAATAATAATAAATAAATAAATAATTAAAAAAAGAAAGATAATATATATAATTTAACTATTTTTTTGGGTTGGAATTTGACAATTTATTTTCTGAAATTTTACTTTTGTATGTGTAGTTCAAAATCTGAAGGTTTAGTGTCTTACAATTTTGAGTTGGAACAAACTAATAGAAAAATCAGAAAACAAAAGGAACTTCACAATTTACAAGAAATGGTGAACACATCACATACTAACTTTGATAATCGAACTATTGAAAATAATCATCATCACGTACAAAGATTTTAAGGGACAATGCAAACCTTACAACAGATGAAATTCACTTAAGCATAGAAACCTCTACTGTAGCGGCTAACTCATTACAACTGAGATCTATTATAATACAAATGGTATAAAACAATCATTATGGGGAAACACCATCTAAGGATCAAAATTTACATCTTGCTAATTTTTTAGAACTATGTGCTACATTTAAGTACGATGGCGTATCAAACAACACTGTTAGATTCTGACTTTTTCCTTTTTTTCTTAAGGGATAAAGCTAAGATGTGGTTAGACTCACTAGCACTTAGATCTATCAAAACTTGGGGAGATTTAGCACAGAAGTTCCTAGTAATGTATTTTCGACCCTAAAAAACTGCTAAGCTTAGAAATAATATTACCTCATTTACTCAGTATGAAGGTGAGTCAATATACAAAGCTTGGGAAATATTTAAAGAACTCCTTTGAATGTGTCCACATCATGCTTTACCGGACAGGTTATTTATTCAAACATTTTGTAATGAGTTAGTAGGATCCCTTAAATCTATTATTGATGTTGTTGTTAGTGGATAATTAATGTCAAAACAATTTGATAAAGCATATGAATTAATAGAAGAGATGACGACTAACAACTTTCAATGACCCTCTGAAAGGGTAAATTTTAAGAAAGTAGCTAGTGTTCATAATATTGATGAAATTTTTATTTTGGCATCTCAAGTTGTTGCGATATCGAGGAAGTTGGATCAATTTGGATGAACTTACCTCAAACACCTCATGTGAGTGAACAAAATTCATTGGGAGAAATGGTTGATTCTCAACCATCATTGGAGACTTTAAATGCAATTAATAATAAATACAATAACCCATATTCTAACTATTACAACCTAGGTTGGAAAAACCACTTAACTTTAACTGAAATAATAATTCTGGTGATGGAAATCAGCAAATGAGTGAGCAATCAAGCAAACCCATTTGAAAATTGGAACAACCCGGGTAGTACTAACTATAGACCTTCTTATCCCTCTAGCTTTAACAATAACAAAAAATTTAAAGAGAAGAAGTTCTGCATAGAAGAAGTGGTGTTACAGATGAGGAATCAATTACAAAGTTAAAGTACTGAAATTAGAAATACTGAGAATCAACAGGGACAAATTGGTAACTCAAATAGCAATAGGCCTCAGGGAACACTTTCTAGTAACACTGAAATAAATCCTAAAGATAAAAGTAAAAAGGAGGCGTAAGTTAAAGCTGTTAAGTTTAGAAGCAGTAAAGAATTGGATACTGGAGTGTAAAAAGAGATTGAAGTTGAGAGGGAAACTGAAAAAAATTGAAAAACGTGAAGAAAATTTTCTTAATGATATGGAGAAACCTACCTCTCAAACTAAGATCAACTTAGAGTGACCACCACCTCCATTTCCTCAGAGACTTAGACAGTAGAAGCTGGATCAATAAATTTCAAAATTTTTGGAGATATTTAAGAAGCTTAAAATCAATATTCCTTTTACTGAAGTGTTGTAGAAGATGTCAAGTTATGTTAAATTTATGAAAGATATATTAAATAAGAAAAAGAAGTTTATTGATTTTGAAACTGTTGTATTAAGTGAAGAATGTAGTGCAATAATTCAGAAAAAGCTTCCTAAAAAACTTAGGGATCCTGGTAGCTTTACTATTTCTTGTACGGTAGGAGAAAGATTTTGTGAAAAAGCTTCTTCTAATTTAGGAGCTAGCATTAACCTTATTCCATTATCCATATTCAGAAGGTTAGGCTAAGGAGAGATTTTTCCCACAACTCTAACTCTATAGTTAGTTGATCGATCGATTGCTTATCTGAAAGGGGTTATAGAAGATGTACTGCTAAAGGTAGATAAATTTTTATTCCTTGTGGATTTTATTGTTTTAGATATGAAGGAAGATAAAGAAATACCAATCATTTTGGGGAGGCCATTCCTTGTTACTAAACGAGCTATGATAGATGTGTAAAAAGGAGAGATAACCATGAGAGTTAATGACTAAGAAGTTACTTTTAATGTGCTAAAATCAATGAAATATTAAGTAAAAAAGAAAAGACTATGAATTTTACAGAATGAATATTATTGATTATTTATGTGATAACCATTTTCGAGAAAATTTTGAAGTTAAAACAGGACAACAAGGACTGGAGTATGAAAATAAAACTACTTTTCAAGATAAATCTATTGAGATAACAATAGAGGATTCAAATTATGTTTGGGGAAGTTTTGAGATTTTAGACACTACAGAAAAAAGTAAACCTCTTATTCCTTCAATTGAAAATCTCTTGATCTTGAGATAAAGGTACTACCTATGCATTTAAAGTATGCCTTTCTAAGGAATTCATCATCATTACCTGTTATAATATCCTCATTCTTAACTGATGGTCAAGAAGAAAATAAAAGGAAACCTTGATAAATTATAAAAAAAGGATGTTAGCGGATATTAAAGTTATCAACACTTCAATTTGTATGCATATAATTTTAATTGAAGATAATTATAAGCCTAGGGCAGATCCTCAGAGGAGGTTCAACCCTATCATGAAAGATGTTTAAAGAAAGATATTTTAATGTGTTTTGACGTTAGAATCATTTATCCTCTAAAAGTGCTTTGGTTAGTCGAATTTACTACATTCCTTATAAAGCGGGAGTGATTGTAGTTGTAAATGAATGAAAAGAATTAATTCCAACAAGACAAGTCACTGGGTGGCGAATCTATATTGATTATAGAAAAATAAAAATCACCTTAAGGAAAGATCACTTTCCTCTACATTTTCTGGACAAAATGTTGGATAGGTTCGCGAGGCATCAATATTTTTTTTTTGGATGGATTTCAGGATACCACCAAATACCTATAGCTCCAGAGGATCAAGAAAAGATAACATTTACAAGTCTCTATAGAACTTTTTATTTTAGAAAAATGCCATTTGGGTAATGCAACACGCTTGCAAATTTTTGAAGTGTATGATGTCTATTTTTTGTGATCTAATTGAGAAAGGAATTGTATAGATAACTTTTCTGTTTTTGGGACCTCCTTTGATACATGCTTAGATCATTTAGTGAGAGTTCTAAGATGCTATAAAGAAACAAATTTAGTTCTCAATTGGGAAAAATGCCAATTTATGCTCGCAGGAAAAATTGTTTTAGGGCATAAAATTTATGAAAATGACATGGAAGTAGATCCAACAAAAATACAAATTATTGCTAAACTACCTCCTCTCACTATGGAGTTTTCTAGGACATCCTGGGTTCTACAAGTGCTATTAAAGATTTCAAAATTGTCAAGCCTCTGTGTCATCTTTTGGAAAAAGACACACTATTTAATTTTAATCAAGAATGCATATATGCCTTCAATTTATTAAAAGAAAAGTTTATCACTGCACCTAATATTGTACCTAATATTCTTTCACCTAATTGGGAAAAACAATTTGAATTAATGTGTGATGCGAGTAATTATGATTTTGAGGCTGTGTTAGGGCAAAAATATGATAACATTTTTAAATTTATATACTATGCCAGTAAAACTTTTAATGAAGCTCAAATAAACTATGCTAGTACTGAGAAGGAATTATTAGCAATAGTTTATGCATTTGATAAATTTAGATCTTATCTAATTGGAGCTAAATGTATTGTGCATACTGATCACTCTGCTAAAAGATATCTGATGCTAAAGAAGGATGCAAAACCAAGATTAATTAGACGGGTCCTGCTGATGCAGGAATTTAAATTTAAAGTATTGGATAGGAAACGATCAGATAGTCAAACTGCCGATGATTTATCAAGGCTTGAACATGAAAATTATGATAATTTTGATGATGAAATAAATATAAATTTTCCTGACGAACAATTATATGCTATTTCTAAATGGTGTGTTACGTGGTATGCTGATATAGTTAACTATATAGTTAATGATATTTTACCCTAAGAACTAACATGGCAAAAGAATTAGTTCATGCATAATGAAAAATTTTACTTTTGGGATGACCCTTATTTATATAAGAAATGTATGGATCAAGTTATCCAAAGATGTGTACCATTTGAAGAAACCCGTGAAATTATTCCAAAATATCATGAATGTGACTTTGGGGGACATTTTGGAGTGGATAAAATAGCTATTAAAATTTTATAATTTGGATTTTATTGGCCTACTTTAATTAGGGATGTTAATATCTATGTAAAAGCATGTGATAGATGTCAGATAGCAGAAAATAATTCTAAAAGGAATGAAATGTCCCTAAATTTTTCTTTGGAAGCTGAAATTTTTTATGTATGGGGTTTTGATTTTATGAGACCATCTATACCATTTTTTGGAAACCTTTATATATTAATTACTGTGGATTATTTTTCTAAATGGATTGAAGTGATTACTTTACCCCGCTGTGATGCTCAGAGTGTTGCAATATTTCTAAAGAAAAATATTTTTACCAGATTTAGAATGCCGAGAGTGATTATTAATGGTGAGAAAGTCATTTTAAGAATAAAATAATTGAAACATTAATTGAGAAATATGGAATTAAACATAGAATTCCCACAACATATCATACTCAGACTAGAGGTCTAGTTCAAGTGTCCAATTATGAAATTAAAAGAATATTGTAAAAGACTGTAAATCCTAACATAAAAGATTGGTCTGCTAGACTTGATTATGCATTATGGCCTTATTTGAGTGCTTACAAAACTTTTATAAGATGTCACCATATAAACTAATATTTGGAAAGACTTGTCACTTGGCAGTAGAATTGAGTATAAAGTTTATTGGGCTGTGAAGGAATTTAACTATAATTTGAAGGATGCTGGCGAGAAATGATTATTTCTGTTAAATGAGCTCGAGAAAATTAGAAATGAATCTTATGAGAATGATAAAATTTATAAGGAAAAGATGAAAATGTGGCATGATCGAAAGATTTTAAGAAACGATTTTGAGCATGGACAAGAAGTTTTACTATATAATACTAGATTGAAATTATTTTGTGGAAAACTTTGGTCGAGGTGGACGAGGCCATTTATTCTGATAAATGTCTATCCATATGTTGTTGTAGATATTAAACATCTGGAAAATTGAAAGAATATTTAAAGTAATCGGGCACAGATTGAAAACTTACATAGGTGGAAACGGGCCTATACACGATCAAGTTCTGATGTTGGGTCAACTAAGCATTGGATACGCCAGGTTGACGACATTAAACCAAACGCTTCATGGGAGGCAACCCCTGACTATCTGTGTGGATTGATTATTGTTGCTTTCTTGATTGTATCAAGTTTTAATGAGACATACTTGATGAGGAGAAGCACTATACACTAATTTTAATGATGATGATGAAGTTGGGTCGTATTTATTGGACCTATGGCTTAGTGGTGCTCATTTGAGCATTAGTGTAAAGATGCTAAAACCTGGCGCCTATGCGCCAGTTTATAGGAAGCACTGGTGCCTAAGCGCCCGAATCTGGTGTCTAGGCACCATAGTTCAAAAACCTCAAATAAACTACCCCTTAGTAGTTTGAACCCACTTCTTCCCTTCTAAACTACCATAAACCTACATGAGGATCTTTGAACTTCATTTACTAGGTGTTAGAGAGTATTTTGTACAAGAGAAAGGTGCAAGAATCAACTTTCCTTGTGATTATGGAATCAAGATCTATAGAAAGCAAGAACAATAGATTTTATGATTGGATTTCTGTCTGATGGGCGTGGAGCTTGGAAGGTCAAGAACGATCACAAGATAAGTTTTTCTTCTTCTAAGCTCAATGCTTCATCTAAGGCATGACATTACTTTATCTATGCTCTTCTCTCTACAAATCATTTAAGTAAAGAGACCTGGGAGAGAGTCACTATGAACTATTGTGAATAGATTATGAAACTTATTGACATTTGCTCTTTCATCAACATGTCCATTATCAGTTATTCTATGGGAGGTTCTACAACAGGTTTTGGTTACCCTTCTCATATCTTTTCCTTATGCAATTAATCAAGAGTTAATTTTTATTCTTGGGAGCATTGATTAAATTCACTGAATTCTATAGTAAGATTAATGTGGATTTATATGAAAAGAACGCTACGCATAGATCTAGAGGCCGATCTTCATATATTCCTTCTACCTCTACCTCTAGAACTTCTACCTTTAGTGTAGCTGCTCCACCTCCTATTATTTTGGAAGAACTTCATGATTGCTATATGGAACATCAATCTAAAATCATTTTGATGCAGTGTCAGTTGGAGGATAATGAAAAACACAGGGAACATTTGGAACAATATCTGAAATGTAAAAGTGATAATAAAACTAGTTTCAATACTTCCCTAGTGAACTTTCTGAAGGGAGATCAGAGTGTAGAGTTTACATGTATCTTCATTATCCTATGTTTGAACGTAGTATGGCTATGAGTGAGGATGATGATGTCGAGGAGGAGGAGGAGAAGAAGTAGGATGAGGAGTAGTTATTTTGAGTCTAGTTGTATTTTTTTCTCTAGTTGTTACTAGCTTACAGTTATTTCATTGTATTGGACATTATGTTATTCATGCATAGTGTTGATGTGGATTCTGAACATTTTGGTTGTTATTGCATTACTGTTTACTTTTACTCAGATCATACCTGTATATTGCCTGTGTGTTAGATTAGTTCTTTTTTCTTTGAATTTTTCATGTTATACATATTGATTTGAGATTTACATCTACACAGACCTGGTTTTACTACTTGTACTTGTACCATTTTTATGTTTTGAACCTTGTAATAGATAATAATTCTGGTAAAATTTTCTCTCTTCATACTTATTTTGTACTAAAATATTTTGAACTGTTTAAAAATTCAAGTTTGGTTGAGGGAGAAAAACTTTTAAATTTGTTCTCAATAGACTATATTTAAATTTTCTTTAACATAACCTGTGGTATGTTGTGTTATAATTAGAGAACTATATTTTTGACTCTTTATATATTATATAAAACTTAAGTAAATAAATTTTTTAGTGATAAGGGGTAATTCTAGAATTAAGATATTTTAGTATAAAATAATAGGGATATGCTTTTACTATTTATAGTAAGAAAAATTATATTTTTGAAAAACCAGGAATCTTAGATTTACACTTCAAAAAAAATTGAGGCTCTATGAAAAATTATTTTCTACGTTAATACACATTATTTACCAAAGAAATGTGATAACATTTTAGCATTAGGAGGAGAATAGTGAAGTTCAAATCATTAAAGGTTATCCATATATACTAATCCTCAAATAAAAAAAAGTATGGATTAAAAAGATCTTGAAGAAAAATGAAAGAAAAAAAAAAGAAAGTGAAGAAAAAATAAAATAAAATAAAAATATTTGAGGGGAAGCTTGAAGAAATGCCTAATTAAAAATTGGCTTCACTTGAATCATCTTAAAGGAAGAAACTTAATTACACTTCTGAGCTTATTAATTATTTCAAAAGTATTAGTTAAGTTTTTACTAATAGAGTTTTGACCCAAGGAAAAAAGGTTAAGATTTTCATGCCTATTTTATACTGATTTTGATGATATTGCACTTTAAAGAAGGGTATTTTTAGTGTTTTTCTATAGGTATGAAGATTTAGGGACAAAGGAGCAAAAATATGCAAAAAGGAGCGAATTTGGAGCAAAAAGGACCAAATTATGAAAAATTGACCTAGGGCGCATACTACGAGGTCGATGGCGCCGACGGCATGATTTACCCGAGAGTTCAGAATTAATTCCAAGGAAGGCCGCCGACGCCAGGGCCCGTGACCGCCGACGGCGGGATCGATGGTTCTTTCCAGAAATACGTCAAATATGGACGATTTTCGAAGGGGTGTCTGCAAAACCCTTAGAGACTCTTCTACAACTTTAAAAAGAACCATTTTAGGCCGAAAAAAAAATGTCTCCTACGTGATTACTAGTGAGTCCAAAGTGTTCTAAAGAGTCTATTGGTGAGTCATTAGTGTTATTATTTAGTGAGTAGTGAGTTAAAATAGAGATTTTGTGAGGAATTCTTTGAGGGATTGTAAGAGTGGAAGGGAAGTGAGAGATCTCTTCTGCATTGCCATTTCGAAGGAGAATTCCGTGTGCTGTAAGAAAGGAAGAAATCCAGAGGAACTTCAAGGAGTTTTCTTGGGGAGGAATTTGAGATAGGTAGTGTTTTATTTACTATTGTTTGTAGAACTTTACTTTATTATATGAAATCCAAGTTTTATTACATCATTTCCATGAATTCTGAGTAGTTATTCTGTCTTTCTCCTTGTTTTGACGTTTTTGTGAAATGATTAAATGAATTAGTCTATTAAACCAAATATAAAGAAATTGTGATGTACTATACCTAAAATTACTTTACTATACGAATTGACCATTTGTATTGTTAAAATATGTGAAGAATTTTTAAGACCTGACCATGGGCTAAGAATTCTTAACTAGTATGTATAACATTTTTCTTTGAAAGGTAGATGGGTAAATCCTTGAAAGGAAAAGTGCAAATAAATAGGGAAATAATATTAATCGGACGTAGAATTGGAGATTTTAGAGTGACAGGCTAAAATCCTCAATTCGGTCCTATCGTTTAGGTGCTGAGGTGTAGATTGTTAGCCCTCAAGCGAGGGGAAAGTGGGAGCTCCGAAGTGAGAGCCGGTATCCTCCCAACCTAGCCGCAGATTCAGTAATCAAGCATAGGATTAGTCAATGTTCTTTATATCTGGACCAATGGGTAAAGAATATGTATGATCCTATTTGCCACAACACATATAAAACTAATTCTAATTATCATTTCACTTAAATATCTTAACAAAGGAGAAAGATTCTTGCTAATATATATATTTGAACTTAACTTTAGTAGTATTAGTAATCTGTTAGTAGAATTAGTTTAGATATAAGAATTTTATTATCGATTGCATATTAGTGACAACTAGACAATTTCGATTTAGTTGTAATTTTAACTTGGTTTATATAATCCTAGTCCGTAGGCTTTAATATTTTTCCTTGTGGGATCGATAACTAGGACTCCACTAGAGCCCTGTATTACTTGAGCGATACCTATACTTGCGTTTAAAGGTAACTCTGCGATAAAAAGTTTATAATATTTAATTGTTACTAAAATTAAAATTACGCTCCTGACAAGTTTTTGGCACTGTTACTAAGGATTTATATCTTTTAATAGTGGTGTCGAATTCTTAATTATATAAGTATATTTTAAATTGCGGTTCAAGTTCTCATACAACTCTATGTTTAATTTTTCTAGGATTCCTAAGTATGATAAATTATGATTATTCTTGAAATGAATAGAAAATCAAAATTTTTAACTTTCTTACTAGATACTAATTACCCTAGTTCTATCCCAAGTTATTAAAAATATTTTCGAATATTTCACTATCACATTTATGGGGAAAACTATAGGAATCTTTAATAAAACCCACTACCATATGTTAAAACATTTGATTTATAAAATAGATGAGTTATTTGAGGACAAGTTAAGTTCGGGGGAATTTATATGACATAAAATGTGTTATTTTTCTTTAGACATTTTATGTTTATTTTTAATTCTATTACACTTTAATGAATGATATTTTGCATGTTTTTGGTTTAAGTTACAAGAGATGGAGTTTTGTATAAAAAGGAGTGAAAAATGAAGCAAAATGGAGCAAGGAGCTTATGTCTCAACTGTCGCCCAAACGCCAGATTCTGGCACATAGGTTCCATAATACAGAGACTCCGGCGCCATGGTGTCAAAATTTTGCGCTTAGGTGTCGGTCAGTTATTCAGGACTTCTAGAAGGGTGGCACATACGCGCCACAGTTGGGCACCTATGCGCCATAATTTGGAATAATTTCATAAGAGCATCTGAGTTGACCCATGGGGATTTCGAGTGCTATATTAAAATAGATATTTTATGATGAAGAGGGGGTTGTGGTAAGAAAAGAAAGGTTACTGTTAGGAGGGGAGTCAAATTGTGTGAGATTGTATGTGTGTAGAGTTTGGCCTTGGTTGGTGTGGAGAGTCTTTATGAGTCTTGTGTGTGTCAAGGTGTGTCTATTTGAGTAAGGATTCTGCAAGGATCTCTAAAGGCTTTGCTGAGGGAAGAGTTTAAGATAAGTAATTTGTATTTTTTTTATTTCAATTTTGTTTTACTATGTAAACTTTAATTTAAATATAAATCATATTTTGTTGTGTTATCCCTATGAAATCTAAATAGCATAGTTTATCTTTCTCCTTGCAACAAGATTTAATCATGTGGAGGATTTGAATTGTTTAAGATTTCTTATATTTCATACTTGTGATGATTCATTACTTTGTACTTAATTTACATATTCAATCTGACATGTTAACACTTATTGTGAGTCCATAATGACCAGGTAGGTGACCCGACCGCAATTACGTTGACAATTAAACTTACAAAGATAGGTAAACTTGACCCTAAAATAAGCGGCTAGTGTGCAAGATTTAAATAATTTATAGATAATGATAATAAATACACTCGGGGTACTATGCAAGTATACATATCATTTCAAGTAATATAGGAATTTCTTTTTAAAAACCCCAGATATCAATCCCACGAGGAAATTGGTGAAAATTAAAAGAAAACTAAATAAAATAAAGTGCTAATTTTTAATCACTAAACAAAAAAAAAATTAAACTTACTAAACCTTCACAATTATGCAAGTAAATGTAGAAGCACACGAATAAAATACTTAATTTAAAATACTTTCTCCTTACATATATTTATGTAATAAGTAGAGGAATTCAAATTGTTTAGAACTTAAAAATGTTGTATTGTGACAAATAGGAGCATAAATATTCTTTACCCTTTGGTCCAGGCATAAAACACATTGGTGTTGACCTCATTTTTGATGAGGTCTTCTCTTCTTCTCTTTAGTACTTAGGATCTAGCCTTAGGCTTTTCCTTTGACTATCTTAGAGGATTAGAATTGGGACCCACCTTTTAGAAATTCAAACCACTTCTAAACTCCCTGCAAACTCCACAAACTTGACTGTAGACCCCTAATCATCTAGAGGGTTGAAATCAAATATGGAAGTTTAAAGGATGAGTTCCTATAGGACTCTTTGGCCTTAGGACTGCCACAGGTGGCTCAGTGCAGTGAAGGGTTGACTTGCACACACACTACACCTACACACTACACTTTCACACACTTCCTAAAAACACACCCATACCCGACTTGACCTCCGACTCATGTAGGTGATTCACATGGATGGTCCTTAACCCCTAAGCCCTTGGTAAGAGGGTTAGGAACAACATGGTGAATGCCTCGAATGAGTCCCTTCATGGCTCATATGGGCTTGATATGGCTTCATGGCTCAACCAAAATGACTTCTTTCCACTTACATCCACCCAATCTTCAATTTCCCAAATTTTCGATTTTTGACCCCCGGGACCCTACACCCGCTTAGCCTACCCAAAACCCTTGAAACTACCCAAATTTCTCAAAAATTTCCAAATTACCCAAAATTCTCCAAAATCAATCCAAAAACATTTCCACATCACTCAAATTGATCATCCATACCCAAAAATACCAAAAATTCCAAGAAAACCTCCCAATACCCTCCAAATACCCAAAATACCCCTCTTAACCCAAAAATCCAAAAATTCAGAAAACTCCCAGAAAATTCAAGAAAATCCCAAATATTCCCAATTTCATTTTGTCCAACTACACCATGGGCCAATTTTGTCAATTTACCCCACTTTTATCAAAACCCCCAATTTGACCCATTTTAACCTAAAGTAAACCCAATGTCAAACCTAACCTACCCAATTGACCTAAATTCTGGTCCAATTCAATTCTAAACTTCAATTCAACATTCCCAACACCAATCTAGACCAAATCCAAGCCCAATTTGATTGAAATTTGGATCCAATTTCACTTTTGGCCTTAAAGCCCAATTTGAACCCATGACCCAAACTTAACCCAAACTCACCCAATTCAACTCCAATTAAACCCAAATCTTTTCTAAACCTTCCTTGACATCCCCATAAACAAAACACTAACATGATTTGCCCAAAATTTAGACCCAAACCCCACTCAAATTCAACCCAAAATTAAAAGGCCCATTTTTGACCTAAACCCGAACCTAGCCCAAATGAGCCCAAATCCCAAAATCAAAACCCATCAAAGCCAAAACCCCTTTGAAACACTCCCATAAACATTTCCCAACATTAATTTTACATCAATTTCAACTCTAGCCCAACATTGGCCCAAGTTAGCCCAATTTGACCTACATAGGCCCACTTACCAATTAAACCCAAATTCAAACCAATTCAAGTCCAAATCACACCAAATTGACCCCAAACCACTCATGACACATCCCTAAACCAAACTCAACAATTATTTGGCCCAACCTCTTTACAAAATTTCTATCCATAAATTCATTTTCAAACCTAAAAGCCCACTTCCCTAAACCTTCCTAAAAGCCCATTTCCACCAAATACAAAAGCCCAAAATTGGCCTTAAAGCCCACATGACATTTCCATTTGCCATCCATTTAATCAAAGCCATTCCCTAAGTTCTAATCACATCATCAAATAATTCCAAATTAAGCCTCATGCCAAATTACCCCCTAAATGACAAATATTTCTAAAACCCTTTTTCATGAAACAAGTCAACTTTTTTTCAAGCCAAATGCAAGCCATGCAAGCCATAGACAAGCCACATGAAGCCATGGGGGGTTTGACTTGTCACCATGCCCAAAATGGCAAGAAGAGGGGACCCTTTAATGATTCTCTTAAGAGTGATTAACCACTCCCATGTCTCCCCTAACTCTTGCTTAAGCTTAATTGTACTTGGATTGTGACTTGACCCCACTAATCAAGCTGATCCAAGTGACTTTCCCTTCAGCCCAAATTGGCCTTGGAGGGTGAACCCAACCCAAACCAATGGGTTGACCAAATTGAAGCCAAAATGACCCCTCCCCATTCCATTTTAATTCAGCCACTTTACACATGGCAATGGCCAATTGATTGCACAAACCTCTAACCCCGACCCACTGGACCCGAGGGTGACCCATGCTGCCGGCCAGCCGCCCGGGTCGCCGGAAAACACCATGGCCGAGACCTCGGGAGGAGCCAAACTTTGGAATTCTCCCTCGCTGAGCCGCCCCATGCCTAGTGGTCACCATGGCTGTTCTTCTCCTCACCGGAGCAGGCCGATCCCAAGCCTCAACTCCCCCGGGAGGCCCTCCAGCCTCTCCTGATTTAAACCCCTCACCCTCACGGCCAAGAGAGGTGCTGAACCGGACCTTACGAAACTCGCCAAAATTGCTCCGGATCATTCTCCATACTTAGAGCGAGCTTGATCCCAGTGCCGATTTGCCCTAATCCCCACCAACGAGCCCGATTTCTCGACCAAAATTCCACCCAAAACCGGGACACTTCTCCTCGGTGGATCAATCCTCAAATTGATTGGTTCTACACCTTCACCGGACCGAGGGAAGGTGTCCACCAGCAAAAGCCCCATCTCCGAGCCACCCGGTTGCTCCGGCCTCCAAGCTTTGTGATCGGGCTTGGTCGAAATCACATCTCAGACGATTCACTGAGACCGGAGACTTCATCCGGAGCTTCGCGGGATCCAATCGAAGGTGCAACAACTCTCGGATCGAAGCCACACTTCTGCGAGCAAAGGTATGAACTAATTCTTCATCCCGAGCTTCCGGAGATTCTCCATTTCAAATGCCTTAATTTCGATGCATGATAACCGTATAGATGTGTTCGTCTCTTCGAAGACGAATCCATAGAGCATAAGAACATAAAAATCCGTTGAGTATCGAGTGAGATCTTAGGGATTTAGTGTGGATGGCTCTCGGGTGAGGACGCTCGGGGACGATGAACGGATGTCGTCCATTTAATACACGCGCGGACGGACGGCTCAGATGGCGTTGGACCAGGAGACGGTACGAGAACCGCGGGGCCCGGGCTGCTGACTCAGATGGCGGCGTCGAATGGGAGCGCGACGCGTGTGATTTCGGAGATGCCGAGGATGCGGCGGCGCCGCGTGGATAAATAGAAAATTAGGGTATTTTTCTATTTATTTAATTCCCTAAACTTGGAAAATTCATAACTTTGTGTAGGAAAATCGGAAAAATAAAAGAAAAATACCCTCTTGCTCAGTGAACGAGAGGAGAATAATGTGGAAAAGAAATCATTTAATTTCATCAAGTATTTTATTTTTAGTAATTTATTTACTCTCTGCATACATTTAATTCTCCATGCATTCATACAATTCACCATGGCATGAGACCATAGGGCTTTTGAAGCCTCCGAATTTGGGAACATTCCCTGAATTTTCCAAAGTCAGAGGCCATCCCTATGAAGAGTTATTGATTTTTTCAAATTCATGTCACTGTTTTGAGTATTTTAATTCCAATAAATAGCATGTTGTGTAATAAATTCTAGGAAAATTTGGTGATGTTCCTTATGACCAGAGAACCCTTGGAAAAATAGGTTTTGAGTTAGTTCATTTTAGACAACCCTAATTGGCTTAAACACCCAAAATAGGTCTATAATTAATTAGAGCTAACCATACATCAAATTGACTTGAAATCAATTCTCCACTGACCTTTAGGACCAGAGGAACCCACCATAAAAATTTGAGGTCAATTAGACTTGGTTAACCCCACTAATTGGGTTGATTAAGCCACTTAGTCATTTTAAACTTTAAAAATTCATAACTTTCAAAATATCTTTCAAAAATTCACCAAATTGGTTTTGGAGTCTCTCTGATATCAGGGGAGTTTAAGAAAATTAAAATTTCAATTTTCTAAAAAAGTTGATTTTTAATATTATTTTAATATTTTTAATAATTAAAAAATAATAAAAATCACAAAAATAATAAAATTCACCAAAATGTCACATTTTGAATTTTAATCACTTAAGAACAAATCCCATATTTTTCCTAGGTCTATTTAGTGAGATATTAAATTTTAAAGCTCTAGGGTAATTTTAAAATTAAAAAATATATTTTCTAGCATTTTCACTAAAATAATTATAATAAATCATATAAAAATCAGAAAATTGTAAAATTTGATTCTCTGATTTCTTTGATATCAGAGAGATTTTTGAAAAATATAAAATTCATTTTTCAACATTTATTTTATTTTTAAATTAATTAACACTCTAAAACTTAAAATAATTATAATAAAAATAATATAATTTAAAAAATCACCAAAATTAGTCCAAGTGGTCCTCTAGTCATTAGGAATGTCCCCTAATTTTCTTAAGGACAGAAACTTTCCCTTGGTCATGTTATCAAATTTTCCTTGAAAATCTCTATTTTCTACTAAAAATAATTATATAAACAAATTAAATACAGAAAAATCACATTTTCTCCTCTCATGTCTTTATTGACATATGAGTGAAGTCACATAAAAATTTCAAGTTCATTTGAGTTCAATTTAGTGAGTTATGAAATTATTAGGCTTGAAGGGTAAAATGGTAATTAAATTCTAACCCTTAATTAAAACTTTAGGTTTAATAAAAAATTAACAAGTAAAATATTTGATCCTAACCTGATTTGGATGATTGAAATTTAAATAATTAAAGGGTAGAAACCCATTAAGCAATTTAAAATGATTAAACCTTAATTAAATAATTGATTAAATTTGGAAGAATAATAAAATTGGAATTATTAAAATAGGGATATTATTAGGAAGAGATTTATTCTTTAATTTAAAAATCCCTAAATTTAATCATCTCATTAATATTCAACTCTTAATTAAAATGATAACTCAAATTTAAAATATTAAAAGACTTAATCATTAAACTAAAATTAAATCATTAAACTCTTTCAAAAATTTCAATTAAAATTAAATTAAATTAAATTAAAAATTAAATTAAATTAAGTAAATTAAATTAAAATTAAATTAAATTAAATTAAGATTAAAAGTTGAATTAAATTAAATTAAATGAATTAAATAAATTAAATTAAATAAATAAAATTAAATTAAATTAAATTAAATAAAATTAAATAAATTAATTAAATTAAATTAAATAAATTAAATTAAATTAAATTAAATTAAATTAAATTAAATTAAATTAAATTAAATTAAAAATTAAATCAAATCAAACTAAATCGAATTAAAATTAAATCAAATCAAACTAAATTGAATTAAATTAAATCAAATCAAACTAAATTGAATTAAATTGAATTAAATTAAATTAAATTAAATTAAATTGAATTAAGTTGAATTAAATAACATCACCTAAGACATAAAGAACTCAAAAATAAATCTAAAATAACTTGAACACTATTCCAAACTTAAATCATTAATTTGAACTTAAATTTGAATCACAAACCATTTGAACACCAATTTACCCTAAAGAGCTTTAGTTATCATAACTCCTAAACAGAATATAAAATGAAATGTTACTTCACTTATAGGATATTCAAATGTCCTAGTTCACTGAGCAAGTTAACAAAATTTGAAAACCTCGGACGATCGATTCACTTACACAATTAAATTCATTTGGACTTAAAACAATCCTAGAAATATTGAAAAGATGTTTAGGACCCTTCCTAAGCACTTCCTCAATATGATAGGATATTTATAAGAACAATTGAACTTAGTTGTTCTTTGATGAAGAAAATCGTCTTCAAACTAAAAACACGAGAACCTAGACGTCATAGGAAATGACTAGCGTATAGGATTAGGAATTTGGTAGAAAACCATAACCCTTTCCCTTAGCTTTACCTAGGAACTTGCTTAAATATTCTAATTGTGTTTTAAGTGCAGCTTGGGATGACGGGAAGACCCTCCAGGTACGCTTTTATTTTATTGCGATTTACTTTACGGTAATTTATTTAATTGCATCGCGCTTATTTTTCTTGCATGATAAAACAACAGTTGCATGAAAACCTACACCTTTAGGACGTAAATCAAAAGCCGAAACCCATAACTAAATTAAAAGACACTACAAGATAAAATTCACCTCCACAACATTTCAAAATATAAGACAACTCAAAATTTAATCACAAACAGAACACAAAACTACAATTACAACTAAATTAAAACGTCTTGTTGGATGATCGGGAATACCTCGGATGATGTAACCTACGTGTTGCTAACGGGATTTCCCACGGTCTAAATGAAAGTGTGGAACTCATTCGGTTGAGTTTAGCAAATTCATCCGGACTAAGTGAATCCGATAAAAATAATGATGCCGGAAGGATGGAACCGTGGGATCTTAACCGGTGTTGTTATAATCAACTTTAAGATTTGTTTTAATTAAAACACAAAAAACACTTGGAAATTAAGACTTCTCTAAACCAAAACACTTTTCTCATCCCCCGATTTATGATTTCTAAAACTAAACCTTGCAACAACAAGGAGCTCGGAGCATGGTGGGCAGCACGACCATCGTCGTCAGCAAAACTTGAACCTACTTCAGCAAAACTTTCCTAGAATTAAACAACAAAGCCATAGGACTTCGAGGTAGTTTGCCTAGTGCAACATAAATCCTCAACTCTTCGTTAGGCATTTGCATTGCAAATTAAGCCCTAACCGGTCTTAGGATTCCGAGGTAGTCGTCCGATACGACATAACCCCTCATATCTTCCAAGCTATTTGTATGATTCTATCATATAAATATAAGCCCTAATTAATTAAAATTGGCAAGATTAAAACATTAAATAAACATTAGGACTTTCCTAAATCCAAGCCAAACAATAGGATAGTCGGGAGATTATCGAAGTTCACTTCGAATCCGTAATTTCTCCTACTTTTCTTCCTTTGAATTCCCAAAATAAAATGTTCCAAACTTGATCCATTCCCTATTGAAACCCAAAATTCAATCCCTTGAAAACTTAAACTTTGAAATTCTTGAGAGCGAATTATTGATTATTATCGAGAGTTTTCTTAGGTGATTCCCGTCACTTAAGATGTAATTAACTATAGGGGCTTACCCTTATAGGGAATTTTAAAGAACCCGAGGTAATATAAACCCTGTTTAATGTTTTCATATTAAGCGAGGAATTTGTCGGCTTATAAAATTGGTTCGCGGACCAAACGGATGTCACAAATCTTCTAGTTTATTTAACCGAGCCCCACCATCGAGCGGTGTGTCTATCCTTAGGGATAGATACACGGTTCGTGATGCGGTGCTCGTTTATATAAACTATTTGGGATGTGAGATCGGTTTGATTTCATATCTTAAAATCTTCAAATTTAAAATTATTTTCAAAATCAAATATTACTTTCTAAATTATATCTATATTTAAATTTAAAATTCGCCGACAACTTCTGTTAGGCGACCCCTTTTTAAAATATCACACAACCTAAAAATATGCCGACAATTGGTTAGTCTAAATTTTAGTGCAGGATGTGTTATTAGTAGTGCTAAGTAGAGTCTAGGCTCTCACTTCAAGATTGCCCACTGTGCCCTCCCTATAGGACCTACCAGTGACCCGTTTTCCTAACTTTAAACCAATTTGATAGAATTTAGTCTGTCACTCTATAAAAACATTCAAATATATGCTCTTCAAAACTTATCTCCCTATCTATTTTCACTCCTCTTTAATTGATAACTTCTGATCTTCTAAAGTGAAATGTGATACTTATGAGTTAAGAAATCTTAGCCCACAGTTAGGTATATAAGATTTCCCTACAAGTTTTAACAATACAATTGACCAAGTTGTAAAGTAGAACAAGTTTAGGTAAAATATCATCACAATTTTTAATAAGAAAAAGAAAAAGTTCTTAAACAAAAATTCAAACCTCTAGACATAATTACATTACAATTCTATAGAGAAAGAGAAGAAAACTACTTAGAAAGCATTGTATTAACACAACAAAACATATTCATAAACATTAAATCCAAAACACACAACTTATGACTTAAGTTACAAATACTTATTTGGAATTTTCACAAAAGCAATCCTTCAAAATTCTCTGACTTCTCTGACTCTTTACAGAACTTTAGACTTCAGGGAATCACAAACACTCACTAAACTCTAACAAACATAACTTTAAAGTGAAAGAAACTAAGTGTTAATTGAGAATGACTCTAAAACGACTCTCCTTGTCAGCCAAAATAATTTATATTTATAGAACTTCGAATATGAATAGGGGTTGCTTAAGGTACCTCTTCAAAATTTGGCCAAATTCAACAAATCTTCTAGAAAATAATTGTGGTGCCTAGGCGTCAGTTCTGGCGCCTAAGTGTCAAATCAAATGTTCAATTACGCGCCTTTGTGCTCTATGGGACACACCTCTTCATCAAAATGTGTGTAGATTCATTGTATTCTTCATTTAAAACATGCTCTATCATCTGGGGTCTTCTAGAATACTTTGGACCTGCTAAAATTAAAATTATAACCACTCTAACCGTCTCTGGAGCCTAGGCGCCAGACTGATTTTTTCATTTTTCTTCATAAAGCTCCAGTTTTGCTCCATTTTGCTTCTTTTTGTACTTAAACTCATGTTCTTATACCTGCAACCAAAAACATAAAAATGACTTTCATTAAAGCATAATATCCGTAAAAATATAAGAATAATTTATCCATAAATATAGTAAATTTTAAGGTAGATCAGTAGGGCCATGTATTCCTCAACTAGTATGAATCACATTAATCTGGTGTGTGAGAAGGCAGCCCAAATTTTAGTACAAATAGATAGAGAGACAAGTTTTGATGGGTGTAAATTAGTGTTTCTAGGGTGACAGACTAGATCCTTATAAATTTGATCTATATTTTGGAACATAAAGCTAGGTTAGTCCAAAAGTGTGGGCACTGTGGGTAATCTAGAGTGACAAAATAGAATCTATCCAGCATAACCAAGGATTTAAGAGCTTAGCTTTAGGTTAGCCAGCATTCTTTATGCACTCAGAAAATGGTAAAGAATAGGTATGTTTCTATTTGTCACAAAATTACATTTTAATTTTTAAACATTTGATTCCTACACTGATTATGATCATATTGTAAGGGGAATGACTTTCACATAATTTGAACCCTTCTACATAAAGCTAGTTTAGAAACACTTTTCATTTTCTTAAGCTTTGAAATAAAATTTGTAGGTATTAGTTACTTCGTTTTACACATAAAATTTTGACCTTTCATTCAAGATTTATGTCTATTGTTTAAGCAGAGTTCTTCTAAATCTATAAAAGAGTTTTCACTTTCTTTGTGGGATTGGTACTGAGGTTTTAAAAGAAAATTATATTTTACTTCAATGATAAGTGCACTTGTGTTTCAATCATAGTGAAACATTAATTAAGAATTAAAATACTTACATCACTAGGAATCACCGTTATAAAAACATAAAATTATATTATTAGTGCGGTAAAAGGGATTAAGTTTTTGACACTTTTCCCGGAACTGAAATTAAAATAGACATTATAAAGCAAGTATACAAAAGTGGTAGATCAAGCTTCACCTCTCTCAGTGAACTTCACCCTAGGATTCTAAGGTTGTTTGTCTCGTGATGAAGTAATTTTTCATCTTTAGGCTCCTGCAAGATTGTATGTCGATCATTCCTAACATTCTAATAAAATGTCAGAATAAAACATTAGAAACATTCTTTGAAAATGCAAGATTCAATTTCTTGAGGATAATTTTAACCTTAATCGAGAGTTTTCTTAAGTATTTTTGATCGCTTATGATGTAATTGAATATAAGGGATTGCCCTGATAAGGAAGAGAAGACCCATAACTAATCTAAATCCTATTTAGTCTCAAAATTAAATAAGGGAAGTGACCTATCAAATTTAATCACAGACCAATAATGATAACAAACATTCTATTTATTCATATAATCAAACCCATTGCAAAGTTGTACATCTGCCTTTTAGGGTAGTCTACTACCTTTAGCGACGCGTTTAATTAATCCCAAAACTTAAATCTTTGAATTAATATAGTATCCAAAAGCCTCGTGCCAATTTAAAAGTAGCAAAAAATAATAAAGTGAACGTCGATGTGGAAAAAAGTGACACACAATGAAACCCCAACACCCACTCTTCTAGCCATAGCGCCTCAGTGCCCATCTTGGCACAATAGAGCCTCCTTAACATCACCCCAATTTTGCAGATGTAGATAGAAAACATGTCACTACACTATGGAAACCAATACCTAAGCCATCTTACTACCCTTTTGAGGCATTTCATCTCCACAACCATTTGTGTGTGACCTAGCCAACCGAGAATTGATAAGCATGCAAGAGAAATCAGTGCGATAAAATGGTGCAAAGATTTTTTTATTTTTTGAGATTTAAGGTTAGAGTTCATCACATTTTATTTCCTTTATTCAAAATTTTTCATCTAGATCTTCATCTTCTTCTCTTTTGATTTGTATGACCCTTAAAACCAAGAGTCGGAAATTCCCCGCAACTTTTAATTCCAAGAAATTGGTTAGTACCAAGATAGCCATCTGATATAATGATTTGTTAGTTTCTTAAAAACTAATTCCTAAAAGAAGATTTCTTAACCTTAGTGGTTGTGTAAAATGATTTATTTATAGAAGGAAGTGAGAGAGGATTTATTTTAAGCTGTGAAAGCTATGATTTCTACTTTTTGAAAGTTTTATACCAATAGGAGCAAACAATAGGATGAATTTTGTTTTGAGGGGGAGAAATAGGTTGACTTCTGTTCAATCAAAGTCAATTGATTTTTTGGACTTCTTGACATCCCTGATGATGAATATTCATCATGTATACTATCTGATTCTATTATTGAAATCATTACCTTTTTGATTGACTCCTGACCCGACCCGCAACTACGCAGTAAATTAACTTCCAAAAGATGACCAAAAACTTGACCCGATTTATAAATAGCGGCTAGTGTGCAAAATCTTAAATGATATAAAAATTAGAAAATATTTTACACACTAGGGGTACTACGCAAGTATACTTATCGTTTCAAGTAATATAGAGTTTTCTTTAAAAACCTCAGTATCGATCCCACGAGGAAGTGAAGTAAGAAGTCTTTAATCAAATTCTAGTATACTACTAATAGTACTTAGTTTGGAATGTCGATTAAAATTGTGTTTTATCTAGCAACTATTCCTAAATGCAAGTGTTAAATGTAAAGATAGTAACTATATCTAAATGCAAATAATAATTCTAAAGATAACCCTTTTTGGATGAATTGGTTTGGAGAATTTTAAGATAATAAAAACTACTATTCTTATTTAATGAAATAGATAATGTAAAGGATTGAGATGCATTAAATATTGTATGTGCCAAATAGGAGCAATCCTACTCTTTACCCTTTGGTCCAGGCATAAAGAAAATTGACTAATCCTATGCTTGGTTACTGAATCGCGGCTAAGTTGGGGAGGATACGGGCTGCCACTTTGGAGCTCCCACGTCCCCCTCGCACGAGGGCTAACAATCTACACTTCGAGCACTCAAACGATAGGACCGAATTAAGGATTTTAGCCTGTCACTCTAAAATCTCCAATTCTACGCCCGATAATTATATTTCCCTATTTATTTGCATTCAATCCCCATGAACTTCATCATCCATGGAATTTGAATGTGGTTTCACTTTATTGAGAATTACATAGCTCTTTCAGGTAAATGTAATTACAACGAATTTTAACACTACAATAGGCCCTTATTGCAATGTAAATGAAGTGCAAGTAAAAACCAAGACATTTATAATTAAATTTACTTCTAACATGCATCACAAAATCCTAAACATGATTTCTACTCATTGCAAAAGAAAAGTAAAAAGAAAACAATGGCATAATCTTCTTATGCCACTATTTCCAAAGAAGAAGAAAGAGTAAGAGAGATGCGTCACAAAGCACGAAGAAAACACAACAGAAACTTCATTTAACCAAAGCAAATCCACTAAATAAATGTTTACAAAATTATAAGATAATGAAGAACAATACTTAGCTTTTTTCCTTTGAAAGAAAGATGAAGATCTCTCCCATAAAGTCTCCCGGCGATCCATGGAATGCTAGCGAAATCCCTTACAAATTCTCTCAAAATCTCCTCTCCAATCTCTTCAAAAGGGTAGAAATCTACATTTCTACTCTTAATCTAAGAATCCTAAACATTCCTCTAAGTTTTTCTCTCCTTTCCTCTATTGTTTTTCTTCTCTAATCTACATACTTCTAACACAAATTTGCCATTTTTAAAGAGCATGGACGAACTCGGAAGAGTTTCCTTAAGCGCCCCTTCGAAAAAGCGTCCAAATACGTCGAATATTGGCCCAAAACTGCCAAATGTCGGTTCATGGTCATCCGGGCCGCTGTCGGCGGGTTCGAGGCCGCTGTCCGCCGCCTTTTCGGCCATATTTCGGTGGTCTCGGGAAAATCTCGCCGTCGGCGAGATCGATCTCGCCGTCGGCGAGCAGGCTGCTGCGCGGCTCCACCATTTCGCTCCGTTTGGTTCCGTTTCAACTCCGTTTCACCCCATTTTAGTTGTGTTGTGTTCGTAACAGATAGCCCTACGAAATAAGCATAAAAACAACCTTTATTTAAAGTGTAATCTCATTCAAAAATATGCAAGAAGTATAAAAGAGATTAAGCATCAAAAGACTTATCGAAAGGTGTCACGGTAGAATTTCATTTCTTGCTCGTTTCTGCTCCAAATTGCACCGTTTTTACTTCTTTTTGCTCCAATCACCTTTTCTTGTACCTAAAACTAAAAAACATACAAAATACCTTCCTTTAAAGTGTAATATCATCAAAAATAAGTAAAATAATATAGCAAAAAACGTATATATTTTAGGCGTGTCAAAATCCCCCAAACTTAACTGTTACTTGTCCTCAAGTAACACTTTTACTACATAAAAATATAACTCGGGGCAATGTACTTTTCACCTGTTATACACTAAAATTTTTCATTCAAAGGAATATATTGGTTAGATTTTTAGAAAGAAATTCAGTAACTCAGGTTAACACTATAAGTATAAGAATATTCAGCAATCAAGTCTAAGAGTTCTAGTCTTCTATTTATTTCAAGATAAACCATAATTTGTCACATTAAGAGTGCCTTGAAAGATTATGTGAAAAAGGAGTTCATGTAAACTTCATCAGAATGTAGGCCAATACTTTAAATATAAATTCAGAAATGAAATCAAGTTCTCCCTTTAGGGTGACTCAAGTGAAGCCAATTTTTGATTGGGCATCTCCTTAAGCTTCTTCTCATAAATATTTTTCTCTCTTTTTTTTTTCTCGGGATCACTTTCAGTCCCCTTTTTTTACTCTCTTTTCTTTTTCTCTCTCTTTTTTTTTAAGATGAGAATTACTATATCTGGAGAGCCTGTAATGATTTTGAACTTCACTCTCTTCTTTCTAAAGTTCAAACTTGAAACACATCCTTACTTTATAATTAGGTATGAGCTTTATTATTCATCATAAAGTCACAATCTCTTCTTAGCACACAATACTTTAAGTCTCTTAACATTTCAAAAATACAGTTTTCTTTACTTCAAGTAGTTAACTATAATCAAATTTTTTCATACCAAATATCTCACCCTTATAAAATTAACCATTATTACTAAAAACTTTCATCCAATCCTTCCATAATATTCATCTAAAATAAAAAGTTTTAGTTATCTCAATCGAGGTTCAATTGCCAGAAGTTATGCTAGTAATTTTTGAAAATATAACAATTGAGAACAAATAAGAGTTAATATTTTTCTTCCCCCCAAACTTAAATTTTAAAATATTTTGCAATTAATTCCATAAAATATAGCAGGAAGAAAAAGTAAAGGTTGAATCTACTTACTACTACAACATCCTATCAAATTCATATCATGCATAATCGGGATAGAAAGAGCGTAGGAGAAAGTAAATCTAGCTCTAAAACATGCTTACAATAATATTACACTAAAAGAAAGTATTTTCACATTAAAATTTTATTTTTCTTCCAACCCCCGAACTTAATTTTTAGCATATATAGCATTCAGTATAGAAAATATAAGCAGGAAGAAAACAATTTAGAAATTCTATCTACCACAAATGTCTATCAAAATCATTTGCAAGTATTCATTAGGACAAAACAATATGCGACGAGAAAGTAAATCTAAACTAATCATGCCGGAATGAAATTAACTAAACCAAAGTCTAACTAGCATAGCATGTATCAGCAAGGGAATATAAAAATGTTATTCAATACTTAAATAAAGTTGTAACACAAACATAAACACAAACACACAATTCAAATACAAACACAAATGATAAATGAGGTCAATCCTTCCTTTAACTCATCCAATCTCACTATGTTACCTTCAATTTTTAACGGAATCACTACACTAGTAAATTAGGTACTTTAAAATGATTTTATAGATTATAATCCCAAAGATAAGATTACCCACGATAAATTGGTTTCTGGACACCAATCTCGGGCATCACCTAATCTTTATAATTAAGCACCTCTAACGATTATAAAGATAGTGTGAGATCATCTAATGTTATTCATCGAATAGGTTCGCGACTCTACCTAATGAAAATAAAGTTGTAGAAAGGAAGTAACAAATTAAGATGGAACTATCATTGTTCGAAATTCATGATTTCTCTTGTAAAACTCAAGTCTGAGTGAGACCCAAGTCACAGTGGACTCGTTAATCCAACTACTACAAGAGAACAAGTCTAGCCATAATAAGAAGTTAAGGAATCACCTCCCTCATAACACAGACAAAGATCAGATCAAAGCACTAATAATCCAAACATCTATCAATCAACAATCAACAATCAAACTTATCAATCTATAATGACACATAAAGATCAAGTCTATCCATTCAAAATCAAACACAATACAACACTAACAATCATGACTCTCGAGCACACTAAATCAAAGCACACTGATAACTATGGGTTGCCTCCCATAAAGCGCTTGGTTTAACGTCATTAGCCCAACAAATGATTCCTCCTGGATCAAAATTCCATTTAAGTAATCCTCGATCAATCGCCCAATCATTTCTAGATCCAGGGATTCCTATAAAATTCTCAAATTTTAATTTTTTATTCGAGCTCTTCCTTTTCGAATGGATTTATATCATTGTTCCTCATATTTCTTTCTAGATCCAATATTCTTCATTGATTTTTCGAAATTGCATATTAATATAATCCTTGAAATTTATAAGAAATGGATCTTTATAAGATACTTCAATATCTCCCAAATTTTGGATCAGATTCTCTTTAGATAATTCAGATTCTGAATCAAATTCTTCTATGTCACTCTTATGATTCAAGTTATCTTCCAATTCTTCCCCTTTATAATTATTAAATGATTGAGGATCTATCTTAGTTGAGGAAATAGGTTTTTCTAATTCCCTAAGAATTTCTTCCAATGGTCCTCCAATATCCTTATCCTCTTTTCTCAACTCAAAGTTCTTTTGAAATTTATCCTCAAATTCTCTTCCAAGTCTTAGTTCAATAATTTTATCTTGTTCATCATTTAATTCAGGTTTTTCTTGTGATTGAGTCATATCTAAAGATATAAACACTGGTTGTGTAGATGAATTCCCTAAATAGATAGACTTTAAAATTGTTTGGGGTACATCCATCTTAAGTTCACGAGATTTTTTAACAAATGGAATTAAAAGTTTACTATTTTTGGTAGCGTCCATCATTTCACACCTCTCCTGAACATACATACAGTCTTCTTCAAGTAATGTTTTCGAATCATCATGAAAATCTATTTCAATGTCATCTGCTAACTTACCCTCAAAACTTTCTTGGAAATGGTCTTTACTTAAATAATCAATTTCATCCATCCAAAAACAATCATCATCTTTTCTCTCGATTTGGATATTTTATTGTTTTTAATACATCAAAAGTTACTTCTGGTCATTAATATTCATAGTCAACTCTCCTTTTTGCACATCTATCATAGCTTGTCCGGTAATAAGGAAAGGTCTCCCTAAAATAATTGGAATTTCTTTATCTTCCTCGATATCTAATACGATAAAGTCGAAAGGAAAGATAAATTTATCCACTTTGACTAGCATGTCTTCTATAGCTCCTTTTGGATAAATGATAGATCGATCAGCTAACATAAGGGTTACAGTAGTGGGAGAAATATTGACTAAACCTAACCTTCTACATATAGATAGAGGCATCACGTTAATGCTCACTCCTAAATCACATAAAGCTTTTCCACATAATTTTTCTCCAATTGCACAAGGAATTGTAAAGCTACAAGGATCTTTAAGTTTCCGAGGAAAATTTTTCGAAGTATAGCCTTGCACTCCTCACTTAGTGCAAGCTCGTCTCATAATCCCCAAATTTCCTTTTCTTATTTAATATATCCTTTATAAACTTTGCATAACTTGGCATACTGTTCCAAAGCTTCGGTGAAAGGAATATTTATCGTTAACTTCTTAAGTACTTTCATGAACTTTGAAAATTTTTTATCCAACTCATGCTGTCTAAGTCTTTGAGGAAATAGAGGTGGTGGTCTTTCTAAATTGATTTTAGTTGGAGATATTAATTTTTCTAGATCCTTAGAAACAAGTTATTCAGGTCTTTCAGTTTCCTTTGTTTCTCTCATGACATCTTTCTCTTTTCTAACCACATCCACTATATCTATTCCATCTTTTAATTGGACGGCTTCTATTTGTTCATTAGTGTTCTTTTTAGGGTTGATCTCAATGTTGCTAGGAAGTGTTCCTTGGGGTCTATTGCTTAAGTGAATTAGCAATTTCTCTCGATTGATTCTACTATGTTTCTAATCGCGGCATTTTGACTTTGCTATTTGGTTTCTCATTTGCAATACCACTTCTTCCATAGACATTTTCTTATCCTCAAATTGTTGATCATCGTTAGAGTCCGGTGGATATGAAAGTCTATAGTTTGTGTTCCCCTGATTATTCCAACTTCCATTAGGATTCGCATGATTATTTTCCCATTTTTGGTTTCCACCATCAGTAGTATGATTCCAGTTAAATTTAGGATGGTTCTTCCAACACGGGTTGTAAAAGTTAGAATATGGGTTGTTAATGGTATTTAAAGTCTCATATGATAATTTAGAATCAATTATATGCCCTAATGAACTTTCCTCACTTATAGGAGTAAATTGAGGTTGGTTCATTCCAAATTGGTCCAACTTCCTTGATATTGCAGCAATCTGAGATGCAAGAATTGTAAACATATCCGTATCATGAACACTAGCTATATTTTTATGATTTACCCTTGTAGAGGGCCATTGAAATTCATTTGTAGCCATTTCTTCAATTAATGCATACGCTTCATCAAATGATTTTGACATTAATGATCCACCAGTGGTAGCATCAATAATAGACCTAAGAGATTCTACTAACCCATTATAAAAAGTTTGAATGATTAACCAATCGGGCAGAGCATGGTGTAGACACTTTCTTAGGAGTTCCTTAAATCTTTTCCAGGCTTCGTATATTGATTCTCCTTCATATTGACAAAATGAGATAATATCGTTTCTAAGTTTAGTAGTCCTTGAAGGTGGAAAATTCTTAGCTAGGAATTTTTGAATTAACTCCTCCCAATTTTTAATAGAGCCAGGTGCTAATGAGTATAACCACATTTTAGCTTTATCCCTTAGTGAGAAAGGAAAAAGCCTTAGCCTAACAGCATCGTCTGACATGCCATTATAACGAAATGTAGCACAAAGTTCTAAAAACTTTGATAAGTGTAAATAGGGATCCTCCAAAGGAGTTCCCCAAGCGATGTTACTACACCGGTTGGATAATCTCGGGATTTATTTCAAACGAGTCAGCTTCTACGATAGGGTTTTGTATACTAGAGTGAATTTCATCTGTCGTAGGATTTATATAATTCCTCAATGATTTATGATGATTTTCCAAGTTATTTTCTTGAAAGTTTTCCATTTCCATTTCTAGTTTTTCGAGTCCTTTCTGTATTTTTAATTTTTTATTTTTTTCAAACTCGGGATCATAAGGTACAAGTCCTGCAGATCCTTTGTTTCACATATTTAATACATCAAACAATACATTAATAATTAAACAAATAATAGATTAAATATATTCAACACAACAAAACATTTTCACAAACACCTTATTTTTCATATAAATAGTTTTTTCTTGTTTTTCACAACACTTTTCATATAAAAACACTTTTCACACAAAAATAGTTTTTACGACACTACGAGTTTTCAAGTCTAAGCCTAATTACTTCGACTAAAATTCTCCTAAAGTTCTTACAGAAGCTTCCCGGCAACGGCGCCAAAAACTTGACTCGACCCGCAATTACGCAGTAAATTAACTTCCAAAAGATGACCAAAAACTTGACCCGATTTATAAATAGCGGCTAGTGTGCAAAATCTTAAATGATATAAAAATTAGAAAATATTTTACACACTAGGGGTACTACGCAAGTATACGTATCGTTTGAAGTAATATAGAGTTTTCTTTAAAAACCCCGAGTATCGATCCACTGAGGAAGTGAAGTAAGAAGTCTTTAGTCAAATTCTAGTCTACTATTAATAGTCCTTAGTTTGGAATGTCGATTAAAATTGTGTTTTATCTAGCAACTATTCCTAAATGCAAGTGTTAAATGTAAACATAGTAACTATATCTAAATGCAAATAATAATTCTAAAGATAACCCTTTTTGGATGAATTTGTTTGGAGAATTTTGAGATAATAAAAACTACTATTCTTATGTAATGAAATAGATAATGTATAGGATTGAGATGCATTAAATATTTTATGTGCCAAATAGGAGCAATCCTATTCTTTACCCTTTGGTCCGAGCATAAAGAACATTGACTAATCCTATGCTTGGTTACTGAATTTGCGGCTAGGCTGGGAGGATACTGGCTGCCACTTCGGAGCTCCCATGTTCCCCTCGCCTGAGGGCTAACAATCTACACTTCAGCACCCAAACGATAGGACCGAATTGAGGATTTTAGCCTGTCACTCTAAAATCTCCAATTCTACGCCCGATAATTATATTTCCTTATTTATTTGCATTCGATCCCATGAACTTCACCATCCATGGAATTTGAATGTGGTTTCACTTTGTTGAGAATTACACTTGCCCTTTCGGGTCGATGTAATTACAACGAATTTTAACACTACAATGGGCCCTTATTGCAATGTAAATGAAGTGCAAGTAAAAACCATCACATTTATAATTAAATTTACTTCTACCATGCATCACAAAATCCTAAACATGATTTCTACTCATTGCAAAAGAAAAGTAAAAGGAAAACAATGGCATAATCTTCCTATGCCACTATTTCCAAAGAAGAAGAAAGAATAAGAGAGATGCGTCACAAAGCACGAAGAAAACACAACAGAAACTTCATTTAACCAAAGTAAATCCACTAAATAAATGTTTACAAAATTATAAGATAATGAAGAACAATACTTAGCTTTTTCCCTTTGAAAGAAAGACGAAGATCTCTCCCATAAAATCTCCCGACGATCCATGCAATGCTAGCGAAATCCCTTACAAATTCTCTCAAAATCTCCTCTCCAATCTCTTCAAAAGGGTAGAAATCTACATTTCTACTCTTAATCTAAGAATCCTAAACATTCCTCTAAGTTTTTCTCTCCTTTCCTCTATTGTTTTTCTTCTCTAATCTACATACTTCTAACAAAAATTTGCCATTTTTAAAGAGCATGGACGAATTCCGAAGAGTTTCCTTAAGCACCCCTTCGAAAAAGCGTCCAAATACGTCGAATATTGGCCCAAAACCGCCAAATGTCGGTTCATGTCATCCGGGCCGCTACCGGTGGGTTTGAGGCCGCTGTCGGTGGCCTTTTCAGCCATATTTCGGTGGTCTCGGGAAAATCTCGCCGTCGGCGAGATCGTTCTCGCCGTCGGCTAGCAGGCTGCTGCGCGGCTCCACGGTTTCGCTCTGTTTGGCTCTGTTTCAACTCCGTTTCGCCCCATTTCAGTTGTGTTTCGTTCGTAACATATAGCCCTACAAAATAAGCATAAAAAAACCTTTATTTAAATTGTAATCTCATTCAAAAATATGCAAGAATTATAAAAGATATTAAGCATCAAAAGACTTATCGAAAGGTGTCAGGGCTGAATTTCATTTCTTGCTCGTTTTTGCTCCAAATTGCACCGTTTTTGTTTTCTTTTGCTCCAATCACCATTTCTTGTACCTAATACCAAAAAACATACAAAATATCTTCCTTAAAGTGTAATATCATCAAAAATAAGTAAAATGATATAGCAAAAAGCATATATATTTTAGGCGTATCAACTCCCATGGCAGTTGACACATTCATGATAATAAGTTTATTAACTTTCCCTCCCTGATTTGAATGTTGAGCTGTGGGCTTAACATTATTTCTTTCTGCAAAACTCCTTCCTTATACTAATATAGATGAGATTATCAGGGATAGTGCTATTCTGGATTATTGTCTATAAAATGAAATCATCGATTGACATAGAGAGTATTTTAAATCTCTCCATCTTCAATATCATAAATGGGGAGATAACAATGGACCTTGGGCATCTTTCTGTGAAATTTACTTTATGTGAAAGATAGAATTAAATATGAAGCTCTAGACGAGCAGTTAAATCTTAATAGAGACATGATAATGAGGACAATTGGTACTTATGAGAGGACTTCCTTTGAGAGAGAAGAGACATCTCTTATACCTTCCCGTTCTCGAACCCAACCTTCTTCATCTTCTTCCTTCACATCTATTCGAAGAGGTTAGACACACTTAGCAATGATGTCACTCTCATTTAGTGGTGGCAGCATGACATGGGCAAGCGATTACATTACAATATTGACTAGCACCAACATCATTACATCTATATGGTGCAGGGCAATGTTGCTCAAGCAGAGATGATCTAACATGACCAAATGCACTAGTGATACACCTAAAATATATAGTATTTTTATGCACATTTTTATACCTATTTTTAATGATATTGCACTTTAATGGAAGACATTTTTTGTTTTTCTTGCAGGTATGATGAAAATGATTAATTATGATGAAAGGAGCAAAAAGGATCAAATTTGGAGCAAATTTATGAAGTTTGAAAATTTTGGCCTCTGGCGCCTAAGCTCCAAAGTGCCGGCGCTTAAGGACCACAGTTAAAAATCAAATTTTAATCAAATTTGGCACCATTCTCAAAGGGTGTTTAAAGCAACTTTTAGGGTTAACTTCCTTAACTTCCTTTGGGCGCTAAATGTGATTGAAGGGATGCATCTTTTGGTGGATACATTGAATCTGGACATGATTTGAAGAGACACCAAGGCACCTTTTGAAAAATTACTAAAATGAAGCCTCATAATTCGCAAGAGAGTTCTCTTTTTTGAAAGTTCCTTTAGAGATCCCTTTTTTAGAGTCTTTTTAGAGAGTCTTTTGAAGTCTGGAGAGTGTGTGAAATTAGTGTAGTGTAGTTCTATAGTTGTTAGTAGAGAGTAGAGAGTAAGAAATGAAAAAGGGGTTGGTGTGAAGCCTTCTTCTCACCAATTTTCTTTCATCATTGTATCTAGTATTTATTAAAGTTTAAAGTTTTTATTTGAGTCATCAGTGTTGGACACCATCCTCTGTAGAGTTGTATTGTGGAAAGCAAAATTTAAGAGGAACTTCTAGAGTCTTGTGGAGGGGATTTTCAGATAAGTATTTATCTTTGTTTTTACACTTTGTTTTTAAGTGAAATTTATTGTGTTTTCATTATGATTTATTCTTTCAAATCAAGTTGTGTTTGTGTTTTCTTCATGAAATCTGAGTAGTTTACTTTATCTTTTTCTTTCATGATGAAGTAATTAAATTATGGAAGTATGTTGTGGAAAGTATAAGTGTGTAATGCTGAAAGAAATTGTGATGATTCAATTCCTTGTACTTAATTTACTTCTTGATATGACCAATTAAGATGTTAAATTTTTTTGTGAGATTATGTAAGAACCAATGAGGTATTGTCTCAATCAACAAATGGAAAGAATCACATGCAATTATATGGGTGAGAATTGTAGTCCATATGATTAAATGCAAATATATAGGGAGATATGTTTTATTCGGGAGTAAAATTAGAGGGAATTAGAGTGACAGGCTAAAGCCCCCTAATTTGGTTTGTTATTTTAAATTTTGTTATGAGATGTTAGTCCCCAGGTGGAGGGAATAGAGGGAACTCTAGAGTAAGAGCTGACATCTTCCCTGCCTAACCCATCTACAAAATTTTAAATTTTTAAATGAACCAATTTTCTTTATAGAACCAAATAAGGGTAAAGAATATAATTGCTCCTATTTGACACAATAGATTTAAATACTTCCACAACAAAAATATCCATAATTATTACTGATTCATTGAAGAAGGAAAAAGATATTTGATTCTTATAGCTTTTATATCGTGTTTAGAGTATTGATAATTTTAATTTTGTGCTTAATTTTTCATTAAAAATATCAAAAACAATTTTTCAAACTTTGTATCTTAAAACATACTTTACAAAAATCATTTGAAAAAGTAAAAAGTTTCTTATTTCTTTAAAGTTTTAGACATTTCCTTGTGGGTTCGATATCTCGGGGCTTAATCAGAAAGTCTTATATTACTTGATAAACGATATGTATACTTGCGTAGTATCCCATATTATAAATCATAACTTTCCTATCTAAATTGTTTCGGGGATCAACTAGGGGCAAAACAGTACCCAACTTCCAACACTCCACCATTTTGTTTCTAGGGTGATATAGTTAAGCCAATGGAGGAGGGTGATAAGGAGGAGGATGACGATGATGATGTTGATAGTGAAGAAGTCTTCTTTTCAGTATATTCTAATTTTACTTCTTTTACTAAATATTTTGGTTATTGTGATCAGAATTTATGCTGTTATTTTTGTGGATTGTTGTGATTGGCTATGGACTTCTTTGCTTCTATTTTTTCTGTGATGTGACTTTTACATTTTTTTGAATTTTTTAGATAAAGTATTACTTCATAAGCTGCTCTTAGTGATTCTTATGATCCACGTGGTTGTCATGCAAAGCGCATGTTACTCAGATTTAGTGTACACTTTTGTTTTTATTATATATGTTTTATGTTACTGTGTATTTACTGTCATGTGTTTACTTTCTATCATATGTTTACATTCATGTTCAATCCAATGTCTTTCATTTCCCTCACTTATTAATAATTTCATGTAATTAAAGTAAAAATTTTTTTGGGAAGGGATATTGTAAAAAATTATGCCCTAAAAAAGAGTAAATATCTAAATCTTAGAATTCTATTAAAAAAGGGTAGATTTAACTAATATGAAATATGATATAATAATAAGTAAAGAAAAAAAATTTAAAGTATCATTACTATTCATTAAGTATTTGAAATTATTATTAAGCACTCTTTTATATAAGGATTCTTAAACATTTAGACTAAATTTGAGTACATATAAAATTCATTAAATAAATATATAAAGTTTAATAATTAATCAATCTAAATAATTTAATTCTAGTCAGCATCTCTTAAATTATAATCTTTTGAATTAAGTTGGAAAGTAATTGAAAATTATACTAAAAAGTGATTTAGTATTCAAAATCATAAAAGAAAACTTAATCATATATAATAAGCTTAGCATCGAGCTTGAATTAAAAAAATGGTACCAACCACACTTTCTAAAAGTAAAAAATAAAATAAAATGTATCCATAATATAAATTCTTAATATTGGATTTAAGAGAATAAAATTGAATTAATATTATTCGATCAATAAGCTAAAATAACATTTATATATTTGAAGATCAATATTATTTTAGTCAAGCCAACATAAGCGATTTAAGGATAATCATATAAAAGTGTATTAAAATAAGTAATGTTGGGATATTATGGGGTTTTAATAAAATTTAATCTTTAGAAGATAGTTGTGTATTTTAATTTATTTATTTACTTCTTTGTTAAAGAATACTGCATTCCTAAGAAATAATTTATCATGATTTATCAAAAAATCTAAATTTAAGTATTGAATTTTTATAGGGCAAGTATATTTAGCATTGGGGGAATTTGATGTGTATAAAATATATTTGATGTTTATATATTAATGTTACCCTTTATTTTTTTAATACTTTTATGGGGTTATTTATAGTGTTTTATGCATCATATAAGAAGACTAAAAGCATATGGAACAATTTGCCTAAAACATTTAAAGTGCCTCAATACCATACCAGAGACCTAAATACTGGTGATCATCCCTATTCAAGTGAAAAAAAGACAAAAAGTTGGTGCCAAGGACAGGCATGTGGAGCCCCATCCATCACTACTTCATGTGAAAAAGACAAAGGAATCTGAAACTCGACGACATGCTTAGGTACCTAGGCACCCCAACCTGGAAACTAGATGCCACCTATGGGGTCCTAGGTGTTCAACACTACCTTTGACAATTTCCATAATTTTGAGATGGTTTGAGCGAGGAGAAGGCTTAAAATTGAGGGACTTCAATAGATATGGTGTACATATTTCTATGTAGTGTTCTAAGATTTATCACTTAATGAGTTTTTATATGAGTGTGAGTTTTACATTGTGTTAAGAAAATTGAGATGAATTCAAAGGGAATAATACTTTATAGAAGGAGAGTTGGCTTGGAGTGAGAAGTGTTTCAATCCGGGTTTTATTTTTCCCATACTCTCGTATTATTTTTAAATGAGTTCTCTTATGTTTTCTTTTAAAATATTTATGTACTAAGTTTTTTATGTTTCTTTGATTTGGTAAGATGAGTATTCATGTTCAAATTAGATTTCTCTTTGATTATTAAAAAAATTATTACAAGTTAGTGTGTTAAGTTTCTGAATTAATTTACCTTCAAGGTGGTTTGAAAAATTTAAAGCTTTTGTAATATAAGAGTATTGATCATAAGTTATATGAATAAGTTAACATTCAATAACTTAGTGGAAGATAAATATTGTCATTACGAGATTGCAATAATACATGAGACTTTAGAATTGACGGAACATTATGTTGGGTTAAGCAAATTTAACCATAGTGTTAGGCTCTAACATTTTTTATGTTTAAGAATAGAGTAAGCCTTAATTGTATATTATTGACAATATAAGAGAGGGGAAATTCATTCAAAGAACATTGTTGAATCACACAATCCCGCTCGAAGAAGCATATCTCTTGCTCAGATAATCTAAGGACATAGTTAGATTAGCCTTTAGTCATATTAGAAACATAGAAAAACATAAAAAAATTCATCATTTCAAACTAAACCCAAGATTAGTAAACTAGAAAATCACAATTTTAAAGTTAACTCATTCTCTTTTAATAGATATATACACAGACTCATAATTTGTATACTACTTCTTTGACGCGTATACTTACATGATTGACAATTGTATCACTGCAAAGCAGATCACTTATTAGCAATGAATGGCTTAATCAAGTCAGATTGTTTAAATTTATTGATTGACTAATAATCATGAAAAGCATTGGCCAGTTTAACCAAATACATAGCTTGAGTAACTATGCATACAATCAATTTAGAACCTTAGGTGTACTTTTTTTTAATATATTTAAATAATGAAATGTCATTGAGGATTTTCAAATATTATTATAGCAATGAATGAAGAATTTACCAATTGAGTTCTCAAAAAAACTTAAATGTTAAATAAGGGAATTTTTTAGAACTTAATCATTGAGGGGTGGCTTTTTGCTAGCATTTCTCCACTCATACAACACGGATTTTTACGGTGCTTGGATTGCTTACCACACTTTATTCCCTCTAATAGAAAGGTATTTTTGTTAGGAATAATAAATACATAAAAACTTTTTTTAATTGTTATAAGTTATTTATTTAAAATAATTTATAAATATTAAAGGGCAAGAGGAAGCTTAAAAGTATTGTTTTTTTTTTTTTGTATTTCTAAGGATATTTTTCATAGATTGTGTCCTTAAACCTATGTTTTTATCTCTCTCTCTTCCTATTACTGCTATTTATAGATATTCTAATAATACCAGCCAAAATAAATAACCTTCTTTGATGACTGTCAATCATTCCTTTTTTTGTCCCCAACAGCCAAACCCCTTAATCTCAAAATTTTGTATTGTCTATGGCATCCTTTACTCATCACAAATGAATGTCTTTCCATTCTGTATGACCTTTTATCAGTCCAAAAAAATATCCTTGGGTTGTTGCAACTATTTCTCCTCTTCACGTGCTTATAAAGATGATGATCTTATAATTTTATCCAGCATCTGGGCATCTAAACTGACATCGTTTATCGTAAAGCTAAGCTTACCTTTAGTAAAAGTATTCAACTCTATTTGATTCATTCTATTTCCATGATCACCTTCTGTCCTCTAAGAGCTTTGTGCCAAAAAGAATTAGAAGCCACCAAAAAAATCTCAATGCCAATCCAACAATTGTTGTTGAGGTTTCTATCAGATAATTCTCTCTAATTGACGAATTTTTCACAAAGCTTTCACATCTTATTTGACTGCCTACAAGCAGAACTAATCCAAAGTTCACATCACACTATTGATCTACAATTATGACTCTCTCACTCAACAATATGGATACCTATTAATAGAAGGCTCTAAATTAATTTTCTGTAGAAAATGCACCCCTAGCCTTAGCAGTAAATAATTACCTCAATGCCAATATTTTACACAGATAACCAACTATTTTTGTGGTAATTCAAAAAATTTGTTCAACAAATAATGGACGTGAAACATTTTTATTATCAAATTCATTAATAAAACTCAGAACAACTTATGAGGTGGCTGCACTTGTATATAAAGCTACCAAAGAGGCATAAGCCCCATCCTTTAAATTAATCAACTCATTATGTTTTCCTTTCTCTATGATTACCCCATTTTTAACAACTGCAATGAGATCAGCGTTGATAATAGTAGTGAGTCGATGAGCAACCACCACAGTTGTCCTGCTGACCATCACTTGGTCTAATGCATCCTGAACAATTCTTTCAGATTCTGCATCAAGTGCACTAGTAGCCTCATCCAGGAGCAAAATCTTTGGATTTTTCACTATAGCACGTGCTATTGCTACCCTTTGTTTCTGACCACCAGATAGTTGGATTCCTCGCTCTCCGACAATGGTGTCATAGCCCTACATGAAGGTTACCAATATAGATAAATGTTCGATATAATTTGTGCATCAATCTCCTTATTGTAGAAGTTTAGCAGAATTATTTAGATATTGCTTGTGTTAAAATACTGAATGTATTTTTGACAAACAAATCATAATTAAGCACATGTTGACAAATGATATGCTTTAGAAGAAGTAGGGCTACATGATCATAATACGTGAATGAATAACTAACCTTCTGCAAATTACAAACGAACTCATGAGCGTTTGCTGCCTTAGCAGCAACAAGTATCTCAACTTCTGTAGCTTCTTTTTCTTTCCCATATGAAATGTTTGATCTAACTGTATCATTAAACATTGCTGGTTCTTGGCTCACCAATCCCATCTGCTGCCTCAACCACCTTAGATTATACTTTTTTAGCTCGATTCCATCTAAAAGTATATGGCCGGAATTTGGGTCATAAAATCTTTGTAATAGTGCAATTGCTGTTGATTTTCCGCATCCACTCTCTCCCACCAATGCAAGGGTCTGTCAATAGAAGAGAAACCATTAGAACTTCATAATTGCTTCAATGGCGATTCAGGCATTTTTGTGGCTTATGAAAAGAACAAATTACCTTTTCGGATTGAATAGACAAGCATAAATCCTCAAGAATCTCAACATCAGGTCTTGTGGGATAACTGAAATTCACATGAGCGAAAATAATATGGCCTTCAAGTTTTTCCGAAGTCACCCCAGAATTTTCACTTGGGTCAATTTTAGATTTGAGGTCTAAAACTGCAAACACAGAAGTAGCAGCAGCCTTGGCCTTGCCAGAATCTGGTCCTAGGGTGCTTGACTGTGAAATTCCTAAGGCTGCCAATGTTATGGCGAAGAATACCTGCACGTAAGGCATAATTAAACAAGCAATTAGCACACACAAATTAATAGCAAAAATGGGTAAAGAGATCACACAATGACAACTTCTACAGTTCTCTACTAGTAGAGAGTTCTTAGAAGTTCGCTAGATGATGGACAGTCTACACACATTTCATTTTCTATTTTCTGATATGAATTCTGATCGACATCACATACTTGAAAATTTTACTATTCAAATAAATCATCCAAGCCTAGAGTTGCATCTTTCTCACGTATATCCTAATATATTAAGGAAATATTGAGCAGAGAAAGCAAATGAGGCACTTCTTTAACATCTTTAATTGGTAGTCATACATACCATAAACACTCGGTCAAATGTTATCTTCCCATCATCAAGAAGGACAGAAGCAGCGAAAAAATTAGTTGCATAAACACAAAAGAGCAAAGAACTGGAAACTCCAAATCCAATTCCACTAATAACTCCTTTTTTTATCCCTGTTCTCATAGGCCCATCACACTTTTTCTCGTACAGTTCCATGACCTTACCTTCAGCTGAGTATGAAGCAACTGTCCTTATGCTTCCCACCGCTTCATTAGAAATTTGGCTTGCTCCCTCAAACTTGATATGCAGCAATTTTAAAATATAATGTCAGAATTTAATTCACGGGCTAATATTATTTTTACAACATATACACGAGCGCACACATAAACTCATTGTTAATTTTGCAGTACGAGTATGTTGCATGCATATAAATAAATAATTTATGCTAATTTATAGAGACTAACCTTTGCTTCAGTGTTTAATCCCTTCATGTACTTCGCTTGAATAAATCCATTGAGCCCCAGGAGGGGTATCATTGCCAAAAAGATAAGAGAGAGTTGCCAATTTGCATTAAAAGCAACTGCCAAACCAGCAATTACGGTGGCGATATTCTGAACAATCAGTGCGAGGGAATCACCAACCAGACTTCTAACCGTAGCTGCATCTGATGACAATCTTGCACCAATTGCTCCGGTGGAGTTCTCAGGATCATCAAACCATGCTATTTCCATGTTAACAATCTTCTCAAATGTCATCAATCTAATCCTTCTTATCAATCTGGAACCAGCAACTCCAAATAAGTATGATCTTGCTGTAATTGCTACCAGAGAAATGATTCCGAATAATAGGAATATTAGCGACCAAAATTTAGTCTCCTTCATGAGCTTATTAGGAGGTTGATACAAACTTTTTATAACACCGGATAGTAATAATCCAAAAACTGGAAAGACAAGCCCACTAACTATTGCAGATAATGAACCAAGCAGCAATAGTGGGATCTCTGGCTTGTTTAAGCTGGCAAGGCGACTGATAGGAACTTCCTCTTGTATTTCTGGATTCTGCTGTTTATTTTGCTGCCTTGATGGACTTTCTATAGAGCAACTGAGTCCCCTGGAGAATGAGTAGGATTGACTGCTATGCCCTGGAGAGAATTGTCCGCTAATGGAATGATGACGTGAACGCCTGGATCCAAGAGCAGAGTAAGAATTTGGCTTGCTATTAGCAGGTTGAGTCAATAGATGGGAGTTTTCTCTCATTTCCTGCATACGAATTAGTTGACTATATGCACCATTTGGATCCTTTACAAGCACCGCATGCGAACCTATTCAAGACAAATAACATTTTATTTAATCAAAAGCCACACGTAGTTCTCTTCTTCTAAACTATTCAAAGCGAGCAATATTTAGTAAATATCTACTGACTGCATGTCCGACAGGATTTTTACCTTTTTCAACAATGGAACCGCGACACAAAACAGCAATAGACTCCGCATTTCTCACTGTGCTCAAACGATGAGCAACTACAACAGTAGTGCGGTTCTTCATGATTTTATCCAATGCTTCCTGTACAATTCTTTCAGATTCTGCATCAAGAGCACTAGTTGCTTCATCAAGCAATAATATTTTTGGATTCTTTAGAATAGCTCGAGCAATAGCAATTCTTTGTTTCTGGCCCCCAGATATTTGAATTCCATGCTCTCCGACCATGGTATCGAGTCCCTGTAGATCACCAGTCCAAGAATTTAGACATTTGGGTATTAAACACAACATAATAATAATAATGATGAAAGTATTGGAAGGTGAAGATCAACCTCAGGCATCGTGCCAATGAATTTTGAAGCATTAGCCAGTTCAGCGGCAAGTCTAATCTCTTCAGTTGTTGCATTATCCTTGCCATAGGAGATGTTATCTTGAATACTCGAGGCAAAAAGAACAGGCTCCTGGCTCACAAGCCCAATGTTACCCCTGAGCCACATAAGCTGGAGCTCCTTAATATTTATTCCATCAATGAGAACCTCACCGGCTTGCGGGTCGTAAAACCTTTCAATTAAGCTAATCACTGTGGACTTTCCACTCCCGCTCTTTCCAACTAGTGCTACAGTTGTGCCGCTCTCAATTAAAAGTGAGAATCCTCTAAATATCTGTTCATCTGGTCTTGTAGGGTAGCTGAAATGTATATCTCTGAGTTCAATATCTCCTCGAATGTCATTCAATTTCCTACCAGTTGTATCATAAGCATCAATCTCTGGTTTTCTGTTGATCGTTTTAAAAATCTTGTATGCTGCTGCTTGACCTGCTGCGAATGCTGCCATGCATGGAGATGCCTCACCTAGAGAACTGGACCAACATGATTGCACCATTAACGTCAGTATACCATGCTGATTTCTCTGAAAATTTCACACACACATACCCTTATAAATGAGTAACCATTGAGATGCTAGTAACTTACGCGGAACCAGTCAGGATTGCAAAAACAATGTTAATGACGTCCGCACCAGTGTACCCTTTATTTTTGTCTAATATTAGCTTCGCCCCATTCAATACACCCCATGAGTACCCGCAGAACATGAGGAGAACAAGAGAGCCAATGCCCAGTCCAGCAGCCAGTCCTTCACGAACACTGGAAGCATAGGCATTTCTTAGTGCATTACCGTATTTCGTCACTGAAAGCTTCTCCCCGGTGAAAGATGCAACCTGAAAGTGAACACAGTTGTAAATATTAGTGCAAGTGCTGTATTTGTTCCTTGAATTATTTATTTATCATACATGTTTGTAAAAGGTGCATTACTTACGGTTCTGATTAAGTCAATTGACTGCTCTACGACCACTGCTGCTTCACCATATGCAGTCTGGCCCTTCATTGCCATCTTTGATAGAAATGCAGACATTATTCCACCAGAAATCATGTAGAGTGGAATTATAGAGAGCATCATGAGGGCTAGAAGCCATCCTCGCACAAACGCAACTATAAAACTCCCAAAAAATGTTGACATTAGCTGAATGAATTTACCAACCTGACATACATTTCAGAAGGAAGAAACACCAAGTTTCAGCAGATTGAAATTTTGTGTTTTTAAATGGATTAGTATTGATATTAATTTGTACGTACCTTCTCACTCAGGGCATCTTGTATTAGAACAGTATCACCTGACATTCTTTCAACAACTTCTCCTGTGTTGGTTTCCTTGTCAAAGAAGGCTATTTCTTGCCTTAATATAGATTTGAGGTACAAGTTCCTTATTCTTGCTGCTTGTCTCTCACCAGTAGCCATCCAGCAAGCCACCTCTGTTGAAGATAAAAACACAAGTAATAAGCTATATATGCATAGAAATACCATTAGGTGATTACATGGTAATTTAACTTACGGAGAAAAGATGCTACTCCTGAGCCAATTGCTAAATAGATATACTCGAGAGTTATCTGTGGCATAAACAAAATGTTAAACTGTTGTGAGCGATGCGAAATAAAATTTTGAATAGAAATACATAAAATAAAAATATACCGAATACAAAGAATATAATGTTTATTATGGAATGACTAAAGAAGAGGAAAAAAGCATGAACCACATCATATCAAAAAATCTACTGAAAAAAATAAAGAGAATTATATAAATTACATCACACTCAAAACTATCCAAATTTTAGAACAGTTCAAATTATTTTCTTTTCTCCTAAGCTCAAGAGAAATCAAAATTGCATACTCTCTAATTAAAAAAAAAACCAAAAATTTTATTGATGAACGACTTAATTTCGGGCAAGGTGCTTCGATATGGCGCTACGGCGCTTAAATGAAGCCGTGGCCTTGCATCAGGACCGCTGCGATGTCACACACTTGATTTTTGGATCTAAACTAGGCGTTGCGGCGTTGAAAGTCTCAACACTCTCGTGCCCTCAACTTCTGAGACTTGGACCTTGGGTTACAATGCCATCGTCCGGCCATTAGGATGCTTGGTATGGAAAAAAAACTTTTCGGGGGCAATGCTCTCCAACATCTCATGAAAACGCCACCACTAAGCTTGATTAGTAAGGGCTCTTAGTGAACAATTGAATAACGCAATCAGACCCCACGTAATAACTTGTACTTTTTATAGCAAAGTGAAAAAAATTATTTGGTAATCTTTTTACCCTACCTAAAGTTATATCTTTGGAGAAAGAATCAAGTCAATCAGTTCTGATAAAATTAAAATATGAACGGAAAATAATTGAACAAATAAGAAGAAAATTTGATTTAAATATACAAGGCATTCTTACAATTTCAATTGCATGATAAAGATTTTGCTTTATAAATTAAAATCACACTTATAATCTATGTAATCAATACTTTTTTTTCTTCAATTCGGACCGTTAGTTTAATGTTCTATAATTTAGTCATGGAGTTTAAATTTAAATTGATTTTTTCCTTTTTTATTTTTTAGGTTGTCGTAAACATAACCATTGAAATATAACCTTGAATGGAGATAAGCTAAATCTGATCTGGAATGAATTATATTATTTGAACTTAGCTTTATAGTTTCATCTCTCTCTCACTCTCTCCCTTAGTGGGTATTCCCTCTATACCTCGCTCACTTTCTCCATCTACTCTTCTATTTAACAGATTCAAGAGGTGTCTCCTACCGTGTAGCATTTTGTTCTATCTAGGATTCAAGAGGTGACTCTCATGATGTATTGTTTCATTATCAGAAAGATTTTCCATACGAAGTGCTTACGCAGCTCTACGTGCGGAATCCAGTTATATGTTGTTATGTATGCTACACCGGGTCCACCGCATAAAATATTTAAAAAAAAGAATTTTTTACGGGGGTTGTTGAAGTGAAACTGTAGTTCAGTGTTATTGGGATATTAACCCCAATAACGTCGCAAAGCCCCCCCGATAACCCCCTAATAATATCCGTGGTTCTACTTCAATAACTCCCACAGAACAATTTCAATAACTGCTTCAATCACGCTGCAATAAACCCCGAATAACATCTGCAGTTTCACTTCAATAACCTCCGCAGAACAATTCTAATAACCGCTTCAATAGCACTGCATTAACCCCCATAAATACCCCAATAACATCTGCGGTTCCACTTCAATAAACCTCAATAACTCCCAAATAAACGCCCGATGTAGAGCACATGACAACATATTCTTGAAGTCCACACACAGAACTGCGTCCGCACTCTGTATCAAAAAATTTTGTCATCTATAACACGAATTAATTCCCTTATCTTCAGGCTCATAAAGTGCTATGATACCAAAGATGATAACCCGAAATTTTCATCCGAGATATTGTTCGCATATCCTAAATGCAAAAGAAAAAAAAAAAGAAGGAAAAAAATAATAAAGATGCTAGAATACGATAAATCAAATACTTAGAGAATGAGCATAGAATACCGAAAAAATAAAGAAAATTACCTTTGAAACCGCTGGACTAACAGCTTTATTTTGTTCAGCTCCTGCAAACGCCTGTATTATCTTTCCGAATAGAATTGTCATAATAGGGAAAGCAGCTCCATTTCCCAGTGCTCCAACCGTCCCCAGAATCATTAAAAATATGTCTGTAGTATCAGCAAATGAGAACAATCTGTAAAATGGCACACTGTACTTGTTCTCGTTATTCGTCTCCCCAACTTCCTCCTTCCTATCGTCAACTTTCATGTTTATATTTTTGAAAGCTGAATGACGCTTGAATATTTTCAAGATCACTTCTCCGTCTGCTCTTCCTTGCTTCCCCATAACTGCTCTACAGGCTAAATAAATAGATGCTACTAATCCTAATTCCAATATTTTTCTACGAGGTATCTGGACCTTTTGCCGTATTTTGGCATATATGAACAACAGAACATAGAATGAAGAATATAAAAAAGCCGAAAAGATTGTGGTGGGCCGTGTTTTGATTCAGTTCGTTCATTACGAAATCTTGATCAGCATATATTTTGTAACGACTTGAAGTATATAATTTCGATAACTTAAATTCAGATCGATTTGCATCGGACTCTTTAATATTTTTTTATCGTTGTCTTTTAATTGTATCAAAGAAGTTTTCTGTTAAAATTTTTTAAAAGTGTTATTTTATTATTTTAAATTAGATAAATTTGTGCTGAAAAGAATAATTTTAAAATGTATAAAGTCGTCTAAACTACTGGCGGTTGAGGTTTTTAACATACTTGATGCTGGCTAAAATAATGGGCCTGTTATCTCAGGAAATTATTGCGGGGAAACTGGTTGTCTGTATTTATAACCATGAACCTCTCTCCCCTCCCTCTGCCCGAAATTCTCGTCTCCATCCCCCTCGTCCTCTACCCGAAGTTCGCACTTGCCTCTCACACTCCCGATTTCACCTAAATCATCACCTTCGTGACCGAACCCTTGTGATACAGGCACGTTAGAGTTAACTGGGAAAGCAACATCCAGATTGCGAGACATAGTGCCCAGAAACTCTAATCTCTCTCCTCCTTCCGCTCTGCACCTACTCGAAACCATGGAAGAAGGTAACTTCACATCCTCTTTTTTGAGCGAAATGTTTGGTTAGGAGATTTCCGGAGGGATATTATGGTCGAACGCTATGAGCAGCTCCCCACAAATGCGGGCCGCGGAGTTCGACTTGCGGCACGCGTTCAACCAGATTTGGGTCCCATCGCGCTCAGAACACTGAACCACAGTAAAACTTCATGTCCTTCAACTACAACGAATGGGGACCGCAGTCTCAAAAGGACCCTAAGATTTTGATATGGCTCAAGAGATAACAAGATTATCTACAACTTTTGATCACATTTACTACAACTGCTCCTACATACATAAAAATATTTTAAAGTAATGGATTTATTATAATTAAATGAAGGCACATCGCCCAATTCTGCTCCGATCCTGACTTTTTTGTTGTTATTAGAAAGGTAACAAACTTCTCTACGACTTTCATATTACGGCCTTTATAATTCTCCAAGAACAAGTCACGGCTAGGGTGAAAGCTCGAATCCCGTATAAAAAAAATAATGGGAATGGTCCCCTCAACAATGGAGTGTGCACATCACTCATTATTTCGATTATACAAGACTTGAGGAGTAAATGCAAGAAATCTGCTCGAAAAAGGTGAAAGCTCGAATCCCGTAGGAAAAAAATAATGGGAATGGTCCCCTCAACAATGGGAAAAATTATTGCGTCCGGACAGCATACTGTGCAGTTAGCGTCCGGACTCAATTCAGAGACGACACGTGTTCGAGTCGTACCATCCCTAAAAACACAAAAATACAACCAGCGGGTTGTATTGGAATATTCGGATACTACTTATAATACAACCGACAAATTTAATCACGTGGCCGACCTGCCGATTTTTTTGACGAAATAAAGTCTGTGGTTCAGTGGTTGTATTCAAATATTTCGTGGTCTGTATTGGAATATTCGGTTTTATCATGTGTAGTATTCCGTAATACAATACAACTGCGGAATATTCGAATACAATCGCGATTGTATTTGAATATTCCGCGGTTTTATTGGAATATTCCGGTTGTATTATGGTTTTATCGTGGTAGTATTCCGATATCTGATACTGCAGCGGAATATTCGAATACTGACCGCGGTTGTATTTGAATATTCCGCGGTTGTATTGGAATATTCCCGGTTGTATTATGGTTTTATTGTGGTAGTATTCCGGTAATACAACATCAACCGCGGAATATTCGAATACAACCGCGGTTGTATTTGAATATTCATGGTTGTATTGGAATATTCCCGATTGTATTATGGTAAGTATCTGGAATATTCCAATACTGACCTGCGGGTTAGTATTGATGTGCTTTGAAGGATGAGCCGACACGAACACGTGTCGTCGTATAATCGGAGTCCGGACACAACTTTACATACGCTGTCCGGACGCAATAATTTTTCCAACAATGGAGTGTGCCCATCACTCAACTATTTCGATTATACAAGACTTAGAGGGGTAAATGCAAGAAATCTGCTCGAAAAAGGTGAAAGCTCGAATCCTCTAGGAAAAAAATAATGGGAATGGTCCCCTCAACAATGGAGTGTGCACATCACTCAATTATTTCGATTATGACCTTCTTAGCTTGTTGGATCTGTAAATACACAAGATTTGAGTGATAAATGCAAGAAATCTGCTCGAAAAAAATTTTGAGCACTGAATGAAGAGTTGAACAATACACGCTGATTTAAATATTTTTACAACTTCATATTTTTTAAAAATTTTTATGAAGTTGGGGCATTCGCAATAATTTCGATTTGTTAGTCAAGATCCATCAAGTAATCAACACGAAAATTGCAGAGAATTGTGTTATTTTTCACCAACGATGTCAAAAACGCCAAAAACAGGTGAGAATTGTGATTTGATTTTATTTAATGTAACAAAAGTACATGTCTTTTATAAAATATTTATGAATGTGGGTGGATTTATAATGACAGTGCTTTGTTCATTGGGATTCTTTAAGAGTAATCGACACGAGAGTTTAGAGATTTTTGTTAACATTTTAACGGTATCAAAATCATTGAAATCAGACGAAAAATGACTGATATGCATTTATTTAATTATAACCAATTCATATCCTTTTGAAAATATTTATGAATTTGGGGCATTCGTAGTAATTGTGATTTGTTCATTGAGATTTATCAATTTACCATATGCTAAGAAGCTGCCGACAACATATAAAACATAAATGCATGTGCCAAATAAGTAATATAGAGTGAGTAGAATATAAGTAATTACCGGTTCTTAATTATCCTAATTTGTATTCTATAATTCTGTAGAAATTCTTGAAATCACTTATTAAATATTGAACCAACCTGACCGGTTTCCTGAAATTTTTATATGGAATTTTTTAACTTTTAATTTTCATTCAATAATAAAATTACTGTTTAGTCTCTATATACTAACAATTTTGGCCATTGCATTAAAATTTTTTTCTTTTATATTGCAAATATATAATTAGAGTATGTTTATTTACAAAAGAAGATTATCAGTTTCTTCCTATTTGTTCTTCTATGACTCCATAGTAATTAATAGATCATACTAGATTTGAATTTTAAATATGGTCAATAGTTTGGAGAAAGACCAAAACAACAATTTGACATTTGACAATTTCAGCTTTCAGAATTCTCAATCAAAGTAAGAATTTGTCATCAACCAAATGTCAGTTCATGCTTCCACTAGATAAAAAATAATTACAAGGTACATATATTTAAATTTTGCAAGAAAATGTACAAGGAGTTGGAGAAAAGATACCACGAAGGATGAAATTCTTCTCTACAAACTATTTCTTCTCTTCATCATTTTTTCTCACGGGCGTTCTCTTCAAAGCTCTCACACTCATTCTCTTCTCTTTGAACACTCACAAAAATAATTCTAAGTCGCACAATATACACCTTAGAGCCCCTTATTTCAGTAGCAGAGACTTCATAAGAACAACTTTTGCAGCTTGCTATGTAACCCCTATTCGTCTTGTAAACTACTTTAAAATTGAAAATATTTGGACATTTGTGGGATTTTTTTATTGTTTGGTCCACGATTGACCTCGAAAAATTTCTTTTTAAATGTTCAGATACAACATTTAAAAAATATGATAATATTTCAAAGGATATAAATTTTACCTTAAAGTGAACCGGTACTTACCATACAAGCGTAAGATAAAATCTATTTTATTCTGAGGTTTAGTATCCCTATAAGAGTGCTCTACATAGTTAATTACATCTCAATAATTATTCTTAAGAAGACTGTTGATTAAAGTTATGCCTTATATCTTTCTTATTCATCAATGAATATCTTTGAGATGATATATTTTGAAATGATAGATAAAAGGGGTAGACATGGACAATGGTTGACTTCACTATAGCTTTAAAAATGTTTACTCCCTTAGGATGAACCCAACAATTGACAATCAAAATAATGGTACAAAGCTTGAATCAAGGAGTTAGGTTTGAGAAATCAATTTGAAGCTGAATTTAATTTAATCTGATTTGATTTGAATGGACTTGGAAAGGTTTAATCTTGAATGGACTTGGATTAGGTAGAGTCAGGTTTGAAAGGATTGGCCAATGTTAGAGTGGTTGAGCTTAATTTTAAAAAGATTGAGTTAAGTTTCATTGAATTGAGTTAAGTTGATTTGGATTGAGTTTAGAAACATCCTAATTTATGAGTAGAAATGGGCAATATATTTCAAGATAGAAGTGAAGCTCTAACCTAAACATCTCTAAATAAGAGACTACAAGTGGACAAACTTAAATTTTAGATAAATGCACCTGGTCAAAATGTCCATGGCTTTCCATCGTCACGGGTATATGACCTGACTCACAATTACGCAGTAAATTAACTTCCAAATGATTGCCAAAAACTTGACCTGATTTATAAATAGCGGCTAGTGTGAAAAATCTTAAATGATATAAAAATTAGAAAATATTTTACACACTAGGGGTACTACGCAAATATACGTATCGTTTCAAGTAATATAGAGTTTTCTTTAAAAACCCCAGTATCGATCCCACGAGGAAGTGAAGTAAGAAGTCTTTAATCAAATTCTAGTCTACTACTAATAGTCCTTAGTTTGGAATGTCAATTAAAATTGTGTTTATCTAGCAACTATTCATAAATGTAACTGTTAAATGTAAAGATAGTAACTATATCTAAATGCAAATAACAATTCTAAAAATAACCCTTTTTGGATGAATTGGTTTAGAGAATTTTGAGATACTAAAAACTATAATTCTTATGTAATGAAATAGATAATGTATAGGAATGAGATGCATTAAATATTGTATGTGCCAAATAGGAGCAATCCTATTCTTTACCCTTTGGTCCAGGCATAAAGAACATTGACTAATCCTATGCTTGGTTACTGAATCCGTGGCTAGGTTGGGAGGATACCGACTCTCACTTCGGAGCCCCCACGTTCCCCTCGCCTGAGGGCTAACATCTCCGCTTCAAAGACGAAACGATAGGACCGAATCGAGGATTTTAGCTTCGTCACTCTAAAATCTCCAATTCTACGCCCGATTAATATTATTTCCCTATTTATTTGCATTCAATTCCCATGAACTTCACCATCCATGGAATTTGAATGTGGTTCCACTTTGTTGAGAATTACATATGCCCCTTCGGGACTTAATGCAATTACAACGAATTTTAACACTACAATGGGCCCTTATTGCAATGTAAATGAAGTGCAAGTAAAAACCATCACATTTATAATTAAATTTACTTCTACCATGCATCACAAAATTCTAAACATGATTTCTACTCATTGCAAAAGAAAAGTAAAAGAAAAATAATGACATAATTTTCTCATGCCACTATTTCCAAAGAAGAAGAAAAAGTAAGAGAGATACGTCACAAAGCGCGAAGAAAACACAACGGAAACTTCATGTAACCAAAGCAAATCCACTAAATAAATATTTACAAAATTATAAGATAATGAAGAACAATACTTAGCTTTTTCCCCTTGAAAGAAAGATGAACATCTCTCTCATAAAGTCTCCCGGTGATCCATGCAATGCTAGCGAAATTCCTTACAAATTCTCTCAAAATCTCTTCTCCAATCTCTCCAAAAGGGTAGAAATCTACATTTCTACTCTTAATCTAAGAATCCTAAACATTCCTCCAAGTTTTTTTTCACTCTTCTCCTCTAAAATTCCTCTCTTTTCTAACATATATTCTTCATTTTAAAGAGTATGGACGAAGTTTGAAGAATTTCCATAAGCACCCCTTCGAAAAAGTGTCCAAATACGTCGAATTTAGGCCAAAAACCGCCAAAAGTCGGTCTAGAACCTTCCGGGAGCCGTCGGCGGGTTCGAGCTTGCTGTTGGCGAGCTTTTTGGGCACTTTTTGGTGTTTTCTGGAAAATTTCGCAGTCGGCGAGATCGAGGTCGCCGTCAGCGAGATGACTGCTGCGCAGTACGCACCGTTTTGCTCTGTTTGGCTCCGTTTTAGCTCCGATTCGCCCCGTTTCAGTTGCATTGCGTTCGTAACAGATAGCCCTATAAAATAAGCATAAAAATAACCTTTCTTTAAAGTGTAATCTCATTCAAAAATATGCAAGAAGTGTAAAAGAGATTAAGCATCAAAAGACTTATCGAAAGGTGTCAGGGCATAATTTCATTTCTTGCTTGTTTTTGCTCCAAATTGCACCATTTTTGCTTCCTTTTACTCCAATCACCATTTCGTGTACGTAAAACCAAAAAACATACAAAATACATTCCTTTAAAGTGTAATATCATAAAAAATGAGCAAAATTATATAGCAAAAAGCGTGTATATTTTAAGCGTGTCAAAATCCCCCAAACTTAACTGTTACTTGTCCTCAAGTAACCCTTTTACTACATAAAAATATAACTCAAGGCAATGTATTTTTCACCTGTAATATACTAAAATTTTTTCATTCAAAAGAATATATTGGTTAGATTTTTAGAAAGAAATTCAGTAACTCAGGTTAACGCTATAGGTATAAGAATATTCAGCAATCAAGTCAAAGGGTTCTAGTCTTCTATTTATTTCAAGATAAATCATAATTTGTCACATTAAGAGTGCCTTGAAAGATTATGTGAAAAAGGAGTTCATGTAAATTTCATCAGAATGTAGGCCAATACTTTAAATATAAATTCAGAAATTAAATCAAGTTCTCCATTTAGAGTGACTCAAGTGAAGCCAATTTTTGATTAGACATCTCCTCAAGCTTCTTCTCATAAATATTTTTTGTTCTTTCTTTTTTTTTTCTTTTCTTTGGGGATCATTTTCAATCCCCTTTTTTTCACTCTCTTTTCTTTTTCTCTCTTTTTTTTAAATGAGGATTACTATATCTGGAGAGCTCTGTAATGATTTTGAACTTCACTCTCCTCTTTCTAAAGTTCAAACTTGAAACACATCCTTACTTTATAATTAGGTATGAGCTTTATTATTCATCATAAAGTCACAATCTCTTCTTAACACACAATACTTTAAGTCTCTTAACATTTCAAAAATACAGTTTTTTTTACTTTAAATAGTTAACTATAATCAAATTCTTTCATACCAAATATCTTACCCTTATAAAATTAACCTTTATTACTAAAAATTTCATCCAATCATTCCATAATATTCAACTGAAATAAAATATTTTAGTTATCTCAAGCGAGGTTCAATTGCTAGAAGTTATGCTAATAACTTTTGAAAATATAATAATTGAGAACAAATAAGAGTTAATATTTTTCTTCCTCCCAAACTTAAATTTCAAAAATATTTTGCAAATTAATTTCATAAAATATAGCAGGAAGAAAAAGTAAAGGTTGAATTTACTTACTACTACAACATCCTATCAAATTCATATTCATGCATAATCAGGATAAAATGACTGTAGGAAAAAGTAAATCTAGCCTAAAACATGCTTGTAATAAAATTACATTAAAAGGAAGTATTTTCACATTAAAATTTTACTTTTCTTCCTACCCCCAAACTTAATTTTTAACATATATAGCATTCAGTACAGAAAATATAAGCAGAAAGAAAACAATTTAGAAATTCTATTTATGATCCATGAAAAAAATACCCATTTTTATGCCTTGATTTTTATCAAACTTTTAAGGATATTATGCTTTAATGAAAGGTATTTTTGTGTTTTTGGATATAGGTGAAGGAAAAATGTTCAAGAAGAAAAAAAAGTGAAAAAGAAGCAAAAAGGAGAAAAAAGGAGCAAAAATGGAGCCAAAATGCAAATTTGTCAAAATTATTGGTCTGGCGCCAGAATCCGGTGCCTAAGCACCAGGTCGATACGAGATCTGTCAAGATTTTTGACGACTTTTGGATGGTTATTTTAACGGTGTTAGCGGCTATTGGACATTCTAGAAGACTGACAGTTGTTCCTGGTTTATAGGACATGTGATACAATGTATTTGAATGCTTGGAAAAGGTTTTAATCTCGAAGAGGTGCGATCTAAAGTGAAGAGGTGTGATCTAAAGTGAAGAGGTGCGAAGAACTGGACGCAGAGTCCGGCGCTAGATTTCGGTGCCTAGGCGCCAGACACACCTTCTAGAAGATTCATTGAATGTTGACACATTTTGAAGAGGTGCCTCAAGGCAACCCTTGAAGCCTATAAATAGGAGGGTACTCCTTCAGAGAAAAACGCCCATACGCCACACATAAGCCCCCATACATCCCCCTATCTAGAGCCCCATCTAGAGGGAGAATTAGAGAAATACTTTAGGGCCACTTTTATTAATTAGTGAGTTTATTTAGAGTGTGTATTGAGAGTTTAAAGAGTTGGTGCTTTTGAAGTTTATTTGCTTTGGAGTCGAAGAATTCGCAGGTTCGTAGGAGAAACACTTGAGATAAGTATTTGTAATTTTATTCAAAGTTTTATTATCATGTTTTGTTGTTTAAATTCAATGTGTTCTGAGTAGTTAGTTTACTTTCTCCTTTCAATTATGAAAAGATAAATAAGATAATATAAAATTCGATGAAGAATTAAAAACTATTTATATTTTAAAACATTGTGATGATATTAATACCAGATCTTCATTTACTTTACAAATTGATCACTTGTATTGTTAAAATCCGTTGAAGAGTTTTGATACCTAGAAGGAGATGAATTCTTAACTAGTTGATATCACATGATTCCTTGGGTAGTCGAAGGCCTTGTGCGGGTTATTCAAGGTGAAGTGCAAATAAATTGGAAGATATTATATAATGGGCGTAAAATTAATAAATTTTTAGAGTGAGAGACTAAATTCTTGTGATTTGGTTTATAGAGAAGGAAAGGGTCACTAGTAGAGGCGACCATATACCACTCTCGACATCTAAGTAGTGCGAGCCTGCATTAACCCATTCTACTAACAATACATCCGCACTCGATCTATAAAGCTAGCCAATGTTCGTTACACCTGGATCAAAGGGTAAAGAATATGAATGCTTCTATTTGGCACAATATCATAAATTTATATTCTCCACAAATATTATCATTATCTTAGAAAATCATGGATTAATTGAAAGGAAGAAAGTTGTGTTCTTATTGCTATTTACACCAATCATTTCATTACTCTTTATTATTGCATCTAGTAAATTAAAAATATCAAATTTATAAACTATAAAAGAAATACATAAAAATGAAATTAAAATATTTAAAAATCCATAACTCACTCCTCGTAGGATCTATATTGGGGTCTTTGTTTCAAAGCCCTATATTACTTGATACGATTCATATACTTGCGTAGTACCCCTAGTGTGTAAAATATTTTCAATAAAATTATATTTGTATACACTAGTTGCTATTATTATCTATTACATATATTTGAAAGCATTAATTATTATATTTGTCATCAGCGGATCACGGGTCAAGTTTTTGGCGCCGTTGCCGGGGATCGAATTTTTAGTACGCATATATATAGCATCGGGTCAAGTTTTTGCGCCGTTGCACGGGAGGAGCGGAGTAGATTTTAAATATTTTTATTTTATTCATTTTCTTTTATTGTCAAAAATATAAAATACAAAAAAAATATATATATATATATATATAAAATAAAATAAAAGTTTTTTTTATAAGTAGAGATTTTATTTCTTATTAATTTACTTTTTATGCGTAGTGCTGGATCTGAAGGATTATTACCTTTAGATTCTGAATTAGAAAGAACTATTAAAAGAATTAAAAAAGGAAAACAAACTAAAAAAATTCAAGAGATGGCTAATTTACATAACAATTTACAAAATCCAATTGAAATTAATGAACAAATGTTTACAAACCATTAAGGGATTATGCTAACCCTACAGTTAATGAATTTCATAGTAGTATTCAAATACCTACTGTAGATGCTAATTCTTTTAAGCTTAAACCATCTATCATTCAAATGGTTCAAAATAATCAATTTGGAGGAACACCAAATAAGGATCCAAATTTACACCTTGCTAGTTTTCTAAAACTTTGTGCTACCTTTAAATATAACAATATTTCGATGATGCTATTAGACTTAGACTCTTTCCTTTTTATTTAAGAGATAAAGCAAAGATGTGGTTGAACTCATTAGTAATAGGTTCTATTAAAACATGGGCTGAAATGACACAAAAATTCCTTGCTAAATATTTTCCTCCTTCTAAAACTGCTAAATTGAGAAATGATATTACTTCAGTAGTCAATTTAACGGGGAGACAATTTATGAAACTTGGGAAAGATTTAAAGAACTATTAAGAAAATGTCCTCATCATTCTTTACCTGATTGGTTAATTATTCAAACATTTTATAATGGTTTAATTGGATCACTAAAATCAATTATTGGTGCTGTCACTTGGAGGTTCTTTAATGTCTAAATCATTCGAAGAAGCTTATACTTTAATTGAAGAAATGACTAATAGTAATTTTCAATGGCCTTCTGAAAGGATTAATCCTAAAAGAATGTCAAGTATTTAAGATAACAAAGCCTTTTCTATCTTAGCTTCACAAGTAGCTGCAATATCTAAGAAATTAGATAATTTTGCCATCAACATATCACATAACAACTCATCTAATATTCAAGATTCTCAAACTATTGAAACTTTACAAGCTATTGCTAGTAAAAATAATTCATATTTAAACTATTATAATCCTGGATGGAAAAATCACCCTAATTTTAACTGGAATAATCAACAACAACAGTGGGGTAATAATCAATCCCATCCAACTGGAAATTAGAATAATCAAGTAAATTCGAATTATAAACCACCTGGATTTAATAATCAATAGAAAAAGTTATCAATAAAAGAATTAATTTTACAAATGAGTAATCAATTACAAAATCAAAATACTGCTATTCGTAATATTGAGAATCAAATGGGACAAATCGCTAATTTAATTAATTACAGATCTCCAGGAACACTTCCTAGTAATGTTGAAATTAATCCAAAAGAAACTGGAAAAGAACATGAACATGTTAAAGTTGTACAACTTAGAAGTGGAAAGGAATTAAAAGAAAGAATGCGTAATGAAATTGAAAAAGAGATCGAGGTCAAGAGATTGAAAAACCTAAAGAAACTCCTTCTCCTAATCAAGATCAAACTAATATTTCTATTAATGTGGAAGTTGAAAAACCACCACCACCTTTTCCTTAAAGATTAAAATAGCGTAAGCTTGATCATCAATTTTCTATGTTCATTGAAATTTTAAAGAAACTTACTATAAATATACCATTTGTCAAGCCTTGGAACGTATGCCAACTTATGCGAAATTTATGAAGGATATATTAAGTAAGAAACGAAAATTTGAAGCTTTTGAAACCGTTGCACTAAGTGAAGAATGTAGTGCAATAATTCAAAAGAAATTACCTCGTAAACTTAAAGATCCTGGAAGTTTTACTATACCTTGTGCTATCGGAGAAAAATTTCGTGGAAAAGCTTTGTGTGATTTAGGAGCAAGTATTAATCTCATGCCATTTTCTATTTATCAAAGGTCGAATTTAGGAGAGATTACTCCCACCACCGTAACCCTTCGCTAGCTGATAGATCTATCACTTACCCTAAAGGAGTTATAGAGGATGTACTTGTGAAAGTAGATAAATTTATCTTCCCCGTGGATTTCATTATACTTGATATGGAAGAAGATAAAGAAATACCAATTATTTTAGGGATACCTTTTCTAGCTACTGGATGAGCAATGATTGATGTGCAAAAAGGAGAATTAACTATGAGAGTTAATGATTAAGAGATTAAACTCAATGTTCTTAAATCGATGAAGTATCCTGAAAAAGAAAAATGTTATCGAATGGGTATTTTTGATTTTATAATTGAAAAACACTATCGAGAAAAATGTAAAATCATTCCTGAAGAAGAAATTAAATTTTTAACTGATGAAAATGAAGAACTAAAAGAAAATGAATTATTTAAAGAAAATCATTATATTAAAGATAACTGGGAAACTTTAGACATAACTCAAAATGATATACTTTTACCCTCAATTAAAAAAGCCCCCGAACCGGAATTAAAAATGTTACCTTCACATTTAAAGTATGCATTTCTTGAAATTCATTAACTTTACTCGTTATTATTTCTTCGAGCTAAGTTTAGATCAAGAAGAAAAATTAATAGGAGTGTTAAAGAATTATAAAAAAGCTTTTGGTTGGACTTTTGCTGATATAAGAGGAATAAGCCCTTCCATTTGTATGCATAGAATTTTAATGGAAGAAAATTTTAAACCCACTATTGAACCACAAAGAAGATTAAATCCTATCATGAAAGAGGTTGTTAAAAAAGAAATTTTAAAATGGTTAGATGCTGGAATTATTTATCCTATTTCGGATAGCCAATGGGTAAGTCCTATTCATTGTGTTTCAAAGAAAGGAGGAGTAACTGTCACTATCAATGATAAAAATGAACTAATTCCTATAAGACAAGTTATTGGATGGCGAATTTGCATTGATTATCGGAAGTTAAATGATGCCACTAGAAAGGATCATTTTCCTTTACCTTTCTTGGATCAAATGCTTGACAAATTAGTTGGACACTCAAATTTCTGTTTTCTGGTGGATATTCTGGTTATCATCAATTACTTATTGCTCCTGAGGACCAAGAGAAAATAACATTTACAGGTCCTTATGGAACATTTACCTTTAGAAAAATGCCTTTTGGTTTGTGTAATGCACTTGCAACTTTTCAAAGATGTATGATGTCAATATTTTGTGATTTGATTGACAAAGGAATTGAAGTATTCATGGACAATTTTTCAGTTTTTGGAACTTCTTTTGAGTCTTGTTTGGAAAATATTTCCAAAGTTCTAAAAAGATGTGAAGAAACAAATTTAGTTCTTAACTGGGAAAAATGTCAATTTATGGTCACAGAAGGCATTGTACTTGGTCATAAAGTTTCACAAAAAGGGATGGAAGTTGATCAAGCAAAAGTAAAAATTATTGTTGAACTGCAACCCCCTACTACTGTTACTGATGTGAGAAGTTTTCTAGGTCATGCTGGATTTTATAGAAGATATATAAAGGATTTTTCTAAAATTGCTAAACCTCTTTGTCATTTATTGGAAAAAGAAGCTAAATTTGAATTTAATGAAAACTGTGTTAATGCTTTCAATATTTTAGAAGACAAATTAATAACTGCACCTATAATTATTGCACCTAATTGGAATAAACCTTCTGATTTAATGTGCGATGCAAGTGATTTTGCAATTGGAGCTGTATTGGGACAAAAATATGAGAAAATTTTCAAAGTTATATATTATTCTAGTAATACTCTTACCGAAACTCAAAGAAATTACACTACTACCGAGAAAGAGCTTTTAGCTATAGTATATGCCTTTGATAAATTTAGACCTTATCTTCTTGGTACCAAATGCATAGTTCATACTGATCATTCCGCTATTAAATATTTAATGACAAAAAAAGATGCTAAACCTAGACTGATAAGATGGGTTTTACTTCTACAAGAATTTGATTTTCAAATAGTGGATAGAAAAGGAACGAACAACCAAATTGCTGATCATTTATCTAGAATTAAGAATGATGTTATTACTGAAGAAAATATAAATGAGAAATTTCATGATGAACATTTGTATGTTATTCAAGAATGCCAAACACCTTGGTATGCAGATATAGTTAACTATTTAGTTAGCATTATTTTACCTTATGGATTGAATAACAAATTTATTAAGAAATTTAAAAATGATGCTAAATTTTATATTTAGGAAGATCCTCATTTATTTAAATTAGGAAAAGATTAAGTAATTCGTAGATGCGTACCTTATGAAGAAACTTATGCTATTATTTAAAAATGTCATGATTCCTAATTTGGAGGACACTTTGGAGTAGATAAAACTTCATTTAAAATTTTAAATTCAGGATTTTATTGGCCTACCTTATTTAAAGATGTGAGACATTATGTGAAAACATGTGATCGATGTCAAAGGATGGGAAATATATCCAAGAAAGATGAAATGCCTTTAAACTATATATTGGAAGTTGAAATTTTCGATATATGGGGTTTAGACTTTATGGGACCATTTGTACCATCATCTAGAAAGATTAATATTTTATTAGCGGTTGATTACGTTTCAAAGTGGATTGAAGCCGTAGCTTTACCTAGCTGTGATTCCAAAAGTGTTTCAAAATTTTTATAGAAGATGATTTTTTCAAGATTTGGAATGCCTAAGGTAATTATCACAGATGGTGGAAGTCATTTTAGAAATATAAGAATTCAATCATTATTGGAAAATTTTGGAATCAAACACGAATTGCAATCGCATATCACCCACAAACAAGTGGAATGGTCGAAGTATCAAACAGAGAAATTAAAATAATTTTAGAGAAGTCTCGTTAATCCTAAAAGAACTGATTGGGTTGATAGACTTGATTTTGCATTATGGGCTTATAGAACAGCTTATAAGACACCAATCGGAATGTCACCTTACCAGTTAATTTATGGTAAACATTGTCACTTACCTGTTGAACTTAAACATAAAGCTTATTGGGCGATAAAGGAATTTAATTTTGATTTGAATACTACAGGAGAAAAATGATTATTGCAATTGAATGAGATGGATGAAATAAGAAATGAATCATATGAAAATGCAAGGATTTATAAAGAGAAAATGAAAATATTACATGATAAAAAGATTTCAGGAAAAATATTTGAGCCTACACAAGAAGTATTATTATTTATTACTCATTTAAGACTTTTTCCTGGAAAATTAAGATCAAAATGGATAGGACCAAATATAATTGAAAAAGTATACCATTATGGAGTTGTGGATGTTAAAGATCCCAAAACGGGAAAAATTTTTAAAGTTAATGGATTAAGACTGAAGCCTTATTTGGGAGATTTTAAAAAGATTTATAAAGAGGCTTATGAGTTGAGTCTACCTGATTAAAAGACTTAATTAGGTCGGGCCGACGACATTAAACCAAGCGCTTTGTGGGAGGCAACCCATAGTTATTTGTTGTTTTGTGTGTTTTTACATTTCTAATGTAAGGTTATGCCTCGGTCTTGTTTAATTTTATATTATTTTAGAAAATTTGAAGCTAACAAGTCTTTATTGACTTAAGCTGAAAATTATCTTGAATTATATAAAGCTTAGACATTAGATCACTCTATTTCATATATGAGTAAAAAGGAGATCAAGTTAACCTTCATTAGGATTACTTATAATTTGTGTTATTGAGTCTATATTGATCTTACCATTCTAAACTACCTATTTTGGAGAACGAAACTTTAAAATTTGACGTTAGGCAAAATGGAGTTGAACATGGTTCTGGCGCCTAAGCGCCAGAGTAAAACTATGTGTCAATGGATCTGGCGGGCGCCTAAGCGCCACAGTTACTGGATCGTGTCAAAACCGAAAATCTTCAGTTTTTCACACGATTTTCTCTTATAAATGACCCTATCTTCATCCCCAATCCTTATGCTTTATTTCGACCCATACACTCCATTCTTGAGAGATTAGAGAGGATTTTTGAAGAAATGGAGAGGAGAAATCTTGGAGAAGAGGCTAGAGACAAGGTTTCAAAGGATCCTTAACCCTACTTCAATGGTTTCATCGCTGTAAGTTTGGAGAAAATTTCTAGTCGTCTAGATAAGTTTGAAGCAGAGTTTAAAAGCATTGGAGATCGCCTCCATGAGATGTATCATCAAATTAAACATCTAGAATGGCAGGCAAAATTTCAATTTGATCATCTAGCGGCTTATCAAGATGCTCAAGTGGAGATGTATGTGAAGAACAATTGGATCGATGAGAAATCAGCTACGGATTTTCCGAGGGCGTTAGTATTCTTTCCAAGTGGGCTGAATAGTTTTCCTTGCCAAGATAATGGGAATTAGATAGTGATGTGGTGAGATTGTGATTTATCTAATGTGTCGTTGTATCGATTTAGTGAATCGATTGTTTTTGTTTGTTTGTTTGCTTTCATGTTCAATGTATGTTGTATTTGCTTTCAAATTTGTGTTGTTTGATTATTGTTAGAACTTGAATCATGTTATGATACTTATCTGAATTGTGTTGAGCCTGAAATTGAAAAGCATGAATGGAATTAGAAGAGTTTGATTTAAACTTGTGTTTAATTGGTGGATTTAATTTTTAATTTTTAAAAATTTTTGAAAAATATTTTGGAAGATGGAAACTGAAGCAATACTCTTATGTGAGTAATTAGAAGTTTAGTTTATGAATTTTGGTGGAAAATAAAATTTTTAAGAGATTTTTTTGGAAAGACGAGTCTGGCGCCTAGGCGCCAGAATTCGGCGCCTAGGCTCCGATTCGGCCTGCTTACCCGAAAAACACCATTTAAACCCCCATTAGCCATTTTTGACGCCTAAGCTTCATCTTCTTCCTCTTTTTTGCGAAAACCCACTTCCTAAATCCATTTTGAGGTCAAAACATCAAGATTTTGAGCCTGAAATCACTTGATTTCTTGATCTCAAGGTCAGATCTACACTCTAATCCATTTATTTTTTATTTTCACCATAATTTTTTCTATTTTTGACCAAAAAATGAAATTTTGAGAAAAATTTTGATTTTTAGTGTTTCTCCATGAATTTATAAACTCATTTTAAGTTTCTTAAGCTTAAAAAGAGTTTAAATCTTTGATTCCTTAATTTATTTGTGTTTTCTTTCACGTTTAGAAGGCACCAAAATCTAAGCGAGGAAAGGCACGAGAAAATTTTGACAGTAGCAAGTTCGCGACTGCGGCAGCGCATTTTCAATATCATGAATTTGCGACGTACATAAAATTTATCTCAGAGCGAAGCTTTTACAATCCTGGTGAAATGATCGAGAACACGATCGTTGCGCACAACTGGCAATGATTCTGTTATTTCACCGTTGTTGCTGTTATTCCAGTCGTGCGCGAATTTTATGCTAACTTTTTGGATGCGGAAGACTACGAAGTCTTCATCAGAGGTGTTGGAGTAGGATTTACTCCAGAAAGGTTCAATGTATTTTATGGACCGCCACATACCATTGAGTGCCACTATTCTGGATTATCTCCATCTAAGGGAGATCTTGAGATGATTATTGCTTATTTGACTAACGACACTGGAGCTTGGAAGATCCGGAACAATAAATGGGTAAATTTCAAATCTTCTAAGTTAATATTTCAAAGGCATGGCACTACTTTATTTCTGCAAGACTTATACCTTCCAACCACCTGAGCGAAGTGACTAGAGATCGAGCTATCTTAAAATATTGCATTCAAGAGAGGAAGTCGATAGATGTCGACATTATTATTTATGATTCTGTGGAGTCTACTGCTAGATCCAGCACTTCTGTAGGACTAGGATTCCCATCTCTGATTTATTCTTTATGTGTGAACAATGGAGTCACTGCTGATATTTCTAAGGAGAAGCTGAAGTCTACCAAGCCAATTGGGCAGGAGAGTGTTAGTATCTATGATTGTCTTCGTGGGAAGAGATCTACAGCCCCTTCTACTTCTGCACCTACTCCAGGTAGAGCTTCGACTTCCAGACCTTCTACTTCTACTGCTGAGCCACCGTCTAGTTTTTGGGAATCGATGCATGATTAATTTCTGGAGCAACAGAATGAGTTATTTCTAACTCACTGCAGAGTTGATACTATGGATAAGAAGATTGATCACCTATCTGATTACACCCAAAGGAAGAGTGAATATGATGCTGAGTATTCAGAGTCTTTAGTCAGATTCTTGAGGGGTGAGCATGATATCCAGTTTCCCACATGTCCTAGATTTTCACCATATGTTGATCCTAAGGATGTGGAGTTTTCTTTTGGTGATGACGATGATGAGGCTACAGACAGTGATTAGTAGCCTGATTTACCTATGAGATGTGCTGAGTCTGTTGTTAGTTTAGTTTTTGTTTGCTAGTACTGATTGTTGTTTGTTGTTTACTAGTTTAGATTTGTTTATGAGACTTTGTATGAATTATTTGATGTTGAGACTGTTTTAGATATTTAGTTGCGGCATCGAAATTTGAATGAATTTGTGTTTATTTTTTGTTTCGACTCTACCGCTTAGTATTCTAGAATAGTTAGTAATGTTATTTTATTTCGTTAGTAATATAGTTATTTAATTCAACTATCGCTATATAAAATTTTTGAGCCTGCTTACTTTTATATGCTCCATTATTTCTGTAATATTCATAAAAAGCATGTGTAGAAGTAAATTATATTTCTTTCTATAATTTTCTTTTTACATGCTTATGAAATTCCTGTTTAAATTATACTTTTCTTTCTCTCATACTTTATTATTTTCATGATATACCAAAACTTAAATGAAGAATCTATTTAAGATCACTTAAATTTTTGAAATTATAAATAATTTAGTGGACTTAACAAAAATTTTAATAACTTTGATTGATTTTAAGAATAGAATTATTTAACTTAAAGAAGAATAAGATTAAGAAATTTTTCTATTCATAACAGAAATAATTGAATTTTAGAAGTATTAAGAAATAAAAAATTATAACTTGAAAAAGAAAAGATTGAAATCATTTTGAAATTCTATTCATGTTATAATAATTAAGTGAAAATGTAAAAGTTTGAAAATATAAGTTAAGGATAGTGAAGTTCAAAATCATTAACAGACTATCCAGATACAGTAATCCTCACTGTGAAAAAAAAAAGAGAAAAAGAGGAGAAGCTTGAGGATATGCCTAATCAAAAATTGGCTTTACTTATCTTATCTTATATGAAGAAAACTAGTTACATACTTTTACTTAATTTTCATGCATGAATCTTTATTTAAGAAAGACTTTTCATGAAAATCTTTTTCTTGTAAATAATCTATGTGATCTTAATATAATAAACTTTTATTATTTTCGAAATGAATGAAAAATTTTTGAAGTCTTATGATTTGGTAGTTGAATATTCTTTAAATTCTTAAAAGTAAACTTAGTTAGTGAAATTTGGTTAATGATTTACTAAAGACTTTATAAGATCAAAAATTACAAAGAGTCTTAAATATTTATCTTTCATTCCAAATGTTATACATTTTATATAGTAAAAAGGGTTACTTGAGGACAAGTAACATTTAAGTTTGGGGGATTTTGATCCATGAAAAAAATACCCATTTTTATGCCTTAATTTTATCAAATTTTTAAGGATATTATGCTTTAATGAAAGGTATTTTTGTGTTTTTGGATATAGGTGATGGAAAAATGTTTAAGAAGAAAAAAATTGAAAAAGGAGCAAAAATGAAGCCAAAATGCAAAATTATCAAAATTATTGGTCCGACGCCTAGGTGTCAGAATCCGGCGCCTAAGCGCCAGGTCGATACGAGATCTGTAAAGATTTTTGACGACTTTTGGACGGTTATTTTAACGATGTTAGCGGTTATTGGACCTTCTAGAAGACTGGCAGTTGTTCCTGGTTTATAAGACATGTGATACAATGTATTTGGACGCTTGGAAACGGTTTTAATCGCGAAGAGGTACGATCCAAAGTGAAGAGGTACGAAGAACTGGACGTAGAGTCCGGCGCCTAGGTGCCAGATTCCGGTGCCTAGGCGTCAGACACACCTTCTAGAAGATTCATTGAATGTGTACACATTTTGAAGAGGTGCCTCAAGGCAACCATTAAAGCCTATAAATAGGAGGGTACTCCTTCAGAGAAAAACACCCATACGCCCCACATAAGCCCCCATACATCCCCCTATCTAGAGCCCCATTTAGAGGGAGAATTAGAGAAATACTTTAGGGCCACTTTTATTAATTAGTGAGTTTATTTAGAGTGTGTATTGAGAGTTTATAGAGTTGGTGCTTTTGAAGTTTATTTGCTTTGGAGTCAGAAGAATTCAAAGGTTCAGTAGGAGAAACACTTAAGATAAGTATTTGTAATTTCAATCAAAGTTTTATTATCATGTTTTGTTGTTTAAATTCAATGTGTTCTGAGTAGTTAGTTTACTTTCTCCTTTCAATTATGAAAACATAAATAAGATAATATAAAATTCGATGGAGAATTAAAAACTATTTATATTTTAAAACATTGTGATGATATTAATACCAGATCTTCATTTACTTTACAAATTAATCACTTGTATTGTTAAAATCTATTAAAGTGTTTTGATACCTAGAAGGAGATGAATTCTTAACTAGTAGATATCACATGAATCATTGAGTAGTTGAAGGCCTTGTGCGTGTTATTCAAGGTGAAATGCAAATAAATATGAAGATATTATATAATGGGCGTAGAATTAATAAGTTTTTAGAGTGACAGACTAAATTCTTGTGATTTGGTTTATAGAGAAGGAAAGGGTCACTAGTAGGGTCGACCATAGCCACCCTTGGACATCCAGTAGTGTGAGCCTAGATTAACCCATTCTACTAACAATACATCCGGACCTGATCTATAGGCTATCCAATGTTCGTTACACCTGGATCAAAGGGTAAATAATACGAAAGCTTCTATTTGGCACAATACCATAAATTTATATTTTCCACGAATATTATCATTATCTTAGAAAATCTTGGATTAATTGAAAGGAAGAAAGTTGTGTTCTTATTGCTATTTACACCAATCATTTCATTACTGCTTTGCATCTTTCATTACTGCTTTATTATTGCATCTAGTAAATTGAAAATATCAAATTTATAAACTATAAAAGAAATACATAAAAATAAAATTAAAATATTTAAAAATCCATAACTCACTCCTCGTGGGATCGATACCGGGGTCTTTGTTTCGAAGCCCTATATTACTTCGATACGATACGTATACTTGCAGTAGTACCCCTAAGTGTGTAAAATATTTTCAATAAAATTATATTTGTATACACTAGTTGCTATTGTTATCAATTACATATATTTGAAAGCATTAATTATTATATTTGTCATCAGCGGATTGCGGGTCAAGTTTTTGGCGCCTTTGCCGGGATTGAATTTTTAGTACGCATATATATAGCATTGGGTCAATCTACCACAAATGTCTATCAAATATATTTGCAAGTATTCATTAGGACAGAGCAATATGCAGCAGAAACTAAATCTAAACTAATCATGCCAGAATGAAATTAACTAAACCAAAGTCTAACTAGCATAGCAGGTATCAGCAAGGGAATATAAAAATGTTCTTCAAGACCTAAATAAAGTTGTAACACAAACATAAACACACAATTCAAATACAATCACAAATGATAAATAAGGTCAATTCTTCCTTTAACTCATCGCATGTCACTAATTTACTTCCAATTTCTAACGGAATCACTATACTTGTAAATTAGGCACTTCAAAAGATTTTATAGATTATAATCCCAAAGATAAGATTATTCCTAATAAATTGGTTTCCGGACACCGATCTCAGGCATCATCTAATCCCTTTAACTAAGCACCTATAACAGTTACTTATTGTAGTGTAAGATCATCATAATGTTATTCATCAAATAGATTAACGACTCCTACCAAATGAAAACAAAGTTAGAGAAAGGATGTAACAAATTGAGATGAAGCTGTCATTATTCAAATTCATGATATCTCTTGTAAAACTCAAGTCCGAGTAAGACCCGAGTCATAGTGGACTCATCAATCCAACTACTACAATAGAACATACAAGTCTAACCAAAATAAGAAGTTAAGGAATCACCTCCCTCATGACACACAAAGATCAAATCAAACTACTAACAATCCAAACATCTACCAACAACAATCAAACTGATCAATCCATAACGACATATAAAGATCAAGTTTATCCATTCTAAAGCAAACATCATACAATACTAACAATCATGACTCTCAAGCATAATAAATCAAAGCACACTGATAACTATGGGTTGCCTCCCATAAAGTGCTTGGTTTAACGTCATTAGCCCGACAAATGATTCCACCTGGATCAAAATTCCAAATAGGTAATCCTTGATCAATCGCCCCATCATTTTCAGATCCAGGGATTCCTATAAAATTCTCAAATTGTAATTTTTCATTTAGCTCTTCATTTTCAGTTGGATTTATATCATAATTTCTCGTATTTCTTTCTAGATCCAATATTCTTCTAATGATTTTCTCAATTTGCATATTAATATCTTGCTTGAAATTTATAAGAAATGAATCTTTATAAGATACTTCAATATCTCCCAAAATTTGGACCAGATTTTCTTTAGATAATTCAGATTTAGGATCAAATTCTTCTATGTTACTCTTTTGTTTCAAATTATCTTCCAATTCTTCCCAGTTATAATTATTAAATGATGGAGGATCTATCTTAGTTGAGGAAATAGGTTTTTTCCAATTCCTTAGGAATTTCATCCAATGGTCTTCCAATATCATTATCCTCTTTTCTCAACTCAAAGTTCTTTTGAAATTTATCCTCAAATTCTCTTCTAAGTCCTAGTTCAATAACTTTATCATGTTCATCATTAAATTCAAGTTCTTCTTGTGATTGAGTCAAATCTGAAGATATAAAGACTGGTGGTGTAGATGAATTCCCTAAATAGATAGGCTTTAAAATTGTGTGGGGTACATTCTTCTTAAGTTCATGAGATTTTTCAACAGATGGAATTAAAAGTTTACTATTTTCGGAGACGTCCATCATTTAACACCTCTCCTGAACATACATACCGTCTTCTTTAAGTAATGTTTTCGAATCATCATGAAAATATATTTCAATCTCATCTTTTAACTTACTCTCAAAACTTTCTTGGAAATGGTCTTTACTTAGATAATCAATTTCATCCATCCAAAAACAATAATCATCTTTTCTCTCAGTTGGATATTTCATAGTGTTTAATACATCAAAAGTAACTTCATGGTCATTAATATTCATAGTCAACTCTCCTTTTTGCACATCTATCATAGCTTGTCCAGTAACAAGGAAAGGTCTCCCTAAAATAATTAGAATTTCTTTATCTTCCTCCATATCTAATACAATAAAGTCCAAAGGAAAGATAAATTTATCCACTTTAACAAGCACATCTTCTATAACTCCTTTTGGATAAATGATAGATCTATCGGCTAATAGAAGGGTTACAGTAGTGGGAGAAATATCGATTAAACCTAACCTTCTAAATATAGATAGAGGCATCACATTAATGCTCACTCCTAAATCACATAAAGCTTTTCCACATAATTTTTCTCCAATTGCACAAGGAATTGTAAAGCTACAAGGATCATTAAGTTTCTGAGGAAAATTTTTCTGAAGTATAGCGCTGCACTCCTCACTTAGTGCAACTGTCTCATAATCCCCAAATTTCCTTTTCTTGTTTAATATATCCTTTAAAAACTTTGCATAACTTGGCATCTGTTTCAAAGCTTCAGTGAAAGGAATATTTATTGTTAACTTCTTAAGTACTTTCATGAACTTTGAAAATTTTTTATCCAACTCATGCTGTCTAAGTCTTTGAGAAAATGGAGGTGGTGGTTTTTCCAAACTGATTTTAGTTGGAGATATTATTTTTTCCAGATCCTTAGAAACATGTTCTTCAGGTCTTTTAGTTTCTTTTGTTTCTCTCACAACATCTTTCTCTTTTCTAACCACATCCTCTATATCTCTTCCAATTTTTAATTGGACAGCTTCTATTTGTTCATTAGTGTTCTCTTTAGGGTTGATCTCATTATTGCTAGGAAGTGTTCCTTAGGGTCTATTACTAAGTGAATTAGCAATTTGTCCCAGTTGATTCTCTATGTTTCTAATCGCAGTATTTTGACTTTGCAACTGGTTTCCCATTTGCAATACCACTTCTTCCATAGACATTTTCTTATCCTCAAATTGTTGATCATTGTTAGAGTGCGGTGGATATGAAGGCCTATAGTTTGTGTTCCCCTGATTATTCCAACTTCCATTATGATTTGCATGATTATTTTCCCATTGTTGGTTTCCATCATCAGTAGTAGGATTCCAGTTAAATTTAGGATGGTTCTCCCAACCTGGGTTGTAAAAGTTAGAATACGGGTTATTTATGGTATTTAAAGCATCATATGTTAAGTTAGAATCAATTATAGGCCTTAATGAACTTTCCTCACTTACAGAAGTAAATTGAGGTTGGTTCATTCCAAATTGGTTCAACTTCCTTGATATTGTAGCAATCTGAGATGCAAGAATTGTAATCGTATCTGTATCATGAACACTAGCTACATTTTTAGGATTTATCCTTGCAGTGGGCCATTGAAATTCTTTTTTAGCCATTTCTCTAATTAAAGCATATGCTTCATCAAATGATTTTGACATTAATGATCCACCAGTGACAGCATCAATTATAGACCTAAGGTATCTTACTAACACATTATAAAAAGTTTGAATGATTAACCAATCGGGCAGAGCATGGTGTGGACACTTTCTTCAGAGTTCCTTAAATCTTTCCCAGGCTTCGTATATTGATTCTTCCTCATACTGACAAAATGAGATAATATCGTTTCTAAGTTGAGCAGTCCTTGAAGGTGGAAAATACTTAGCTAAGAATTTTTTAGTTAACTCATCCCAATTTTTAATAGAACCAGGTGCTAATGAGTATAACTACATTTTAGCCTTGTCCCTTAGTGAGAAAGGAAAAAGCCTTAGTCTAACAGCATCGTCTGACATGCCATTATAAAGAAATATAGCACAAAGTTCTAAAAAATTTGATAAGTGTAAATAGGGATCCTCCAGTTCCCCCAAACTGATTGTCCTGCACCGTTGGATAATCTCAGGATTTATTTCAAATGAATCAGCTTCTACGATAGGATTTTGTATACTTGAGTGAATTTCATTTGTCGTAGGATTTACGTAATCCCTCAATGAAGAAGTATGATGATTTTCTAAGTTATTATCTTGAAAGTTTTCCATCTCCATTTCTAGTTTTTTGAGTCCTTTCTGTATTTTTATTTTTTATTTTCTTCAAACTCGGGATCATAAGGCACAAGTCCTGCAGATCCTTTGTTTCGAATACGTAACACAACAAACAATGCATTAACAATTAAACAAATAACAGATGAAATATATTCAACACAACAAAACATTTTCATGAACACCTTGTTTTTCACATAAATAGTTTTTTCAGAACACTTTTTCATATAAAAACACATTTCACACAAAACTAGTTTTACGACACTACAGTTTTCCAAGTCTAAGCCTGATTACTTCAACTAAAATTCTCCTAAAGTTCTTACTGAAGCTTCCCTGGCAACGACGCCAAAAACTTGACCCGACTCGCAATTACGTAGTAAATTAACTTCCAAAAGATTGCCAAAAACTTGACCCGATTTATAAATAGCGGTTAGTGTGAAAAATCTTAAATGATATAAAAATTAGAAAATATTTTACACACTAGGGGTACTACGCAAGTATATGTATCGTTTCAAGTAATATAGAGTTTTCTTTAAAAACCCCAGTATCGATCCCACGAGGAAGTGAAGTAAGAAGTCTTTAATCAACATCTAGTCTACTACTAATAGTCCTTAGTTTGGAATGTCGATTAAAATTGTGTTTTATCTAGCAACTATTCCTAAATGCAAGTGTTAAATGTAAAGATAGTAACTATATCTAAATGTAAATAATAATTCTAAAGATAACCCTCTTTGGATGAATTAGTTTAGAGAATTTTGAGATACTAAAAATTACAATTCTTATGTAATGAAATAGATAATGTATAGGAATGAGATACATTAAATATTGTATGTGCCAAATAGGAGCAATCCTATTCTTTACCTTTTGGTCCAGGCATAAAGAACATTGACTAATCCTATGCTTGGTTACTAAATCCGTGGCTAGGCTGGGAGGATACCGACTCTCACTTCGGAGCTCCCACGTTCCCCTCGCCTGAGGGCTAACATCTCCACTTTAGTACCCGAACGATAAGACCGAATTGAGGATTTTAGCCTGTCACTTTAAAATCTCCAATTCTACGCTCGATTAATATTATTTCCCTATTTATTTGCATTCAATTCCCATGAACTTCACCATCCATGGAATTTGAATGTGGTTCCACTTTGTTGAGAATTACATATGCCCCTTCGGGACTTAACGCAATTACAACGAATTTTAACACTATAATGGGCCCTTATTGCAATGTAAATGAAGTGCAAGTAAAAACCATCACATTTATAATTAAATTTACATCTACCATGCATCACAAAATCCTAAACATGATTTCTACTCATTGCAAAAAAAAAAAGTAAAAGGAAAATAATGGCATAATTTTCTTATGCCGCTATTTTCAAAGAAAAATAAAAAGTAAGAGAGATACGTCACAAAGCGCGAAGAAAACACAACGGAAACTTCATGTAACCAAAGCAAATCCACTAAATAAATATTTACAAAATTATAAGATAATGAAGAATAATACTTAGCTTTTTCCCCTTGAAAGAAAGATGAAGATCTCTCCCATAAAGTCTCTCGGCGATCCATGCAATGCTAGCGAAATCCCTTACTAATTCTCTCAAAATCTCCTTTCAAATCTCTCCAAAAGGGTAGAAATCTACATTTCTACTCTTAATCTAAGAATCCTAAACATTCCTCCAAGTTTTTTTTTCACTTTTCTCCTCTAAAATTCCTCTCTCCTTTCGAACCTATATTCGCCATTTTAAAATGTATGGATGAAGTTTAAAGAGTTTCCATAAGCACCCCTTCGAAAAAGCGTCCAAATACATCGAATTTAGGCCAAAAACCGCCAAAAGTCGGTCCAGAACCTTCCGGGCTCCGTCGGCGGGTTCGAGCTCGCTGTCGGTGAGCTTTTCGGGCACTTTTCGGGTTTTCTGAAAAATCTCACCGTTGGCGAGATCGAGGTCGCCGTCGGCGAGATGACTGTTGCGCAACTCCACCGTTTTGCTCCGTTTGGCTCCGTTTTAGCTCCGATTTGCCCCGTTTCAGTTGTGTTGCGTTCGTAACAGATAGCCCTACAGAATAAGCATAAAAACAACCTTTTTTTAAAGTTTAATCTCATTCAAAAATGTGCAAGAAGTGTAAAAGAGATTAAGCATCAAAAGACTTATCGAAAGGTATTAGGGCAGAATTTCATTTCTTGCTCGTTTTTGCTCCAAATTGCACAATTTTTGCTTCCTTTTGCTCCAATCACCATTTCTTGTACCTAAAACCAAAAAACATACAAAATATATTCTTTTAAAGTGTAATATCATAAAAATGAGTAAAATTATATTGCAAAAAGCGTATATATTTTAGGCGTGTCAGTATATTAATAACCTTAGACTATTAACCATTAGAATAATAAGAGTTCTAGTCATCACCATAACAATGAATTAAGGTAGCCCTTCTCTTTATAAAGTGATTTTGAGTGTCTTCATTCATAGCAGGATCTACTTCATTCTAGAATAATAGGAGCTCTTAAGTATTCATTTATAGGCCTTAATCCTTAAGTCTATCTATTGAAGACATAGTAAACTAGCATAAGGCTTCTAGATTGTACTATTCTAAGTATGTTTGGACTTAGATTTTCATCTATGTTAGTTATCTTAGGTTCAAAGTTTGGTGCTATTCTAGGGTGTGGTGAAAAAGACTAGAATTGGTCACTTTTAAATGTTTAAGGAGTTATTGACCTCCTTTTTGTTGAGTTCTAGTCTTCTTCTCCTAGAAGCTTAGAATCTAGCCATAGGACATTCTTGTTGGCTATCCCAAAGGACTAGCAATAGAAGACACATCCTTTAGAAATTCAAACCACTTCTTTGCTCTCTCTCTGAAGCTTCACCTTATAGTTTTAATCTCTATCACTTAGAAGGATGAAACCTACATAAGGAAGCTCAAAGAGAGTTCCTATAGGACTTTCAAGCCTTAAGGTAACCTTGGGTAGCTTAGTCTTGGTCACACACACATTTAAGCTCGCCACAATTCTCCTCACATCCTAAAACCAAATCACTCACACTTGACCATTTTCCTAGCCTCTTTTGGAAACTCAAGTGGGTGGTCCTATGCCATTTGCCTTTGGCTAGGATGGCCAGGGGAGGATCCAAAATGAGCTTTCTTGTGGGTCCTATCGTCTTAGAAAGGGGGCTTTCATGGTTATCATAATCACCATATCCAATATATTCCAATTCCACTAATACACCTAACTTTGTCCTTCTACCTCCAAATTTCCCTGAAATTACTAAAATGCCCCTAAAACTCTAAAATCCCCAAAATAGCCCAAACTCCCAATTCCACTATAAATTAGGAAAAAGCCACTCCAAGTTATCCAAACTTCCCAAATTCACCACAGAGCCTTCAAAATTCTCAAAATACCCCTACAACACTCAAAATTACCAAATTACCCCTAAAGTCAAAAAATTGCCAAAATCTCCAAATTAACTTCAAACCGCACCAAAACCAATTCTAACCACCTAATGCTCCTAATTACACCCAAAATCCCATAAATCCACTAAAATTGACCAAAATTCTCAAATTACCCCTAAATTTCTATTCCTCAAATTACACTTAATTTCGACCAAATTCATTTACACTTAATTTCGACCAAATTCATTTCAAACTCACCCAATTTCAATTCCAAACTATATATCATCATATTCAAGTCCAATTTAAACCAAATTCAAAACCACTTACACCCAATTCCAAATCCAAATTCCAAGCCCAAGTCAACTACCCTAAAATTGGACCCAACTCCAAATTTGATAAAATTGAGCCACATGATTATCTCAATTTTGCAAAATTTGTTTCCTAAATTCATCATGACATTCTCAGAGAACAATTGAGTCTTCAATTGGTTTAGATCCAAGCCCAAACCTAAGCCAAATCTAATTGCAAGCCCAAGCCCCAATTCCAACCCTAATCCAAAATCCAATTCAAATACTTCGAATTACTCAAAGCCCTAATCACCATAGCCATGTTTAAGCTCTGAGATCCTAATCACACCACTAAACTAGTCAAAATATTGTGTCATGGACTAATGGTCCCTCAAAGTGTGGAAACCCCCTTTATTTGGTTAAGTGATCTATTCTTATCATCACTTGATTAAAACTTAAAGCTAATCACATTTAGACCTTCCCTTGACCTCCTTGAGTCAGCTAGCTACCTCTCTTAGTCTGGACAGCTGCCCCAATGGGCAAAAAATCCAAAATCGAGAACCCCCACCATGACTCAAACCCAAATTTCATTAATCTAATGTGGCAATCCACAATTAGTCACTTACGTTGAATTGCCCTTTACCTAAGCTTACTTAAATCGGCCAAGGGGAGGTACCAATGACAGCCCAGGGACCTCCCCTTGGTTGAGCATATAAATAGCCCCCTCCACTGCCAAAGGAGGAGAGGTGCACGAAATAAGAGGAAACTTTGTCAAATTATTCCTAGAGCTCCCTACATCCATCTTAAGTGCAATCCAAACATTTTCCAGTCCTCATCTCCATCACATGAGCTCATTTTAACCACTGAAATCCAAGGCATGTCATGAACTTGGAGTCAAACTCCTCAAAACCCAAAATTTACCATCTAATAAGCTTCACCAGACCTCAGAACCACCTCCTCAATCAATAACCCTTCTCTCAAGCCCTCTGTCATAGCTCAAGACAAAACCCATGCCACCGTTCAATCAAATTCATACCTAGGCCCATCCTCAGCATAAATAAACACTTGGGGGAGCTTTGTAGACTAAAGGCGAATGTCTCTAACCAACCCATTAAGGCCTCACCTCTTGGGCTAAGTTACAACCCGAAATCCTTAAATTTTGCTTTGGTTTGGACCATTGTGAAGAGAGTTTGCATTTCATATGTATTTAACCATATATATAGGTTCATCTTACTTAGATGAAAGTGTAGGAACAAACCACAAGTGATTTGGTTGACTATTAAGTGAGATATTAAGGTTAGAACATGGACGATTCTTCGGTTAAGGCAATCATGGACGATGACCGGATGCCATCCATTCTCGTGCGTATCAAATGGACAGATCAGATCACATCAAACAGGAGCATAGAGAGGGAACCGTGGGCTGCATGGCAAGTTGAGGTGAAAAGCGTAGTCAATCAAATCCCACAGTGTGTGCGTTTGGAGATGCCAAGAATGATGTGGATAAGTAGAAAATTAGAGTATTTTTGAATTAAATAAATACATAAACTTTAAAAATTTATATCTCAGCGTAGAAAAATCATAAATAAAAGAAAAATACCTTATGCTCAGTGATCAAAGGCGAATTTATTAAATAAATAATAAAAACTATTTGTTTAGTAATTAATTTTAAATAAATTAAATACTCCACAGAGTAATTAAATCATAACTAATTAATTGTTTTTACTTAAATTAAATGAAAATTTGATGGTTTGTTCTTAATGAACTTAGAAGTCTTCTATAATATTTCAAGGGTCATAGGGCACTTCTATAATCAAAAGCACTAATTTTTTAAATATTTGATAGTATTTTTAATTTAAGAATTAAAAAAAAAATAAAATAAAGTTCAGGAATATATGAAATCATGTTTGATGGGTCTACTGTGGTCAGAGAACTCTTGCAAAAATAATAATAATATTTAAAAAGATCAAGATGTAATTTCTTATTTTAAAATTAATAAAAATTACTTAAAATCGGAAAATACCAAATAATTCAACAAATCACCAAATTAGGACCAATTTAATTAGTTTAGAGTGTTCCATGAAGATAATCACCATAGAAGGCTCCTATGAAAATTTAAAAGCCATAAAAATTGTTTTTAATAAAAAAGTTATATTTTCTAAGTAAAGAATAATTTTGTTTTAAAATAATTATATAAAGTAAAATATAATAATAAAATTAGAAAAACTAGTTTATAGTGTTCCTTGAGACAATAACAATCTAAGAAAAATAAAGTTGAAGTTAAAATAAAGACTTTAATTTTAAGTTATTTTCTAATTTTAAAATAATTAAGAAATACCAAAAATTATGATAAATACAAAAGTGCTTCAAATTATCCTAAATATCATCTTAACCATAGGGGATAGCTTAAATAATTGTTTCTAAATTTCCAAAGGTATGAAACTATATATTTAGTATTTAAATATATTTTTCTTTATTTATGAATAAAATAATTATGAAAAATAAAATAAAGATCATAAAAATATAAAGTAAATTTCTTTGGGTTCTTTGAAGTTATCCCATGAAAAATATAAAAATGAATTTTTGAACTAAAAATATATATTTTTTGTTTATTTTCTCACTAAAATAAATTAAAAACTATAAAAATTAAAATATAATTAAAAAAATTCACAAATATTATTCATATAGGTTCTCTGACCTGGGTGAACCTCCAATAATTTTCTTAAGGACGGAAAGTTTATCTTAGTTAAATTTATTATCATTGAAAATTCCCATTTTTAAGCTAAAATAATAAGTTTAAATTCTTCTCTAATATTTTACTTAACCATGGTAGGGTGGTAGCAAAATGTCAAACTCATTTGAGTTAAATTTAAAAAATTATAAAGTGGGATGCCCTAGGGACAAAATGGTAATTTTGTGATTTCATGCCTTAATTAAGGTTTAAGTCAACCAAAGGTTAAGTGGATAATATTGCTCTGTAAAGATTAAAATATAAGGGGTTAAAGGGTATAAACCAACTCATGTCGTTTTCTATGAAAACGTAAAAGTGTAATTTTCCAAATTTTTGTGGTTTGAAAGTCAATTAAGTTGGAAGATCCTAAATTGAGCGGTCTGAGCTAAGAGGATAATAACTCACTAATTAGTGGCCCGAAATAAATGTTAAAATAATAACATGATATTTTAATGAACATTAAATTCATCTCAATTAAACTTTTTCAAGAATTACAAATTTACCCATAAAACTTTTAAGAGCTTAGTAGTGAACTAGGTTGAATCTAAAATCATTTAATAAGGTTTAGAAAAGAGATAAAATTAACTATGAATATCTTCAAAACACTACAAGCTCAACTCCAATTAAAAGAGTTAGGGATTTCCTTAATAGCTAAATATACCCTTAAGGGCCCACATAATTCCTAGATAAAACTTCGGATGAATGTTTAGTCACCTAGCTCATGGGATGATTAAAACATTAAAGTTCGTTGACAATAATTAAAATAGTTACAGCTAAATCTTAAATTAACTAGGGGACAATTAATTCAACAAATTAATAATTACAAATGAACTCAAAATGATTCAGAGGGTTTTAAATGATGTTCATGGTTATGCCCCGAGCACGTTTGCAACCTTGTGGGATATTTTGGAGGAAATTTGAACTTATTATCCTTTGTTGAAGAAAATCATCCATAAAACTTTAAGGACCCTCCAAGATATTCACCGGGACCCGTTAATTCACCAATTTCAATAAATTACCCTTGCACCAATTATCCTACATTTATAAGCTAAAGCTCGAGGATTATAGACTTGAATAATGTATTTAAATCTTTATGAGCAACTAGGATATTTGTTAATGCCACATATGGATCATCAAACTAGTGCGAGTGCTGAGGTCTAGGTGACGAGGGTGGTGACGACATCGCTTATTTATGTTAAACGAAGGAATCAAAGTGGAATTTTGAATAGTATCTCCTATTTTAAGGATCCTGTAAGAAAGGGGATATGACCAATGATACTATTCACAAACTTTGGTAAGAGTTGTCCTCAACACTGTTAGGTTGTTGGTAGTCCTAGTCTGATTAGAGAAATTAACATGTGAACTATAATACTTTACAAAATACTTGCAGTATATGATAACAAATATATATTTTTTGTTTAAAACATGATTACTTTTGCTTGCTAAAGTAAATTCTACATGCATGAGAAAAATTAAAAAATTTTTGATGAAAACTTATAGAAGGTCCATGGCTAATCACTTGGATTGAGATCAGTGATTACCTTTCTTAGACTGTTAGGTTGGTAGCTTTTATCTAAATTTGGAATTATAAAGCACACAATCCAGCTCATAGCCCCAACCTTCACTAATGACTTACACCTAGTCCTGATCTTTCATATATGACTACGGGTTTTGTTATACTTGCTCGCATTTTCTTACGAATTGTTTTTTTACTTTTTGGTACTAGATTTTCTTGCTTTTCTATCTTTTTTTTTGTTATTTACTTATATTTCTTGCAACTATATTATTCTTTGTGATACTAACCATGTAGTAGTAGTAGATGCCTAGGTAAGTATTTATATTTTATTTACTACAGTCTTTGCTACTTTGCTCTATTATCTCTTTACTTTACCATGCATACTTTACATGAAAAAAAATAAAAATATGTATTTAAAAATACTAAGAAACTTTTAAACCTCTTGAACACACTTATTCACTCCTTTTGGGCTTATGAGGAATTCTCGGAGGAGAAATTCTACAATTACTAATGAAAATTCTCTTGTTTAAATTAGCTTAACAAATTGTTTATACTAAGTAAACTAAAAAGAAAATAGTGATATCGGGATGATGGAAATGTGGGATCTTAACAGTGTCGCTCAACTTAAATAAAAATTACCCCAAAACATTTGAACAACAACAACAAACAAAACCAAGACTATGACACATAAACTACAAAACCATAAAACCTTAAACCTGGAGCTGTCGAGTGAGGAGTTTGGAATATACTTCGTGAGCAGCACGGTAAGGAGCTTGGATCAAGTTGCAAACAGATCGTCATCAGTAAAACTCTTGTTAGCTTAAATAATAACCCATATGATCTCAAGGTAATTGTCTAGTATGACGTAATCCACATTTTATCTTTAAGCTTTTGAATGACTATGTTTTGCAATATAATTTCTAACTCTCTTTAAGTTTTTGAGATTGTCGTTCAGTACGACATAAACCCTCTATCCTTCTTGGCTATCTACTTGATTTGAATTGTGTAAGTGTAAGCCCTAAATAATAAAATTGGCAGGATGAAACATTCGAAATTGAAGCCAAAAAATAGGATAATTTGAGATGTCACCGATGTTTGCCTCAGGGTTTATGAAATCCTTAACCTTTCTTCCTTTGATTCCGCAAATAGCTCTTCTTATTTTGAAACATTCCGATTTGAAATTTCTGTGTCCGGCCTTGTATCTCTAAATTTTGAATTCATGAAGACAAATACCTCTGACTATCATCGAGAGTTTTCTTAAGTGACTTCGGTCATTTAAGATGTCATTAACTATAGGGGCTTGCTCTTATAGGAAACTAAAGAACCGAGGTAAAATAAACCTAACATAATCTTTAATATTAGGTAAGGGAACAAGTCAATCCACATAAATGGTTCACTGACCAAACAAATGTCATAAGTCTTGTAATTTATGTAATTGAGCCCACTATCGAGTAATATATGTATCTCTTGGGAAAGTGTATTACTCGCGGTTTTAGACTCGATTACATAGACTACCAAATATATGAGATCAATTTCAGTCTTACTTTTCAAAAATTAAAATGCTATTTTAAAAAGTCGAAAATTATATATATATATATATATATATATATATATATATATATATATATATATATATATATATATATATAAATAAAATAAAATCATATTTTAATGGAGACCAATAAATTCCAAATTGGAGACCGATAATGGTTCAATAATTACCAAATTTCTTGTTTTCTCCTATGCTTTTTAGCAATTTTTTGACCAATCATGGTTTTCGGTGTTGTCCAATTATTTTTCCATTCTAACTATGGTTATGTTTGATCAATCCACATTATTTCGTTCTTGGACCAAAGTTTTGTTCAATACCTAAGGTTTAGATTGTAATTGAGACGATATACTCAGAACAAATATAATTGAGTTGCTTAATTTAAAATCTTCATATTACAATTTCTTTGTATTCTCATAAGGTAATAATAATAATAAATTTACTTTACATTCTAAGAAAAAGGATTTAATTAATTTAATTTCATCACTTCTAACATATATGTGATAATTTTAAAGTGGTTGGATGTTGACCTCACTTTTGGTTGAGGTCTAGTCTCTCTTTAGAATAGCCTAGGGTCTAGCCATAGGACTCTCCTGGTGACTTTCTTAGAAGACTAGTCATGGAACCCTCCCCATAGAAATTAAAACTTTTCTTACTTCATTGGGAATTTTCATATGCTTAAGGCCTAACCTCCAGTTTTAGGAGGAAGAGACCAAGCATAAGGAAGCCCAGAGGAAGTCACCTATAGATGGTCAGGCCACAGGATCTACCCTAGGAGGTCTGGAGCTTACACCACACTCACACTACACACTCACAACCCTAAACAAGGCACATCACCTTTGCTTCCTAACTCTTTGGAAACTCATGTAAGTGGTTTTCCCAAGCTTTTAGCCTCAGGCTAGGGTTTGGCTAGTACCAACACATAGAGGACCAAATGAAGGTGACCCTTGGTCCATGGCTCAATCTAAACAATTCCATATTACTTACCTTCGACCAATCCCAATTTGCCCAAACATTCCAAATTCCTAATCCCTTTGCCCCAAAATACCCTAAATACCTAAAATGTCCCAAAACCCTAAAATCCTCCAAAATTTCCAAAATCACCCAAATTGCCCATAATTCTATGAAAATCATTCCAAAATACTCCCTACCACTCAAATTAACCAAAATTATCCAAAAATGGCCAAATTTCCCAAAAAATCCCCAAAATGACCAACATGCCCCTCTTAGCCCAAAATTCCAAAAATTCCAAAAATTCCCATAAATTTGTAGAACCTCCCAAATATTCCCAATTTCATTTCGCTCAACTACCACATGACCTAATTTGGCCAATTTAGCCCAATTTAACCAAAAGCCCCAATTTGCCCCATTTAACCTAAAAGTGCCTAAATTAAACCCAATGTCTACCCAATTGATCCCAATATTTCCCAATTTCAATTCCAAATTTTAATTAAACATCTCCAATACCAATTTAAACCAAATACAAGCCCAAATTGACCCACATTTGAATTCAATTTCACTTAAAACTCAAAATACCCAATTTTACCTAAGTGACCCAAATCCCCCAAATTGACCTAACCTCAATCAATTTCTCTCTAATGTCAATTCTAAACCCTTACTAATACTCCACTAAATTTGATTAAGTCATCAATTGCCCCCAATTTGATCCCAAGTCTCATTAAAATCCAATTGAACCAAGTTTACCCATTTTTAACCCAAATCCAACACATGATCAAAATCTCCCAAATTGATTACCTTAACCCTAAAATTTCCACTAAAGTTATGTTGGGAACTCTTTATAGCATTCCACTAGACCATTTGGGACCTTCAATTGGCCTTGGACCAAACCCTAGCTCAACCTAAACCCAAGTTGACCGAACTTGCCCCAAATTGACCAAAATCTCAAAATTCACCAAATTGAACCCCCAAATGAATTCAAAACCACTCCAAGTCTTCATGAAAAATCTTCATTACAATCATAAATACAATATTACTCAATCAATATGGTCCAAATCAAACCCAAACTCAAGTTAGCCCAACTCAAACCCAAATCAATCCATTTGGACACATGATTCAAAGTGAACCAAACCAAGACAAATTTGACCAAACCCACTTCATGGCAGACAACCTTAAGCCTCCAAGGACTGGTTTGACCTGACCCAACCTAGGACCCTTGAGCCATGGACCAAAGGTTCACCACTTTGGACCATTGGGTTTAGCCTTTTGGCTAAGCTTTAATCCCATCCGTAAACTCTTGTTTAAGCAACCTCTCTGCCCAAATGAATGCACTGAACTCCTCCGCCACTCCTCCTCAGCCTGCCAGCCGCCTGCCCTGTCCTTGCCGGCCGACCAAGCTGCCGGAACAGCTCAGCCCGAGCACTCCCATACCCCTTAAAACCCAAAATTGAGCCTTGTCAGTGAGGGATCACCTCAGTGATCAATGGCCCTCCTCAGCCCTCACCCTAGGCGGCCTAAGGCACTCATTGCCTGGCCCTAAGCTCCCCTCTCCATCGAGCTCTATAAAATGGATCCTCCATGGCCTGATTTAAAGTGCTAAAATTTTTTCCATAAAATTCTCCCAAATTGCTCCCATACCCCATTCCAGCTAACAGAAAATGATCCCCACCATTCCCCTGCCCTGAACTCCACCACCTGAGCTCAATTTCTCAGTTAAAATTCAGGCCAGAAACAAGACAGTTCTCAAATCTCCACCAAAATCAAATTGACTTCACCCACACGATCCCCACACCAAGAGAAGAAGTTCCCCAGTGAAAGCCCCATCACCAGGCCACCCATCTGTGCTACCGGCCAGAGCTCCAAACCGGCCTTGGTCGAACTTGGGTTAGGCATTTCACCACGACCAGAGGCTCAATCCGTAGGCTCCTTGGACTCCAACGAATATGCCGAGCACATACAATCGAGGCTTCTCCTCTTGGACCAAGGTATGAAAACTTCTACTCAGCCCTAGCTTCCATGAATTCTCCATTTCATTCTACTTAATTTTAATGCATGTTGATACACTTAAAATATATAGTATTTTTATGCACATTTTTATACCTATGTTTAATGATATTGCACTTTAACGGAAGGTATTTTGTGTTTTTCTTGCAGGTATGATGAAAATGGATGGTCATGATGAAAGGAGCAAAATTGGATCAAATTTGGAGCAAAAAAATGAAAAATCAAAATTTTGGCACTGACAGCCAAGCGCCGCTGGGCCGGGGCTTAGCCGCCACAGTTATTAATCGAACTTTAATTAGATTTGGCGCCAAATTCAAAAGGGAATGGATGCAACTCTTGGTGGTAACGTCCATACTTCCTTTGGCGGCAAATTTGAATGAAGGGGTGCGTTCCTTGGTAGATACATCGAATCTGGACACATTTTGAAGAGACACCAAGGCACCTTTTGGTTCACTATTTAAAGAGAGTCTAAGAAGTGAAGAAGTGAAGAATTAAAGAGGCTCTTCATCGTATTTCGAAGAGAGGAATTTAGGAGATTCTTCCACTCGCATTTTAAGTTTTTATTTAGAGTAGGAGTAGAGAGTAGAAAGGAGAAAAGGGTCGGAGTTAAGAGTTCTTCTCCCACTTCTTTTCTTTCTTTTAGTTTAGTTTTTATTGAAGTCTGAAGTCTGTATTCTGAGTCATCGGAGTTTGGAGACTTGCTCTGAGGAGTAGTTTAGCGAAGAGTCAAAGTTTCAGAGGAACTTCCTTAGTCTTGTGGAAAGGATTTTCATATAAGTGTTTACTTTTATTTTGTTTATCAATACTTGCTTTCGTTTATTATTTTTCTTATCATTTTTAATTTCAAATCAATGTGTTTTTATATTTTCCCAATGCATTCTGAGTAGTTTACTTTCTTTTTTTCTTTCTTAAAATGGAGAAGTAATTAATTTAAAGAGAATTGTTGTGGAAAGTATCAGTGTTCAAAAGTTGGATGAAGTTGTGAAGATTGATTCTGAGAACTTTGTGTACTTCTTAATTTGGCCTGTTAAGTTTTAAAATTTCTTGAGATTATGTAAGATCCAATGCGATATTATCTCATTAAAGTTAGTAGGAATCACATGCAATTATATGGGTGAGAACTGTAGTCCATAGAAATGAATGTAATATTAGAAGATATTTTTATAGAAGGGAGTAAAATTAGAGGATTTTAGAGTGACAGGCTAAAACCCCCTAATTTGGTTTGAAGTTTTGAGTTTTGTTATGAGAAGTTAGCCCCCAGGTGGTGGGAATCGAGGGAACTTTAGAGTGAGAGACTGGTATCTTCCCTGCCTAACCATGTTCAAAATAATATAAATTTCAAATTAATCTATGCTCTTTATAGAACCAAGTAAGGGTAAAGAACACATTTGCTTCTATCTGTCACAACAAAATTTAAATACTTCCACAACAATACTTTAAGAATTATTACTACTTCATGAAAGGAAAGAAAAAGATATTTTAGTTAATAGTATTTTTACATCCAGTGTTATTAGTTTTTGAAACCTTTACTTTCATTGCTTAGCATTTTATTAAGAAAATTTCAAAAGACAAATCAACTTTTTAAAACTTTTCAAAATCAAGACACTCTATTTCAAAAACAATTAAAGAAAGTAAAAAGATAATTTTCTAAATTCCTTTAAAGATTTTCAACTTTTCCTTGTGGGTTCGATATCTCGGGGCTTAATCAGAAAGTCCTATATTACTTGATAAACGATACGTATACTTGCGTAGTATCCCATATTATAAAATCATAATTTTCATATCTTAAATCATCAACGCACCTATATCCAGCGGAGTCAAGTTTTTGGCAACCGTTGCATTCATATCTATCGGGGATCACATGTTAGCTGTATATATATGTTCTTCTAGGCTAGACGCGTTGATAGAGTCCGACCTCACTCTATTTGGTTGAGTATCAAGCGAGATCTTAGGGTTTTGGTGTGGACAGCTCTGGGGTTGAACCAGACGGGGATGAAGCTCAGCGACTGTCGGATGGTGCGTGTAACGTTTGGACAGCTTGGATGAAATCGCACGGGAGCCGTGTCCGTAAAGCATGCGGTGACCTGGATGGTGGCGCCGAATCAGAGGACGCCGCATGTGCATTCGACGCCGCTGAGGATACAGTCAATGCTGAGTCAGATAAGTAGGAATTAGGATTTTCCTATTTATTTAAATAGTCTGAACTTTAAAAATGCATATCTTCGCTAGAAAAATTATAAAAATAAACTAAAAATATCCTCTTGCTCAGTGAACAGAGGAGAACAATGTGGAATTAAAATCAAAATATTTTGTTATATATATTTAATTTTTAATCATTTATTTACTATCCTGAGTATTTTAATTATCCATTCACATACATAATTCACCATGGCATGAGACTATATGGCTTTTGCAGCCTTTGATCTTGGAAACATTCTCTGATTTTTCCAAAGTCAGAGATTATGTCTAGAGGGAGTTCTCTATTATCTAATTTTAGGACCATTTTCTTGAAACTTAATTATGTAAATTATCATTTTGTTCATAAAAATCCAAAAAAATTAGGCGGAGTTTCTTAGAACTAGAGGACCCTAGGGAAATTATGGTTTGATTTAATTCACTAAAAATAACCCTAATTTGACCAAACACTCAAGACTGAACTTAAATTAATTTGGAGCAACCACACATCAAAATGACATGAAATTAATTCTCCACTATGCTTTAGGATTAGGAGAACCTCACATAAAAATTTCAAATCAATTGTAGTTTATTTAACCCACTAAATGAATTATCTAAGTGACATATCCATATTTGAAATTAAAAAATTCATAAAACCCAAAATATAACTAAAAAAGTCACCAAATCAATTTTGGGACTTTTCTAAGATAAGAGGAGTCCAAGAAAATTAAAATTAGAATTTTCATAAAATTTTATTTTTAACCTATTTTTAAATATTTAAATATTTAAAAAATCATAAAAATCATAAAAAAATTAAAATTCACTAAAATGTCTCATTTGGTTTACTAATCTCTTGTGAACTAACAAAATAATTTTCCTATGTCTCTAAGTAAGGATATTAAATTTTAAAAAGCTTAGGGTAGTTTTTAATATTAAAAAAATGGATTTTACAAGCCTTTCACTAAAATAGTTCTAAAATTTCAAAGAAGAATAAAAAATGCAAAGTTTATTTCTCTGAGTTCCTAAAGATTAGAAATATTTAAGAAAAATATAAAACCTAATTTTCCTCATCAATTTTATTTTATAATTAATTAATAGTCCAAAATTTAAAATAATTAGAACAAATAAATTAAAGTTCAAAAAATCACCAAAATTGGTTCAAGTGGTCCTCTGGTCAGTAGGAACCTCCCATAATTTGCCTAAGAACAGAAGTTTGACCTTGGTCATGTTGTTGAATTTTCATTAAAAATCCCTATTTTCCACTAAAATAATTATATAAATTAAATTAAAAATAAAAAAATCACATTTTCTCTTCTAATGTCTTAATTGACATGTGAGTGAGGTGACATAAAAATTTCAAATTCATTTGAGCTTAATTTAGTGAATTATGAGATGAACAAACCTAAGAGGGCATAAAGGTAATTGAGGGAGTTTAGCCTTAACTAATATTTAGGCTTAACCAAAGGGAAAGGGTAAATATTTGATCTTGATTTTCCTCTTGGATGATTGAAACATAAGGAACTAAGGGATAGAAACCCATTAATCACCTTTAATATAAAGAATAATCACAATTAATTAAGTCATCAAACTTTGAAAGTTAATTAAACATAAATTGTTAAGGCCAAGAGATGTGACATAGGAGGATTCTAATTCTTTGAAACTGAATCCCTAACCAATAAATTGATCAAACACCATTTAACTTTTACTGATGAAACCATAAAATGATAATTGAAATTAAAAAGAATAATTTTAAAATCTTAAGATTAAATTAAAATAAATTTAAAACATTAAGATTAATTTAAAATAATTTAAAACATTAAAATTAATCTGAAACATCATAATTAAACTAAAACGGTGTTAAAATTAATTTGAAATAATTTAAAAGTAAGTTTAAAATACTAAGATTAATTTTGAAATAATTTATAATTCATAATTAAACCAAATTAATTTAAAATACTGAAATTAATCTGAAATATTATAATTTAAAATATTAAAACGTAACTGAATTAAATGATTTGAACACTTTTCCAATTTAAAATAATTTGAAATATTAAAAAAAAAACAACTGAAACTTCACAACTAAATTGAATCAGTCTAAATCACTAATTCAACTTCAATTAAGAATGGTTAAGTTCTCTAATGGACTAATTTGCCCCTAAAGGTTTTCATCCTTATAACTCCTAAATGAAGTGTCAAATGAAATGTCACCTTACTCATAGGATAATCAAATATTCGAGTTCACTGAGCAAGAACCAAAACTCAAATAAACTCTGGATGATCAATTCATCCGCATAATGAAATTCATTTGAACTCAAAATGATTCCAGAAGCATTGGAAAGATGTTTAGGACTCTTCCTAAGCATTTTCTCAATCCAATGGGACATTTTAGAAGAACAATTGAACTTCATTGTCCTTTGACGAAGAAAATCATCCTCAAATACACCTTAGGAATTGACTAGTGATAGGATTAGGATTTGGTAGACAACCAGGATCTTCCCTTAGCTTTACCTAGGTATTTTCTTTAAAAAATTTAAATTCCCTAGCATGTGTTTTAAGTGCAGTTAGAAATGATGAGAAGACCCGCCAGGTACACTTTTATTTTATTGTAATTTACTTGCCTGCGATGTACTGTACTTTCCTATCTTGCAATTTGCATGATAAACAACAATGTCACCCTGTATGAAAACAGAAACCTTTAGGATAGCCACAAAACTGACACCAAAACTAAAATTAAAAATCACAACAAGATAAAATTCACTGCCACAATATTCAAAAATATAAGACAACTCAAAATTTAATCACAAACAAAAAAAAAAAAATTACAATTGCAACTAAATTAAAACGTCTCATTGGATGATCGGGAATTTCTTGGATGAGGTAACCCACGTGTTCTTAGCAGGGTTTTCCCATTGTCTAAATGAAAGCATGGAACTCATTAAGTTGAGTTTAGTAAATTCATTTGGACTAAGTGAATCCGATGAAAATAACGGTGCCGGGATGATGGAACCGTGGGATCTTAACCGGTGTTGTTATAATCAACTTTAATGTCCCCCTAATAAAATGTTAAGACATATCAACCTAAATATTTCTAAAACTTGACTCTTCTCTCTTCTCCTCAATTGAAACTTCTTTAAACTAAACCTGCCACAACGAGAAGCTTGGAGCACGCATAGTGGGCAGCACGGCCATCTTCAACAGCAAAACTTGTCTACACCAGCAAAACCTTTCCTTTTCTTAGTCTAAACAACAAGATATAGGACTTCGAGGTAGCTCGCCTAGTATAACATAAATCCTCACCTTTTCTTTAGGCCTTTGTATAGCCTTGCTGTGCAATATAAGCCCTAATTCGCTTTAGGATTCCGAGATTGTCGTATAGTACGACATAAACCCTCCCATTTTCTTGGTTGTTTGCATAATCAGATATTATGCAAATGTAATCCCTATAATTAATTGGCAGGGTTGAAACTTAAATAACTTCATCTATAAGATTTAAAGCCAAACCATAGGATAGTTTGGGAGGACATTAAGGTTTCCCTTGAATCTGTGTTCTTCTCCTAGCCTTCTCTCCTTTAGATTCTGATAAAATAAAATATTAAAAAATTTGAGCCATTCACCTATTGAATTTATGCTATTACATTTTCTTGGAAAACCTTACGTTTGGAAGTCATGAATATAAATATTTCCTGATCTATATCAAGAGTTTTCTTCGGTAACTTCGACTATCTAGGATGTAATTAACTTAAAGACCCCAGATTAATATAAACCCTATCTAATTCCTTCACATTGGATAGGGGAAATTATCGGTCAAAATGGTTCGCAGATCAAACGGATGTCATATATTCTTTAGTCTATTTGATCAAGCTTCACCTCAAGCCTTGTACTTATTCTTCTGGATAAACACATGTCTTGCAGTGAAATGCTTGATTATTTAAACTATTATTTATATGAGATCGGTTTGATTTAATATTCTTTAAAATAAAAATATTAATTTCAAAATCCACACACAGATCTATATATATATATATATATATATATATATATATATATATATATATATATATATATATATATATATATATAATTAAATCAAATTTCTATTTTATAAAATTAAAACCCTATTTTATAAAAATATGTTTTAAACTCTTCAAAAGGAATTTATTTATTTTTTTAAACGAACAACAGTTTTCTAGCGACTCCGCTGGGGAATAGTTTCTCTCTTCATTAAGATCAGGAAATATTATATTCATATATAAGTGATGTGCTTGTATCCCTGATAAGCCAGATTACCATTCTTTCATTGACATGTTTTACCCATTTCTTTCTTAGGAAAGTGTGATCAACTCCTGTGGATTTTAGGACCGTCTGTTTAGTCACTCCTAGACAGAAGGGTTCAGGAGTCCCTAGGTTTCATTTTGATCTTGTGAGTTCGGACCCCAATAGGTGTGTCAGCGAGCAAATCTCGCTAGGGCAATCTGCCTTGTGAAGGGGACCTCCGATGGGGTCCCATACTTCACCTCCTTTCTGTACCTCTTGGGTTCAATCCTGTCTTCGGCAGATTGACCCACTCTTCTTTAAATCTTAAAGCTCCTTTTAACCAACATGTGAAAACCTAAAAAAGTAAAATAAAAATATAATAAAATGAAATGAAATTTTTCCCAGTCCACAGAACAACCTTTTTCGTAGTGTTTGCACTATGATGACAATGTTTTTGGCCCTCACTAACCTTCAGAATGTTTCATCAGTTGTTAAAGATGTCAGCCCCTACACTGACTTTCTCATGCAACTTGCCTTACTCCCGCCAAGCCTGTCTTGCAGCACCAATGATTCAGTTTGGGACCGGCTTCAGTGAGTTTGAAGTCGTACTTGGAAAAGCTCTGTTTGTGTTCGTGAAAGTTGCCACTCCTGAAATTCAAGAGCCGTCTGCTGAATTCGATTTGAACTCCCATGAAGATTTCCCTTCTGCTAAAAAGGTGAAAATAACCACTGCCCCTATCAAGTCAATCGTCTCCGTGCAAAGGAGAATTGTCACATCTACTGCCACCGGCTTCGCCGTCACTGCACCTACTTTCGCGTCTGCCAAAGGGAAAGAGATTATGCAAGAGGATGATTATGAAGATACCCTCATTGCTCCGCCACCAGTCTTCGAAGTTGGCTCAAGTTCTAGACCTCCCCTGCTAACTAAGACTCAAAGAAGAAACCACAATTACAGGATGCACAGGGTTGCCACAACACAAGTCACAGATCTGCCAGTAATTGATGGGATTCCTTAGCAGGAGGAACTCGGTTTACCAGACATCTCTCCTCTTCTTTGAGGTAGCAGGTTCCACCCGTTAGCTGACAATACTGGAGATGAAAGCCTCCATAATATTACCGCTATGCTTCCAGCGCCATACGGTTGTGATAAGGTGAGGGGAAGGCCCACACATATTACCTTTGCTCACACCCTCCTACGAAGATTTTTTGAAATAGAAGGGTGTTCTGTTGCCAGACTTCTTAGAAGGATGGGATGTGCAATATCCTTTGAAATCAAGGATAAATTTTTGGAAATGGAAAGACCCGTCCGAGTTTCAATCAAACACGATTCAGGAAAATGTGTTGATACAGCTGCTACAGATGATGCTAATACAAGCAAGTCAGTCAAGTCCCGGCTGGGTCCAAGAGTACCAGCTATTGATAATCATAAGGAATCCCGGAAGAGAAATAGTAGGAGAGGAGTATTCTCCTCTGTACATGGTCTACACACTAGGGAGGACACTTCTCCTCGTCATCCTGATGTCCCCGCTAAGACACCTCATCTTGGGATGTCGACTTTTAAGAGGAAAGTGTGGTTACCGAGAGGTCTTGTACCTGTACGTTCTGAAAGGTATGTTGACCACAAAATGGATCATGAGTCTGATATTCTCGTTGCGACTGCTGCCATTGCTTCTGAATCAATTGCAGAGACGAATGATAGCACAAGGAAGCCTAGAGACTTAAAGCTGACCGAGTTAGCCAAACAATAAGGTTTGGATATTGATGATGAAGATTACATCCTGTCGGATTACATGAACGATGAATTCATGGAAATCAATATGGTTGTAACTCGGTCCACATCAACCGCGCGCGATACTCCTAGTGAGGAGAACGACGCGGATGAGCTACCGAGGACCGTCTTGAAAAGAGATGAACAGATTAACCGTCTGAAGAAGAGAATAGAGGAAATGACCACTGCCATGACCACCATGACTACACTCCACGGAAAGTCACAGCCACGACCAACAGCGTCTCTTGAGGTTAACCAGCCTGAGATCATACACATCACCAATGAAAGAAGGGAGGCCACTTTAGCCAATGAAGACGAACTACCAAGAAGAAATCCAACTCCGAATTCGTCAAAAAAATACATTAAACAGATGGTCAAACTGCAAGTTCGGGAGGCCTTAGCCCAGTCCAAAGGAGGTGCATCTGTTTCAAAGGGTAGAACCTACCTCAAGGAGTTCGATGCCGTGCCTTACCACAAAGGCTTCGTGCCCCTGAATTTCAAGAGATTTGACGGAACAAAAAATCCTCATCAGCACATAGCACATTTCAGAGCTAGTTGTTGCAACACAAGAGGGAGTGAAGCGTTGTTGTTTAGACAGTTTGTCAGCAGCTTGTCAGGAATAGCTTTCGATTGGTATGCCGAGCTTCCCAATGGATCAATAAAGACTTTTGCAGAAATGGAAAAATTGTTCGTGAAAAGCTTCGCAAGTTACCATAGGAGATCTTGTGGTGGAGCAGCAGAAGCCTGACGAGTCTTTGGTTGACTACATTCTCAGGTGGAGAAACATAAGCATGAAATGTGAACCTCAGCTACAAGAACAACACGCGATCGAGATACTACTCAAGAGTATTTACAGTCCGGTGGCCTTCATGCTTAAGGTTCTCACCATCAAATCCTTCGAGAAGCTACTCAGTAAAGCCAACAGTCTACAAGAAGAAGTCAAGCACATGGAACCTATAGAAAAGACAGAGAAGACAAAACCGGCTAAGCATACAAGAAGAGATCAGGCATAGTGGCAACAGTCGACAAAGGAAAGCAACCAATAAGGATTTAGCTCCGAGTAGCAGATACGATCGATCGACTCGATACGGTAGCTCTAAGCAAGTATGGTCGACCTCTTGCATACAGCAGAGCGATCAGCTGGTCAACAGCAGAGGTCATACAGGATAGATGGATGACAGGGTCTGACAATGTCAGAATGGCTGCACAGAAACTACTCCTTCAAAGATGACGTCGTAGCAAAGATGTTTAGGAATTTAATGAAGAAGCCCGAGTTCAAATTGCCCGAGCCGAAGAAGCTAGAAGAGGTGGACAAGAAGGATTAGCCCAACTTCTGCCCCTACCACAGGATGCTCGGACACACTATAAAAAGTTGCTTCAGTTTTAAGGATTGGCTCGAGCGAAATTACAAGGAAGGGAATATAACAATACCAAAGGAATACTTGAAAAAACCTGAAAGAGGTTCTATAAATGTGATTTCAGTCGAGCCAATCTATCTGATTGATCCGTACACCTCAAAGGTGGATGGAGCACAATTTGGAATGAGCTCAAGAAAATCCTAGATTAGATCCAGTCTACCCCAAAGAAAGCTACTGTCCGTAGTCTACCGCCAGCCCAGTCTAAGACGAAAGTTGCGTCAAGAAATCCACCACGACAGGAATGGAGAAAGAAGCGGATTGTGAGTGAAATTAAGGACGATAGCGCGAAGGGTCGGATAGCGGCTACCCCTGTTAGATTGGTTGTTTCACATTCGGGGCTGAAACCCCTCGAACCTCTGACTTTGTACCATTATCTTTATGCCCCTTCATGGTCTCCTAATGATAATATGAATGATGTTGGTTACGTTCTTATTATTTCTAGTGATGACGTAACTAATCACAACCTCTCTAACCCCAATTTCAATTCCCAAAACGATCCTCAAATTGTGATTTTTCCTGACAAAAATGTTGACCAAAGTAAAGGAGATATCGACAACACTGACTATGATAGCACAAGAAGCGAGGAGCCAGTACTCGAATGCAAAGGAACTCCACTTTGCCATCAACGTGGAATTTTCAGATACAGAAGAGCCAGATACAGTAATGGAAGGATCTCCGGGTCCAGAAGAAGAAGAAATAACAGAAGTATATCTAAGAAGTGGCAAGATGTTACCGCCAAGAACAGCTCCAACGGATAAGGGAAAACAGAAAATTACTCAAGAAGAAGTGTCTCCAGCAATGGACGAAGTGCAAGTTTGAAATGAAATTAAAAATTCAAACAAAGTGGATTACAATGTGCTATCTCATCTCAGGAAGTTGCCAGCCAAACTAAGCATTTACGATGCTCTGATCCTGTCAAAAGAGATGAGAGAGAATTTGATCAAGGCTCTACTTGATCTTAATATTTGCTTAGCACAGTTGGCTAGCACATCCTCAGATGGAGTTTACACTTTAAAAGAATAGCCTGGCGTAACCTTCACCGATGAAGATTTGCTACTCGGTACAGCTGATGAAAACCGTCCGCTCTACATTTCCGTCATCATCGATAGGTTCGTACTTTCAAGAGTATTAGTAGATCCTGGAGCATCGCTCAACATAATGAGTCTACGGACACTAGCCTACTTGGACATCGACGCCCGAGAACTTTCCATGGATAAAATGACGCTAAGAGGATTCAATCAGAAAGGAGAAAGAGCACTCGGATCTATAACACTACAAATGAAAGTTGGAAATCTAGTAACAACCACAAAATTCCATGTCATCGATGCGAATACATCGTTCAATACCCTGCTTGGTCGACCGTGGCTTCACGAGTACAATATGGTCCCGTCGTCACTTCACCATTACATCAAGTACTACAAAGACTTACAACCTTTCTCAATACACAAATTAGGCATTCACGAAGATGCAGCCTACAATGCTCCCCTGAAGAAAACAATACTTTTAAGAGAAATTGTGACAAGTAAAGTCGAAGATTTAGAAGAACTACGAGAACAGGACCATACAGCTCCAGTTCAATGATCTCCCGCCACTCCTTCGCAACGAGTTGGTGTTAGACCACACATCTGAGGTCAAGGCCGGGGACGTGGCCGAGGAAGGACTCACCAGATTATTGAATGAACAAAGCTGCCGATCAGCATTGAAGTAGAAGGAAGATCTGAAGAAGATAAAGAAACAATGATGATAAGTTAGAAGAAGCCTCAGTTCAAAATTTCTACGGATGATACAGAAAGAGACGAACATGAATCAATATATGATCAGATTAATCATTATGTGCAAGCCATGACTCTAACTTCGATCCATCCTCAAAAGATCGAGAGTATGGAAGTCAAGGAAGTCCATAATGATGGTTTCAAACCGATCAAGTTTTATGAAGCTTCTCCTTCTACTTCTGAACATTGTGTAACTTTTGAAGAAAATGATTCTAATGAATTGATGGAACTACCTTTTAGTTACTTTTCGCCCTATGTACAAAAGTTCTTTCAACAAGGACATGTGCCAAAGCAAATGCCAAAAGATAAGTTACAATCATTCGAAAATTTATGGAATATAAAAGGAAAGAAACTCAACTCAAAAGAAGGTCATGGGTTTGGTATGATCGGACCCGTCGATGACTTGGGATTTTGCATGGTTGTTACTAGTCAGCAAGTAGAAGATTGCCTGGACATCCAAGATGAATACGAAGATCAAACAATAGAAGAGGCTCTGCCAGAATTTGAAAAGGACAAATTAACAGTTGACAAACTAAAGGAAATCAGTCTCAGGACTGTGGAGCAGCCCCGACTAACTTTCATAAGTTCGTTGCTCAACGAAAGAGAAGTTATAGACTTGGTCAGGTTACTGTCAGAATTTAAAGATTGCTTCGCTTGGAGCTATGTCGAAATGCCTGGGCTATCTTTAGAGGTTGTAGTTCACTGACTTGGAGTGGATCAAAATACGACACTAGTAAAGCAAAGCTCCCAGAAGAATGCGCCTCGAAATCGAACAGAAAGTTACAGTAGAAATAAAGAAATTAATAGACGCTAACTTTGTCTGAGAAGAACAATATCCGACATGGCTAGCTAACGTCGTGGCAGTGAAGAAGAAAAATGGACAAATCCGAGTGTGTGTAGACATCAGGGATTTAAATAAAGCATGTTTGAAAGATGAGTTTCCATTACCGATACCAGAGTTAATGGTTGACATTGCATTGTCACACAAAATTTTCTCCTTTATGGATGGATTTTCAGGTTACAATCAAATCAAGATGGCTCCAGAAGATGCAACACTTACAACATTCAGAACCCTGATCGAGATTTACTGCTACACCGTGATATTGTTTGGATTGAAGAACGCAGGAGCAACAAACCAAAGAGCAATGATGAAGATTATCGATGACCTCATTTACAACTAAGTGGAATGCTACATGGATGACTTGGTCATCAAGAGCAGAGTAAAGAAAAACCACCAAAATGATTTGAGGATTGTATTTGAACAATTACGACAATACAATCTAAAGATGAATCCATTAAAGTGCGCTTTCGAAGTTACTTTTAGGAAATTTCTAGGATTTGTTGTCTGTCATCGAAGAATCAAAATCGACCTAGAAAAGATTAAAGTGATATTAGAAACGCCTCCTCCTAGAACCTTGAAATAATTACATGCTTTTCAAGGAAATTTGGCATATCTAAGACGCTTTATATCTAATTTGTCATGAAGGTGTCTCCCCTTTTCAAACTTACTTCAAAAGGATGTCACATGTCTTTGGGGAGAGCCGTGTTAATGAGCTTTTGAATATATTAAATGATATCTAATGACGCCTCCTGTTTTAGCAGCTCTTATCCCGGGTAGACCGTTGATACTTTATACTGCGGCTTTGGATGAGTCCCTCGGAACCTTACTTACCCAAGTCAATAATGAGAGTAAAGATAACACACTCTACTACCTGAGTCGACGTCTAATACTGATAGAAGTAAAGTATCCTCCTTTTGGTAAACATTATCTGTCTTTAGTTTCCAGCTCAAATGCTTAGACACTACATGTTGTCTCATATGGTCAATCTGATTTCGAAAGTTAATCTGTTGCAATATTTGATGACCCAACCAACACTTTTCGGACTCTTAGCAAGGTGGTTGATGATATTATTACAATTTGACATAACTTTTGTAGCCCTTCGCACTATCAAATGACAGATTCTGGCAGATTTTCTCGCAGTGCACCCACTGTCAGCTGGGTCTCCGCTCAATAACGAACTACCAGATGAACATATACTACAAGTAGAGCAGTCTAGTGCCAGACATTGGGAAATGTACTTCGACGGAGAGTCATCAGCCCGAAGAGACAAAGGACAATAGACAATGATACCCGGCAAGGCAGGAATCAGTTTAATCTTCGTGACTCCGGATCAGGCCATACTAAGATCTCTTACCACTTGCCAGAGCTGTGTACCAATAATGAAGCAGAATACGAAGCTCTAATCACTGGTTTGGAATTAGCAATACTAATGGAAATAATGGACATTGCCATTTATGGCAACTCATAACTCGTCATTCAACAAGTGGCAGGACAGTATAAAATTCTAAAACCAAGATTAGAAGAATACCACTGATACACGATGAAATTACTCGAGCAAATTTCGAGCGTGATATTCTATAAAATTCTTCGAGCAGACAACACCCACGCAGACGCTTTAGCTAAACTAGCTAAAGAGTTGGCTTGTCCACCCAAAGATTCTATAGATATTACGGTACAAGGATGTCAGGTTTTGTCACAGATCGACCTCGACAGTCTACATAAGCTTGGAAAAGAAGAGATAGCAGTTATAGTGGCAGAAGATACAGAAGATTGGCGTCAGCCATTAACAGAATATTTTCAAACAGGAAGGTTGCCAGAAGACAAATCATCAACACATCAGATTCAGAAGAGAGCTCTCTCATATGCATTAATGACAATGTTCTGTACAGAAGATCCTCCGATTAGATGTGGCTTAGATGCCTCAGCAGAGCAGAAGCACAGAAGATTGTCAAAGAAGTACTCGCTGGATTGTGTGGAGCTCACCAGCCAGGACCGAAAATGAAGATGAAAATCAAGAGACTCGGATACTACTGGCCGACAATGATGACGGACTGCATGGATACAACAAAAAAATGTCATCAATGCCAAGTGCACGGAGTGGTCTTGTACCAACCTCCAAATGTTCTACACCCCATGATCGCCTCGTGGTCATTCGATTGTTGGGGCACATATATAGTGGGTACGATAGAACCTCTGTCTTCGAAAGGACACAGATTCATACTCGCAGCCACAAATTACTTCTCCAAATGAGCAGAGGCAGTTCCATTACGAAAGGTTACACCAGAACAAGTTCTACAATTCTTCAAAAATCAGGTTGTCTGCTACTTCAGTGTGCCACACAGGATCATTTCTGACAATGGGTCCACCTTTAAGAGCATGAAAATCAACAACTTTATCAGAAGACATGGGATAGATTGGAGATACTCTACAATCTACTACCCAGAAGTAAATGGCCTGGCAGAAGCATTTAACAAGACACCTGTTCAAATTCTAAAGAAAATGCTCGATGACAACAAAAGAGGATGACACGAGAAATTGCTAGAAGCTTTATGGGCCTACAGGATGATAGTCATAACGCCGATGCAGTCTACGCCATATGCGCTTGTGTACGGGTCCGAGACAGTCCTTCCTCTAGAAGTTAAGATACCGTCACATTGGATAGCCTTCGCCAATAAAATTACAACAGAAGAGAATGACAAATTACGATTGGCAGAATTGGAAAGTGTCGAAGGAAAAAGATTGCTTGCACAACAAAATTTTGAACTCTACCAAGCAAGGATGATTCAAGCCCACAATAAGTTGGTCCGCCCGAGGTTGTTCAAAATTGGTAAGCTCGTGCTCATTCTCATAAGGCCTATCATTGTACACTGCAAGATAGACGTAAAATTTGAACTGACCTGGGAAGGACCATTTATGGTGGAGAAGGTTTACTTTGGAGGATTGTACCAATTAGTAGATTCTCAAGGGGAGAGACCCATGTTGCCAATAAATGGACGATATCTCATGAAATACTACGCGACATAAGGAATCTGGAGAAAGATTTCCGTTTTGATGTAGAATAGGGCCAGTGTCTGTGACTGGGTCCAAATTTTGTAATAAAGTAAAGTTAAACGAAATAAAATAAATTTTATCACAAAAATATAATACACTTGTTGAAATTTCTAAATCTAAATCTCATAAAATTATATTAAATAAGATAATGGCATCAAAACAATTATAAAACTTTTTAAAATTTGAAAGATAATGATTTTTGTCCTTGTTCTTGTCTGTACACAACACCACCCACTGACATTTCCCCTGTTTACTTGTGTAGGCAGTGTCGGGTTTTGAGTTGGTGTTTGCCTCCGTATATGGCTTGGACTTTGCGTCTTGAAAAAAGAAACAAATGAAACGAAGGCTACAAACATGAAGTCAATGAGGAAAAGTGGTTGCAGAGAGACCAGACAGACTTCAGGATACGGAGGAAATGGAGGATTTGTCGACCTACACCTCCTCGACGTGAGGCATACTCAGGTTCCATCCATGATCACTACTCCGGAAGGCGGTCTTGTTACTGCTTCAGCCGAGAGAGTCCCAGATGCATTATTGGCCCGTACAAAGAGAAGAAATGCAAATCGCCGCAAGCATCACCTCTTGGACAAAATGGAGAGGAGACAGGTGACCCTCGATCTGCAGCAATGCACCAAAAAAACTTGGTTTGCAATCGCCAAACAATGCAGTAATATATGCTATCAAAAATATGTTATGGTCAATACTTTGACTTAAATAATACTAGCAGCTAGTGTATATAAATATAATTTTATGGAAAATAATTTACACACTAGGGGTACTACGCAAGTATACTTATCGTATCAAGTAATATAGGGCTTTAAATTAAGACCCCAGTATCGATCCCACGAGGAGGATTATAGATTTTTCTTTTAAATATTTTGATTTTATTTTTATGTATTTTTTTAAAGTTAAAAATTTAATATTTAATTTACTAGATGCAGAAAAAAAGCAGTAATAAAGTAATGATTTATGAAAATAAAATAAGCAAACAACTTTCTTCCTTTTAGTTAATCCAAGATTTTTTAGATAATGTAATATTTGTGGAGAATATAAATTTATGGTATTGTGCCAAATAGAAGTATTCCTATTCTTTACCTTCGCTCGATAGTATAAAGAACATTGGCTAATCTATAGATCAGGTCTGGATGTATTGTTAGTAGAATGGGTTAATCTAGGCTCACACTACTAGATGTCCAAGGGTGGCTATGGTCGGCCCTACTAGTGACCCTTCCCTTCTCTATAAACCAAATTACAAGAATTTAGCCTGTCACTCTAAAAACTTATCAATTCTACGACCAATAAATATTATCTTCCTATTTATTTGCACTTCACCTTGAATAACCCGCATAAGGCCTTGGACTACCCAAGGATTCAAATGATATCTACTAGTTAAGAATTTATCTCCTTCTAGGTCTCAAAACTCTTCAAAAGATTTTAACAATTTAAATGACCAATTTAAATAGTAAATTAAGATCCGGTATTAATATCATCACAATGTTTAAAATATATATATAGTTTTTAATTCTCCAACAAATGTTATATTATCTTATTTATCTTTTCATAATTGAAAGGAGAAAGTAAAGTAACTACTCAGAACACATTGAATTTAAACAACAAAACATATAAATAAAAATTTGAATCAAAATACAAATACTTATCTCAAGTGTTTCTCCAATTGAACCTCTGAATCCTTTTGACTCCAAAGTAAATAGACTTCAAAAGCAATGACTCTTCAAATACTGTCAATACAAACTTTAAATAAACTCACTAAGAAACTATAAATATGGCCCTTAAAATATTTCTCTAATCTCTCTAAATGGAACTATAGGATCTCTCTCTAATTTTAGGCTATGTGGGGCATGGGGCTAAGTTGGGCATTTTTCTCTGAAGGAGTAGCCTTCTATTTATAGGCTTCAAGGGTTGCCTTGAAGCACCTCTTCAAAATTAGTCCAGGTTCAACGAATCTTCTAAAAGGTGTGTCTGGCGCCTAGGCGCCGGGCTCCGCGTCCAGTTCTTCGCACCTCTTCACTTTGGATCGCACCTCTTCGCGATCCTAATCATTTCCAAGCGTCCAAATACAATGTATCACATGTCCTATAATCTAGGAATAACTGCCAATCTTCTAGATGGTCCAATAACCGCTCACACCGTCAAAATAACCGTCCAAAAGTTGTCAAAAATTTTACAGAATTCTGTATCGAACTGGCGCTTAGGTGCCGGATTCTGGCGCCTAGGCGCTAGGCCAACTATTTTGACAATTTTGTATTTTAGCTCATTTTTGCTCCTTTTTGCTCCTTTTTCATCTTTTTTTCTTTCTTGAACATTTTTGCATCACCTACATCGAAAACACAAAAATACCTTTCATTAAAGCATAATATTCATAAGAATTTGATCAAAATCAAGGCATAAAAATAGGTATTTTTTTCATGGAACAAAATCCCCCAAACTTAAACATTACTTGTCCTCAAGTAACCGTTTTTACTATATAAAATGTATAACAATTGGAATAAAAGGTAAATATTTAAGATTTCTTATAATTTTTGATTTTATAAAGGCTTTAGTAAATCATTAACCGAATTTTACTAACTAAGTTTAATTTTAAGAATTTAAAGAATATTTAGCTACAAAATCATAAGATTTCAAAAATTTTTCATTCACTTCGAAAATAATTGTAGTTTATTATATTAAGATTACATAAATTATTTACAAGAAAAAGATCTTCATGAAAATCTTTTCTAATAAAGATTCATGCATAAAGATTAAGTAAAATATGTAATCAGTTTTTTTCTTATAAGCTAATTCAAGTGAAGCCAATTTTTGATTAGGCATCACCTCAAGCTTCTCCTCTCTTTTGTTTCTCTTTTTTTTTTTTAAGAGAGGATTACTATATCTGGATAGCCTGTTAATGGTTTTGAACTTCACTATCCTTAACATATATTTTCAAACTTATACATTTTCACTTAATTACTATAACATGAATAGATTTCAAAAAGAATTTCAATTTTTTCTTTTTCAAGTTATTATTTTGTTTTCTTAATACTTCTAAAATTCAATTATTTCTACTATGAATAGAAAATTTTCTTAATCTTACTCTTCTTTAAGTTCAATAATTCTATTCTTAAAATCAATCAAAGTTATTAAAATTTTGATTAAGTCTACTAAATTATTTATAATTTCAAAAATTTAAATGATCTTAAATAGATTCTTCATTCCTATGTTATGTTAATATATTTTTTAGAAAATATTAGTTCATTAAGGACAAATAAAATTTAAATTTGCATGTATTTTCCCTTTCCCCAAACTGAAGCTTTGGTATATCATGAAAAAAAATTTAAAGTATGAGAGAAAGAAAGGTATAATTTAAAAAGGAATTTTTATATGTATGTAAAAGCAGTCTAAAAAAAGAAAAAATTACTTCTACACATGCTTTTTATGAATATTACTGAAATAACGAAGCATATATAAAAGTAAGCAGGCTCATATATATATATATATATATATATATATATATATATATATATATATATATATATATATATCAATATATATATATATATATCAATAAATTGAATTAAATGACTATACTACTCAAAGTAACATAAACGTAACAACATTACTAACTATTAAGAATACTAAACAAGTAGGTTGAAACGAAAATAAACATTAATTCATCCAAATTTCAGTCTTCAATACAACACACTAAATATCTAAAACAGTCTCAACATCAAACAATCTACACCAAGTTTCATAAACAAATCTACACTAACAAACAACAAACAACCAACAGTACTAGCAAACAAAAATAAACTAACAACAGAATCAGCACATCTCAGAGGTAAATCAAGCTACCAATCACTATCTGTAGCTTCGTCATCGTCATCACCAAAAGAAAGCTCCACATCCTTTGGATCAACATACGGTGTAAATCTAGGATCGGTAGGAAACTGAATATCATGCTCACTCTTCAAGAATCTCACTAAAGACTTTGAATACTCAGCATCATAATCACTTTTCCTTTGGCTATAATCAAATAGATGATCAATCTTCTAATCTATAGTATCTACTCTGCAGTGAGTTAGAAATAACTCATTATGCTGCTCCAGAAATTGATCATGCATCTATTCCCAAAAACTAGATGGTGGCTCTGCAATAGAAGTAGAAGGTCTAGAAGTAGAAGCTCTACCTGGAGTACGTACAGAAGTAGAAGGACCAGTAGATCTCTTCCCTCAAAGACGATCATAAATGCTCACACTCTCCTGCCCAATTGGCTTCGTAGTCTTCAACTTCTCCTCTGATATATCAGCAGAAACTCCATTACTCATGCATAAAGAATGAATCAAGGATGGGAATCCTAATCCAATAGAAGTACTGGATCTAGCAATCGATTCCACTGACTCATAAATAATACTGCCAACATCTATCGGCTTCCTCTCCTGAATGCAGTAGTTCAGGATAGCTCCATCTCTGGTAACTTCGCTCAGGTGGTTGGAATGTAAAAGTCTAGCAGAAATAAAATAATGCCATGCCTTTGAAATACATTTAGCTTAGAAGATTTGAAGTTTACCCGTTTGTCGTTCCGAATCTTCCAAGTTCCAGTGCCATCAGTCAGATATGCAATAATCATCTCAAGATCTCCCTTAGATGGAGATAAACCAGGATAGTAGCACTCGATGGTAGGTGGCAGGCCATAGAAAATATTGATCCGTTTTGGAGTAAATCCTACTCCAACACCTCTAACGAAGACTTCATAGTCTTCCGCATCCAAAAAGTTAGCATAAAACTCGCGTACAATAGGAATAACAGCAACAACAGTGAAATAACAGAATCGTTGCCAGTTGTGTGCAACGATCGTGTTCTCGATCATTTCACCAGGATTGTAAAAACTGCGTTCTGAGAAAAATTTTCTTGACGTCGCAAATTCGTGATAACGAAAATGCGCTGCCGCAGTCGAAAACTTGCTGCCGTCAAAGTTTTCTCGTGCCTTTCCTCGCTTAGATTTTGGTGCCATTTAAACGCGAAAGATAACACAAATAAATTATAGAATCAAAGATTTAAACTCTTTTTAAGCTTGAGAAACTTATAATGAGTTTAAGAATCCATGGTGAAACTCTAAAAATCAAAATTTTTCTAAAAATTTTGATTTTTAGCAAAAAATAGGAAAAATTATGGTAAGAATAAAAAATAAATGGATTAGAAGGTAGATCTGACCTCGAGATGAAGAAATCAAGTGATTTCGGGCTCAAAAACTTGATGTTTTGACCTCAAAATGGATCTAGAGGGTGGATTTTTGTGAAAATGAGGAAGGGGATGAAACTTAGGCGTCAACCATGGCTAATAGGGTTTAAGTGCTAATTTTCGGTAAGCAGGCCGAACCGGCGCCTAGGCGCCGAATTCTTGCGCCTAGGTGCCAGACTCGCCTTTCACAAAAATCACTTTAAAAATTTTATTTTCCACAAAAACTCATAAATTCAACTTCCAATTTACTCAGATTAGAGTAGTGCTTCAGTTTCCAACTTCCAAAATATTTTACAAAAAATTTTTTAAACATTAAATCCACCAATTAAACACAAGGTTTAAAACTCTTCTAATTCCATTCATCATCTTCAATTTTGGCTCAATACAATACAGATAAGTATAGTAATATGATTCAAGTCCTAACAAACAATCAAACTACACAATTTCAAAGCAAATACAACACACATTGAACAATAAATCAAACACTCCAACAATACAATCGATTTACTAAATCGATACAACGACACACTAATAAAAGTCTAGATCACACCACAATAACTATCTAATATTCGAATTAGAAATTCCCATTCTCTTCATAATTAAGATTACTCGGCCTACTTGGGAAGAATACTAACGCTCTCGGAAAATCCGCAGTCGTTTTCTCGTCGATCCATTTGTTCTTCGCATACATCTCCACTTGAGCATCTTGATAAGCTGCTAGATGATCAAATTGAAGCTTCGCTTCGCCATTCCAGATGTTCAATTTGATGATACATCTCATGGAGGCGATCTCCAATACTTTTGAATTCTGCTTCAAACTTATCTAGACGACTTGAAATTTTCTCCAAACTTACAGTGATAAAACCATTGAAGTAGGGTTGAGGATCCTTTGAACCTTTGTCCCTAGCCTCTTCTCCAAGATTTCTTCTCTCCATTTCTTCAAAAATCCTCTCTAATCTCTCAAGAATGAAGTGTCTAGGTCGTGATTTTGGTTACTTAGGGATTGGGGACGAAGATGGGGTGATTTAAAGGAGAAAATCGTGTGAAAAACTGAAAATTTTCGATTTTTACACGATCCAGTAACTGTGGCGCTTAGGTGCCAAATCTAGCGCCTAGGCGCCAGACCCATCGATACACAGTTTATTCTGGCGCTTAGGTGCCGAATTCTGGCGCCTAGGCGCTAGAACCATGTTCGACTCCGTTTCGCCTATCGTCAAATTTCAAAGTTTCGTTCTCCAAAATAGATAAATTAGAATGGTGAGATCAATATAGACTTAGTAACACAAATTATAAACAATCATTATGAAGGTTAACTTGATCTCCTTTTTTACTAACATATGAAATGGAGTGATCCAACGTTCAAACTTATATACTTCGAGATAATTTTTAGCTTAAGTCAATGAAGACTTGTTAGCATCCAATTTTCTAAAGTTATATAAAATTAGTCAAGATCGAGGCATAACCTTACATTGAAAATGTAAAAACACACAAAAAATAACTATGGGTTGCCTCCCACAAAGCGCTTGGTTTAACGTCATCAGCTCGACCTAAATAAGTCTTTAATTAGGTTGACTTAACTCGTAAGCCTCTTTACAAATCATTTTAATGTCTCCCAAATAAGGCTTCAGTCTTAATCCATTAACTTTAAATATTTTTCCTATTTTGTGGTCTTTAATATCCACAGCTCCATAATGGTATACTTTCTCAATTATATAAGGTCCTATCCATTTAGATCTTAATTTTCCAGGAAAAAGTCTTAAACGAGTATTAAATAATAATACTTCTTGTCCAGGCTCGAATATTTTTCGTGAAATATTTTTATCATGTAATATCTTCATTTTCTCTTTATAATTTTTTGCATTTTCATATGATTCATTTCTTATTTCATCCATCTCATTTAATTGTAATAATCGTTTTTCTCCTGTAGTATTTAAATCAAAATTAAACTCCTTTATCGCCCAATAAGCTTTATGTTCAAGTTCAACAGGTAAGTGACAATGTTTACCATAAATTAACCGGTAAGGTGACATTTTGATTGGTGTCTTATAAGTTGTTCTATAAGCCCATAATGCAGAATCAAGTCTATCAACCCAATCAATTCTTTTAGGATGAACAGTCTTCTCAAAAATTCTTTTAATTTCTCTGTTTGATACTTCAGCCATTCCCCTTGTTTCGAGGGTGATATGCAATTGCAATTCGTGTTTGATTCCAAATTTTTCCAGTAATGATTGAATTCTTATATTTCTAAAATGACTTCCACCATCTGTGATAATTACCTTAGGCATTCCAAATCTTGAAAAAACTATTTTCTTTAAAAATTTTGAAACACTTTTGGAATCACAATTAGGTAAAGCTATAACTTCAATCCACTTTGAAACATAATCAACTGCTAATAAAATATAAATCTTTCCAGATGATGGTACAAATGGTCCCATAAAGTCTAAACCCTATATATCAAAAATTTCAACCTCCAATATATAGTTTAAAGGCATTTCATCTTTTCTAAATATATTTCCCATCCTTTGACATCGATCACAAGTTTTCACATAATGTCTCACATCTTTAAACAAGGTAGGCCAATAGAATCCTAAATTTAAAATTTTAAATGCAGTTTTATCTACTCCAAAGTGTCCTCCAAAATCGGAATCATGACATTTTTGAATAATAGCAAAAGTTTCTTCATAAGGTACACATCTTCAAATTACAGAATTTCTTCTAATTTAAATAAATGAGGATCTTCCCAAATATAAGATTTAGCATCATTTTTAAATTTCTTAATATATTTGTTATTCAATCCATAAGGTAGAATATTGCTAACTAAATAGTTAACTATATCCGCATACCAAGGTGTTTGGCATCCTTGAATAACATATAAATGTTCATCATGAAATTTCTCATTTATATTTTCCTCAGTAATAACATCATTCTTAATTCTAGATAAATGATTGACAATTTGGTTATTAGTTCCTTTTCTATCCACTTTTTGAAAATCAAATTCTTGTAGAAGTAAAACCCATCTTATCAGTCTATGCTTAGCATCTTTTTTTGACATTAAATATTTAATAGCAGAATGATCAGTATGAACTATGCATTTGGTACCAAGAAGATAAGGTCTAAATTTATCAAAGGCATAAACTATAGCTAAAAGCTCTTTCTCAATAGTAGTGTAATTTCTTTGAGTTTCAGTAAGAGTTTTACTAGCATAATATATAACTTTGAAAAGTTTCTCATATCTTTGTCCCAATACAGCTCCAATTGCAAAATCACTTGCATCACACATTAATTCAAAGGGTTTATTCCAATTCGGTGCAATAATTATAAGTGTAGTTATTAATTTTTCTTTTAAAATATTAAAAGCATTAATACAGTCTTCATTAAATTCAAATTTAACTTCTTTTTCCAATAAATGACAAAGAGGTTTAGCAATTTTAGAAAAATCCTTTATATATCTTCTATAAAATCCAAGCATGTCCCGAAGACTTCTCACATCAAGATATGATAGTAGGTGGTTGCAATTCAACCAATAATTTTCACTTTTGCTTGATCAACTTCCATCCTTTTTTGTGAAATTTTGTGACCAAGTACAATGCCTTCTGTGACCATAAATTAAAAATTTTTCCAGTTCAGAACTAAATTTGTTTCTTCACATCTTTTCATAACTTTGGAAATATTTTCCAAACAAGATTCAAAAGAATTTCCAAAGACTGAAAAATCATCCATAAATATTTCAATTCTTTTGTCAATCAAATCACAAAATATTGACATCATACATTTTTGAAAAGTTGCAGGTGCATTACATAAACTGAAAGGCATTCTTCTAAACGCAAATGTTCCATAAGGAATTGTAAATGTTGTTTTCTCTTGGTCATCAGGAGCGATAGGTAATTGATGATAACAAGAATATCCATCCAAAAAACAGAAATATGAGTATCCAGCTAATTTATCAAGCATTTGATCCAAGAAAGGTAAAGGAAAATGATCCTTTATAGTGGCATCATTTAATTTCCGATAATCAATGCAAATTCGCCAACCAGTAACTTGTCTTGTAGGAATTAGTTCATTTTTATCATTGACAATGACGATTACTCCTCCTTTCTTCGAACACAATGAATAGGACTTACCCATCAGGTTATCCGAAATAGGATAAATAATTCCAAGCATCTAACCATTTTAAAATTTCTTTTTTAACAACCTCTTTCATGATAGGATTTAATCTTCTTTGAGGTTCAATAGTAGGTTTAAAATCTTCTTCCATTAAAATTCTATGCATACAGATGGAAGGGCTTATTCCTCTTATATCAGCAATAGTCTAACCAAAAGCTTTCTTGTAATTCTTTAACACTCCTATTAATTTTTCTTCTTGTTCTAAACTTAGTTTAGAAGAAATAAGAACAGGTAAAGTTAATGAATTTCCAAAAAAAGCATACTTTAAATGTGCAGGTAACATTTTTAATTGTTGTTCAGGGGCTTTTTTATTTGAGGGTAAAAGTATATCATTTTGTGTTATGTCCAAAATTTCCCAGTTATCTTTAATATAATGAGTTTCTTTAGATAATTCTTCTTCTTTTAGTTCTTTATTTTCATCAGTTAATAATTCAAAATTTTCTTCAGAAATGACTTTACATCTTTCTTGATAATGTTTTTCAATTATAAAATCAATAATATCCATTCGATAGCATTTTTATTTATCAGGGTGTTTCATTGATTTAAGAACATTGAATTTAATCTCTTGATCATTAACTCTTGTGGTTAATTCTCCTTTTTGCACATCAATCATAGCTCGTCCAGTAGCTAGAAAAGGTCTCCCTAAAATAATTGGTATTTCTTTATCTTCTTCCATTTTAAGTACAATGAAATCCACAGGGAAAATAAATTTATCCACTTTAACAAGAACATCCTCTATAACTCCTTTAGGGTAGGTGATAGATCTATCAACTAACTGAAGTGTTACAGTGGTGGGAGTAATCTCTCCTAAATTCTACCTTTGAAAAATAGAAAATGACATGAGATTAATGCTTGCTACTAAATCACATAAAGCTTTTCCACAAAATTTTTCTCCAATAGCACAAGGTATAGTAAAACTTCCAGGATCTTTAAGTTTCTGAGGTAATTTCTTTTGAATTATTGCACTACATTCTTCACTTAGTGCAACAGTTTCAAAAGCTTCAAATTTTCGTTTCTTACTTAAAATATCCTTCATAAATTTTGCATAAGTTGGCATTTGTTCCAAAGCTTCAGTAAAAGGTATGTTAATGGTAGGTTTCTTAAAAATTTCAAAGAACTTAGAAAATTGATGATCAAGCTTCTGCTATTTTAGTCTTTGAGGAAAAGGTGGTGGTGGTTTTTCAACTTCCACATTAATAGGAATAATAGTTTGATCTTGACTAGGAGAAGGAGTTTCTTTAGGTTTTTCAATCTCTTCAACCTCAATCTCATTTTCAATTTCATTCTGCATTCTTTCTTTTGATTCCTTTCCACTTCTAAGTTACACAGCTTTAACATGTTCATGTTCTTTTCCAGTTTCTTTTGGATTGATTTCAATATTACTAGGAAGTGTTCTTGGAGGTCTGTGATTAATTAAATTAGCGATTTGTCCCACTTGATTCTCAATATTACGAATAACAATGTTTTGATTTTGTAATTGATTACTTATTTGTAAAATTAATTCTTCTATAGATAACTTTTTCTGTTGATTATTAAATCCAGGTGGTTTATAGTTTGAATTTACTTGATTGTTCCAATTTCCAGTTGGATGAGATTGATTATTACCCCATTGTTGTGCATTATTCCAGTTAAAATTAGGGTGATTTTTCCATCCAGGATTATAATAATTGGAATAAGGGTTATTTTTACTAGCAATAGCTTATAAAGTTTCAATAGTTTGAAAATCTTCATTATTAGCAGAGTTGTTATGTGATATATTGATAGCAAAATTATCTAACTTCTTAGATATTGCAGCTACTTGTGAAGCTAAGATAGAAAAGGCTTCGTTATCATGAATACTTGCCATTCTTTTAGGATTAATCCTTTCAGAAGGCCATTGAAAATTATTGTTAGCCATTTTTTCAATTAAAGCATAAGCTTCTTCAAATGATTTAGCCATTAAAGATCCTCCAGCAGCAGCATCAATAATTGATTTAAGTGATCCAATAAATCTGTTATAAAATGTTTAAATAATTAACCAATCAGGTAAAGCATGATGAGGACATTTTCTTAATAGTTTTTTTAAATCTTTCCCAAGTTTCATAAATTGTCTCCCCGTCAAATTGACTAAATGAAGTAATATCATTTCTTAATTTAGCGAGCTTTAGAAGGAGGAAAATATTTAGCAAGGAATTTTTGTGCCATTTCGACTCCATGTTTTAATAGAACTCGTTGCTAATGAGTTCAACCACATCTTTGCTTTATCTCTTAAAGAAAAAGGAAAGAGTCTAAGTCTAACAGCATCATCAGAAACATTGTTATATTTAAAGGTAGCACAAAGTTCAAAAAACTAGCAAGGTGAAAATTTGGATCCTCATTTGGTGTTCCCCCAAATTGATTATTTTGAATGATTTAAATAATAAACGGTTTAAGCTCAAAAGAATTAGCATCTACAGTAGGTATTTGAATACTACTATGAAGTTCATCAATTGTAGGGTTACCATAATCCCTTAATGGTTTGTAAACATTTTGTTCATTAATTTCAATTGGATTTTGTAAATTATTATGTAAATTAGCCATCTCTTGATATTGTTGAATTTGTTTTCCTTTTTTAATTCTTCTAACAGTTCTTTCTAATTCAGAATCTAAAGGTAATAATCCTTCGTATTCAGAATTACGCATAAAAAAGTAAATAAAAAATAATAAAATTATATATATATTTTTATTTTTATTTTTATTTTTTCTTTTGTTGTTTTTTTATTTTATATTTTATATTTTAGACAATAAAAGAAATAAATAAAATAAAATATTTAAAATCTAAAAGCTTTGCCTCCCCGGCAACGACGCCAAAAACTTGACCATCGATCCGCAGCAATGCACCAAAAAAACTTGGTTTGCAATCGCCAAACAATGCAGTAATATATGCTATAAAAAATTTGTTATGGTCAATACTTTGACTTAAATAATAATAGCGGCTAGTGTATATAAATATAATTTTATGGAAAATAATTTACACACTAGGGGTACTACGCAAGTATACGTATCATATTAAGTAATATAGGGCTTTAAATTAAGACCCCAGTATCGATCCCACGAGGAGGATTATAGATTTTTCTTTTAAATATTTTGATTTTATTTTTATGTATTTCTTTTAAAGTTAAAAAGTTAATATTTAATTTACTAGATGTAGAAATAAAGCAGTAATAAAGTAATGATTGATGAAAATAAAATAAGCAAACAACTTTCTTCCTTTCAATTAATCCAAGATTTTTTAGATAATGTAATATTTGTGGAGAATATAAATTTATGGTATTGTGCCAAATAGAAGCATTCCTATTCTTTACCTTCGCTCGATAGTATAAAGAATATTGGCTAATCTATAGATCAGGCCTGGATGTATTATTAGTAGAATGGGTTAATCTAGGCTTACACTACTATATGTCCAAGGGTTGTTATGGTTGGCCCTACTAGTGACCCTTTCCTTCTCTATAAACCAAATCACAAGAATTTAGCCTGTCACTCTAAAAACTTATCAATTCTACGCCCAATAAATATTATCTTCCTATTTATTTGCACTTCACCATGAATAACCCGCGCAAGGCCTTCGACTACCCAAGGATTCATGTGATATCTACTAGTTAAGAATTCATCTTTTTCTAGGTCTCAAAACTCTTCAACAGATTTTAACAATTTAAATGGCCAATTTAAATAGTAAATTAAGATCCGGTATTAATAACATCACAATGATTAAAAAATATATATAGTTTTTAATTCTCCAACAAATGTTATATTATCTTATTTATCTTTTCATAATTGAAAGGAGAAAGTAAAGTAACTACTCGTAACACATTGAATTTAAACAACAAAACATATAAATAAAACTTTGAATTAAAATACAAATACTTATCTTAAGTGTTTCTCCAACTGAACCTCGGAATCCTTCTGACTCCAAAGTGAATAAACTTCAAAAGCAATGACTCTTCAAATACTCTCAATACAAACTCTAAATAAACTCACTAAGAAACTATAAATATGACCCTTAAAATATTTCTCTAATCTCTCTAAATGGAACTATAGGATCTCTCTCTAATTTTAGGTTATGTGGGGCGTGGGGCTATGTTGGGAGTTTTTCTCTGAAGGAGTAGCCTTCTATTTATAGGCTTCAAGGGTTGCCTTGAAGCACCTCTTCAAAATGTGTCCAGGTTCAATGAATCTTGTAGAAGGTGTGTCTGGCGCCTAGGCACTGGAATCTGGTGCCTAGGCGCCGGGCTCCGCGTCCAGTTCTTCGCTCCTCTTCACTTTGGATTGCACCTCTTTCACGATCCTAACCATTTCCAAGCTTCCAAAAACAATGTATCACATGTCCTATGATCCAGGAATAACTGCCAATCTTCTAGATGGTCCAATAACCGCTCACACCGTCAAAATAACCGTCCAAAAGTCGTCAAAAATCTTACAGAATTCTGTATCGAACTGGCACTTATGCGCCGGATTCTAGCGCCTAGGCGCCAGGCCAATTATTTTGACAATTTTGCATTTTAGCTCCATTTTTACTCCTTTTTGTTCCTTTTTCATCTTTTTTTCTTTCTTGAACATTTTTACATCACCTACATCCAAAACACAAAAATACCTTTCATTAAAGCATAATATCCTTAAGAATTTGATAAAAATCAAGGCATAAAAATAGGTATTTTTTTCATGGATCAACAGGCTCTGGAGCTTGCCGCCGCGCTAACTCCCATTCCTGAAGATTCTTACAATTCTGAAATGAGAGAAACTGAAGACAGTGCACCGCACACCGATACCAAGTCGGAGAGTGCAGAGGATCCCGTGCCGACATTCAATCCAATGGAAGAAATTTTTACTGGGTGTCCGACTTGCAACTCAGGTTTAGGCAGAGTGACTACAGTGTCAGAGGCATTTTCAGAATGCCTGGAATGTCATGTATTACAGCTTGAAGCATATGGCACATTTGAGGCATATGCAGCTGCCTCAATGTTACTCAGGAGCCGGGAATATCTTGAGGTGGAGCCATACGTACTGCAGTTTGTCCTACTGCAGTTGCCGCGAGGAGTTTTGGACTACGTCATGGAAAAGATTAGAAGAATCAAAAAGCAAGAATTTCAACATTATGAAGACATACAAGGAAAGTTTGTCAATATTCTGGAAGGACTCGAGCTATGCACTGACGTATTCTCGAGGAATGAGGAAGAAGAAATTTTGTACTGCATCGACACCCTACAGGCATTGGGCAGAGCAAGCCGTCTGAGGCTAAGGACATACACAGAGCCATCAAAATAGAAAAGAGGAATGGGCAGAGTCACTATTCAGTGTGGCTATTGTTATAACTTTACGATAGATCGACAAGGTAATCCCCTATAGATTTTATAGCATGATGAGGTGGATCTGATGCCGCCACTGATTAAGAAGATGATAAAGAGGATGGTCGAGTGGCATGTGTTGCATGTAGACTGTATTTCTAACAGTTGCATCATAAATATTTATGAGGACTGAGACTCTATCCCGCCTCATGTCAACCACCATGACTTTGTAAGACCCTTCTGCACGGTCTCCCTTATAAGTGAAAGCAATATCTTATTTAGACGAGAAAACCAAACCATTGGACCGGGAGAATTCTGAGGTTCTGTTGAAATCCCCCTACCAGTAAGATCAGTACTGGTGTTGAAAGGAAATGGAGCAGATTTAGTGAAATACTGCATCCTAGGAGTTCAAAGAAAAAGGGTGTCAGTCACCTTCAGAAGAATGGATGAAGACAAAGCACCATTTTACTATGAGCCAGATCCAAAATTGGAGAACCTTCGTCCTTTACCACAGTGACAGCTGTACCTCCGGGTGTTCGCTAGGGGAATTTTGTTCCGGAGCGTAACCTTGGCAGGTTGGTTCGTCCCCTCAGCAATCTCAGATAGCAGAAATCTACTACCCCTTTCAACGGGCCATGACAGTCGATGTCGCTACTTTTGCAGCAGCCAAATGATGTGATATGTCAGCTCTGTTATGTTTTGTACACATGATCTACTTTTGATGTTTGTCAGCATACGATCAATTGTACTACTTTCAGCAGAATCAATGAAAGTTTTTTATTTTTAGAAACACTTTCCTTTTAGGTGCGATAGTCAAAATCCATTGAGCCATGTGCTTGGTTCCAAAATGAAAAGGACAAAAATAATAATGCAGAAGAAAAAGATAAAATCATAACAAAGTGAAATTTAAATTGAAATGAACCCAAAATCTAAATCAAATGAAAATGAGATTGAAATGAAATCAAAATTGAAATTTAAAATCAAAACTCAAATCAAATGAAACATAATGAAACAAAACAAATTGAAAGAAAATGATAAATAAAAGACAAACAAATGTCAATCTTCTCTCTCAAAATTCTGAGTCCTTGCACTCATCTTTAAACCCCCTCGCTTTCGCAGGCACTCTACGAAATGTGACACTTTTCATATAACGCCATTCCTCACAGATTTGAAATATCTCGAAATTCTGCAAATCTTGCAATGGCTACCGATCTTGGCCAAATTGCACCAAATTGCTCTCTTTAAAAGTCAAATACCAAAGTTTACCAAATTCTCCTCAAATGAAATCCCGGGATCAGTACCTAAGTTCTAATCCCTTTCTATCGCCTCTTTGGTAGGATGCGAGTCCTTGAGCTTTCCTCCCCATGATTCCCCAAAATTCCCTATTTTTCCATCAAGCTTTCGAGAAATTTTTCCGTCTTACATGAAATTCTGGGAACGGAGCTTAGTTATCTGATTCCCCTAAAATTCTCTAATTTTCCATCATCCTTCCGAGAAATTTTTCCACATTCCACGAAATTTCGGGAACGGAGCTTAGTCATCCAATTCCCCCGAAATTCCCTAATTTTCCATCTCCCTTCAGAGAAATTTTTCCTCCTTCCATGAAATTCCTGGAACGGAGCTTTGTCGTCCGATTCCCTCAAAATTCTCTAATTTTCCATCTCCCTTCCGAGAAATTTTTTTGCCTTCCATGAAATTCTGGGAAAGGAGCTTAGTCGTCCGATTCCCCCAAAATTCCCTAATTTTCTATCATCCTTCCAAGAAATTTTTCCGCCTTCCATGAAATTCTGGGAACGGAGCATAGTCGTCCGATTCCCCCAAAATTCCCTAATTTTTCATCTCCCTTCTGAAAAAATTTTCTGCCTTCCATGAAATTCCGGGAACGGAGCTTAATCGCCCGATTTCCCCAAAATTCCCTAATTTTCCATCTTCATTCCCAAACATTTCCTACCTTCCATAAAATTCCGGGAACGGAGCTTAGTCGTTTGATTCCCTCAAAATTCCCTAATTTTCCATTTCCCTTTCGAGAAAATTTTCCACATCCACGAAAATTCCGAGATCGGTACTGAAATTCTGATTTCCCCTCAACACTCAAAATTTCACGCAAAATTAAAAATTTCAAATTTAAAATTCCGTAAATTCTGAAATTTCCATGAATTCCATAAAATTTAAAATGAAAATTGGAAACTCAAAATCAAATTAAAATTCGAAATTCAAAACTTAAATTGAAATCAAATCCAAATTCTACATATTAATTCTAAATCCAAACTCCAACTCCAAATTGATTCGGATCAGACTCCTTCAGAGTTTGAAAGCTTGAAATCTATAGCTTCTCTTACGAATGTATTCTATTTTTCTTTCCCAGCGAGAGTTCTCGGGACTTGAAACCTCCTCACTAAATTCTATGTTTTTCTTGAGTTTTGACTCAGACAATTGTGTTGGTTTTGTTGATTTCGTTGGTCAACACCAATACGTGCGGTGTGCTTGCCCAGCACACCACACCTAACCTCACTTTTGGTTGAGGTATAGTCTCTCTTTAGAATAGCCTAGGGTCTAGCCATAGGACTCTTCTGGTGACTTTCTTAGAAGACTACTCATGGAACCCTCACCATAGAAATTCAAACATTTCTTACTTCACTCGGAGTTTTCATATGCTTAAGGCGTAACCTCCAGTTTTGGGAGGAAGAGACCAAACATAAGATAGCCTAGGGGAAGTCACCTACAGGTGGTCAGGCCATAGAATCTACCTTGGGAGGTATGGAGCTTACACCACTCTCATACTACACACTCACAACCCTAAACAAGGCACATCACCTTTGCTCCCTAACTCTTTGGAAACTTATGTAAGTGGTTTTCCCAAGCTTTTAGCCTCAGGCTAGGGTTTGGCTAGTACCAACACATAGAGGACTAAATGAGGGTGACCCTTGGCCATGGCTCAATCTAAACAATTCCATATTACTTACCTTCAACCAATCCCAATTTGCCCAAACATTCCAAATTCCTAATCCCTTTTTCCAAAAATACCCAAAATACCCTAAATACCTAAAATGCCCCAAAACCCTGAAATCCTCCAAAATTTCTAAAATCACCCAAATTGCACATAATTCTCCAAAAATCATTCCAAAATACTCCCTACCACTCAAATTAACCAAAATTATCCAAAAATTGCCAAATTTCTCAAAAATCCCCAAAATGACCAAAATGCCCCTCTCAGCCCAAAATTCCAAAAATTCCATAAATTCCCTAAAATTCAAAAAATTCCCAAATATTCCCAAAATTTATTTTTGTCAACTACCACATGACCCAATTTGGCCAATTTAGCTCAATTTAACCAAAAGCCCCAATTTGCCCCATTTAACTCAAAATTGTCTAAATTAAACCCAATGTCTACACAATTGATCGCAATCTTACTGAATTTCAATTCCAAACTTTAATTCAACATCTCCAATACTAATCTAAACCAAATCCAAGTCCAAATTGACCCACATTTGAATTCAATTTCTCTTAAAACTCAAACTCCCTAATTTTGCCTAATTGACCCAAATCCCTCAAATTGACCTAACCTCAATCAATTCCTCCCCAATTTCAATTCTAAACCCTTCATAATACTCCCCTAAATTATATTGAACCATAAATTTCCCCCAATTTGAGCCCAAGTCTCATGCAAATCCACTTGAACCAAGTTTACCCAATTTTAACCCAAATCTAACACATGATCAAAATGTCCCAAATTCATTGCCTTAACCCTAAAATTTCCACTCAATTGTTGTTGGGAACTCTTTATGACATTCCCCTAAACCATTTGGAACCTTCAATTGGCCTTGGATCCAACCCTAGCTCAACCTAAACCCAAGTTGACCCAACTTATCCCAAATTGACCAAAATCCCAAAATCCACCAAATTGAACCCCCAAATGAATTCAAAAGCACTCCAAGTTTTCATGAAAAATATTCATTACAATCATATACATAATATTGATCAATCAATCTGGTCCAGATGAAACCCATACTCAAGTTAACCCAACTCAAACCCAAATCAACCCATTTGGACACATTATTCAAATTGAACAAAACTAAGCCAAATTTGACTAAACCCACTTCGTGGCAGCCAACCTTAGGCTTCCTAGGACTGGTTTGACCTGACTCAACCCAGGCCCCTTGAGTCATCGACTAAAGGTCCACCATTTTGGACCATTGGGTTTAGCCTTTTGGCTATGCTTAAGTCCCATCCTTAAACTCTTGTTTAAGCAACCTATCTGCCCAATTAAATGCACTGAACTCCTCCCCCACTCCTCTTCAGCCTGCCAGCCGCTTGCCCTATCCTTGCCAGCCGCCCTAGCCACCAGAACATCTCAACCTGAGCGCCCTTATACCCCTTAAAACCCAAAATTGAGTCTTGTCAGTGAGCGATCACCTCAATGATCAATGGTCCTGCTCAGCCCTCACTCTAGGTGGCCCAAGGCACTCATTGCCTGGCCCTAAGCTCCCCTCTCTGGCGAGCTCTGTAAAATTGCTCCTACACAGCTAGATTTCAAGTGCTAAAATTTTCTCCATAAAACTCTCCTAAATTGCTCCCAGACCTCATTCCAGCCAAGAGAAGAAGATCCCCACCATTCTCCTGCCCTGAACTCCACCACCTGAGCTCAATTTCTCAGTCAAAATTCAGGCCAGAAACATGACACTTCTCAAATCTCCACCAAAATCAAATTAACTTCACCCACACCACCCCACACCAAGAGAAGAAGTTCTCCAGTGAAAGCCCCATCACCATGCCACCCATCTGTGCTATCGGCTAGAGCTCCAAATCAGCCTTAGTCGAACTTGGGTCTAGGCATTTCACCACGAATAAAGGCTCAATCTGTAGTCTCCTTAGACTCTAACGAATGTGTTGAGCACATCCAATTGAGACTTCTCCTCTTGGACCAAGGTATGGAAACTTCTATTCATCCCGAGCTTCCATAAATTCTCCATTTCATTCTACTTAATTTCAATGCATGTTAGCCATATAGATATGTTCGTCTAGGCTAGACGCGTTGATAGAGACTGACCTTGCTTGATTTGGTTGAGTATCAAGCCAGATCTTAGGGTTTTGGTGTGGACGGCTCTCAGGTTGGACCAGATGGGGACGAAGCTCGGCGACCGTCAGATGGCGCGTATAACGTTTGGACGGCTCAGATGAAGTCGCACGGAAGCCCTTTCCGTAAAGCACGCGGTGACCTGGATGGCGGCGCCAAATCAGAGGACGCCGTGTGTGCTTTCAACGCCGCCAAGTATACAGTCAGCGTTGAGTCGGATAAGTAGGAAATTAGTATTTTCCTATTTATTTAAATATCCTAAACTTTAAAAATGCATAACTTTGCAAATAAAAATCATAAAAATAAACTAAAAATACTCTCTTGATCAGTGAACAGAGGAAAACAATGTGGAATTAAAATCAAAATATTTTGTTATATATTTAATTTTTAATCATTTATTTACTGTCCTAATTATTTTAATTCTCCACTTACATACATAATTCAGTATGACATGAGACATAGGGCTTTTGTAGAATCTGATCTTGGGAACATTCTCTGATTTTTCCAAGGTTAGAGGCTATGTCTACAGGGAGTTCTCTATTATCTAAGTTTAGGGCCATTTTCTTGAAAATTAATTATGGATATTAGTATGTTGTTCATAAAAATCCAGGAAAATTAAGGGAAGTGACTTAGGACTAGAGGACCCTGGAAAAATTATGGTTTGATTTAACTTACTAAAAATAACCCTAATTTGACCAAACACTCAAGACTGAACATAAATTAATTTGGTGCAACCACACATTAAAATGACATGAAATCAATTCTCCACTGTGCTTTAGGATTAGGAGAACCCTACATAAAAATTTCAAATCAATTGGAGTTAATTTAACCCACTAAATGAATTACCTAAGTGACATAACCATATTTGAAAATAAAAAATTCATAAAACCCAAAATATAACTAAAAAATTCACCAAATAAATTTTGAGAGTTCTCTAAGATCAGAGGAGTTCAGGAAAATTAAAATTGAAATTTTCATAAAATTTTCATTTTTAACCTATTTTTAAATATTTAAATAATTAAAATATCATAAAAATCATAAAAATATTAAAATTAACTAAAATGTCACATTTGGTCTCCTAATCACTTGGGAACCAACAAATATTTTTCCTAAGTCTCTAAGTAAGGATATAAAATTTTAAAAGGCTTAGGGTAGTTTTTAATATTTAAAAAATGGATTTTCCAAGCCTTTCACAAAAATAATTATAAAAAGTCAAAGAAAAATTAGAAAAATACAATGTTTGTTTCTTTGAGTTCCTTAAGCTCAAAAGATTTAAGAAAAATATAAAACCTAATTTTCCTTCTCAATTTTATTTTATAATTAATTAATACTCCAAAATTTAAAATAATTATAATAAATAAATTAAAATTTAAAAAATCACCAAAATTGGTCCAAGTGGTCCTCTGGTCAGTAGGAACCTCCCATAATTTGCCTAAGGACAGAAGTTTCACCTTGGTCATGTTGTTGAATTTCCATTAAAAATCCCTATTTTCCACTAAAATAATTATGTAAATTAAATTTAAAATAGAAAAATCATATTTTCTCCTCTAATATCTTAATTGACATGTGAGTGAGGTGAAATAAAAATTTCAAATTCATTTGAGCTTAATTTAGTGAATTATGAGATGAACAAACTTAAGAGGGCATAAAGGTAATTAAGGGACTTTAGCCTTAACTAATATTTAGGCTTAACCAAAGGGGAAGGGTTAATATTTGATCTTGATTTTCCTCTTGAATGATTGAAACATAGGGAACTAAGGGGTGAAAACCCATTAATCACCTTTAACATTAAACAAGAAATCCCAATTAATTAAGTCATCAAACTTTGGAAATTAATTAAAGCATAAATTATTAAGGTTAAGGGATGTGATAAGGAGGATTCTAATTCTTTGAAACTAAATCCCTAACCAATAAATTGATCAAACACCATCTAACTTTTACTGATGAAACCATAAAATGATAAATGAAATTAAAAAGAATGATTTTAAAATCTTAATATTAAATTAAAATAAAATTAAAATATTAAGATTAATTTAAAATAATTTAAAACATTATAATTAATCTGAAACATCATAATTAAACTAAAACAATGTTAAAATTAATTTAAAATAGTTTAAAAGTAAGTTTAAAATAATAAGATTAATTTTGAAATAATTTATAATTCATTATTAAACCAAATCAATTTAAATTACTGAAATTAGTCTGAAAAATTATAATTTAAAACATTAAAACTTAACTGAATTAAATTATTTGAACACTTTTCCAATTTAAAATAATTTGAAATATTCAAAAAAAATCAACTGAAACTTCACAACTAAATTGTATTAGTCTAAATCACTAATTCAACTTCAATTAAGAATGGTTAAGTTCTCTAATGGACTAATCTGCCCCTAAAGGTTTTCAGCCTTATAACTCCTAAATGAAGTGTCAAATGAAATGTCACCTTACTCATAGGATAATCAAATATCGGAGTTCATTGAGCAAGAACCAAAACTCAACTAAACTCCGGATGATCAATTCATCCGCATAATGAAATTCATTTGGACTTAAAATGATTCCAGAAGCATTGAAAATATGTTTAGGACTCGTCCTAAGAATTTTCTCAATCCAATGGGACATTTTAGAAGAATAATTGAACTTCATTGTCCTTTGATGAAGAAAATCATCCTCAAATACACCTTAGGAATTGACTAGTGATAGGATTATGATTTGGTAAACAACCAGGATCTTCTCTTAGCTTTACCTAGGTGTTTTCTTTCAAATATTTAAATGCCCTAACATGTGTTTTAAGTGCAGTTGGAAATGACGAGAAGACCCTCCAGGTACGCTTTTATTTTATTACAATTTACTTACCTGCGTTGCACTATATCTTCCTTTCTTACAATTTGCATGATAAACAACAATGTCACCCTGTATGAAAACTGAAACCTTTAGGATAGCCACAAAACTGAGACCAAAACTAAAATTAAAAATCACAACAAGACAAAATTCATCGCCACAACATTCAATAATATAAGACAACTCAAAATTTAATCACAAACAAAATAAAAAAAATCACAATTGTAACTAAATTAAAACGTCTCGTTGAATGATTAGGAATTCCTTGGAGGAGGTAACCCACGTGTTGCTGACAGGGTTTTCCCATGGTCAGAATGAAAGTATGGAACTCATTAAGTTGAGTTTAGTAAATTCATTTGGACTAAGTGAATCCGATGAAAATAACGGTGTCGGGATGATAGAACCGTGGGATCTTAACCGGTGTTGTTATAATCAACTTTAATGCCCCCTAATAAAATGTTAAGACATCTCAACCTAAATATTTCTAAAACATGACTCTTCACTCTTATCCTCAATTGACACTTCTTTAAATAAAACCTGCTACATCGAAGAGCATGGAGCATGCATAGAGGGCAGCACGACCATCTTCAACAGCAAAACTTGTCTACACGAGAACTTTCCTTTCCTTAGTCTAAACAACAAGTCATAGGACTTCGACGTAGCTCGTCTAGTACAACATAAATCGTCATCTTTTTCTTTAGGCCTTTGCACAACCCTGTTGTGGAATATAAGCCCTAATTCGCTTTAGGATTCCGAGGTTGTCGTCCGGTACGACATAAACCCTCCCATTTTTGAGGTTGTTTGCATAATCGGATATTATGCAAATGTAATTCCTATAATTAATTGGCATGATTCTATGATTTAAAGCCAAACCATAGGAGAGTTTGGGAGCACATCAAGGTTTCCCTTGAATCTATGTTCTTCCCCTAGCCTTCTCTCCTTTGGATTCCAATAATATAAAATGTTCCAAACTTTGAGCCATTCACCTATTGAATTTCCGACTATTACATTTTCTTGGAAAACCTTACCTTTGGAAGTCATGAATATAAATATTTTCTGATCTATATCAATAGTTTTCTTAGGTAACTTCTGCTATCTAAGATGTAATTGACTATAGGGGCTTGCCCTTATAGGAAACTTAAAGACCCCAGATTAATATAAACCCTATCTAATTCTTTCACATTGGATAGGAGAAATAGTCGGTCAAAATGATTTGCAGATCAAACGGATGTCATAAATTATTTAGTTTATTTGATCAAACTTCACCTCAAGGCTTGTACTCATTCTTCTGGATAAATACATGTCTTGCGGTGAAATGCTTGATTTTTTAAACTATTATTTATATAAGATCGGTTTGATTTCATATTCTTCAAAATAAAAATATTAATTTCAAAATCCACACACATATATATTAAATTAAATGAAATTTCTATTTTATAAGATTAAACCCTATTTTATAAAACTATGTTTTAAACTCTACAAAAGGAATTTATTTATTTTTTAAATGACCGACATTGGATTAGTCCTATTCACTATGTACCCTAGAAAGGAGGAGTTTCTGTGAATGTTAATAAAAAGAATGAGATTATACCAACAAGACAATTTATAGGATGGAGAATATGTATTGATTATAGAAAATTAAACCTTGCTACAAGGAAAGACCATTTTCCACTTCTCTTTCTAGATCACATGTTGGATAGACTAGTTGGGCATAAATATTTTTATTTTCTTGATGGATATATTGGTTACCACCAAATAAAGATTGCTCCTGAGGATCAAAAGAAAACAACATTTACCAGTCCTTATGGTACATTTGCTTTTATAAGAATTTCCTTCGGTTTATGTAATGCCCCTGCTACATTTAAGAGATGTATGTTGGCAATTTTTTGTGATTTAATTGAAAAAGGAATTTACATTTTTATGGATGACTTTTAAATATTTGAAACATCATTTTAATCATGCTTAGAACATCTGTCTTAAGTTCTAAAACGTTGGGAAGAAACTAATTTGGTCCTTAACTGGGAAAAATGCCAATTTATGGTAGCAGGAGGAATAGTTTTAAGACATCGTATATCAGAAAATGGTATGGAGGTAGATCCTGCAAAAATTTAAGTGATCTCTAATTTACCTTACCAAACTAATGTTATGGGAATTAGAAGTTTTATAGGACATGCTGGATTCTGCAAGCGTTATATCAAAGACTTTTCAAAAATTTCAAAACCTTTATGTCGTTTACTGAAAAAAGATGTAATTTTTTATTTTGATGATGACTGCCTAAAAGCTTTTGAAGAATTAAAAGTAAAATTAGTCACTACACCTGTTATAGTCTCACCGAACTGGGAAATACCTTTTGAATTAATGTGTAATGCTAGTGATTATGCTATTGGAGCTGTTTTAGGTCAACAATATGAGAATATTTTCAAAGTAATTTACTATGATAGTAATACTCTTAATGAAAATCAAATTAAATATACCACTATTGAGAAAGAGTTATTAGCAATAGTACTTATTTTTGATAAATTTAGATCATATTTAATTGGAACTAAATGTGTGGTGCATACTGATCATTCTGCTATTAAATATGTAATAAAAAAAAGATGCAAAACCAAGACTGATAAGATGGATTCTTCGGTTGCAAGAATTTAATTTTGAGGTAGTAGATAGGGAGGGTGCCGATAATCAAATCGCTGATCATTTGTTGAGGCTTAAAATTGAAAAATCTCTCTGTGATGCTGAAGAAATTAATGAAAAATTTCCTAATAAAAAATTGTTCACTGTTAATGAGTGGCATGTTCCATGGTATGCCTTGACATACCAGAAAAGGAAGAAATTTGTATCTGAGGCTAAGACTTATTTTTGGGATAACCCATTTTTATATAAACAAGGAAAGAATCTAATCATTTGAAGATGAGTGCCATTATAAGAAACTTATGAAATTATTAAAAAATGTCATAATTATGATTATGGGGGACATTTTGGAATTGATAAAGCTACATATAAAATCTTACAATCTAGATTTTATTGGCCTACAATTTTGAAGGATGTTAATATTTATATTAAAAATTGTGATCGATGTCAACGTGTAGGTAATAATTCTAGAAGAAATGAGATGCCCCTCAATTATATGTTAGAAGTTGATATTTTTAATGTTTGGGGATTAGATTTTATGGGAACATTTATACTATCTTTCGGAAATATATACATTTTGATAGCAGTAGACTATGTATCCAAATGGATAGTAGTTGTTGCTTTACCTCGATGTGATGCTCAAAGTGTTACAAAGTTTTTAAGAAAGAATATATTTTGCACATTTGGAATACCAAGAGTAATCATAACTGATGGAGGAAGTCATTTAGAAATGTGATTATGGAAAAGTTAATAAAGAAAAATCATATTAACCATCGCATTGCACTGCTTATCATCCACAGACAAGTGGTTTGGTTGAATTATCCAATCATGAAATTAAAAGAATATTGGAAAAGACTGTTAGTCCAAATAGAAAGGATTGATCAATTAAACTGGATTATGCTTTGTGGGCTTATAGGACTGCTTACAGAACTCCTATAGGAATGTCTCCGTATAGGCTAATTTTTAGAAAAGCTTGTCACTTATCATTTAAACTTGAGCATAAAGCATATTGGACTATTAAAGAGTTCAATTATAATTTAAAAGATGATGGATAAAAGAGATTATTACAATTAAATGAGCTTGAAGAAATAAGGAATGAATCTTATGAAAGTGCTAAGATTTATAAAGAAAAAATGAAGTTGTGGCATGATCGAAAGACTCTTACTATAAATCTTGAGACAGGACAAAAAGTTTTGTTGTGTAATGATAAATTGAAAATATTTGCTGGAAAATGTAAGACGAGCCCATTTATTGTAATTAAAGTTTATTTCTATGGAGCTATCAATATTCAAGATCTTAAGACTGGAAAAATATTTAAAGTTAATGGTCATAGACTTAAACCATATTTTTCAGTAGATCAACTTAAATGTCATAATAATCTGATGTTGGGTCACTCAGAATAAGCGTATGTATGTCATGCTGAAGACGTTAAACCAAGCACTTTGTAGGAGGCAACCCATAGTTACCAGTGTGCTTTACTTTAAGTTTGATGTGTGTGCTTTTTTTGGTTTTATTTTTATGATTATGTGGTAGTAATTTAAGGTTTATATGCTATAGCGTGTTATTTGAACCTTATTTGATGACTTAGAGGAGTCAGAATGAAGATTTGGACATTTAGCAGACTTGTGCTAAATTATGCACTGGCAACTATGCGCCATAGACTGACGCTTAGGTGCCGGAGTTACAAAAAATGTGAAAAATGGTTTCTAGATGCCTAAGTCGTGGGGAAGTAAATTTGGGAGTTATTTGGGTGTTTTAACACGTCTAGGGTCGGTTTTATGCCTTCCCAAGTCTATAAAAAGGCCCTAAATTAATGAAATACTTTCTCCAGTCTTATTTTTATTTTCGAGTCTAAAGAAAAGTATTTTGAGTGCAAAAATGTCTTCTTGGGAGAGCAAAGTTAAGAAGAAGGAGGAAGCCAACAAGAAGAAGTTCATTAGTGAAAGTGTGCAAAAGTTATTCAACAGATTCCTAGCAGTTAGTATTCAAGGAGTTGCAGAAAGGACTGCAAAGAATGAAGCTGATGTGGAATCAATTGAAGCAAAGGTAAATGAAACTAACGCTCATTTAGCGCATATTGGATGGCAACTCAAAATGCAATTCATACAAGTCATGTGGAAGAAGCAAATAGAGCGATGTATCTGAAGAACATATGGTTAGAAGAAGAAGATGTAAGAGTTTTTAATTATCGCCCATTTTATCAGATTTATATTCCAGATGGTTCAAATGAAACTAATGGTGGTTCTGGATATAATCTACCTGCAAGAGATTGGAATTAAATTAAGCGTAGTCTTGTGATTTGGTTTTCTGTGTTAAGTGTTTTATGTTTGTGTTTTATTGCACTTTAATTTGATTTTTGTTACATATTAATGATGTAAATTTGTGTTTATGAAATGTGTTATGAACTTATGTATTGGGGAATTTCTTTCAAAATGTTTGGATAGAATTTTTTTAGTTTGCATTAAGTGTAGTTTGTTATTAATGAAATATAAGTTTATGTTTGAGTGAAATTTGTTTGGAATCGATGGAAATTTTAGTGTAATTTTGGAGTATTAGAAGATTTTATGGGGGGAAATAAGTATTAGAAGTGATTGATGGAGATTAATTAAGTTATTTTATGCCATTAAAATTAATTGTCAAAATTTAGGCACTGGCGGCTAAGTGCCAAACCGTCGACGCTTAAGCGCCAAATTTCGGGGCTACACACCTTATGCTCCACGTATAGGCATCGATTCACAAAAGTTGATTTTCTGCAGTTAAAAACCCGATATTTTCCATTTGACTCCCCCATTACCTCCAACATCTCAATTTCACAAAAAAGAAGTATAGGGCATCACTAAATAGGTTCATTTAAGAGACTACTTCACTGAAATTTTTTAGATTTGAGTTCCTTGAGGTATGAGCACTTCTCCTAGGTAAATTTTTTTAATTTTCATCATGTATTTTGAGTACATTATTGAAAAATCTGAAAATCACTATTCATGGTGAAAATTTGAGGAAAAACATGAAAAATTGCTTAGATTTTGTGGAAATTACCTTTTGAAGTTAAATTAGCAAGTTTAGTTTGATTTTGGAATTTATGGTGATTTTTTTGTGAATTTTTAGAGATGGCTCCAAAGTCCAAGCACTCGAGAGAAAAGGCGAGATTTGACTCCAACAAATTTATCAGTTCTAGAGCGGAGGATAGATACGTTGACTCCCTATATCGCATAAATTAATTCTAGAATGAGTTTTTAGCAAGCTAGGAGCAGATATTGAGGAAATGAATTTTTGAAGAAATTGGAAAAAATTACTATTGCTTCTCCACTGTTGCTGTTGTTTATGCTGTTAGAGAGTTTTATGTAAACTTGCGAGCAGCAAAAGCAAATATAGTGATGGTTAGAGGTCAACAAGTAGATTTTTCACATGCAGTAATTAATACTTTTTACCGATTACCTCCTGAGATGTTTTGTTTTTATGCCAACTATCATCTTTCTGAGGGAGAGTTAGATGAGATAATTTCTTTTCTTACTGATGGAGAAGGTTTATAGAAGATAACAAATGAAAGAAGAGTAATTTTTTAGGCCTCTAAGTTGAATGCCACCTCAAAGGCATGGCTTTACTTTATCTCATCAAAGTTGTTCATGTTAGTTAAGTTACGAGAGAAAGAACTATTCTGAACCATTGTATTCAATAGAGAAAGCCTTTAGACATTCGAGCTATTATTTTTTATTATGTTTTGAACTGTGCCAGAGCTACTAATACTGTAGGTACAGGATTTCCTTCCCTTATTCATTCACTTTGTGAGCAGTTTGGTGTTATGTTTAAAACATGGGAAGAGGTTCTTCAGCCTCTTAAATCCATTACCATTGTAAATGTAAACAGTTACACTGTGCATTCATTATTTAGCTGGAAAGGAGGACCTCTTAGAGCTTCCAGTGCTTCTGCTTCTGCTGCCTCTACTTCTCGAGCTTCTACTTCACATGCATCATCTTTAAAAGATTCACAAGCTGGTTTGTTATAGAAGATTTTGAAGAAAGTGAGTCTTACCAGAGAACATGTTAGAGATATGGATGGTATGATAGAAAATATTGAAAGGTATATTATGAAACATGATGAGAATGAGGAGAATTATCAGCAGTACATAGTCAGAGTGATTAGCAGTGCTGAAATGCCCCCTCATCCTTTTTATATACCTTATATGCCATCCAGAGATTTGAATGAAGAAGATGATGACGAGGATGATGATTAGGATTGTTGTGTTGTGTTTGTGATGTTGTTATGTGATTTTCTTATGTGTTGTGATGTTTTTATTTGATGTTCTCTTATGTGATGTGTTGATTAAATTTTTATGTGATCTATTTTGATATGAACTCTGATATTGTGTAGAGCATAGTTGGGACTATTTCTTTTATGCACATTCAGATGTTTATATGATAAATTGATGTTTTATGCTGTATGTTTCTTATATGTTTGTGGTAGTAAATGTTTTAAATGTGTATCTAGTGTTTAAGTTTTTAGTAGTGTATAATTTAATTCCAAAACTGTTAGGAAAAATTAGAACACTATTAGAAACCACTATTTAAATTGCATGCTTAAACTTTTCAAAATATGCTGCCATATATTATCTCATGTTGTTGTGATTTTAGTCATGTTAAAGTTGGTGTGTATTTATTTTGAAAACCTTCACTACTGTAGAAGTCTTTTGAATTTTTTATTTTATGAAAAAAAAATTGAAAAACTGAATTTGTTTTCTTTTTACTCCTTGTTTTAAAATTGTTATACTTGCATATTTAGGATATGAAAATTCATGCTAGCATGATATTTTAGTTTTTAATTCTTACCCATGTATCATTTTTTATGCTAAAATGTTTAATCCTAACTAAAAATTTAAAGTTTGGGGGGAATTTTAAAAAAAAATTTTTAAAAACTAAAATTTTATTTGTTCTCAAGAATACTATAAATAAATTTTATTTTTGATTGAAAAAAATTATGTATATGAAGTTATATTAGGGAAGCAAAATTTTTAATATAGAAATAGGTAAGAGAATTTAGTTAAAATTTATAGTAATGATGAAAAATTTAAAGTTAAAATTTTCTTAGTAAAGAAATGTTAAATATAATTAAACGATCTTTAATAAGAAATGTTGTATTTTTGTAAAAGCAGAAGATTTAACTTTTATTTTTCAAAACTTAAATTTCTTTTATTGAAAAATAATTTTCAACACTGTTATTATGACTTTTAAGTGAAAGATATATATCAGACTTTTATTTTAAATGGAAGGGTGAAATTCAAAATCATTAAAGGCCTATGGAGATATAGTAATCCTTATTTTATAAAAAAAAATAAAAATAAAAAAAGAGAGAGAAAAGAAAAAAGAAAAAGAAAAGAAAATGGAGGAGAAGCTTGAGGATTTAAGGGCCTAATAAAAAATTGGTTCAATACCTAAAGTTTAAAATATAATTTGAGAAAATCTAATGCTTAAGATTATAATATAGTGAGTACAATTATTTTCAAATAAAAATTTTTAAGTGAGAAAATAAAATGTTTAAATCCTATATTTTGAATAATCTACATGTATTTCTGTATTAGATAGGAACTTATATTTTTCATGATCCTTTTCTTAAGAACTTTATAAACTTTAAGTTGGTCTCATTTACTAAATTTTTTTCTAAATTGGACTATTTTATTTCTAGAACAAAATTTTGAAATCTTATTAAAGAAACTCATTTACATAACTTACATGCTTGATTTTATATGATTTTAGTGTCACTTGAAGACAAGAAACTTTTTAAGTTCGGGAGATTTTGATACCCCTAAAATATATAGTATTTTTATGCACATTTTTATACCTATTTTTAATGATATTACACTTTAATGGAAGGTATTTTTGTATTTTTCTTGAAGGTATGATTAAAATGGTTGATTATGATAAAATAGAGCAAAAGAGGATCAAATTTGGAGCAAAAATGGGCTATGTGAAAATTTGACCTGTGGCGGCTAAGCGCCGCATGATTGACGAGTAGGTGTGGCAGTTTAAAAATATCAATTAAATCAAATTTGGCTCCATTTTCAAGGGGTGTTTGAAGCAACTTTTGGTGATAATTTCCTTAACTTACTTTGGGCCGCATATTTGAATTAAGAGATGCATTCTTTGGTGTATACATTGAATCTGGACATGATTTGAAGAGATACCAAAACACTGTTTGGAGAAATATTAAAATGAAGACATGAAATCCGTTTAGAGTCTTCTTTTAGTCCTTCCTAGTCTTTTGAGAATCTTTTTTTACTATTTAGAGTCAGTTAGTTAAGTCTTTTTAGTTTAAGAGAGTTTTAAAGGAGAAAGGAGTTGGTGTGAAGCATTCTTCTCACCAATTTTATTTCATCCATTTATCTAGTTTGTATTGGAGTCTAAAGTCAGAGTTGGAGTCAACAGAGTTGGGTGCCAACCTCTGTGGAGTCTTTTAGTAGAAAGCAAAATTTCAGAGGAACTTTCAGAGTCTTGTGAAGAGGATTTTCAGATAATTGTTTATCTTTGTTTTTTACAATTGGTTTTTTAGTAAAACTTATTGTGTTTTCACTATGTTTTCTACTTTCAAATCAAGTTGTGTTTGTGTTTTCTCAATGAGTTCTGAATGGTTTTCTTTATCTTTCTCCTTTTAAATGATGAAATAATTAAATAATTGAAGAAAGTTGTGTGAAGTATATAAGTTTAATGTTGGAGGAAGTTGTGATGATTTATTTCCTTGCACTTATTTTAATTCTTGATTTGGTCAATTAAGATGTTAAAATTTGTTGTGAGATTATGTAAGAACCAATGCAGTATTTTCTCAAATAACAATTGGAAAGAATCATGTGCAACTATATAGATGAGAATTTTATCCATATAATTGAATGTAAATAAATAGGGAGATATGTTTTTAATGGGGAGTAAAATTAGAGGACTTTAGAGTGACAAGCTAAATTCCCCTAATTTGGTTTGAGGTGAAAAATTTTGTTATGAGATGTTAGCCCCCAGGTGGAGGGAATAGAAGGAATTCTAGAGTGAGAGCTGGTATCTTCCCTGCCTAACCCATCTACAAAATTTCAAAGCATTAAATTAACCAATTTTCTTTATAGAACCAAGTAAGGGTAAAGAACATAATTGCTCCTATTTGGCACAACATATTTAAATACTTCCATAATGAAATTCCATAATTATTACTGATTCATCAAAAGAGGAAAAAGATATTTTTTCTCATTGCTTCATATCATTTAGTAGTCTTGTTAATTTTAGTTGCTTGCTTAACTTTTATTAAAAAAACATCAAAAATAATTTTCAAATTATCTATTTTAAAACATACTTAACAAAATTAGTTTTAAAAGTAAAAAGTTAATTTTCTTATTTCTTTATATTTTGACATTTCCTTGTGGGTTTGATATCTTGAGGCTTAATCAAAAAGTCCTATATTATTTGATAAATGATACATATACTTGCGTAGAATTCCATATTATAAAACAATTAAAATATATTTCTTCATTGTTTCAGAATTAAGTTTTTTGCGTCGTTGCAAAGAAAGAGATAATATCATTGAAAATAAATATAAAGTGAAAAACTTAACCATAAATATTTGGGATCACCAAGGCACCAATTATTATAATTAATTTATTAAAATATATTTACTGAACAAGAAAAATAGATATCTCTGTCTAGAGGTCTCCACTGGTCTTAAAAAAATTAGGGAAGGTTCCTCATGAAAGAGACTACCAATTCGTTAAAGGACATGCCTTGGTGAAATGTTTAAGTGCATGGAGAATCAAATGAATAAAAACAATAATTAATTAATTAAAAAGCATACACGCATCAAATTAATTTCAAACCATTTCCACATTGTTCTCCTCTATTTACTGAGAACTAGAGTATTTTTTTATTTTTCTGATTTTTCTACACCAAGATATGGATTTTTGAAGATGGACCTATTTAACTAAATCATTAAATACTTTATTTTTCTTTTTATGCACGTCGGTGCTAGTTCATCCTATGACGGATGGAAGCCCCCACACGTCGTCCTCTGGTTGGCCAGTGCAGTTTAGTTTGACGGTGCGTTAACGAATGATCTCCTCATCCAACTCCATTAGGGCCCCCCATTTGATAAACGCGCGATCCAATGGTGGAGAAGCATCGTCCCCAACTGGTGTGAACTAAAGACCGTCCACCATATAGCCTTAAGAATGCGAGCTATGCTCATGGTAAATATTCCATGATATCGAATCTATGCAAGTGGAGAAGTAAAAGAAGCTCAAGATGAAGGGAGAGTTCATTACCTTGCTCTTAGAGGGGAGGCCTCAATCAGAGAGTTTAGGAAGCTTCGTAGGAGTCCTCTGAGCTTAGAGATGAAGCCTTTTACTGTGGTGAATTGTCTAGACCCAAATTCTATCAAGGCATTGATCAAAGTTTGCCTTGGGGTGGTTTGGTGATGGGGCTTTTATGGGGCTCTTCTTAGTTAACTTTGGTGAAAGTGTGGGTGCAAGGAATTTGATTTTTATCAAATGTGGAGGTTTGTGGAAGAGTGTCCTATTTCAGGACAATTTTGAGCTTCAAAATTGGTCTCAGGCAATGGGGATTAGGGTAGGGAGGTGGCTAGGATGAGCTTAGGGAAGTCAGGGGAAGCTTTGAGAACAATTAGGCAGAGTCAACCCTTGGCAAAGTGAGTTCTCTATTTTTGGCTGTGAGAAGTACTGGCTTAAATAGCCATGGTCGGGGTGTGGCTTAGGGGCTTATCTTGGTTGAATGAGTTGCTTATGTGGAGGGCTATTTGGCACTAGTGGCCAATCAGAGATTGCCACATTAGTTGGGCTTAATTGGGTGTAGAATTGGGGAAGGTGGCTCTCGGGTTTGGCTCCTCCGACGATTAGGTCGACCGACAAGGATAAGGGAGGGTGGCCAAGGGTCAGGTGAGCCAGTGAGAAGTCTATCAAGGTATTAAATTGATTTTGGGAAAGCTTTGGGCAAAGTATATTTGGTTTAGCCAAATGTGGTAGAAGATTCCCCAAATTAGGGATTCTTTGGTCCATGGCTCCACTAAGTTGGGCTAAGTGGATCTAGGGTGGTTCCTAGGGTTAATTTGGTGGTTGTGGTGAAGTTAATTTGGTCACATTGAGCTAAGCTAGGCCACATTTGGTCATGGGTTCAATTTTGGGTCACATGGGTCAATGTTGGGCTAGGTTGGGTTCAAGATTGGGTTAGGACCAATTTATTGGTCAACATGGTGTAAATAATTGTCATAAGGCTTTTGGAAAAGTTTTGGAGTGATTTTGAATTGGTTTTGGGGGTCAATTTGGTGGAATTTGTGGTTTTGGTCAGTTCTGAACATGTTGGTTCAAGTTGGTTTTAGGTTAGGCTAAAGTGGGGTCAAGACTCAATTAAAGGTTCAAAATGGTCTATGAGGATGTCATGATGAGTTCCCAACATTAATTGGGTGGAAATTTTAGGGTTGGGGCATTCTATTTGATGGATTTTGGACATATGGCACATTTAGGGGAAATTTAGAGATTTGGATTTGGTTGGACTTGGGTGGAAATTTGAGTCAATTGGTGGTTCAATTTAGTTTAGGGGAATGTTATGAAGGGTTTTGGATATCAATTTGGGGAATTAGTTGGCTCATGGGTTTATTTTGAGGGAATTGGGCCATAAGGTCAAAATTGGCTCCTTTTGTTTTGGGTTGAAATTGAGCTCAAATGTGGGTCTAATTGGGCTTTGATTTGGTTCGGAATGGGGTTAGGAATTGTAAATTAAAGTTTGGAAATGGGATTAAAGAGGATTGAAGTTACTTTGGTGGACATTAGGGGTGATTTGGGCATTTTTGGCCTTAAAGGGAAATTTCGGGCTTTTGATTAAATTGAGAAAATTTGGTCAAATAAGGTTGGTTAAATTGAAATTGGGAATATTTGGAGAGTCTTGGAAATTTTTGGAATTTTTAAAAATTTTGGCTATGAGGGGCATTTTGGTAATTTGGAGGAGTTTTGGAGCTATTTTGGGTATTTTGGTAAATTTGAGTGTTTTGGGTATTTTGAGTGGCGAGGAATGTTTTGGGGTGATATTTGGAGGATTTTAGGAATCTTGGTTTATTTTGGGAATTTTGGGCAAAATTAGGGTTTTGGAGTAATTTGGTCATTTGCTATAGAGTAGGGCTAAGGAGTCCAAAATTGGAATTTTTGGTAAAATTTAGAGTTGGATGAGATTGATAACCCATTTGGCCCTTGGACCAAGGGAATTCCCCATTTGGACCCTCCATGTGCTTGTACTAGTCAATCCCTAGCCTGGGACGAAGAGCTTTGGGACAATCACCCACATGAGTTTCTAAAAGGGCAAGGGGTCCAGTGTGGAGAAGTTTGGTATGCTTAGTTTGGAGTTGTGAGGTAGTGTGTGAGGGTGTCATGTGCAAGTGTGTGTGTGCCAGCTCTAGACCAAACAGGGTCAGTCCTAAGGCTTAGACATCCTATAGGGAACTTCTCTTGAGCTTTCTTATACTGGGTCTTGTCCTTCTAAGTACTTAGAGGTTGAAATTTAAACATTTGAAAACTCCAAGTGAAGGAAAGAAGTGTTTTGATTTTCTATGGGGTAAGGGTTCCATTGCTAGGCTTTTAAGATAGTCACCAGAAGAGTCCTATGGCTAGACCTTATGCTATTCTAAAGAGAGACTAGACCTCAACCAAAAGTGAGGTCAACACTAGTCTTCCTTTAAGAAGAGCCTAGCCATAGGACTTTTCTGGTGACTATCTTAGAAAACTAGTGATGGAACCCTCCTCCTTAGAAATTCAAAATGGCCATAAGATTTAAATTATTTTGTATTTTTCTTAATTTTAAAATTAAAAAATAGATTTAAATTTAAATAGATATTAAATTTTAAAATTCTATTTTTATGTTTCTTGGATTTCTTTGACCACAATGAATCTACCAAACTCATTTTTATAATTTTCTGATTTATATTTTATTTTTTATAATTATTTTAAGCAAATAATGGTGATTTACCTTAAAAATTACAGTTTTCAAGGCTAAAGATGCTCTCTGACTTTAGAAAGATCAGAGAACATTTCTAAGTATGTGAGAAATGAATCCTCAAAATTTCCTATTTTTGTGATTATTATTTAATTATTTATAATTAAAATATTTCAGAGTATTTAATTAATTTAGAAATAAATATAAGGAAAATATTTTTAATTTTTGTTCACATTTCATTGCTCCATACACTGAGCATTACGATATTTTTATTTTATTATTAGGATTTTTATATACCAAGTTATGATTTTTAAAATTTCTATAATTAATCCCTTATTTAACTACTTATCCATGTCAACCTCGGTGGCAACTAAAGCACACACGGCGCGCTTCCATTCAATGCTACCATCCATGTCAGCTGCCAAACATTATGCCTTTACCGCTTCGATCGTCCATCCGGTGCAATCCCAGCAATCCACTCGAGACACGCACGATCCAACGGTCCCTAGACTTCATCCCCAATTGGTGTAACCCAAGAACCTTCCATTATAAAACCCTAAGATTTCGTCGGATACTTAACCAAATCACATGGGGTTTCTTCCTACACTTTCATTTAGTCCAGTCAAACCCATCTATATGGTTACATGCATATTAAATTAAACTTTTCTTCATAGACCCAAATCGAGCTCGGATTTGGGGGAAATAGGTCATATCTTAGCCCAAGAGGTGAGGCCTCAATAGGGTGTGTTCTGAGCCTTTGTTGTGAGTCCACGAACATCCTTCAAGCATTAGTTTGAGTAGAGGTTGAGTCTGTACGAGAGTTCCACCTGAGGATTGTGTGAACTATGTGAATGTCTGGAGTAGAGGACTTAGAAGAAGGAGCTTTTTATTGGGGAAGTGTTCTTAAGCTTTAGTGGAGCTTAAGAGCACTTCAATTTAGAAATTGGTGGAGTTTGGGAGGATGGATGTGAAAATATCTAGTTTCTGGGCTCTGAAATCGAGCTTAGGCAGGAGGAATGAGGCTGGAAAATAGTGGGGCTGCGCTTCTCTAGGAGGTGTGGGAGAGTTTTGATAGAGTTTTTTTTAGGTTTTATATGCTCTATATCCTTGGTCATGATGTGGCGATATTTAAATAGAGATGGAATTAAGGCTTAGTTGGATAGGGCAGGGGGTGCAAATATCTGCTTAAGTGGAGGGTTGAGCGACGCAAGTGACCAATGGGATATGGCCACATTGGATGGGTGCAATTCAAGCTTGGTCTATGGGGAGGCTTCTTGGTTTTCCAGTCACTAAGCCCGCCAGAGCTGGGGTGGAAGCTAGGTGGTGCAAGGAGGTTAGTTGGAACTTTAAATTTGATCAAGATGGAGGTTTAGTCAAGTGATGACAAGGTTGGGTCACTTAGCTAAATTTTAGAATGAGTTCCTAAATTTGGGGGACCCTTGGTCCATGGCATCAATTTAGGGTCATTAAGTGATGTAATTAGCATCCTAGGGTGCTTAAGTATGGGAGAAATGGTTAAGTTTGGGTTACTCCAAAAGGTTTGAGGCGGATTTGGATTTAGGTTCAAAATGAGGCTTTAAGCTTAAAATTGGATTTGGGCTTGACTAGGGCTTAGATCCAAACCAATTGATGGCTCAATTTGTTTAGGAGAATGTCATGAAGCTTTTGGGAAATAAATTTCATGGAATTGATTTGATTGCAAGGTTCAATTTAGTGGAATTTTGGTTTAAAGTCAATTTGAGGCATTTCACTTGGATTTGAATTTAAGGCTTGGAATTGGGTTCAATTGGGCTAGGATTTGATTCAAAAGTGGGTTTGTACACGATTAAATTTGATTTGGATTTGGAATTTGGTGATCTTGAAATCAATTAGATGGAAATTAGGGGTGATTTGGGGATTTTAGGCACTTAGGGACATATGGGAGTTTTTGCCAATTTTGGTGGATTTGAAACAATTGGAGACAATGGGGTTAATTGATGTTTCAAAATTAACCTTGGGGCTGTTTGGTGTGAATTTGGAGTTGGGGATTTTTGGGGCATGAGGGACATTTTGGTAATTTTGGCAAATATGGGTGTGCTTCAGAAATTTTGAGGAAAATGAGGTACTTTGATCAATTTGAGTGGTTTCGAATGATTTGATATGATTTTCAATGGGAATTTGAGAAATTTTGAGAAAATTAGGATTTTAGGGGCATTTTGGTAATTTTGGAAAAAAATTAGGGGTAAAAGGTCAAAACTAGGGATTTTGGCAAAATTGGGGTCAATTAAGGATGTTAATCATAATGTTACTCTTCTTTGAGCCATGAGAACAAGAAAAAGCCCATTTTGGATCCTCTATGTATTGGTCCTAGCCACCTTAGCCAATGGCTAAGGGCTTGGGGGACCACGCAGATAAGTTCCTAAAAAAGTGGGGAACCAGGCAAAAGATGCTTGGTTTAGGGTTTTAGGTTGTGAGTGAAAGTGAAGGGTTCAACTGTGTGTGTGCAAGACTGATTAAGGCTGCACCACCCAGGGCTAACCTTAAGGCCAGACAGTCCTATGGGGACCCCTCTTAAGCTCCCCCATGTTAGTTTCACCCTACTAAGTGCTAATGGTCAAAACCAAATAGGTGGAACTCCAAGAAAATTAAAGAAGTGTTTAGAATTTCTAATGGGGGTAGAGTTCCATTACTAGTCTTCTAGGATAGTCAACATGAAAGTACTATGGTTAGATCCTAGGCTTTTAAGGAAAAAAGACTAGACCTCAACAAAAGTGAGGTCAAAAACCTTGATTTAGATTTCAAAAAAATAAATTTTTTTCTGTATACCAGATTTTATTCTAGAATGATCCAAGACTTTATTTTACTTCGAATAATGATGAATTTATTAAGGCTTAGTAGTATCTCTTGATGAATGCTTATTTGTGTTAGGACTTGAAGATTATAAGCATTTGATTAAAATTTTGTTAATTTTATAAAACCTGAAATTTAGTTTTCTTATTTTAACATGTAATTTATAAAATTATTTGAGATAAAAAGTGAAAAAAATATGAAAACCATTTTTTACTTGTCTTATCCAGTAAAAAGTGAAAAAGTATTAGGTTCAAGCTCATTATTTTTTACTCGTCTTATCCACTACATTATATGTTTTGTTATATTTAGACATACTTGTCTACAAGGTGACGTGATATAACATGAAAATTTTCTGCGATAATGATAGACCACAAGAAATAATTTCATCTTTAAAAATATGAATTATAAATCAGTTTAAAGTGGAAATGATTTATTTATATCCTAGGTTACACAAAGAAAAGCTTTTAGCTATTCATTAAAGAGTATAAACATATAGTTCTATCAACGTTAAACCAACATTGATGGTCATCATAGTTTATTCATCATCTTAAGGGAGATAGAAAAAATAAAAGCAATAGTTTCATACTTCAAATGCTTCATAGCCATAAGATGTGCCTCTCATCTTTCATGTCATCTTTATTTATAGATCTCACCATTTGCATCTGCACTCAGGCAATCAGATGTCATTTACATCAAAAGTTGGATGGAATTAAAATATATGGCCATTTTTTCATGTGCGACTAAATTTAATCCCAGTATTATTTCCCATTGCATGAAAGAGATGTCAAAGTTTGTTTTGTTTACATAATAAAGCTTTCAATACCGTCTTTCTTTCCTTTTTATTTTAAATTCTATATTAAGGTGACATTTGAGATCCTTTAAAGCCCCCCTTTTCATATACTTCACATCTTTTATGCCATTTACATATTTTATAGTGTTGGGGAGAACTCCGAAGTTTTTGATCATTTGATTGTAAGTTAGAATTCCTACTTATTCATTTCCTTATATTTTCTTTACAACACTAACGAGAAATTTTAACATTCTTGATCGAACACAATCATGTTGTAAGACTGGCCTTCAACATATTTTTCATTATCTCTAGCATAAATATGAAATTCTTTTTTATACCGTGCAATCAACTTTTATCTCCTATTTTATGTAGTTTTTTCACCACATAAAGTAATTCTACTTTTTTCATACCTATATGCCTTATATCTTAGGTAGTTTTTTAGACCATAAGTTGCAACAAAAAATTGATTATTTCAAGTCATATTTGAGCTTCGCATTCATATAACGATAAGTATAAGTTTCATCTACTAACATAAGCTAGGTTCATACTGTTGGTTTAGATGAGGCAACTAATAGTATCATATAATAACCACTAGGTTGATATATGACCGAGTAAACCAAGTAATTCAAAAAGATAGAACTATAGGTTTCTAACTCGGGCGATTATCTTGGTATGATTGTCCCTACCTCAACATAACTCTTTCATTTATATATGTGACTACTTTAGTGGAGGAACATCTCATGACTCTACTTTTGTTCATACACTTAGATGGAGGTTCAGATCTTTTTTGGCACTTGACCGAAGTAAGTCCATACCCATATTCTTGGTCTCTAATATTCCACTCATCCCCTTCATTTGACTAGGTGGCATCTCATATGATTGTCTGGTTTTGGGCGTCTCCTTCAAGTCAATAATGAATTATAGATCTTGTTTTCATGTTTGTTTTGATTCGACTTGGCCTATTTCCTTGTTTCATAGTGCGTCATCCATTATAGAGCCTCATGGGATATAATATGATTTTGACTTAGACCATGCCTACAAAAACTTCGATTTTTAAATGAAGGCGCTATTGGATATTTCCAGGATGTACATGACCTTAGGAGTTTTCTCCTTTGTAAATAATTCAAATATATATATATATATATATATATATATATATATATATATATATATATATATATAACTATTTTAATGTATTAAAATTATTTAGTCCCCAATTGTTGGTTTTGGCATTCTGTGTATCGTCGTATTCTGCCAATTTCTAATGACGAATCAATATTAAAAAGGTTTGCTCTAAATATCTTCTTACAAAGTAAAAGCAAAATTGAAAGATGCTTAGGCAACATAAATACAAACTTAGCTTATTCCGACATTATCATAATAAGACAATTGTCGAAAAGTTAAAACAAAAACAATTAGCACTTGAAAAAAACAAAACGCCTAAACATAAAGTATGGCTACCTCAGGAGTAGTGATCAAAGAACAAAACTGATGTTCATTCATTTAGTTGGCTTAAACGAAAGGGAATTGATTTAAATATATTTTTATCGAAGAATTAAATGATTTGATCATTTAAACAAAGCATGCCGTAATTTAACCCTGTATGAAAATTTCAATGGAAACCATAGAAATTTAAGACGAAAAAATTATTAGTTAGTTTAGTCCTAATGTTGAATGAAGATGCAGCTTACGCTTCCCATACTTCATCAAACAAAAACAAAGCCTTGTAATATATAGCCGGCAAATACTTGAAGCGGAATATATGTAATACCTAGTCAACTGGTTGGAGCCTTATTTAATTATTAATTTCTTACTTTATTTACAGTGGCCGCAAAATTAAATGTTCTATTTCCACACATTTAATTTTTACGGAATTTTATGAAATCCTAACCGTCTTTTCTTGAAATTTGTTCTGGTAACCTCGCTCTCTTTTCATTTTGTGCATGTCTTCAGGAATGCCAGAGAAAGAGAGCGGGAAAGAGAATAAAAAGGGAGCAGCGGCCAAGGCAGATCTGCGCATAAGAGAAGCTTGGATCCCGAAATATATGTCGATACTTTGGGATATAATGGAATATATTGACAATTGAGGATTTCAGGGACCTATAAGTTTTAACTAAAAGAGTTACTTTTTTAACATAAAAAAATACATACGTGCAGATAGATAGTTATAAGTAGCTTGTGGTGACAGAGGTTAGTCTATATAAAAATTTAAAAATACAAAAAATCATACGAACAATTGAAATAATTTTTTATGTTAATTTATATTTTGCAAAGAATTATTTTCCTTTTAAATGGTGAATGCATTGATAAAGATATGAATTATGAAAGATGGCATTTACATAAAGAAATAATGATCCAAGTTAGTATATATGTACATACATACATATATATATATATATATATATATATATATATATATATATATATATATATATATATAATAACTGTCTTCTGGATCATTCATTTGGCAGATGGGAAAATTGGCAACAAAAAGGTATTATTTTGGCAATGGCAATGTTGGTAGAGAATCAAGTATTGGACATGCCTATATTAGAGCCAACAACGGATGTCAAATGTGCTGAATATAATTAGCTTTAAGTTTATTAATGAAGATCAGTGTTAGCTGCATTGATGATGATGGACAGATATTTTGGTGTCGGTAACAACCGTAAGCATTTTTTAGGTTTGGTATTATTGGTGATGATACATGTTAATATGAGTGTTGCATCAACCTTAATTGCCAATAAATAAAATGTATCAAGGATGGTGTGAATGGTTGGTGTTAGGATTTCATGGTGATCGTGGGCATAGGTGTTGGAGGTGCCGCCGTGCATCACACCACCGACGGTCATTGTCGTGATTCGTCAGTGACGTGAGTCGCCAATATGAATTTCATTATATTTGCCCTTCTCTTTGAGTACCTCTTTACTTTAGATCATATTAGCGATCTTAAGAAGTGAGAAATCAAAGTGGAAGTAGGACAATAATATTGGGGACAAACAAAAAAGAATGTGGGGAGAATACATTCATGAGGTGAACTTCATACCGAAGTCTCTGAAGTGCTTGACCGAGCTACAATCAGTTTAAGATACCTTGGAGACACATCTTATGAAAAAAAACTTATGATTAAGCAAAACCCCACAACCAGAGATTTTAGGTTGTGTCACCTATTCTAGGGTTCTCCTTCTTCTACAAGGGTAAGCCCTTATAGTTAATTACATCATAAGTAATCAAGATTACATAAGAATACTCTCGATTAAGTCCATGATCTGCACTCGAAGAAATTAAAATTTCATTTTAAGGAAGAGATATTTATAATCCTATCCTTACGTAGTGATCCGCCTTATAATTACTTAGAATTTTATATCAAATTTTTATTAATATTTTAAGGATATTACGCTTTAATGAAAGGTTTTCTTATGTTTTGGTTGCAGGTACAACAAAATGAGTTTATGAAGAAAAAGAGTTAAAAACGAGCAAAAATGAGCCAAAAAGAGTAAAAATTGTAAATAGGCTGATTTTGGCGTCTAGGCGCCAAACACAGCAGATGGATTCTAGAGATTTCTTGACGGTTTTTGGAAGGTTATTGAAGCTTTCAAATCAATATAGAAGCCTCTGGACAAAATACCACATGTTATAAACAAGATACATTGAATATAGACACAGAAGAGCAGTTATTAAACGAAGAGGTGTGACCTAAATGTGAAGGGATGTGTCCATTGGCGCAGTGATCCTGGCGCCTAGGCAACACCGTTAAATTTTAGAATATTCAATGAATGTGGACGAATTTTGAAGAGGTGTCTTAAACAACTCTTGGTCATTTTTGGAGATCTATAAATAGAGCACCATTTCTACAGCACGGTGTGTGTTGTGTATTGGGAGTGTGCAAAGTGTGTGTGTTGTGTGTTGGGAGTGTGCTAAGTGTGTGTGTGGCGTGTGTGTAAGAGAGAGAGAGAGAGAGAGGAGAATTAATTAAGTGGAGTGTCTTCTTCATTTCTTCTTCTTTGTTTTAGTGAGAGTTTAGTGTGAATTCAAGAGTCAAAGTCCTGCTAGAGTCTGTGGAGTTAGAGAAACTTCAAAGGATTGCTTGGATTACATTCCAGATAAGTATTTATATCTTGTTTCTTAAGTTTATTGCTTTTGATTTGAGTTATATGAATATGATTTGTGGTGTAATTTTTATGCTTTCTGTGTAGTCTTCTTTTCTTTCTCCTTACGAATATGAAATGATTTAATAACAGATTTAAATCAGATTTGAGAACTTAATTTCTTTTTAAAAAAATTGTGATGGTACCGTACCTAATCTTAATTTACTTTACAAATTGGCCTCTTGTATTGTTAAAAACTGTGGAGAATTCTTAAGATCTGACTGTGGGCTAAGAATTCTTAACTTGTATGTATCACATTTCTCTTAAAAGGGGAGGTGCAAATAAATAGGGAGATAATCTTTAATGGGCGTAGAATTGATTTTTGTTTTTAGTGTGACAGGCTAAATTTACTCAATTTAGTTTTACAAAAGAGGTGATGGGTCACTAGTAGGCCAGACCATAGGCAACAAATCGGGGGGGGGGGGGGACCTAGTAGTGAGAGTCTAGAAATTCGTCCCTTTCTACTAATAATACATTCTAATCCAGTTTTTAAAAACTAGCTAATGTTCTTTATGACCTGGACCAAAGATTAAATGATATATATGCTTCTATTTTTCACAATACCACATTTATAAGTTCTCAACTAATTTTCGTATGGGGAAAGAATCTTTATTTATTATTTTATCACTTGCTAATTTTAATATCCTGCATATTTTAGTTAGTTTTAAATTAAAAGATTTTAATTATTAGTTTTCATTCTTTTAAGTTTATTAATCCTAGTGGGATCGATATCTGTGGTTTTAAAAAGAAAGCTCTATATTACTTTAAACGATATGTATACTTGTGTAGTACCCCTAGTGTGCGATTTGTATTTATCAAAACTTTAATCTTTAATTATCATACATTAGCCGCTTAATCAGATTTGGGGTCAAGTTTGAACATAATTTTATAAGCTATTTTACTTGCTTAATTGTAGTCCGATCAAGTTTTTGGTGTCATTGCTGAGGATTACAACTAATTAAAAGAAAGTAATTATTATATAAATAATATATATATATATATATATATATATATATATATATATAAATAAAAAACAAACAAAAATATAAATAAATATATCTTTCTTATATTTTTATGCGAAGTTCAAGAACTGAAGGATTAATACCTTATAATTTTGAATTAGAGCGTACTATAAGAAAAATTAGAAAGGAGAATAGATTTCGTAATTTTCAAAAAATGGGTAATATACCTCAAAATAATATTAATAAAAAAATTGAAAATGAAAATCAAAACCAGCAAAGACCTTTAAGAGAATATGTTATCCCTACAGCTGATGAAATTCATCTAAGCATTCAATTACCTGCTGTAGCCACAAATTCTTTTGAATTAAAACCTGCAATTATACAAATGGTTCAAAATAATCAGTTTGGAGGGTCTCTTACTGAAGATCCTAATTTACACCTAGCTAGTTTTCTAGAACTTTGTGCCACCTTTAAATATGATCGTGTTTCTGATGATGATATTAGACTTAGGCTTTTTCCTTTTCTTTAAGGGATAAGCTAAGATTTGGTTAAATTCATTAGCAATAGGATCTATTAAAACTTGGGGAGAAATGACCCAAAATTTTTAGCTAAATATTTTTTGCCATTGAAAACTGCAAAAATTAGAAATGATATAACTTCATTTACTCAACTTGATGGGGAACTATTTATGAAGCATGGGAATGATTCAAAGAACTTCTTAGGAAATGCCCGCATCACTCTTTACCAGACTGGTTAATTATACAAACATTTTATAATGGTTTAATAGGTTCTCTTAATTATATTACTGATGCTGCTGCTGGTGGTTCTTTAATGTCTAAATCGTTTAATGAAGCTTATTCTTTAATTGAAGAAATGACAACTAATAATTTCCAATGGCCTTCTGATAGGATCAATCCTAAAAGAGTGTCTAGTATTCAAGAAAATGAAGCCTTTTCGATTTTAGATTCTCAAGTGGCTACTATATCAAAAAAATTGGATAACTTGTCTCATTTTTCACACTTAAATGATAATTCGAGAAATACTGAAGAAAATCAAACTTTAGAAACATTGCAAGCTATTGCTAGAAAAACTAATAACCCATATTCTAATTATTATAATCCAAGTTGGAAGAATCACCCTAATTTTTATTGGAATAATGCAAATCCTCAATGAGGTAACAACCAACCTATCACTATTGGAAATTGGAATAATCAAAATAATTATAATTATCGACCTTCTTATCCTCCTGGCTTTAATAATCAACAATTTAAAGAAAAGAAATTGTCAATAGAAGAATTAATTTTACAAATGGGAAGTCAATTTCAAAGTCAAAATGCTGCAATAAGAAATATTGAAAGCCAAATGGGGCAAATTGCAAATGCTATAAATAATAGACCCTACCTAACACCGTCGAAGTAAATCAAAGAGAAAATGGAAAAAATCCTGAGCAAATTAGACTTATGTTATTTAGAAGTGGAAAAGTACTAAGGGATGGAAAAGAGAGTAAAATTCAGAAAGAAAATGAAATCGTAGAAGTTGAGAAACCTAAAGAACAATTATTTGAAACAGAGAAACAACTGCCATCTCAAGATGAATATGAAAAATTTCCACCTCCATTTCCAGAACGACTTAAGCAGCAAAAACTGGATCAACAATTTTCTAAATTTTTTGAGGTATTGCTTACTATTAATATCCCATTTGCTGAAGCTTTGGAACAAATGTCTAAGTATGCAAAGTTTATGAAAGATATTCTTAATAAGAAAAGAAAATTTGAAGCTTTTGAAACCGTAGCACTAAGTGAAGAATGAAGTGCAATAATTCAGAAAAAACTTCCACAAAAACTAAAAGATCCTAGAAGTTTTACAATACCTTGTGGTATAGGAGATAAATTTCAAGGAAAAGCCTTATGTGATTTAGGAGCGAGTATTAATCTCATACCTTTATCCATTTATAAGTGATTGGATCTAGGAGAAATTTCTCCTACTACTGTAACCTTGCAATTAGCAGACCGATCTATTACTCACCCTAGAGGAGTAATAGAAGTTATAATTCTGGATTTGGAAGAAGATAAAGAGATTCCTATTATCCTAGGAAGACCTTTTCTTGTTACCGGACGAGCTATGATTGATGTGCAAAAAGGGGAGTTAACCATTAGAGTTAATAATCAAGAAGTAACAATTAATGTTCTTAAATCAATGAGGTATCCTAACAAGGAAAAATGTTATATAATGGACATTTTTTATTACATTATTGAACAACATTTTCAAGAAAAATGTCAGATTCATTTTAAAGAAGAAGAATTTATAGTCCCTAAAAAATTAACTGATGAAAGCGATTCTGAAGAAACAGAAGTAAGAGAAGTTCATTACATTAATGAAAATTGGGAAATATTAGATACTACTGAAAGTAATGAATTCAAACCATCTATTGAAAAAGCTCCTGAATTGGAATTAAAAGAATTACCCTCTCATTTGAAATATTCCTTTTTAGGGAATTCATTAACTTTACCTGTTATTATATCTTCTGAATTGACTGTTGATCAAGAAGTAAAACTGATTGAAGTATTAAGAGAATATAAAAGAACTTTTGGGTGGACTATAGCAGATATTAAAGGAATAAGTCATTCAATTTGTATGCATAGAATATTATTAGAAGATGACAATAAACCTAGAGTTGATCCTCAAATGATATTGAATCCAGTTATGAAAGAAGTTGTTAAGATGGAAATGCTTAAATGGCTGGATGTTGGTATTATATATCCAATATCGGGGTAAGTCCTATTCACCGTGTTCCAACGAAAGGAGTGACTGTTGTTAAAAATGAGAATAATGAATTAATACCTACTAGATAAGTTACTGGTTGGTGGATTTGTATTGATTATAGAAAACTAAATGATGCCACCAGGAAAGATCATTTTCCTCTTCCATTCTTAGATCAAATGCTGGATAGATTAGCTGGACATTCTTATTTTTGTTTTATGGATGAATATTCTAGGTATCGTCAAATACCTATTGCTCCTGAAGATCAAGAAAATACTACATTTACAAGTTTGTATGGAACTTTTGCTTTCCGAAGAATGACTTTTGGGTTATGAAATGCACCTGCTACTTTTCAAAAGGTGTATGATGGCTATTTTTTGTGACTTAATTGAAAGAGGAATTGAAATTTTTATGGATGATTTCTCGGTATTTGGAACTAGTTTTGATTCTTGCTGATACAATTTGTTAAAAGTGTTGAAACGCTGTCAAGAAATAAATTTAGTTCTGAACTGGGAGAAATGCCAATTTATGGTCATAGAAGGAATTGTACTCGATCATAAGGTTTTTAAAAATGGTATGGAAGTTGATCAAGCAAAAATTCAAGTTATTGCTGGATTACAACCCCCAACTTCTGTTACTGGTATAAGAAGTTTTCTTGGACATGCTAGATTTTATAGAAGATATATTAAAGACTTTTCCAAGATTACAAAACCTCTAAGCCATCTTTTAGAAAAAGATACTAAATTTGAATTTGATGAAATTTGCCTAAACGATTTTAATTTGTTAAAAGAGAAATTAAGTACTGCACCAATCATTATTACACCTAATTGGGAAAAACATTTGAATTAATGTGTGATGCAAGTGATTATGCTATTGAGGCCGTTTTAGGACAACAGTATGATAAGATGTTTAAAGTTATATATTATGCCAGTAAAACTCTTAATGAAGCTCAAATTAATTATACTACTAATGAGAAAGAGCTATTGGCTATAGTATATGCTTTTGACAAATTTCGATCATATTTACTTGGAAATAAATCTATAGTGCATACAGATCACTCTGCTATTAAATATATAATGACTAAAAAAAAGCTAAACCAAGATTGATTAGATGGATTCTTTTGTTGTAATAATTTAACTTTCAAATAGTCAATAGAAAAGGGTCTGGTAATCAAATTGCCGATCATTTATCTAGAAATGAAAATAATGAAATGAATGATAAGGGAGAAATAAACGAATGTTTTCCTGATGAATGTCCCGATATAAATATATGCGTACTAAAATCTTCTTCCCTGGCAACGGTGCCAAAAACTTGACCCGAAGTCCTCTGAAGATCAACGTACTAATTAATGCTTTCAAAAATATATGTTATAAATAATAATAGTGACTAGTGTATATAAATATAATTTTATGAAAAGTATTTTACACACTTAGGGGTTCTACGCAAGTATACGTATCGTTTCAAGTAATATAGGGCTTTGAAACAAAGACCCCGATATCGATCCCATGAGGAGAGAGTTATAGATCTTTAAATATTTTAATTTTAAAGTATTTCTTTTATAATTTTTAATTTACTAGATGTAATAATAAAGCAGGAATAAAATAATTGATGTAAATAGCAATAAGAAAGCAACTTTCTCCCTTTCAATTAACCTAACATTTTCTAAGATAATGATAATATTCGTGGAGAATATAAATTTATGGTATTGTGCCAAATAGAAGCATTCATATTCTTTACCCTTTGATCCAGGTGCAAAGAAGATTGGCTAGCTTTATAGATTAGGTCCGGATGTATTGTTAGTAGAATGGGTTAATCTAGGCTCACACTACTAGATGTCCAAGGGGGCTATGGTCGGCCCTACTAGTGACCCTTTCCTTTTCTATAAACCAAATCACAAGAATTTAGTCTATCACTCTAAAAACTTATCAATTCTATGCCCATTATATAATATCTTCCTTTTTATTTGCACTTCACCTTGAATAACCCGCACAAGGCCTTCGACTATCCAAGGATTTATGTGATATCTACAAGTTAAGAATTCATCTCCTTCTAGGTCTCAAAACTCTTCAACAGGTTTTAACAATTTAAATGACCAATTTAAATAGTAAATTAAGAACCGGTATAAATATCATCACAATGTTTTGAAAATATATGATTTTTAATTCTCTAACAAATTTTGTATTATCTTATTTATCTTTCTATAATTGAAAGGAGAAAGTAAAGTAACTACTCAGAACACATTGAAATTAAATAACAAAACATAATATATAAACTTTGAATCAAAATAAAAATACTTATCTTAGATGTTTCTCCTACTGAACTTTTGATTCTTACTGACTCCACAGCGTAATGAACTACAGATGCACCAACTCTTTCAAACTCTGAATACAAACTCTAAAATAAACTCACTAATTTATGAAGGAAAGTAAAATGTGGCCCTAATATGATCTCTCTAATTCTCTCTCTAGATAGGAATCTAGATAGGGAGGGGTAGATAGGGCGTTTTTCTCTAAAGGAATACCCTCCTATTTATAGGCTTCAAGGGTTACCTCAAGGCACCTCTTCAAAATGTGTCCACATTCAATGAATCTTCTAGAAGGTGTGTCTGGTGCCTAGGCGCCGGAAACTGGTGCCTAGGCGCCAGACACCGCGTCCAGTTCTTCGCACCTTTTCACTTTGAATAGCACCTCTTCACGATTAAAACCATTTTGAAGCGTCTAAAAACATTGTATCAAATGTCCTATAAACCAGGAACAACTGCCAGTCTTCTAGAAGGTCCAATAATCGCTCACACCATCAAAATAACCGCCTAAAAGTCGTCAAAAACTTAACAGTTTTCTTTATCGAGCTGGCGCTTAGGTGCCGGACTCTGGCGCCTAGGCGCCAGACCAATAATTTCGAAAATTTTGCATTTTGGCTCTATTTTTGCTCATTTTTGCTCCTTTTTCATATTTTTCTCCTTCTTGAACATTTTTGTATCACCTACATCCAAAAACACAAAAATACCTTTCATTAAAGCATAATATCCTTAAAATTTAATAAAAATTAAGGCATAAAAATAGGTATTTTTTTCTTGGATCAAAATCCCCCTAACTTAAACGTTACTTGTCCTCAAGTAACCCTTTTTACTATATAAAATGTATAACATTTGGAATAAAAAAGGTAAATATTTAAGACTCCTTATGATTTTTGATTTTATAAAGGCTTTAGTAAATCATTAACCAAATTTCACTAACTAAGTTTAATTTTAAGAATTTAAAGAATATTCTAACTACCAAATCATAAGACATCAAAAATTTTTCATTCACTTCGAAAATAGTTGTAGTTTATTATATTAAGATCACATAAATTATTCACAAGAAAAAGCTCTTCATGAAATTCTTTTCTAATAAAAATACATGCATAAAAATTAAGTAATAAATGTAATCAGTGTTCTTTTTATAAGTTAATTCAAGTGTAGCCAATTTTTTATTAGGCATTTCCTCAAGCTTCTCCTCTCTTTTTCTTTTTTTTTTTTTTTTTTTTAAGAGAGGATTACTATATCTGGATAGCCAGTTAATGGTTTTGAACTTCACTATCCTTAGCTTATATTTTTAAACTTATACATTTTCACTTAATTATTATAACATAAATAGATTTAAAAAAGAATTTCAATCTATTCTTTTTCGAGTTATAATTTTTGATTTCTTAATACTTCTAAAATTCAATTATCTCTACTATGAATAGAAAAATTTCTTAATCTTATTCTTCTTTAAGTTGAATAATTTTATTCTTAAAATCAATCAAAGTTATTAAAATTTTTGGTTAAGTGTACTAAATTATTTATAATTTCAAAATTTTAAGTGATCTTAAATAGATTCTTCATTCCTCATGTTATGTTAAAAATTTTTATTTTAAGAAAATATTAGTTCTTTAAGGACAAATAAAATTTAAATTTGAATGTATTTTCCCTTTCCCCCAAACTTAAGTTTTGGTCTATCATAAAAAAAATTTATTTATTTATTTTTTTTAAAGTATGAGAGAAAGAAAAACATAATTTTTAAAAGGAATTTTTATAAGTATGAAAAAAAAATACATTCTAGAAAGAAAAATTTACTTCTACACATGCTTTTATGAATAATACTGAAATAATGAAGCAGGTATAAAAGTAAGCAGGCTCATTAATAATTAAATTAAATGACTATACTACTTAAAAAAAAACAGAACAACATTACTAACTACTAAACAGTAAGCTGAAACAGGAATAAACATAAATTTATCCAAATTTCAATCTTAAACACAATACATTAAAAATACTCTAACAACAGTCTTAACATCAAATAACTCACACAAAGTAAATAAACAAATCTAAACTAGCAAACAACAAACAATAATCAATACTAGAAAACAAACTAAACTAACAACAGACTTAGCACAATTCAGAGGTAAATCAGGCCACTAATCACTGTCTGTAGCCTCAGCATCGTCATCATCACCAAAAGAAAACTCAACATCCTTAGGATCAACATATGGTGAGAAACTAGGAAAGGTAGGAAACTGAACATCATGCTCTCCCTTCAGGAATCTAACGAGAGCTTCATCATACTCAGCATCGTAACTACTCTTCCTCTGGGTATACTCAGATAAATGATCAATTTTCTTATCAATAGAATCAACTCTGTAGTGAGTTTGAAATAACTCATGCTGCTGCTCTAAAAACTGATCATGCATCGATTCCCAAAAACTAGATGGTGGCTCAGTAGTAGAAGTAGAAGGTCTGGAAGTAGAAGGTCTACCTGAAGTGTGTGCAGAAGTAGAAGGAGCGGTCGATCTCTTCCCTCGAAGACGATCATAGATACTAACACTCTCCTGCCCAATTGGCTTAGTAGACTTCAGCTTCTCCTCAGAAATATCAGCAGTGACTCCATTACTAACACATAAAGAATAGATCAAAGATGGGAATCCCAGTCCCACAGAAGTGCTGGATCTAGCAGTAGACTCCACAGAATCATAAATAATACTGCCGACATCTATCGGCTTCCTCTCCTGAATGCAGTAGTTTAAGATAGCTCGATCTCTGGTGACTTCACTCAGGTGGTTGGAAGGTAGAACTCTAGAAGAAATAAAACATTGCCAAGCCTTTGAAACACCATTTAATTTGGAGGATTTGAAATTTACCCATTTTTCATTTCGGATCTTCCAGGCTTCAGTGTCGTCAGTCAAATAAGCAATAATCATCTCAAAATCTCCCTCAGATGGAGATAATCCAGAATAGTAGCACTAAATGGTAGGTGGCAGTCCATAAAACACATTGATCCTCTCTGGAGAAAATCCTATTCCAATACCTCTGACGAAGACTTCGTAGTCTTCCGCATCTAAAAAGTTAGCATAAAATTCGCGAACGACTGGAATAACAACAACAACAGTGAAATAACAGAATTGTTGCCAGTTGTGCGCAATGATTGTGTTTTCGATCATTTCACCCGGATTGTAAAAGCTTCGCTTCGAGATAAACTTTCTCGATGTCGCAAATTTGTGATATTGAAAATGCGCTGCCGCAGTCGCGAACCTGCTATTGTCAAAATTTTCTCGTCCCTTCCCTCGCTTAGATTTCAGTGTCATCTAAACGTGAAAGAAAACAAGAACAAATTTAGGAATCAAATATTTAAACTCTTTTTAAGTTTAAGAAACTTAAAATAAGTTTAAAAATCCAAATAGAATATCTAAAAATCAAAATTTTTCTCAAAATTTCGGTTTTTAGCAAAACGTAGGAAAAGCTATGGTAAAAAATAAAAAATAAATGGATTAGAGTGTAGATCTGACCTCGAGACGAAGAAATCAAGTGACGTCGCGCCCAAATACTTGATGTTTTGACCTCAAAATGGATATAAGAGGTGTATTTTCGCTAAAATGGGGAAGAAGATGAAGCTTAGGCGTCATCCATGGCTAATGGGGTTTATATGGTGTTTTTCGTGTAAGCAGGCCGAACCGGCGCTTAGGCGCCGAATTCTGGCGCCTAGGCGCCAGACTCGCCTTTCACAAAAATCACTCTAAAAATTTTATTTTCCACCAAAATTCATAAATTCAACTTCCAATTACTCATATTTGATTAGGTCTTTAGTTTCTAACTTCCAAAACATTTTCCAAAAATTTTAAAAATTAAATATTAAATCCACCAATCAAACACAAGGTTTAAATCAAAATTCTCTAATTTTCATTTATAATCTTCAATATTGGCTCAATACACTTCAGATAAGTATAATATAATGATTCAAGTCCTAACACACAATCAAACAACACAATTTGAAAACAAATAGAACACACATTGAACATGAAAGCAAATACACAAACAAACACAATCGATTCACTAAATCGATACAGTGATTCGCTAGATAAATCACGATCTCACCCAATCACTATCTAATTTCCATTATCTTCACAATGAAGATTGCTTGGCCTACTAAGGAAGAATACTAACGCTCTAAAAAAATCTCTAGCCATTTTCTCGTCGATCCACTTGTTTTTCGCATACATCTCCACTTGAGCAGCTTGATAAGCCGCTAGATGATCAAATTGGAGTTTCGCCTGCCATTCTAGATGTTCAATCTGATGATACATCTCATGAAGGCGATCACCGCTTCAAATTTATCAAGAAGACTAGAAATTTTCTCCAAACTTACAGCGATGAAACCATTGAAGTAGGGTTGAGGATCTTTTGAACCTTTGTCTCTAGTCTCTTCTCCAAGATTTCTCCTCTCCATTTCTTCAAAAATCCTCTCTAATCTCTCAAAAATGGAGTGTATAGGTCGAACTATTGATTTCTTAGGGATTGGGGACGAAGATGGGTTAATTTAAAGGTGAAAATAGTGTGAAAAACTAAAAGTTTTCGGTTTTTACATGACCCAGTAATCGTGGCGCTTAGGCGCCAAATCTGGCGCCTAGGCGCCGGACCCATCGATACACAGCTTATTCTGGCACTTAGGCGCTGAATTCTGGTGCCTAGGCGCCGGAACCATGTTCGACTCCGTTTCGCCTAACGTTAAATTTCAAGGTTTCGTTCTCCAAAAATAGGTAAATTATAATGGTAAGATCAGAACAATCTCAATAACACAATTATACATAATTTCAATGAAGGTTAACTTGATCTCCTTTTTACTCACATATGAAATGGAGTGATCCAAAGTAAAATTTTTTTATAGTTCAAGATAATTTTTAATTTTCTGAAGTTATATAAAATTAATCAAGACCGAGGCATAACCATACATCAAAAATATAAAAAACACACTAAAAATAAAAATCTATGGGTTGCCTCCCATAAAGCGCTGAGTTTAACATCGTCAGCCCGACCTAAGTAATTCTTTAATCAGGTTGACTTAATTCATAAGCCTCTTTATAAATCATTTTAATATCTCCCAAATAAGGCTTTAATCTAAATCCATTAACTTTAAAAATTTTTCCCGTTTTGGGGTCTTTAATATCCACAGCTCCATATTGGTATACTTTTTCAATTATATATGGTCCTATCCATTTTGATCTCAATTTTCAGGAAAAAGTCTTAAACGAGTGTTAAATAGTAATACTTCTTGTCCAGGCTCAAATATTTTTCCTGAAATCTTTTATTCATGTAATATTTTCATTTTCTCTTTATAAATCCTTGCATTTTCATATGATTCATTTCTTATTTCATCCATCTCATTTAATTGCAATAATCATTTTTCTCCTGCAGTATTCAAATCAGAATTAAACTCCTTTGTCGCCCAATAAGCTTTATGTTCAAGTTCAACAGGTAAGTGACAATGTTTTCCAAAAACTAACCGGTAAGGTGACATTCTGATTGGTGTCCTATAAGCTGTTATATAAGCCCATAATGCAGAATCAAGTCTATCAACCCAATCAGTTCTTTTAGGATTAACAGTCTTCTATAAAATTCTTTTAATTTCTCTGTTTGATACTTCAGCCATTCCACTTGTTTGTGGGTGATATGCAGTTGCAATTTTGTGTTTGATTCCAAATTGTTGCAGTAATGATTGAATTCTTATATTTCTAAAATGACTTCCACCATCTGTGATAATTACCTTAAGCCTTCCAAATCTTGAAAAAATCATCTTCTTTAAGAATTTAGATACACTTTGGAGTCACAGTTAGGTAAAGCTACAACTTCAATCCACTTTGAAACATAATCAACTGCTAATAAAATATAAATTTTTCCAGATGATGGTACAAATGGTCCCATAAAGTCTAAACCCCATATATCAAAAATTTCAACTTCCAATATATAGTTTAAAGGCATTTCATCTTTCTTTGATATTGTTCCCATTCTTTGACATCAATCACATGTTTTAACATAATGTATCACATCTCTGAATAAAGTAGGCCAATAAAATCCTGAATTTAAAATTTTAAATGCAGTTTTATCTATTCCAAAGTGTCCTCCAAAATCAGAATCATGACATTTTTGAATAATAGCAAAAGTTTCTTCATAAGGTATGCATCTTCGAATTATAAAATCTCTTCCTAATTTAAATAAATGAGGATCTTCCCAAATATAATATTTAGCATCATTTTTAAATTTCTTAATAAATTTTTCATCCAATCCATAAGGTAGAATATTGCTAACTAAATAGTTAATTATATTCGCATACCAAGGTGTTTGGTATCCTTGAATAACATATAAATGTTCATCAGGAAATTTCTCATTTATATTTTCTTCAGTAATAACATCATTCTTAATTCTAGATAAATGATCAGCAATTTGGTTGTCCGTTCCTTTTCTATCCACTATTTGAAAATCAAATTCTTGTAGAAGTAAAACCCATCTTAGTAGTCTATGTTTAGCATCTTTTTTTGACATTAGATATTTAATAGCGGAATGATCAGTATGAACTATGCATTTAGTACCAAGAAGATAAGGTCTAAATTTATCAAAGGCATATACTATAGCTAGAAGCTCTTTCTAAGTAGTAGTGTAATTTCTTTGAGTTTCAGTATGAGTTTTACTAGCATAATATATAACTTTGAAAATTTTCTCATATTTTTGTCCTAATATAGCTCCAATTGTAAAATCACTTGCATCGCACATTAATTCAAAAGATTTATTCCAATTAGGTGCAACAATGATAGGTGCAGTTATTAATTTTTCTTTTAAAATATTAAAAGCATTAACACAGTCTTTGTTAAATTAAAATTTAGCATCTTTTTCCAATAAATGACAAAGAGGTTTAGCAATTTTAGAAAAATCCTTTATATATCTTCTATAAAATCCAGCATGACCTAGAAAACTTCTCACATCAGTAACAGTAGTAGGTGGTTGTAATTCAGTAATAATTTTCACTTTTGCTTGATCTACTTCCATCCCTTTTTGTGAAACTTTGTGACCAAGTACAATGCCTTCTGTGACCATGAATTGACATTTTTTCCAGTTAAGAACTAAGTTTGTTTCTTCACATCTTTTCAGAATTTTGGAAATATTTTCCAAACAAGATTCAAAAGAAGTTCCAAAAATTGAAAAATCATCCATGAATATTTCAATTCCTTTGTCAATCAAATCACAAAATATTGACATCATACATCTTTGAAAAGTTGCAGGTGCATTACATAAACCAAAAGGCATTCTTCTAAAGGCAAATGTTCCATAAAGACTTGTAAATGTTGTTTTCTCTTGGTCCTTATGAGTAGGTAATTGATGATAACCAGAATATCCATCCAGAAAATAGAAATATGAGTGTCCAGCTAATTTATCAAGCATTTGATCTAAGAAAGGTAAAGGAAAATGATCATTTCTAGTGGCGTCATTTAATTTCCTATAATCAATGCAAATTCACCATCCAGTAACTTGTCTCGTAGGAATTAGTTCATTTTTATCATTGACAATGACAATTACTCCTCCTTTCTTCGAAACAAAATGAATAGGACTTACCCATTGGCTATCTGAAATAGGATAAATAATACCAGCATCTAACCATTTAACAATTTCTTTTTTAACAACCTCTTTCATGATAAGATTTAATCTTCTTTGCGGTTCAATAGTAGGTTTAAAATTTTCTTCCATTAAATTTCTATGCATACAACTGGATGGGCTTATTCCTTTTATGTCAGCAATTGCCCAACCAAATGCTTTCTTATAATTCTTTAACACTCCTATCAATTTTTCTTCTTGATCTTTACTTAGCTCAGAAGAAATAATAACAGGTAAAGTTAATGAATTTCCCAAAAGTGCATACTTTAAATGTGAAGGTAAAATTTGTAATTCCAGTTCAGGGGCTTTTTTAATTGAGGGTAAAAGTATATCATTTTGAGTTATGTCCAAAGTTTCCTAATTATCTTTAATATAATGAGTTTCTTCTTCTTTTAGTTCTTCATCTTCATCGGTTAATAATTCAAGTTTTTCTTCAGAAATGACTTTACATTTTTCTTAATAATGTTTCTCAATTAAATAATCAATTATATCCATTCGATAACATTTTTCTTTGTCAGGGTACTTCATTGATTTAAGGACATTAAATTTAATCTCTTGATCATTAACTCTCTTGGTTAATTCTCCTTTTTGCACATCAATCATAGCTCGTCCTGTCGCTAGAAAAGGTCTCCCTAAAATAATAGGTATTTCTTTATCTTCTTCCATATCAAGTACAATGATATCTATAGGGAAGATAAATTTATCTACTTTAACAAGAACATCCTCTATAACTCCTTTAGGATAACTGATAGATCGATCAACTAACTGAAGGGTTACAGTGGTGGGAGTAATCTCTCCTAAATTCAACCTTCAAAAAATAGAAAATGGCATGAGATTAATACTTGCTCCTAAATCGCATAAAGCTTTACCACAAATTTTTTCTCCAATAGCACAAGGTATAGTAAAACTTCCAGGATCTTTAAGTTTTTGAGGTAATTTCTTTTGAATTATTGCACTACATTCTTCACTTAATGCAACAGTTTCAAAAGCTTCAAATCTTCGTTTCTTACTTAAAATATCTTTCATAAATTTTGCATAAGTTGGCATCTGTTCCAAATCTTCAGCAAAAGGTATGTTTATAGTAAGTTTCTTAAAAGTTTCAAAGAACTTAGAAAATTGATGATCAAACTTCTGTTGTTTAAGTCTTTGAGGAAAAGGTGGTGGTGGTTTTTCAACTTCCATATTCATAGAAATATCAGTTTGATCTTTATTAGGAGAAGGAGTTTCTTTAGATTTTTCAATCTCTTCAACCTCAATCTCCTTTTCAATTTCATTCTGCATTCTTTCTTTTAATTCCCTTCCACTTCTAAGTTGTACAGCTTTAACATGTTCATGTTCTTTTCCGAGTTTCTTTTGGATTGATTTCAACATTACTAGGAAGTGTTCCTCGAGGGTCTATAATTAATTAAACTAATGATTTGTCCCATTATGATTCTCAATATTACGAATAGCGAGTGTTTTGATTTTGTAATTGATTACTTAGTTGTAAAATTAATTCTTCTATAGATAACTTTTTCCGTTGATTGTTAAATCCAGGTGGTTTATAGTTTGAATTAACTTGATTATTCCAATTTCCAGTGGGATGAGATTGATTATTACCCCATTGTTGTTGTTGATTATTCCAGTTAAAATTAGGGTGATTTTTTCATCCAGGATTATAATAATTTGAATAAGGATTATTTTTACTACAATAGCTTGTAAAGTTTCAATAGTTTGAGAATCTTTAATATTAGTGGAGTTATTATGTGATATATTAATAGCAAAACTATCTAATTTCTTAGACATTGCTGCTACTTGTGAAGCTAAAATAGAAAAGGCTTCATTATCATGAATACTTGCCATTCTTTTTGGATTAATCCTTTCAGAAGGCCATTGAAAATTATTGTTAGCCATTTCTTCAATTAAAGTGTAAGCTTCTTCAAATGATTTAGACATTAAAGAACCTCCAGCAGCAGCATCATTAATTGATTTTAAAGATCCAATTAATCTATTAAAAAATGTTTGAATAATTAACCAATCAGGTAAAACATGATGAGGACATTTTCTTAATAGTTCTTTAAATCTTTCCCAAGTTTCATAAATTGTCTCTCCGTCAAATTAACTAAATGAAGTAATATCATTTCTTAATTTAGTAGTTTTAGAAGGAGAAAAATATTTAGCAAGGAATTTTTGTGCCATTTCAGCCCATGTTTTAATAGAACCTGTTGCTAATGAGTTCAGCCACATCTTTGCTTTATCTCTTAAAGAAAAAGGAAAGAGTCTAAGCCTAATAACATCATCAGAAACATTGTTATATTTAAAGGTAGCACAAAGTTCTAAAAAACTAGCAAGGTGTAAATTTGGATCCTCATTTGGTGTTCCACCAAATTGATTGTTTTGAACCATTTGAATAATAGACAGTTTAAGCTCAAAAGAATTAGCATCTACAGTGGGTATTTGAATACTACTATGAAGTTCATCAACTGTAGGGTTAAGCATAATCCCTTAATGGTTTATAAACATTTTGATCATTAATTTCAATTGGATTTTGTAAATTGTTATGTAAATTAGTCATTTCTTGAAACTTTTGAATTTGTTTTCCTTTTTTAATTCTTCTAACAGTTCTTTCTAATTCAGAATCTAAAGGTAATAATCCTTTAGATCTAGAACTACCCATAAAAAGTAAAATAGCAAGAATTAAAATAAATATTATTATTATATATTTATATTTTATATTTTTTTTGTTTTTTTTAATAAAGAATAATGAATAAAATAAAAATACTTAAAAATCTAAAATTTTGCCTCTGCTCTCCCCGTGCAACGGCGCCAAAAACTTGACCCGATATAAATATATGTGTACTAAAATCTTTTTCCCTGGCAATGGTGCCAAAAACTTGACCCGAAGTCCTCTGAAGATCAACATACTAATTAATGCTTTCAAAAATATATGTTATAAATAATAATAGCAACTAGTGTATATAAATATAATTTTATGGAAATATTTTACACACTAGTGGGTTCTACGCAAGTATACGTATCGTTTCAAGTAATATAGGGCTTTGAAACAAAGACCTCGACATCGATCCCACGAGGAGAGAGTTATAGATCTTTAAATATTTTTATTTTAAAGTATTTCTTTTATAGTTTTTAATTTACTAGATGTAATAATAAAGCAGGAATAAAATAATTGATGTAAATAGCAATAAGAAAGCAACTTTCTCCCTTTCAATTAACCTAACATTTTCTAAGATAATGATAATATTCGTGGAGAATATAAATTTATGGTATTATGCCAAATAGAAGCATTCATATTCTTTACCCTTTGATCCAGGGTGTAAAGAACATCGGCTAGCTTATAGATCGAGTCCGGATGTATTGTTAGTAGAATGGGTTAATCTAGGCTCACACTACTTAGATGTCCAAGGGTGGCTATGGTCGGCCCTACTAGTGACCCTTTCCTTTTACTATAAACCAAATCACAAGAATTTAATCCGTCACTCTAAAAACTTATCAATTCTACGCCCATTATATAATATCTTCCTATTTATTTGCACTTCACCTTGAATAACCCGCACAAGGCCTTCGACTACCCAGGGATTCATGTGATATCTACAAGTTAAGAATTCATCTCCTTCTAGGTCTCCATACTATTCAATAGGTTTTAACAATTTAAATGGCCAATTTAAATAGCAAATTAAGAACCGGTATTAATATCATCACAATGTTTTGAAAATATTTGATTTTTAATTCTCCAACGAATTTTGTATTATCTTATTTATCTTTTCATAATTGAAAGGAGAAAGTAAAAGTAACAACTCAGAACACATTGAAATTAAATAACAAAACATAATAAATAAACTTTGAATCAAAATAAAAATACTTATCTTAGATGTTTCTCCTACTGAACTTCTGATTCCTACTGACTCCACAGCGTAATGAACTACAGATGCACCAACTCTTTCAAACTTTGAATACAAACTCTAAAATAAACTCACTAATTTATGAAGGAAAGTAAAAGGTGGCCCTAATATGATCTCTCTAATTCTCTCTCTAGACAGGACTCCAGATAGGGAGGGGTAGATGGGGCATTTTTCTCTGAAGGAATACCCTCCTATTTATAGGCTTCAAGGGTTGCCTCAAGGCACCTTTTCAAAATGTGTCCACATTCAATGAATCTTCTAGAAGGTGTCTCTGGCGCCTAGGCACTGGAATCTGGCGCCCAGGCGCCAGACACTACATCCAATTCTTCGCACCTTTTCACTTTGGATCGCACCTCTTCACGATTAAAACCGTTTTGAAGCGTCCAAATACATTGTATCACATGTCCTATAAACCAGGAACAACTGCCAGTCTTCTAGAAAGTCCAATAACCGCTCACACCGTCAAAATAACCACCCAAAAGTCGTCAAAAACTTAACAGTTTTCTGTATCGAGCTGGCACTTAGGCGCCGGACTCTGGCGCCTAAGCGTTGGACTCTGGCGCCTAGGCGCCAGGCCAATAATTTTGAAAATTTTGCATTTTGGCTCTATTTTTGCTCCTTTTTGCTCCTTTTTGCACCTTTTTCATATTTTTCTCCTTCTTGAACATTTTTGTATCACTTACATCCAAAAACACAAAAATACCTTTCATTAAAGCATAATATCCTTCAAATTTATTAAAAATCAAGGCATAAAAATAGGTATTTTTTTCTTGGATCAATGAACAACTTTATACAGTTTCTGCTGAATTAATCCTATGGTATGCTGATATAGTTAATTATTTAGCTAGCAACATTATGTCGTATGGATTAGATCAGTATCAAAAAAAGAAATTCTTACATGATGTTAAATTTTATTTTTGGGATAATCCCTATCTTTTTAAACAATGTAAGGATTCTATAATACGAAGATGTGTTCCTTATGAAGAAACTTATGAGATTATTAAAAAAAGCCACAACTCTGAATTCGGTGGACATTTTTGAATTGATAAAACTGCTTTTAAAATTTTATAATCTATATTTTATTGGACTACATTATTTAGAGATGTTAACAATTTTGTTAAATTCTGTGATCGATGCAACGCATAGGCAATATTTCTAGAAGAAACGAAATGCCACTAAATTTCATTTTGGAAAAGGAAATTTTTGATGTATGGGGTTTAGATTTCATGGGAATGTTTATGCCTTCTTCAGGAAAAATGTATATTTTATTAGCTGTTGATTATGTTTCGAAATGGATTGAAGTAATTGCTTTACCTCAATGTGATACTAAAAGTTTGGAAAAATTTTCAACCAAAAATATTTTCACTAGATTTGGAATGCCACGGATAATCATCACGGATGTGGGAAGTCACTTTAAGAATTTTCTGATTCAGAGATTAGTGAGCAAATTTGGAATCAAGAATATAATTTCATCAGCTTATCATCCCCAAACTAGTTGATTAACAGAATTATCAAATCGGGAGATTAAAAGAATTTTAGAAAAAATAGTAAATCCAAAGCGAAATAATTCGGCTGATAGACTTGATGATGCATTATGGGCTTATTCAACTGCTTATAAAACCCCTATTGAATTGTCACCATATAGGCTCATTTATGGAAAAACTTGTCATTTGCCCGTTGAACTGGAACATAAAGCTTGTTGGGCAATTAAAGAGTTTAATTATAATCTAAGAGATGCTGGAGATAAAAGATTATTGCAATTTAATGAACTGGATGAAATGAGAAATGATTCTTATGAAAGTGCTCAAATTTATAAAGAGAAAATGAAGATTATTCATGATAAAAGAATATTAAGAAAGAATTTTGACCCTAGACAACAAGTTTTATTATGCAATTCAAGATTAAAATTTTTTCCAGGAAAATTAAAATAAAAGTGAATAGGGTCGTATGTGGTTGAGAAACTTTACCCTTATGGAGTTGTGGACATTAAAGATTTAAAAATTGATTCAATAATTAAGGTGAACGGCATAGATTGAAGCCCTATTATGATGAAAGCATGCCATCTTTTAAAGATGTGCTATTCTTAACCCACTCGGAGTAAAATGGTGTTTATGTCAGGCTGACGACGTTAAACCAAGTGCTTTATGGGAGGCAACCCATAGTATGATTTTATTTCATGTTTGATTGTGTGTTGTATGTGACTACACTTAGTTACATATTTTAGATATACCTTTTAAAACCTTAATTTAGTTTGGAACTTAGGAGAATTCGACAAATGGCGAACCTGTGATTTTCAGGATTCTGGTGCCTAAGCGCTAGATACTTGTAATCCTAGTAACTAAGCGCCCAAATTAGCACATAGGCGCCACAATTTATAGATCGTGAAAAAATCACCCCAAAGCAGTTTTTGCACATTCTAATCTATTTAAACCTCCATACCTTCATCCTAAACCTTCAAACCATCAAAATTTTTGACTGAAACATTCCTTTAGAGATTGAAAGAGTTTTGATTGCTTCTATGGAGAGATTAAACATTGGAATCAATGGGAAGGAGAAGTTTGTGCACAAGGATTCACAAACTTATTTTAATGGCTATCTAGCCATGGCTCTAGAGAAGGTATGCAATCAACTTGAGAAGATTGCAGAAAATTTAATTCTAGTTGGAGGGAGATTGCATGAGATATTCCACCAAATTGAGCACATTGAATGGCAAATGAATATTCAATCAGATCATTTGGCATGCTTTGAAGATTATTAGGTATCAATGTACGCTAAGAAAAAATGGATTGATGAAAAGATAGCTTCGGAATTTCCTCGAGTCTCTTTCGTTCATTCCTTTGTTCGTAGCGAATTACCATGCGAAACTAATGAGGGTCTAATGTTAATCCATGAAATTAAGGAGAAATAGGTGGAGAGATTGATTGTGATTGTTAAGTGTGTTGTGAATTGAAATTTGTTTTATGTGGAGATGTTTATGAGTGTTTTATGTGTTTCTGAGATGTTATTGTTTATTGTTGTTGTATTTTCTGTATTTTTTTAGCCTTATTTTGAAGATCTGGAATGAAATGAAATGAAGCTAAGTTTGGATTGTTAATTGTTAGATATTTGGAATGTAATCATTTGGAACCTTTTGGATTTTATTTGAATATTATTTTCTGGATGATGTTTGATGAAGATTAACAGTTAGTTTTAAGCTTACAGATGTTAAAATCACCTAAATTAAAGATATAAAAATTTAAAAAAATTTCGGAATATTTGGTGATTTTGGCGCCTAGGCGCCAGATCTAACACCTAAACTCTGGTTCACTTGGACCGAATTTCGGCTATTAAAATGGACCGAACTCCATTTTCACGCCTAAGCTTCATCTTCTTCCTCCACTTTCACGAAAACCAGATCTAGGGTTCCATTTTGAGAAGGATTAGAAGGATTTCGACGGTTTTAACTTTGGATTTCAACTTCTCGAGGTTAGATCTACATTTTAATTTAATTTTTACCATGGATTTGCTACTTTTGCATAATGCCGAAAATTAGGAAGAAAACAATTTGATTTTTAGGATGAAAATCCATGGATTTAAGTTTGATTTAGTGAGGTGAGCTTTTATTTAGTGTTATTTTATATTTCTTGAGATTTGTTTGGAATTATTTGAAAATTTTAGGAATGGAACCTAAATCAAAGCGGGGTAAGGAACATAGCAAATTTGAGCATGCAAGATTTGCTAGTGCAAGTGCACAAGTTCGTTACAACAAATTTGCTACTATTCGCAAATTTATAGTGGAATGAAGTTTTTATCACCTCGGTGGATCGATTGAGCATATTATTGCTGCCATACATTGGGAGCAGTTCTGTTATTTTTCTGCAGTAGCGATTATTTCTTTAATTCGGGAGTTATATGCAAATTTTCCCGAAACGATCAATTTTGAAGTTTATGTGAGGGGAACAACAGTTGAATTAACTCCTGAAGTGATCAATATGTTATATGGCCTGCCTTCAGTGACATATTGTTTCTATGATACTTTTACTCCTTCTGAGGGAGAGCTTGATGAGATTCTGGCATATTTGACTGGTGGAAGAGGAGCCTGGAAAATAAGAAAGAATAAACGGGTAAATTTATCCTCTTCGACGCTTAATGCTACTTCTAAAGCCTGGCATTATTTTATTCCTGCTCGTCTCCTTCCGTCAAACCACTTGAGTAAGGTGACGAAAGAGAGAGCTAGTCTGAATATTGCATTCAAGAAGTGATGCCAATAGATGTGGGAGCCATTATTTATGATACGATCAACACTTCTGCTAGAGGAAGTGTTATTTCTGGTTTAGGCTTTCCGGCTCTCATTTTCTTGATTTGCAAGAATGCTGGTGTTACTTATTCTATTTCTAAAGAGCAGCTTAAGCCACTAAAGCCAACAGGAAAATCTCATATTGATATTTATGGCAAGAGTAAGAGTCAAAGTACTGGAGCATATCCTTCTTCTGTGCCTTCTACTTCTGCTTCTATGTCATCTACTTCTACATCTGAGCCTCCACCTGATGTGTGGAACACTGTTTTTCAAAGATATTTGGAGCATCAAAGTGATCTATTCTTGATGCAATGCAGAGTAGATGAGATGGATAACAAATTCGATCATCTATCAGACTATTTATAGAGGAAGAGTGGCTATGATAGGGAGTATAATGAAGCACTGGTAAAATTTTTGAAAGGTGATAGGAATATTGAATTTCCTACATGTCCTAAATTCACCCCTTGGATCAACCCCAGAAGTCCTTTTCCTGATGATTCTTCAGACAATGAGGAGGCGACTGAGGATGATTACAATTTATATTTGCTTTACTTTGCTGATGTGCCTGTTATGTGTGTTTATTACTTTTCATGTTTTATTATACTAATTAAGAACTTGTAGTAGCTCAGTTTATTTCTGTTAGAAGATTGCTTAGACTTAGTCATTTTTCATGCTCCTGTTGTTTTTAATTTAGCACATTTGTTTTTCATGTGTTACTTATTTAGCTACTCTGTTATATTTCTATTCCTGCTTATACCAGAACTGATTTAAATACATTTAAATGTTATACTTCATTCTTCCTGCTTAGTTTAAATTTCATATTACAAAAATGTTTTAAGACCTTTTTAAAAGAACTAAGTTTGCGGGAGGGAAATGAACTTAAATTTAAATTTTACTTGTCCTTAGTAAACAATATTTTCAAAATTAATAACATAACCTATGGATTAAAAGTTAATTTAAGATAGATATACTTTTGTTTTCATGAATATTATAATAAAATTATAAAAATATTTTTATATAATAAGGGATAATTCTAAAAATTATAATTATTTAATAAAAAAAAGGTGTTAGAATTTTGATTCAAATATCTAAATAAAAAAATGTTGTATTTTTGAAAATATTAAGAAATCTAGATGTTTACTTGAGAAGATGGAATTTAAACTCGATGAAAAATATTTTTCCTAGACACATATTCATTAAGTGAAAATGTATGAAGTCTTTAAATATAGATTAAGGATAGTGAAGTTCAAAATCATTAACAAGCTATCCAGATAAAGTAATCCTCATTAAAAAGAAAAAGAAAAAGAAAAAAGAAGAAGGATTGTAAACAATCCCTGGAAAAGAAAAGAAAAAAATATAGGATTGGAAAGCAATACAAATATTAAAAGAAAAAGAAAAGTGAGGAGAAACTTGAGGAAAAGCCTAAATCTAAAATTGGCTTCACTTGAACTATCTTATAGGAAAAGACCTAATGCAAATTTTTACTTAAAGTCTTATGTATAAGCATCCTTACTAGTAGAATTATCATGAAAATCTTTTTCCGTAAATTATTTACATGTTCTTAATTTGACAAATTGAAATTATTTTTTGAAATAGATAGGAGAACAAAGTTTTTAACACTTGCATATTAAATATTTTACATATTTTGGTTTTAGCCTAAGTTATATAAAAAAAGCATTTTAAGTTTCATTATATTATTTATAAAACAAAAAGTTATAGAAGTCTTAAAGAAAATTTTCTCCATAGATTATATTTTTGGTAGTAAAAGGTTACTTGAGGACAAGAAAAGTTTAAGTTTGGGGGAATTGATCCGCCTTAAAATTACTTAGAATTTTATATCAAATTTTTATTAATATTTTAAGGATATTATGCTTTAATGAAAGGTATTTCTTATGTTTTGGTTGCAGGTACAACAAAATGAGTTTATGAAGAAAAAGAGTTTAAAAAGGAGCAAAAATGAGCCAAAAAGAGTAAAAATTTCAAATAGCCTGATTTTGGCGCATAAGAACCAAATCTGGTGCCTAGGAGCCAGACAAAGCAGATGGATTCTAGAGATTACTTGACGGTTATTGGATAGTTATTGATGCTTTTAAATCAATCTAGAAGCCTCTAGATAAAAAACCACACGTTATAAACAAGATACATTGAATATAGACACGAGAGAGCAGTTATTAAACGAAGAGGTGCGACCTAAATGTGAAGGGATGCGCCCAAAACATTTAATGAATGTGGATGAATTTTGAAGAGGTGTCTTAAGCAACTCTTGGTCATTTCTGGAGATCTAAAAATAGAAGACCATTTCTACAGCAAGGTGTGTGTTGTGTGTTGGGAGTGTGCAAAGTGTGTGTGTTATGTGTTGGGAGTGTGCTAAGTGTGTGTGTGGCGTGTGTAAGAGAGAGAGAGAGAGGAGAATTAATTAAGTAGAGTGTCTTCTTCTTTTCTTCTTCTTTAGTATAGTTAGAGTTTAGTGTGAAATCAAGAGTCAAAGTCCTGTTAGAGTCTGTGGAGTCAGAGAAACTTCAAAGGATTGCTTGGATTACATTTTAGATAAGTATTTATATCTTGTTTCTTAAGTTTATTGATTTTGATTTGAGTTATATGAATATCATTTGTGGTGTAATTTCTATATTTTCTGATTAGTCTTATTTTCTTTTTCCCCACGAATATGAAATGATTTAATAACAGATTTAATTCAGATTTGAGAACTTAATTTCTTTTCTAAAAAATTGTAATGATACCGTACCTAATCTTAATTTACTTTACAAATTGGCCTCTTGTATTGTTAAAAACTGTGGAGAATTCTTAAGATCTGACCGTGGGCTAAGAATTCTTAACTTGTATGTATCACATTTCTCTTAAAAGGGGAGGTGCAAATAAATAGGAGATAATCTTTAATGGGCGTAGAATTGATTTTTGTTTTTAGTGTGACAGGCTAAATTCAATCAATTTAGTTTTACAAAAGAGGTGACGGGTCACTAGTAGAGCGGACCATGTGCAACCAATCAGGGGGGGACCTAGAAGTGAGAGTCTAGAAATTCATCCCTTTCTACTAATAATACATCCTAATCCAATCTTTAAAAACTAGCTAATGTTCTTTATGACCTGGACCTAAGGGTAAAGGATATATATGTTCCTATTTATCACAATACCACATTTATAAGTTCTCAATTAATTTTAACTGTTTATTAATCATGGAATATTTCATATGATTAAAGAATCTTTGTTTATTATTTTATCACTTGCAAATTTTAGTATCCTGCATATTTTAATTAGTTTTAAATTAAAAGATTTTAATTAATATATTCCTTTCTTTTAAATTTATTAATCCTCGTGGAATCGATATCTGGGGCTTTAAAAAGAAAACTCTATATTACTTGAAACGATACGTATACTTGCGTAGTGCGCCCAGTGTGCGATTTATATTTATCAAAACTTTAATCTTTAATTATCGTACATTAGCCACTTAATCAGATTTGTGGTCAAGTTTGGCCATAATTTTATAAGCTATTTTACTTGCGTAATTGCGGTCGGGTCATGTAGTAAATATTTGAAGGCTCAAAATAGTATTATTAAGATTCAAACTATCCTAAAGGTTTATGTCTTTTAAAGTTTTGTTGAACTTTATCCTTCGCTCTAGATTTTGGCCATCCATTGAAAACAGAGTTAGTACACCTTAATAACATGAAAGTAAATCAAGGGTGAAACCTATTTTTTGTTTTCAAGAATCCTACAAAATCAAACTCAGTGAAAAATTATGTATTTATTTATTTTAATTAGTTTATTTAATTTGAATATTTAGACAACCGTGTCATGATATCCATGTCTCAACTTAGGCTAGTTTAACTTTGTTGGGGTTAAGATAAACCTACTCAAGTTAGGTTAGCTCGAGGAATACCGAGTTAGTCTTAAATTGAGCTAACTTAACTTAGAATCAACCCATGCTAAGCTGAGCTAATACAAATTAATCACCTTAGTCCGAGTTAAATTTAAGTTAAATCAAACTTGTTTGAAGTCTAAATTAATTTATACCTAAGTTATTTTTCAGATATGATTAGGATGATATTTGAATTAATCATGACTAAAATTTTGTTTGAGACTTAAGCCAATCTAAAAGTTGAGCCACAAGCTGGGAGAACTCAAGCTAAGTTGGTTTAGTTAGATCCAATTTAGAATAACTTTGAAAATACCAAATTTGTTTCAGATTGAATATAACTTAAAATCAACTTAGGTTAAGCCGAGATGATTCAAGTTAAATATGTTGGGTCAGGTTAAAGTTAAATTAAATATATGTGAAGTCTGAGTTATTTTAAGTTCAAAGAAGATTTGTGTCTATGTTTGAATAAAATTGAATTAATCCTAGTTAAACTTGGTTTGAGACTTAAATCAATGTCAAATTTTGTGTCTTAAGTCAAGTAAATCCAAGTTAGGTTGGACTCTCACAAGACATGGCGGATTTAGGTTAGCCTAAGTTAAGTCGGATTGACCTTAAAATTTTAGTTGACTTGGGTTAACCCGAGTTAGATCACGTTGACCTGGTGATATCAGTTGATTTGTGCTAACTCAAGAGTTTCTGTTGGTTTGGGCTAACCCAGGTTTGGTTGGGTTGACCTGGTTATTTAGTTGATTTGGGTTAACCTGAGTTAGGTTAACCCGATGGTTTTAGTTGATTTAGGTCTATGTGAGATATAGGTTAAGTCTAGGTTAGACTTAAAGGGATTTAGTTTGAACTAAGCCTAGGTTGGACCAGACTTAAAGTTTAGGTTCAATTTATATTGTACCAAAAAAGTTAACTAAGTTTAATGTGAGTTAGAATTAAGGTTTAGGTTCAATGTAGGTTGGACCTAGAAAGGTTAACTATGTTCGATGTAAATTAGAGTATGGGTTTAGGTTTAATTTAGGTTGAACCTAAAATATTGGCTTAGTCTAATGTAAGTTAGAATTCAAGTTTGGGTTCAATGTAGGTTGAACCACGACAGATTTGTTGAGTCAAACTTGGGTTGGACATAGGGTTTAGTGTTATGTCCAATTTGGGTTGAAGTTAGACTTAGGTTCAATTTTGGTTAAACCTAGGGTTAGGTTTAATTTGGTTTGAACGTAAGGTTTGGGGTTAGTTTATGATGTGTTAGACCTAAAGTCCATGTTAGGTTCAATTTGGGTTTAACCTAGGATTAAAGGTTCATTCCAATTTGGTTGGACCTAGGATTAGGTTCAATTTTGAATTTTGTGTTGAACCTAAGGTATAAGGTTAAGGTTGGGTCTAATATTGGTAAGACCCAACATTTAGGGTTAGGTTTAAGTTAGGTTGAACCATGGGTAAAGTTGGGTCTAATATGGATTAGACCCAACATTTAGGGTAGGTTCAAGTTAGGTTAAGCTATGTTTAACGTTAAGGTTGGGTCTAACATGGGTTATACCTAAAATTTAGGATTATATTCATGTTAGGTTGAACCTAGGTTTATGGTTTAGACTCAGCATTTAGGATTAGGTTCAAGTTTGGTTGAGCCTAGGTTTAAGGTTGTGGTTGGGTCTAATATGGGGTAGACCTAACATTTCGGGTTACGTTTAGGTTAGGTTGAATCTTGGTTTATGGTTGGATCTAATATGGGCTAGACCCAACATTTATTGTTTGCTTCAAGTTATTTTGAACCTTGGTTTAAGGCTAAGTTTGGCTCTAATATGGGTTAGACCCAACATTTATGGATGGTTCAAGTTAGGTCGACCCTATGTTTAAGGTTAAGGTTGGGTCTGTTATGGGTATGACCGAACATTTAAGGTTAAGATGGGTCTAATGTGGATTATACCCATGGGTCATGGTTAAGATGGGTATAATGTTGGTCAGACCCATGGTTCATGGTTAAGATGGGTGTAATGTGTGTTATACCCATGATTCGGGTTAAGTTGTATGGTTAGGAGGATAACCATAGTGTTAACCCTTTAAGACTAAGACTTCAGAAATGGTTTAATTTTTCAAACCAAAATAAGGACAAACTTGTGCTAAAATATAAAGAATTTAATTTACAATTTTATCATTAAATTTCTAATTTTGTGTTTTAAGATTCTTAGGGTTGAAAAATGTTATTTTAGGATTTATTTTACTGCACTAGATCTTCTTTTCAATTTCTATTTTAAGAACTTTTTCTTATTTTTATTTTAATTTTTTGTAGTTTTTTTTCCAAATAATTATGATTTTCATCGAAAATTCACCATTTTAGGGTTAGGGTTTTCTTTTGATCTTGGAAAAATTAGAGATTGTCCCCAATATCAGAGTGGAAAGACTCTCCAAATTTTAGAATTTTTTCTTATAATTATTTTTTAATAATTCAAATACTTTTATAGATTATTAAATTAATTAAAAATTAAATATAAGTTAATTTTTTAAATTATATGTTTAAAATTTTCTCCTTTATTTACCAAGTTCAGGGATATTTTCTTTTAATTTATGATTTTTCTTTATTAAGGTTTCGATTTTTAAATTTTTTTAATTTTTTTCTGCATTTATTTATTTTGTAAATCCTGTATTATCCACTTATCTGACTCAACGCTGTCTTGAACCATGGTACCGTCGAATGGTGGCATGGCGTTATGTGATTGGATGCGCTTTACGAGTGGCTGTCATGTGGGCCCTATCGGTCGTTAAAGTGATGAATGGATTTACTTTTGAAAAATGTGGAATATGTAAAATATGGTTTTGCTTTAATTTAATACACACACACACGATATATATATATATATATATATATATATTGATTTTGAAAATAATATGTTAAATTTGTAAAATTAGATGGACGGATCTCATTCATTTAGTAGTTTAAATAAACAAGCACAATACCGCAAGCAACACACCTATTTCGAGAAACGGGCACACTACTTAATGATAAGGCTCAATTATATAAACTACAAAACTAATAATATTCGTTTGGTCTGCAAACCATTTATATTGACCGACAATTTCCTAAATCTAACATGAAATAACTATATAGGGTTTATATTAATCTAGGGTCTTTAAGTTTCCTATAATGGTAAGCCCATATAGTTAATTACATCTTAGATAACAAAGTTACCTAAGAAAACTCTTGATAAAGATCAGGAAATATTTATATTCATAACTTCCAAAAGATAGGGTTCTTCAAGAAAATGTGATAATAGGAAACCCAATAGGTGAGTGGCTCAAATTTCAGAATAGTTATTGTAAAAGTCCAAAGGAAAAGAAGATAATGGGAAAAACATAGATCCAAGAGGAATCTTGGTGTCTTCCTAACTTTCCCATGGTTTGGCTTCGATTTAAGGTTATTATTTGATGTTTCATCCTATCGATTTTATTATTTTGGGCTTACATTCACTTGATACCGATCATATAAATAGCCTGGAAGATGGGAGGATTTGTGTCATACCTGATGACAACTTTAGAATCCTAAGACGAGTTAGGGCTTATATTGTACAACATAGTCATGCAAAGTCTTAAACGGATAAGTTGAGGGTTTACGCTGCACCAGGCTAGCTACCTCGAAGTCCTATGGCTTGTTGTTTTGTTCTAAGAAGTTTTGCTATTGAAGATGACTGTGCTGCCAACTGTGCACGCTCTAAGCTCCTTGTCATAGCAGGTTCAGTTTAAAGAAGTGTCAATTGAAGAGAAAAGAAAAGTGTCAAGTCTTGGAAATTTTTAAATTGAGGTGTCTTAATTTTTTATTAGGGGAATATTTAAAATGATTATGGTGACACTGGTTAGGATCCCACGGTTCTCTCATTCCGATACTATCATTTTTCTTTGGATTCACTTAGTCCAAGTGAATTTACTAAACTCAACTTAATGAGTTCCATACATTCATTTAGACCGTGAGAATCTCGTTATCAGCTGTAGGTTGCATCATCCAAGGTATTCCCGATCATCCGATAGAGACATTTTAATTTTAGTTGCAATTGTATTTTTGGTTTTGTTTATGATTAAATTTTGAGTTATCTTATATATTGATTGTTGCGTCGGTGAATTTTATCTTGTTTTGTTTTAATTTTTATTTTTGGTTTCAATTTTGTGGCTATCCTAAGAATTTTAGTTTGCATGCAGGGTGACATTGTTGTTTAACATGCAAGCTTGTAATAGTATAGTAAATGAAGTATGATGGCATTCAGAGCCATGTCAGAGATTTTCTTGGTATCGATGTCGATGGAGTCGCCACTCTGTTTATCTATAATATTGCCCTAATCTTCAAGAAATCTTATTTCTTTTTGAGCAAGTAAAGAATCCTTAGATAATAAGTTTAAAGAAAGTAAGGGCTAATAAAATAGAAAATAGTAGAATAAGAAATGTCGGTGATAATCCCTATAAAAGGAGATTCTAAAATGCCTTATTCTAGAAATTTTATATAAGGACGAACATATATGAAATTTTCATAACCAAAGATTTCTAGGTGTCATACCTATCCTGAGTTCTTTAAATCTCCTATAAGAGCAAGCTCCTATAGTTAATTACATCTTAGAAAATTAAAATTATTTAAGAAAACTTCTAATTAATGTTAATCACTTTTTTTTAAGAAGTTTCAAGTACAAGGAAAGAAATGTCAACATTTAATCTTAGGGGTAATATGTCATACTACCCTAAGAGTTTGATTTTTGTCAATGTCATTTGTTATGTTGATTTTATTTTTGTTTTGTTGTTTGTCATTTGGTTGTTGTTTTGTCTTGTAATTTATCATTTATTTAGTGAATATTAGGTTTTGTGGCTATCCTAAAAGCTTAGCTTTTGTTTTATTTTGATTTTGTTGTTTATATGTGATGCACCAAAAATGTATACGGTTTTTGCTATATAATTTTACCCATTTTCGGTGATATTACACTTTAAAGAAAGGTATTTTTCATGATTTGTTGCATGTATGATGATTTTAGACGATTTGAGCGAAAAGAAGCGAAAAGGAACGAATTCGGAGCAAAAAGGAGCAAAAAGGAGGAAATCAGGTTCTGGAGCCGCCGGCGCCCTTTTCCAGAGAGTTCAAAATTAATTCAACGATAGAGCGCCGCCGGTGCCCAATTTCGGTGGAATTCAAATTTGAGGAGTTTTAGTAACTTTTTGAAGGGATGCCTATGTAAACTCTTGGGATTTCGTTCCTATCTTATAAGTAACTATTTTTGGACAAAAATGGTGTGGTTCTAGAGTGTGTGTTTTGTGTATTATAGAGGTCTTGGTGTGTGTTAAGTATTAGGGTTTAGGAGAAAAGTGTGTAGAAGTGAAAATTTGAGAGGAATTCTTCTATAAGGAGTGAAGGAGGAGAGAAGTGAGAGATTGCTTCTTCCTTTCCATTCTAAAAAGAGAATCAAATGTCGCAAAGAAGAGAGAAAAGGTTTCAAATGAACTTCAAGGGAATTGCATTGGGGAAGAGAAAGCGATAAGTTGTATTTTCTTTTGTGGTTTGTATGATTTTTCTTATATATATAAAATTCATGTTTTATTGTATCTTCTTCATGAATTCTGAGTAGTCTCCTTTGTCTTTCTTCTTGCATAGAGATGTGATGATGGATTGATGTGGATTTGACGTTCTTTTAATGTATTGAAGAAATTGTAATGGTTTTTCATTTCAAACTTAATTTACTTTTCGATTTGGCCAATTGAATTGTTAAAATTTATTGTTGAACATTAATTCTTAAAGGATTTAGTGTCCTACAACAATAATGATGAATCCATTCATTTTCCATGGATGAATTGTGTAGTTCATGGAAATTGAGTACAAATAAATAGGGAAATGTGTTTTGATGGACTTCAATTTGGAGGTTTCAGGGTGACAGGCTAAGATCCCCAAATTGGTTCTAAGATTAGTAACTAAACTCGAAGCTTAGCCTTCAGGTGAAGGGTGAGTGGGAGCTCCGAAGTGAGAGCCGGTATCCTCCCAGCCTAGCTTTAGATTTAGTGACTAAATTTAGGATATGTCAATGTTCTTTTCATGCTTGGAAGAGGGGGTACTCTTTTAAGGGTAAAGAAACATTTATGCTCCTATTTGACACAATAACATAAATATTTGTTCCATATCATCCACACATCATATTCTCATTGCAAGAGGAAAGATACTTTTCTCATATATCAAAAAACCTTTCAAATACATAGTTTAGTGTGTCTGTTAGTTAATTCTGTTTTCAGAGTTATTAGAAGTAATTATAGTTTGATTAATTGTTACTGTTTTCTGCATAGTGGTAGTAGAAGTAAGTGTTAAACTTTAAGTGTAATTTGAGTATAGGATTTCAGTGCTACATTATCAATTGTGAAACACTTTCTTCTACTTTGTAACTTTCCTGTGTGATCGATAACTAGGACTCCGTTAGAGCTCTGTATTACTTGATACGATACGTATATTTATGTTGAGTGCTTGGACTTTACAAAATCATTATAAACATATATAAATTTGAGTTCATAAATTCTTGCATATATAAAAGTCCCGCATCAATATGTCATTTATATTTTCTTTTATTCTATTTTGTTAATGTTGTTGTTTTAATGTCATTTTGATTTTGTTTTATTGTCGTTTGTCTTGTTTTTAGAATGTCACCATGCAAAACAGAGTTAGCACATCCTATAATATGAAAAGAAAATCTACAACAAAACTAATGTTGTCGTTTTGTCTTAATTGTCCTGTAAAATAGAATTAACACATCTTATAATATGCAAAGAAAACCTAAAATGAAATTTGTGTTTACCCTGCAAAGAAAACATTGTCAGATTTAAAAGAAATAATTTTACTTTTATTTCTTAAATCTTTTATTTTAGTTGATTAAATTTTAGATAACCCGGTCAAGATGTCATTGGCTCTGTTGTCCCAGGGTTATCAGGGGTCTTGATCTTCTTAGTCCGAAAGGTATTTAAACGAGGACCGGAAGACTCCTGTCAACAACCAGGATTGTGTCGTCCAAGAAATCTTCGTATATCAAGAACACTGGGGTTCAAGTTATGTTTGGTGATCTTTGTTCATTAAGATTTTATTTAAGTCTTAATGTCTTTCTATATTTTATGTTAGAAAATTTTTAGTTGTTTAAGTTTTATTAACTAAATTTAAAATTTTCACGCGTCATTTTTATTTGTCGGTCTTGATTTCTCTATTTAAGCCTAATGTTATTTAGACCTAAAGATAAGAGTTTTGTGTCATTTAAATTTAGATTCAGATGTCCTTTGAATTTAGAAGTTTCGAAGTAAACTTGGGGTTTTGGATTCCATATCATCTGAATCCAATTTCAAATTTAGATTCAAATGTCTTTTTGAATCTATGAATATTAATTCTAAATCTAGAGATTTAGATTCACTGTTTTTTGAATCTAAAGGTTTTAATTTGATTCCATTATAAATTAGACTTGGGAATTTAGATTCAGTGTCATTTGAATGTGATGTTTCTAATTCCAAATCTAATACATATTAGATCTAGAGATTTAGATTCAATATCTTTTGAATCTAAAGGTAAAAAATTAGCATCAGTGTCATTTGAATCTAAAGATTTAGATTCGTTGTCTTTTGAATCTAAATGTTTTGATCATATTTAAAACTTTAGGTTTTAAATGTTTCTAAGTCCAGTGTGGGAAGGAATTAATATTAATTCGATTTGATTTTGAGTTTGGTTTGGTTTGTTTGAGTTTAAGGAGTTTGATTAAGTCTAAAGTGGATTAGACTTAAAGTTTAAGTTCATTATCAGTTGAACTTAATCAGTCTATTTAAGTCTAATGTAGGTTAGACTTAGAGTTTGTATTTAATTTGGGTTGAGTTTGGATTGGATGTTAGTTGAATCTAAATTTAAGTTAGATCTAATGTGATTTGAATCTAAGTTCAGGTTGAGTTTAAGTTCAATTTTGGGTTGAACTCAAGATTTATGTTGATTTAGGTTCACTTTGGGTTAAACATAAAGTTTAAGTTAAGTTGAGTTCAATTTGGGTTGAACTTAAGGTTTATGTTAAGTTAGGTTCAGTTTGGGTAGAACCTAAAGTTTAAGTTAAGTTAGGTTCAGTTTAGGTTGAACCTAAAGTTTAAGTTAAGTTAGGTTTAATTTGGGTTGAACCTAAGGTTTAGTTAAACATGAGGTTTAAGTTCAATATGGGTTGAGCTTAAGTTAGATTTGACTTTAGGTTTAAGTTAGATGAAATCTAAGGTTTAGGTTTGGACTTAAATTCAATATGGGTTGAACTTAAGTTGGGTTAGACGATTTAAATCTTATTGGAATTAGGCTAACATAAGTTACTTAAGTATAATTTAAGTAAGACCTAAGAGAAATATAATTCTAATGAGGTTAGCCTTAATTGAGGTTTAGGTATGATTAAACCTTAGTTAGTTAAAGTGTAGTGATTTAATTAGGTCTAATGGGTTAGACCTAATTAGGGTTTAGGTTTGAATAAATGTTAATTAGATTTGATTAAACCTTAGTTTAATAGTTTAATTAGGTATAATAGGTTAGACCTAATTAAGGTTTAGATTTGATTAAACCATAGATAGTTAAGATTTAATGATTTAATTAAGTCTAATAGGTTAGACCTAATTAGGGTTTAGATTTGATTAAACCTTATTTAGTTAAGGTTTAATGATTTAATTAACTCTAATGGGTTAGACCTAATTACGGTTTAGATTTGATTAAACCTTAGTTAGTTAAGGTTTAATGATATAATTAAGTCTAATGGGTTAGACTTAATTAGGGTTTAGATCTAATTAAACCTTAGTTAGTTAAGATTTAATAGTTTAATTAGGTCTAATGGGTTAGACCTATTAGGATTTAGATTTCATTAAACCTTAGTTACCTAAGGTTTAATAGTTTAACTAGGTCTACTGAGTTCGACCTAATTAGGGTTTAATTTGTCTTAAACTTAATGTAATTAAGGTTTAAGGTATTTAATTAGGTCTGATTAAGGGTTAGACCTAATTAGAGTTTAATTTGTCTTAAACCTAATGTAATTAAGGTTTAAGGTATTTAATTAGGTCTAATTAGGGGTTAGACCTAATTAGAGTTTAATTTGTCTTAAACCTAATGTAATTAAGGTTTAAGGTGTTTAATTAGGTCTAATTAGGGGTTAGACCTAATTAGGGTTTAGTTTGTCTTAAACCTAATATAATTAAATTTTAAGGTATTTTATTTGGTCTAAATAGAGGTTAGACCTAATTAGGGTTTAGTTTGTCTTAAACCTAATATAATTAAGGTTTAAAGTGTTTCATTAGGTCTAATTAGAGGTTTGACCTAATTAAGGTTTGAATTATCTTAAACCAAAGTAATTAAGGTTTATGGTGTTTAATTAGGTTTAATTAAGGGTTAGACCTAATTAGGGTTTATATTTATTTTAAACCTAATTTAGTTAAGGTTTAATTGGTTTAATTAAGCCTAGTGCTGTCTTAAGCGTAATTAAGGTTTGATTTTGTAGTAGACCTAATTTATTTAACGTTTAATGGGTTTAATTAAGCCTAGTGATGTCTTAAGTTTAATTATGGTTTGATTTTGTATTAAACCTAATTTAGTTGAGGTTTAATGGGTTTAATTAAGCCTAGTGATGTCTTAAGCTTAATTAAGGTTTGATTTTGTATTAAACCCAAATTAATTAAGGTTTAATGGCTTTAATTAAGCATAATGTTGTTTTCAGCTTAATTAAGGTTTAATTTTGTATTAAACCTAATTTAGTTAAGGTTTAATGGGTTTAATTAAGCCTAGTGATGTCCTAAGCTTAATTAAAGTTTGATTTTGTATTAAATCTAAATTAGTTAAGGTTTAATGAGTTTAATTAAGCTTAGTCTTAAGCTTAATTAATGTTTTATTTTGTATTAAACATAATTTATTTGAGGTTTAATGGGTTTAATTAAGCCTAGTGGTGTCTTAAGCTTAATAAAGATTTTCTTGAGTCTACTTAGGGTTAGACTCAACATTGACCTAGCCCATTGTAAAATAGGTTTTGTAGAGTGAGGGGAAAGATTTTAGGGTTTTTAAAATTATTAATTTATAATTAATAAACTTAACCCTAACTTAAAATGTCATTTTAAATTGACTTGTTGATTTAATAACTGTTTTAAGGTCATTGTCAATCCCCTTAAAATTCCTAACTATTCTCAAAGTTTAATTTTTCCATATTTCATTCTTTTATAATTATTGTTAAAAATAATTATAAAATTTCTTGAAAATTATGAAATCATGTCTTAGAGGATTTTCCTAGCCTAGGAAAAATCAAGAAAGGTTCCTAAGGAACAAGAGATAAATACATAAGAATTTCATACTTTTCTGACTTGTAAATAATTTTTAATAATTAAAATACTCCAAAGAGTATTTAATTAATTAAAAATTAAATACAAAGGGTAAAATTATGATTTTGGTCTCATAATTTTCTCCTCATTATGCTGAGTTTGAGGGTATTTTTTGTCTTATTTTTATGATTTTTCTTTGCAAAGATATGATTTTTTAATTATTTTAAGGGTAACTGGATTTATTTAAATCCAAATCAGGCCCTAAATTACTAGATGGTGACGCATGTCCTCGGATCCATCACAATGCGGCTGATCCGCTGCGGTGGTTCGAACAGCGGATCAAGCTAGAATGAATCACAACCGTCCATTTCCAAAACACGGAAATGGACAACATCCACTCATCCGCTTCATCTGTACTAAACTAGAACACCGTCCATGTTCTAGATACAAGATCTCGCTTGATTCTTGATGGAATCGAGTGATTTTTGTTTCTAGAGTTTCATCTGAAGGAGACAAACATATCCATATGGATTTTTATGGGTTTTGAATTGGTTAGACCTACTTTAGACCAAGCCCGAGCTAGGGTTGGGTGTGAAGAACCATACCTTAGCCACAATGAGTATAAACTCAAATTGACTGGCTTGGAAGTTTTGGTTGGTTCTCAAGAGACTTTTCCTCAACTCAATTTGAGGTTAAATTGAGTCCTTATATGAGTTTGATCTCAAGGTGGCTCAGCTTGGGTGGGTGATGTCAAACAGTAGGTTAGAGTCTATGGGGAAGCTCAATTTTGATTGGACTCCTCCTCACTCAGTCCCTAAATGGATTTAGTCAGTCAATTTGAGGTTTTGAGAGGTCTGGTTTCATACTCCAAAAATGTCCTATTTTAAGGTGTTTTTGGGTTGATCAAATTGGGGAAGATGAATCAATTAAATTGCATATGCCCTAGAGAGTATGTTAGGTGTTGAGAGTCATACTATTTGAGCAGTGTTTGGCTACCCACAATTATGGCATCTTTCCTTACCTTCTCGGGTTTGAGCTTATTTATAGCCATGGGAGAGCTTGTCTGGGCTAGGGTTTATTTGGGGAGGTTGCCAACTTCCCATTTAATGTCTTGAAGAGAGATTTTGGATAAGGGGATTTGGGTTTCCCAAGCTTAACCAATATGAATTTCCAAATGTGGTGAAGTTTTAAACCATGGCTTGGCTTGCTTCCATTGGTTGGCTAGGGAGGTGTATGGATTTTTTTAAATGCTATGGATCAGCCTCCCCTACATGAGTCCTCATTGATCATTCAATGGTTGTGAAGAATGGATGACACATAGGCCTCCTATTCATCCATTTTCATCATTGGATTTAACCATGATAAATGGATAACTCAAGTCATGTTTTCTCTCTATTGGATGAGAGGGAGGTGCATGGTAAATCAAGAAGGACAAGCCATCATCCATTTTCCATGTCATTTATGTTTTGATGAGAGCATGACACATAAACCTTCATTTTCCTAATTTTCCAAAAATTGGTATTTATAAGTTCACCCCATGATGTAAGGGTAATCTAGGCTAAGATTTTCTCCATTGGATGACTTGTGAGGTGAGTGATGACTCACCTATGTCATCTCTTAAGCCTTTCAAGAAGGAATGACACCTCCTTCATCCTTCATGATGGTATTTTTAACCATGGTTAAATGATGTGTCATGGGTCATTTAATATGTTAACTTATAAGTAAATTGTCTCATGGGTCATGTTTAACCCATATGAGGTCATCCGTGATGTTATTATTAGGTTTAAAAATTTAAAGTCATTTATTGTGACATAAATGGTGTCATATGTCAAAATTTTATTTTTATGGCTTTTAATTAAATTTTCATTTTTAATTAATTATGTAATTAATCACAAATATTGGAAATTATATTATTGGCCAATAAATTAATCAAGAATAATTTTAGAATTAATTATTTGATTAATTTTATTATTATTTTGTTCATAGTGGGTATTTTGACCAAATTTGATGGATGTTGACTCGGGTTGGCCATGGTTGACCTAGGTTGACTCAAATTGACCCATTTTAGCCTAAAGGTGACTAATGTGACTTTTCTAACCTTGTCATGGTTTAGCTTAGTCATATAGTCCAAGGGTTTTGAATTTTTGGGTGGGTTTGGTCATGATGACCATTTTTAGGGTTTTTGTCAAGCCAAAAGCCAATTTATTAACTTTTGAGTTTTGCCTTAGTCTCTTTGACCAATGTCAAGTTGATTAGGTCCATGTCTGACTTATGATGTCAATGTGGTAGTCTTTTAGGTATTGGGTTAGTTAGTTTGACCAACTTTTGTCTTTTAATGTTAGGGTTTGACCAATTATATCAATGTGATGGTATTTAGGTCATGTGTTGACAAATTTGTCCTATTTTGGTCAAAGGTTGACTAATGAGATCAATGTGGTGGAAAGGGTGATGAATTGATGATTTTGGCCAATTTTGACTTTTTGGGTCAGAAATGGATCATTTGGGTCAGTAGGGTGGTCATTGGGTCAATGATTGACTAGTTTGACCAATTTTGATTTTTTGGGTCAAAGGTTTACCTGTTGGGTCAGTAGGGGTGTTCATTGGGTCAAAAATTGACCAGTTTGACCAAATTTGACTTTTTGGGTCAAAGGTTGACCTGTTGGTCAGTAGGGTTAGTAACTCTTGTTCAAGGTCAAGAAGCACACAGTCCAGTTTTGAACCCCCAGCTTTACCGATATCGTATATTTAGTCTTGGTTTTCCATATGTGGCTACGGATTTTGCTTTGCCTGTTCGTGTTTTCGTTACAGCTCGTTTTGCTACTTCTTTACACTATAGTTTCTGCTTTCTTTTTCTGCAATTTATTTAAATTCTCTACAAATTATATTATGCTTTATGAACTAACCATGCAGTAGGAGCAGAAGCCATAGCACTCATTTTATTTTATGCACCACAATTCTTTTATTTACTTTATAGCATTTTCTTACCTCCATTTACTTACTTTACATGCAAAACCAAAACCAAAACAAAAAACAACAAAAAATACCATTTTCAAAAGTTAAACATACACTTTCAAAATAATTTACAAACATAATACACTCCTTTTGGATTTATGAGGATCTCTCGGATGAGGTAACCTACGACTGCTAACGTGAATTCTCCGATCTATGTGAGCCTGACAACTCATTCAATCTAAATATATTCGAAAGAAAATAATGATGCTAGAATAAATGAATCATGATATCTTAATTGGTGTCACTCTACATAAATTAAAATTCCCCTTAATGACACTTGAACAACAATAACAAAAACAAAATCAAAACATTGAAGCATACAAAATAAAATCTTTTGAACCATGGACCTTAGGACTGCTTCATCAATAACGAGCTTGAAGCAAACACTGTGGCCAGCACGACGAGGACCTACAGGAGAACATCTTTGAGAGAGCAAATAAGTCTACAACAGCAAAATCCACTTTTTAGAATTAAACAACAAGCCTTAGGACTTCGAGGTAGCCTGTCTAGCATGGCGTAAATCCTCAACTTATCTTTAGACTCCTGCACAGTCATGCTGAGCAGTATAAGTCCTAACCCTTTTTAGGCTCTCGGGTTGTCATTCGGTACGACGTAAGTTCTCCTATCTTCATATGCTATTTGCATGATTAGTATTATACAGATGTAAGCCCTAAATTATAAAATTGGCAAGATGAAATATTAATAACATCTCTTCGAAATTGAGACCAAACAATAGGATAATTTAGGAAGTCAAGGAGGTTCTCTTCAGGGTCTGTGACATCCACTACTTTTTTTTCTTTTGGATTCTACAATAAGTATTTCTATTTAATCCTTTCCCATTTAAATTTCTTATGTCCGACCTTGAAAGTTCTAAACTTTGAATTCATGAAAACAAATATCACTTATCTAAATCGGGAGTTTTCTTAGGTGATTTCAGTTGTCTAAGATATAGTTAACTATACGAGCTTGCCCATATACGAAACTTTAAGAACCTAGCTTCATAAAAATCATATCTAATCCTTTTATATTAGATAGGGGAACCTGTAGTTAGGTTTCGCACATCAAAACGGATGTCATAAATTCTTTAGTTTATTTAATCGAGCCTCACTATTAAGTGATAATTCTATTTCTCAAAATAGATGCATGTCTAGTGATGATGTCAAAAGTTTATTTATATATATATATATATATATATATATATATATATATATATATATATATATATATATATATATATATATATATCTATCTATCTATATTAAATTAAACATATATTTTTAAAAGCCACATTCCAAATCCCCTTCCGGCAACCGTCACCAGGGTTCATTCTATGGCTTCAAAAATTGGGTTTCACTGGTCTGGTGGAATAAACCGACCCCCCCTTAGATAAAGGCTAATACGGATGGGCGTTGGTGGTGAAACGGGCTGGTACAAGAGGTTTTTTCAGTTCTCATACTGGGAAATTTAATGCTCCTCTGCCCCATGTCTTGTGGTCTGTTCTATGGAGGCTGATCTTGACGGGGTCTGGAAGGCTTTTCAAGTTGCGGTTCCTTGGAAATTTCTCATTATTGAGGCGGACTCTCTGAATTTGCTGGATATTCTTGAGAATCCTAACGCTTCTCCTTGGTACATATCTGGCTATTTAAGTCAGATTAAAGAGCTCTCTTCCAAGCTGGTCATGGCTTGGAACTATGTTCTTAGGGAAGCCAACCGACCTGCCCACTTTCTTGCTACTACAGTTGCAACATGTTACTCTTAATTGTGTACCTAACCCGCATCTGAAGTTTTTACTCAAGGGTGAAAATTCTGGATTTACCTTTTTCGAAAATTGCCTCATGTATTGAATTCAAGTGTTGTGCGTGGGTGATTCCTTGGTCTTTCTCTTTGGTTTATTTTTGTCTATGTTTGGCTTTATCTGCTCTGTTCCTTTGGTTCAGCGTTGCCGAGTTGGTGAGATGGCTTGGACTCCATTTGCCGGTTATTGTTATTCAGTTAATGCTTATATGGGTATCTTTTCTCAGCAACACTTACGCATGGTGAGAAGGCTGTCACAAACATACCTTTATGTTTCGTGATAGCTGGATGGTTGGATGCTATCACTGGCTGTCCAACAACTTCCCTTGGGTGAGATGGCCTGGATCAATTAAATTTTATGGTAGCTTGTAACTTTGTCTTGGGATGTAAACGAGCCAAGCTTGAGCGAGCTCAAGTTGGGCTCATGTTTGGCTAGTTTGAAATTGCTTGTGTTTGAAATCGGCTCGTGTTCGAAATTGGCTCGTGAACAGTGTGTTCGTGTTCGGCTCGATTTAAATGTTCTTGTTCGTGTTCAGCTCGAAAATTAGCTTGTTAGAATTAATTTGAAAAAATAGATATAGAGTGTTGGATCGATCGTAGACTAGAATATATTAAAAAGAAGACTTTGAACCACATTACCATAAAAGCTGTTATGATTTAAAAATAGATATAAATATATATAATATATTATTATATATATATAATTATACAATTTTTTATTTCGAGTAAAATGAGCCAAATACGATTAAACAAAGAGTTGTTCGTGTTTGACTCATTTATAATTCGAGTTTAAAGAATTTATTTGTGTTCGGCTCGATTAACTAATGAACGAGCCGAACACTAGCTACTCAACTAGCCGAAAACAAGATGTTCACGAACAACGAGCTTTTTTGACAGCCCTAATTGTGTGAGGGGGCTCTTATGTTTGAGGAGCTGGCACGATCGGTATTTATTTTTTGCGTTTTGGGTGGGTTTTTTATGTTAAGCCTGGCCCTGGTGAGTTTGCTTTTAGCTGTGCGTTGGCTTTTTTGCAGAACTGCTTTTTCGCTAATTATTTTTTGTCTCTTGGATTGACCTTCTTATCCTTTCACGTCGGGGTGGCCAGTTCCTCACTAGGAATACATAATTTTATTTTATTTTCCACTCCGATGTTGGACTGCTCCTTTCACCTGCATCTATTCGGTATTTGGGGATCGCTTTGTTGTTGTGGCGGTGCGGTGCTTCTGTCGAAGCTGTTATAAAATTGCGGGATTATTCTGCGTATGTTATTTTTAGGTGGAAAACAGTTCTTCATTTGGCTCTCTGTTGGTTGTGCTTAATTCGATGATTTTTATCAGATATAACCATGCAATTAGCTCCTGATAAGGAGCCATTTGGATATTGATTACACATAGTTATTTGTATTTGTTACATGGGAGGTTCATACTCATATTGGTTCATTTAGGTGGCTCAGGTTACAATTTGTTACATAGTGGTTGAGGGTGGGTTACCATAATGTGTGATGGATGTCGGTTGGATATGCGTAGGTAAATCAATCTTAGCTGATTATGTTACATGTTTCTTATGTTTTTATTTTTCTCGCAGATGTGAAACCTTTGTTAGGGGTTGGATCGAACTTTGAAAGCTCAGTTTTTTCTCAAGGGGTGCTCCTAGAAGTAGGACTGTTGCACGGACTTGTGAAAGCTGGAATTTGGAGCTTCATATGGAGAATACATTTTGCTGGACGGATCAAGGTTCTTTTTGGGCGGATCCTCCATTATGATTCGGGAATAAAGTATACTTTTTTGAAGTACTATTTTTGAGGTATACTTGTAATTTTTTAGAGATCCTTTTGCGTGAGTTGTATTTGTGGTGTTGGAACCCCAAGGTGGGTGTTAGATGTATATTTTTTAGGTTTTTGTAGCAAGATCCACAATCCACACAACCATGTACCTTTTGTTATGATGGAATAAAATTACCTTCGGGGTTTTTTTAAAATATGTATATTATGTATATTACATTCTATCATATAATTAATTATTCACCTTGTTATTAAATTAGAGTGCATTCAACATCTTCGATATTTTGCCTTTGCAATATTTTGTTGCTTTTTTTTTGTTAAAATTAAGGTCTAGATCAACCACAAACTTTATTTCATTGTTAAAATATTGATATAATAAGAAACATATAGGAACACTTAAACTAAGCACATTTTGATTATTACATCTATAATATTTACCAAATTTTGCTTGGCTCATTATATTTGTTGAGTAAATGGTGCATATATGCATGCTAAATTATTCAGAATAAAATATTTTTAATTTAAATCCATAGCCACTCTTTTAATTTAATTAATTATGATTTCAATTTAAAAATTTTGAAAACTTTTCATATTTATGGTGGTCAAAAATAAATGTGGCTATTAATTGATTGCTTTTCTTTATTTCATTAAAATTATAGTACGATTACTGCTTCACTAAATAAATAATATTATATTTAAATCAAAAACTTAATTCATTCATAATTTTATTGATGTTCTTCAAATTTTTTAAATAAAAACTTTAAGGGTCTGTTTGGGGCATATTGCGAACTATCCAGAACTATCCAGGATAAGCGAGCTTATTACGATAAGTTCATTGATACGCAGACTGATCCGGATAAATTTGTTTGTCTGTTTGACTTGCGCGTTTGCGAAACGACTTATTTGTAGACATGTTGTGGATAAATGACCGTTACGCCTCGAAATGAATAAATTCATTAGAATTTGTTTGGTTCTAGCGGTTTGAAAACGAATTTATATGCAGCTGTTTATAGAAAAAATACAATTTTTGCTCCTCTTAATTAATAAAATCTTATTAGCTATAAAATCTTATTTCAAATTTAAATAATAATATTTTAAAGTATAAAATTTCATTTCATTATTTTCAAACATTTTATAAAGTTATTTATTTCATTTCTTTATGGTTGTATGTGCGAGCGAATATTTAAATAACCCACATTTCATAACAAAAATAATTATTCAAAATGCCGAGTAATTGTGGCAACGGATTGTTACTTAGTAGTTTCCATCACAAAATAAATTATATTACCTAACAAATATAACAATACATTTAAAATACAAGTACAATACGAAACCAAAACAATGTCCCGAACTTGTCTTCTGAAGTACAATGAGTTTCATGAAACCGAAATACAAAAGCATACGTACTACACCTAATTGTAGGTTTCATGAAACCTAAATAAAAAGAAGAAATAACATGATAAAATTATAAGGAGACAAATGATAGCATTCATTTTATAATGTAAGAGCACGTCACGACGATCGTGGTCCGGCTGTGGTACCACATAACTGTGAGCAAACTTGTCTGTATGGGAAGCGATCGAACTAGAAGCAATGTCTGAACTTGTGATACCATGGATCCCCGAGCAATGGTATTCGGTCGGAATAATGTAGCAGCAGACGTATTGTCAACCCACCTGAAGAACTTGCAGTCCTCTGATCCTTGTCCCCACCGAGGGCATCTGTAGAACTGCCGCCCGTAGCTATGTTCCTTACGTGACGTGAGTATTAAGGACGGAAATCCACAGCGGCATAGTACTTGCTCGGACTTCGCTGCAGACCTGTAGCTCATCTTTCTGCAAATATTTAATATATTTTACAATCAATGCAATAATATAATAAATGAAACTCTGCATACAAGCAATAGAACTTCTATGTATGCAGGTACAAAAAGTAGCCATAGCATATCAACAGTATTGCCCATATGGAAACTATCCTTTGATGTAAAAGCCCAATATGATGCGAGTAGGCTTGCAATGTTTATTCTGCTATTAGCACTGCCGGAGTGATCAATGCTAGTTTTTATTGAAATATTGTTTGATCGCTAAACCACTCTGCTTCAACGCCATCAGATTCTACAACATTACACCAACATATAAGTAAAACCAAATAATCAGAAAAGAGACACAACAAATTACGTGGTTCGGTCGAAGTGACCTACATCCACGGGGAAAGAGCATCAAAGTTTTTTATTACTTCAATACAAAATGATTTACAATTATTACATGAAGTTCTAACCCCTTGCCGCTGCAATTCACAGCACTCGAACACCCTAAAGATACAATTATTACAAATTCCTTTTCTAGTAGAGTAAAAACTGCACAATTGTAGTAATTGAAGACAAAGTACACTTTAAAACCATTTCCACCTTGCCAATAAATCCATTCCCAGCATGCAGTAGGCAGTAAAAACATTCCAGCAAGCAGTAAAACCATTCCAGCAGGCAGTAAAACCATTTCCAGCTTCCCAATAAGTGAACATGTAGCAGTTATACTAGGCAGTAAATATGTAGCAGATGATATGTAGCAATACCCAATATATATATAAGCATTGCATACCATTAAATATGCAGCAGTAAATATGAAGCACTTTTAAATCCAAATTATAAGTAGAAGAAAGCTAGTTATAACCGTAGGGTATCAATGGAGAGAAATTAACTTCATGGAGTTAAATTCTGAACAGTGAAGGAAACGGTCCTCTTCATAACAGCGGTTGCCTTAGAAAACATAAGGCCATCCATGCTGTTTTAAAGACAGAGAACAAGCTGATTTTAAAGCCAATCCATGAAATGTAATACAGAAAATGAAGAAAAAATACGAAACCAACTATAGAAGAGAGGATGAGAATTATACTGCCATGAATTCCACTATAGAGTATGCATAAGAAACTAACAGTATATTTAGAATTCTCAATATAAATTTTGCCCTCTTTAAGGATCCTTCCACTATAAGGAAAAGAGTTTACATGCACACCACCCAATTCCTATGCATTTACGTATTTTATTCATCAAGGAGGATCTCGTCCTCGCAGTCAGAATCATGAAGCAGACTGAATAATTTCAGAAACAAGTTATTTTAGTAACAGCGAGCAGCATTTCCCTATCAGAAATCATGATGCAGAATAAAAGAGAAGAGAGAAATTAATAAGGCTGGCTTTGAATGTCTATATGGAACCCCAAGAATTTAGAAAAACTGAAACATCCATCGTTCTCGAAATTAGAAAAACTGGAACATCATAAGATCTAGAAACATTGAACAGTAAGGCTACCCACTTGTGATTTTCATGATCAACATAACAAAGAACACATCATATGTTAACCATATTTCCTTTCGAAAAAAGAGCACTTCCAAAAATTTCCAAGCAAATGAAGCAAATATGCTGGAATGCCCTTTAAACCAAATGTATTTACTCCAATTGGCAGCAGTAAAGTCCTCATAAACGAGAGAAATAAATGGACTTATAACCTTGTTTGGAAGAATGTGCAGCTATTTGTGGCCAGTAGGCATTACCATTTCGCTTGACTGCTTAATATTTTTGGGCTATTTACATACATACCAAACAATTCTCATATATTTGCCTAGCACCTGTCAATGCTCAAAATAAACATATATAGTGATGCTCCAATAATCTTATTGCCTAACAATGATCTGCACATGTAACACAATCAATCTATAATTCCAGTATAGTGCGTCCAAGCCTGTTTTGCATGTAAAGATGGCTATTCAAAAATTCTTAAAAAAATTCTTAACATATTCAAAAATTCTTAACATATGTAACACCTAGGTGATAAAAAAAGGGACATTTATATATGTACGCAAGAATTCTTATATATTTACATATGTAACACGTAAGCTTTGATATTTACATTCACACCACTCAAATCCTTAACATCACATAAAAAAAACCATTATTACTAACTTCTAAAAATAAAATACACCTTTTCATGCAGGAGTTTATAAAACAAAAGTGTTATAAATGTAAATATTAAACTTTGGGTGTTGGAAATGAAAATGTGATTAAAAAAAAAAAAAAACACTTGCAAACCTTAGTAAAGTAATATAGTTACAAAACAGAAAGCTGAAGAACCACTAATCCAAGTATTATTAATGCAGTTAGCAGTATATTAATAAAAGGAGAAGCTGAATAACCACTAATCCGTCTCACAATTAAGCTTTATAACACTATTTTATTAAAAGCCACTTTGAATAACTTTAATAAAAGGAGAAGCTAAACCAAGCGAGGCAGTTTCACAGGTTCAAGAAAATTTCTGAACTGGAAGTGTGCAAGATCTGTATATGACAAATAGTAAAGCCAATGAGAACAAAATAACAAATAGAGTATGGTATTACAGTAAGAATTTAATGGCAAAAAGTAAGCACATAAAGTTTTAAAGTGCTTGAACCTCACAAACAATGCAATGAATATTAAAAATAATGTGATTATAAATAACGTGTAATGGCCCAAATTATTACAGGAACAATGCACCTCAACCAACCAGCCAAAAGAATGTGATCAGTTGTGTACGAGAAGTTCCAAAAACAGGTTGAGGCCGATTGAATGAAGAGTAGTTCGTGAGAGTACAAATTCATATGTTGCACCAGCTTTGATTGTGCCAAGAAAAGATAGGTAGTGATGCATGTAAATTTATGGCAGAGTTATAAACAAGGTCACCTCAAATACAGGATCTCCATTTACAAGATCAATTGTAGATTGCGATCATATTCTCCACTACTATCTTCACCTGTTTTGGAAATGGGTAATTTGGCATATCACGTAATATAACCCATTTTTTCTTCCATACTCCGAAGGCTCTCTCGATCACACCGCGTAAGGATGAATGTCTTTTGTTGAAGCATTCTTTCTTACCTCGTGCCACTCCGCTTGATCTTTCAAAATCGGGGATATGGTACTTTGTATCTGGATATGGCTTTAGATACCCCCTTTGTAAGGAATATCCGGCATCGACTAAATAGTACTTACCTGTTCAGTTAAGGTAATTAGCAATAGAATTATGAAACAATACGTACTTGTTACATACACTTACCTGGAGGTGGATGAGGGAAACCATATCGTCGGTTTCTGGTGGCAGACCTGAAAACACGACTATCATGTGCGCTACCTTCCCATCCAGCCATTACAAATGTGAAACACATATTAAAATCACACACGGCCATTACATTCTGTGTTGGGGATCCACAGCGTCCGATGTAGGCAACTTTTTCTGTAGCAGGCAGCCTTGCATCGACATGTGTTCCATCAATAGCTCCAATACAGTCCTGTGTTTGGGGAAGTACTCTATCAGCATTTATATCATTTTAGTACATTAATTTGATGTTAAAGAAATACCTTAAATAACGGCATGTATCGAGGGTCATTTGCAATATGTCTGGGAATGGTCTGGAACGTTGGATCCTCGGGTTTAACTACCTGCTGTGCCAAGCTCACTAGTGCATTTAAACCAACCGAGAAATATCTACTGATGGTCTCCGAGGAATGTTGAAATCGCTCCATAGCTAATCTAATTGATTCGTTATGGGATAAAATATATAGGGTAATCGCTAACACTTCTCTTGTTGTCGTTCTTCTAGAGCCGTGTAACCCATGGTGGTTCCGAAGTTCATTAAGCAGGTCGAGAAATATTTCTTTCGTCATACGAAACATGTTAGCAAACCGTGTAGGGTGGCCCTGTAATAACTCACCAACCCATCTATCTCCAATGTAACTCGATGTCATACAGGGCGTTCGATCAACGCGTGTATGATAGTAATGGTAGATCAAGGCAAGTAGGAGAGCGATTTTGATGTTGTGGCTAACTTGTTCTTCATCCATTCGACAAGATCTGAACATAAGTTATTTGTTAAAGATCAATTAAAATAACATGAATCAATTGCAACGATACATAGATAATGCAATGGAGGGTTAGAACATCACGGCATAATATAATAAAAGATAAACTAATGTGCCTGTATGGAAAATAGTACAGAGTTCATTACAATAAATAATACAAAGATCCATAGTAAATAAAAACTAAACGACAAAAGTATTCAATCTTTCATGAAAGAGCGCAAGTAATCAAGTTGGAATTCTGGGTCTAAACTCTCAAAGAATTGTCTCCGACTTGAGTTTCCGAGCACCTTAACATACTTCAAATACATGGCTTTGTCTTCCTTAATACCAGGATGAGCATTAAGAAGCCCAATACATTCTTTAATTGAGTTGTCCTTCGCTGGTTCAGACCTAGCTTTGCATGTTTTAAGGATTGTCTCTATGGTACCTTTGAGGAATCCGACTCCTTTTTTCTTTTTTTCCACTCTGGGACGCTTTGTCCCACCGGTGGATTGAACATCTGTGTTGATTTGGCTGGGCCCTTCTCCTGACTCGCCAATATGCTCGGTTTCAATGTTCGGTTGTGAGTTGTGAAATTCTTGATCATTTGGGGTAAAAGCATGGGCTCCTGTTGCGACAACCCCGGTGAACATAACATCCAACTTCTCCTCCAGAATTGGATCAATGCCGCTCAATTTGAATTTCTTTGCTGCTGGCACAACCTGTAACATTAGAACAATTTCATGTTAAATTCATTTGAATGTCGTAATGTATGCAATAAGTAATTTGAGGTTTTTACCTTTAATCTCTCATCCCACCAGGCCTCTGGTGCATCAATTGTTCGTTTCATTGGATTCCAACCCAATCCTGTTGAACCCATTTTAAGTTCAGTCCAGATTCTCCACTCCTTTTTTAACTGATCCCACTTGTTCTTTAGTTTTGTGCGATCATAATTCTTTCCAGTCAATTCGTTGAATTTAGAAATAATGTTCTGCCAACCTTCTTTACTAAAATGCGTGGTGGGTCTATTACCCAGTTCGATCTCCCTCAGACAAATATCACAGAAAGTAATAGTGCTCTCTCTATCCCACAAAGTCGATAGTCCGGATTCTCTAGGTTTACTCATGTTGATAGAGAGATAAAGGAGCTATCATGAAATTAGCATTATGTGAGAGAGAAAATATAAGCCCAAAACCGCTATTAATCATACAATTTACAACTAACACAATGTAAACTAGGAAGACTTTGAAAATATCATGAAGTCATAATAATGACCTCCCCAACCTAAAACTATTCTACATGTAGTAATAATTAAAAAATTAAAAACATTTAAAATTTAGCCAACCATGAAAAACATACATCAATATAGATGTAATTCAATTAAAATGAGAAACACTTTAGGCACACTGCAACCATTTTTTTTGCATTAACAATAAGAACAAATCATCTTAAGAAGAATTATCATTAGAAGCAAAAATAGCATCACTCGCTTCATCAACATCATCATTATCTATTAATCATACTCCCGTTCAGCAAAAAACATCAGTAACTTGTGGAGTAGTTCTCCAAGCTAACATCAGTAACTTGTGGAGTAGTTATCCAAGCTAAGTTGATAAAATTAGTATCAGAGGACTAATAAAAAAGGATAGTATATAGACTTATGATTACATAAATTGAAGTTGTTCAAAATGATTTGCAGAGGACGTGTTTAGTGCTTCGTAAAACAATTAAAAATAAGAAAAAAAAAGACAGGAAAAAAAAAGGATTCCATTGAAGTATAAGCCATCAATATGGCCTTTTATAACTCAAGCATAGAATACCCCTTTCACTAGAACCCAAACTTTCCCAATGGTCTGGAACCCTTCATGAATTGGAAAAACGCCTCCTCAAAGGCATAAATTGCACCATTCATGATTCACATTGTGCTCCAAGTGGTGAAGTGTAGCCCTAACATAATTATGCGGGATAAAACTGATAACAACATTTATATCACCACCTCAAAGGCAACATATCACCACCTCAATAAGCAAAGGATCAACAATAAAGCCTGGAGTTCAACATATATGTGTTCAGAAGATACAAAAGTTGGTGGGGAAATAATAACTGCAATCTTTCACCTAGACTTGTTGCCATGACATTCTTTCAACAATAAGCCATGACAACAACATTTCAGATTCTTTCAGCTAGACTTGGCCATGTCATGGCTTAAAGTTTGACTGAGGACAAAATTAAAACTTTCATGAATCGTTAGGTAACAATGAGGCTAATGTAGCTTATTTCATAGACTTTAAGGAAAATAGTATATCAAATAATAACTACTTGTAACTCAATCCAAATCTACAAAATGCTTTCACCAAGAGAAATGGATCTCACCAGAAGAGCCGAAGAAGACAAATAACTGGAAGAGCCAAAGAAGATGATGCGAAATCGCGAGGAGGATCGGAAAAGCAGAAGAGGAAGGGGACTGGAAGCGCCGGATCTGGCGAGGTGCGAACGCTAGGAGACCGGAAGAGCCGAAGAGGACCAGAGCCTCGAGACCGGAAGAGCCGAAGCGGGGGACTGGAGCGAGATGCGAACGCGAGGCCTCAAGGCGCGCTGCTTAGGGTTTCGGCTTGCGAATGACTGGAGCGAGATCGAACGCGAGGGGGGTATGGGGGTAATTCAAAGACAGAAAACGCGATCCATAATCCCACCGCGGGGGTCCCCCTGCGGTCGCGCCTATAGCATAAAGGAGGAATGGCGTTTTCAAATAAGCTATGAAAAAGCTCAAAACAAACAGTGCTGCGGCGTTTTCAAAAACGCCGCCGCACTTATAAGCTGTCCCAAACGGACAGTAAAACTGAATTCAAAATTGGGCTATTTATTGAGGGAAGTTGGACTGAACAAATCAATTATAAATAGGTAGAATTTATGCTCATTTAGGCATTTTTTAAATCTTGAAAAAAATAAGAAAATATTTTTTGTAAGTTTTGGCTAATCTTCCAAAGTGATTCAAGTTGTTATCTTAGCAAAATCATTTATTTTGATATCTACATTTAAGTAAAAATTTCTTGTTATGTTCTATGCTTTATATTGCTCAAATGCTTTAAGATGTCTTTTTGGCTAAAAAATATTTACATTATCCTAATCTTATTAGTTTTTATCAATGTGTAGAAAATCTTTAATCATTATTATTATTTATTAAAAATTCATTTGTCGGTCGCCAAATTGGAAGATGTTGTTTGCTGTGAAAAAAATATTTAATTTAATATATATATAATTTTTGAAAAGTAGCATCTTAATTTCAAAAATATGAGACTAAACTGATCTCATATATTTAGTAGCTTAAATGATCATGCACAACACCATGAGCAATGCACCTATCCCGAAGAATAGACACACTACTCAATAGCGAGTCTCAATTAAATAAACTAAAGAATTTATGACATCCTTTTGATCTACGAAACATTTATGTTGACTGAAAGATTCGCCTACATAATATAAAAGTTTAGATAAATTTTATATTAAGCTGGGTTTTTAAAGTTTTCTATAAGGGCAAACCCATATTATTAATTACATCTTAGACAATCGAAGTCACCTAAGAAAACTCATGATTTAGATCAGAGGTATTGTCTTCATGAATTCAATGTTTAAGGAATTTAAGGTCGAACATAGGAAATCCAAATGGGAAAAGATCAAATTGGAAAAACTATTGTGGAATCCAAAGAAAGAAAAAGTAGAGGATGTCACAGATCCTGAGGAGAATCTCGGTGACTTCTCTAGCTATCCTATGATTTGACTTCAATTTCGAAGTGATATTATTTAATGTTTCATTCTGCCAATTATATTATATATGGCTTACATTTGCATGATCCTGATCATGCTAATAGCCTAGAAGATAGTTTAAATTTTAATCAGGATCATGCAAATTAGGGGCTTGCCCTCATTTTAATTTTAAAAATATGAAATCAAACCGATCCCATATAATCGATAGTTTAAATAACTAGTACTGTTGGATATGTAAATACATAGAAATTGAGCGAAATGCAGCTTGTTTTAGGGGCTTGCCCTTATATGGATACATTACTTGGTGGTGAAGCTTGATCAAATAAACTAAGGAATTCATGACATCCGTTTGGTTTGCGAATCATTTATCTTGACCGACAATTTCTCCTATCTAGTATGAAGCAACTAATATGGATTATATTAATATGGAGTCTTTAAGTTTTCTATATGGGCAAGCTCCTGTAGTTAATTACATCTTACATAACCAAAGTTACCTAAGAAAACTCTTGATATTGATCAAGAAATATTTATATTCATGACTTCAAAAGGTAGGATTCTTCAAAAAAATGTATAACAGGAATTCCAATAGGCGAGTGACTCAAATTTAGGAACAATTTTTATTATAAGAATCTAATGGAGAAGAAAACTAGGGGAAGAGCATAGATCTAAGAAGAATCTTGTTATTTTCCCACACTATCGTATAGTTTGGCTCTAATTTGGGATATTTATTTAATGTTTCATCATGTCAATTTTATTTTTAGCTCTTACATTCAGTTGATACTGATCTTATGAATAACCTAGAAAATGGGAGGATTTATGTCAGATATGACGACAACCTCGTAATCCTAAGATGAGTTAGGGCTTATATTTTACAACGTGCAAGGGCTTAAAAAGGTGAGGATTTATGCTCCACTAGACAAGCTACCTCGAAGTCCTATGGCTTGTTGTTTTAATTCTTGAGGAGATTTGCTGTTGAAGATCGTCGTGTCGCCCACTATACAAGCTCCAACCTCCTCATCATCGCGGGTTTAGTTTTAGAGGTCTCAATTAAAGAAAAAAAAGAAGTATCATGTTTCAGAAATGTTTAAAATGAGGTTTCTTAATATCTTATTGGGGTAAGTTTAAGTTGTTTATAATGACATCGATTAGGATGCCACAGTTCCCTAATTTTAACACAACTATTTTCTTCGGATTCACTTAGTCTAAATAAATTTATTAAACTCAACTAAATGAGTTCCATACTTTCATTTACACCGTGACATATCTTGTTAGCAGCCATAGGTTGCATCATCTGAGGTATTTCCGATCATCTGAAAGAGATATTTTATTTTAGTTGTAATTGTGATTTTTACTTTGTTTGTGATTAAATTTTGAGTTGTCTTATATTTTGAATGTTGTGCCAGTGAATTTTATCTTGTTTGATTTTAATTTTAATTTTAATTTTGGTTTTGGTTTTGTGGCTATTATAAAAGTTGTGATTTTCATGCAGGTGACATTGTTGTCTACCATGCAAGCCTGTAAGCAAGAAAAGTACAGTAATGGAAAGGTACTATAAATTTATAAAAGTGTATCTGGCAAGTATTCTCGTTCATCCAACTGAAACATTAGTATTTTTTGCAATAAAAATTTATAATTTATAGGGAAGTAAAACATGTAGATAGGTTCGTCACAAACCTACAAAAACCTATGTCATAACTTAGTGGGTCCTATTCATTCATTTAAGTTATGTCTTCCTTTATGAAATATAATAAGTTCAATTGTTCTCCAAGGTGTCCAGAAGATTTATGAGAAGGTCTAGAGAATACCCAGATATTTCACAATCCTTTTGAACTTTCTTGAGTTCATTTTGAACTTATCATAATTATTAAATGGGATAAATGTCACTTAATATTTTATTTATGAGTTATGTAAGTGGGGCCTTTTGAGGAAAGCTTAATTTATGAAAGAATTTAACCAATTTTGATGGTCTTGTAGTGTCTCAAATGTGTTTAAAATTAATTATGTTTTCATTTCTAATCTTCATTAATCAAATTTGATTAAACCTAGTCTCACTACCAAGTCCTTGAGACCTAGTTGGGTATTTTCGTAATTTTTAGAGAGGTGTAGTTGTATAATTATGATTCTTATCAAATTAATGAATTATTATCTAAACATCACATATGGGTATTTAGTTGATGAATTATTAACTTCCAAAGCCAAACCTCTAACCTTAAGAATCTTTTAATCTTAATTTTCATCCCTATTAATGTGATTTAAAATATGTCAAAAATGAGATTGGTTTTTACCATTTATCCATTTATATTTCAATCATTCAAACATGTTAATTAAGATCATCTTTTGTTTATTTCCCATTTTAATTAAACCTAAATTTTGATTAAGGCTAAATTTTTTAAAATTGCACTTTTACCCCTAAAGGCCTTATCACTTCACAATTCATTAAATTTAATTCAAATGACTTTAAAATTTTTATACTACCCTACTTATGGGACAATTAAAACATTAGAGGAGAAATGTAATTTTTGTTAATTTAATTTGATTTATATAATTATTTCATACAAAATAGGGATTTTTAAGGAAAATTCAATAACTTAATTAAAAGAAAGTTTCCGTTCTCAAGAAAATTATTGAAAGTTTACCTAAGTTAGAGGACCATTGGGACCAAATTTCATGCTTTCTAGAATTTTATTTTAATTATTATAATTGATTTATGTATTGGAGTATTTATTAAATATAAAATATTATTTAAGTTGAATATTAAGTTTTATATTTTTCATAAATCTCTCTAAGGTCTGGGAACTCAGGAAAACAAATTTCATATTTTTCTAATTTCTCTTTTAATTATTAGAATTATTTTAGTGAAAAGTTAGGGAAATTCATTTTCTTAAGTATTTGAAAATTATTTTACGCTTCAAAATTCAATATTTTTTACTTATAAAATTAGGAAAAATATTTCAATTACTCCCAAGTGCTTAAAAACAATTTAGAAAATTTCCAAGAATTTTATTAATTTTGTAATTTTTTTGAATTTTTAATTATTTTTTATTATTTAAATATTCAAAATACCCTTAAAAATGAAAATTTTACTTAGATTTCAATTTTAGTTTTCTTAAGTTTAACTGATCACAGAGAACTCTCAAAACCAATTTTGTAAATTTTTTGAGTTGTATTTTATTTATTTTAATTATTTTAATGCCAAAATGGTCATTTAACTTGAAAAATCCAATTGGGTGGTCAAATTAACGGCAAATGATTTGAAATTTTTTACGGGAGTTCTTCTGACCTTAAATTACAATGAAGAGTGATTTTCATGCCATTTAAATGTTTAGTTTTTTTATTAATTTAAATTCAATTTTAGGGTTTTGTCTTAATTAGGTGAATTCTTAATGATTTAATCAAGTTAAATTTTTCCTATGGTCCTCTGACCACATTATACCTACCAAAATATTTTTAGATTTTTCTGACCAAGGCACCAAATATTATAATTAATTTATTAATACGTATTCACTGAACAAGACAAACAGATATCTCTGTTTAGAGGTGTCCCTTGGTCTTAGAAAAATCAGGGAAGGTTCCCGATGACAGAGACTACCAATGCCCTTAAGGACATGCCATGGTGAATTGTTTAAGTGCATGGAGAATCAAAAGACTAAAAATAGTAATTAGTTAATTAAAAAGCATACATGCATCAAATTAATTTCAAACCATTTTCACATTGTTCTCCTCTGTTTACTGAGCACTAGAGTACTTTTTTTTTAAATTTTTCTGATTTTTCTACACCAAGATATGGATTTTTAAAGTTGAACTGATTTAATTAAATCATTAAATAACATATTTTTCTCTTTATCCACGTCAGCGCCAGTTCATCCTATGACGAATCGAAGCCCCCACGTGTCGTCCTCTGGTTGGCCAGCGTGTTTTAGTTTGATGGTGTGTTCACGGATGATCTCCTCATCCAACTCCATTAGGGCCCTCCATTTGATAAACATGCGATCCAACGGTGGAGAAGCATCGTCCCAAAGTGGTGTGAACCAGAGACCTTCAACCATCTAGCCTTAAGAATGCAAGCTATACTCAACCAAATTGCCTCGGGTTTGATCTTATGGGCTCGTCAAGACTAGGCAAACATATCCATACAAGAAACATGCCATGAAATCAAATTTACGCATGTGGAGAAGTAAAACAAGATCGAGATGAAGAGAGAGTCCATTATCTTGCTCTGAGAGGGGAGGTCTCAATCAGAGAGTTTGGGAAGCTTCGTAAGAGTCCTCTGAGCTCAGGGATGAAGCCTTTTGCTGTGGTAAATTGTCTAGATCCAAATTCAATCAAGGCAGAATTTAGGTGTTGATCAAAGTCTGCCTTGGTGTGGTCTGGTTATGGAGCTTTTATGGGGGCTCTTCTTAGTTCACTTTGGTGAAGGTGCGGGTGCAAGGAATTTGATTTTTATCAAATGTGGAGGTCTGTGGAGGAGTGTCCTATTTTAGGTCAATTTTGAGCTTCAAAATTGGCCTTAGGTAGTGGGGATTAAGGCAGGGAGGTGGTTGAGACGAGCTTAGGGAAGTCAGGGGAAGCTTTGAGAATAATTGGGCAGAGTCACACCTTGGCAAAGTGAGTTATCTATTTTTAGCCCTGAGAGGCGGTGGCTTAAATAGCCATGGACGGTGTGGAGCTTAGGGGGTCAGCTTGGGTGCAATGAGTTGCTTATGTGGAGGGCAATTCGGCGCGAGTGGCCAATTAGAGATTGACACATTGGTTGGGCTCAATGAGTGTAGAATTAGGGGAGGTGGCTCTCGAGTTTGGCTCCTCTAGTGACTAGGCTGGATGAGAAGGACAAGGGAGGGTGGCCAGGGGTCAGGTGAGCCAGTGAGAAGTCTATCAAGGTATTAAATGGATTTTGGGCAAGCTTTAGGTAAAGTATATTTGATTTAGACAAATGTGGTAGGAGATCCCCTAAATTAGAGATCCTTTGGCTATGGTTCCACTAGGTTGAGCTAAGTGGATCTAGGGTGGTTCCTAGGGTTAATTTGGTGGCTGTGGTGGAGTTAATTTGTTTACATTGGGCTAGGCTAGGCCACATTTGGTCATGGGTTCAATTTTGGGTCATATGGGTCAATGTTGGGCTAGGTTAGGTTCAAGCTTGGGTTAAGATCAATTGATTGGTCAACATGGTGTAAATAATTGTCCTAAGGCTTTTGGAAAAGTTTTGGAGTGATTTTGAATTGGTTTTGGGGTCAATTTGGTGGAATTTGCGGTTTTGGTCAATTTTTGGGCATGTTGGTTCAAGTTGGGTTTAGTTAGGCTAAAGTGGGGTCAAGACTCAATTGAAGGTTCAACATGATCTATGAGGATGTCATGAAGAGTTCCCAAAATTAATTGGGTGGAAAGTTTAGGGTTGGGGCATTCAATTTGATGGATTTTGGACATATGGCACATTTGGGGGAAATTTAGGGATTTTAGATTTGGTTAGACTTGAGTGAGGCTTGGGTGTAAATTTGGGTCAATTGGTGGTTCAATTTAGTTTAGAAGAATGTTACGAAGTGTTTTGGATATTAATGTGTGGAATTGGTTGGCTCATGGGGTTTAATTTGGGGAAATTGGGCCAATAGGTCAAAACTCCTTTTATTTTGGGTTGAAATTGAGCTCAAATGTGGGTCTAATTGGGCTTGGATTTGGTTTGGGATGAGGTTAGGTATTATAATTTAAAGTTTGGAACTGGGATTGAAGAGGATTAAAGTTAATTTGGTGGACATTGGGGGTGATTTGGGCATTTTGGGCCTTATAGGCAATTTGGGGCTTTTGATTAAATTGAGCAAATTTGGTCAAATTGGGTAAAATAAAGTGGTTTAAATTGAAAATTGGAATATTTGGAGGGTCTTGGGAATTTTTGGAAATTTTGGAATTTTTAAAAATTTTGGCTATGAGGGGCATTTTGGTAATTTGGAGGGGTTTTGGGGCTATTTTGGGAATTTTGGTAAATTTAAGGCGTTTTGGGTATTTAGAGTGGTGAGGAATGTTTTGGGGTGATATTTGGAGGATTTTAGTAATTTTGGTTGATTTTGAGAATTTTGGGCAAAATTAGTGTTTTGAGGTAATTTGGTCATTTTCTAGAGTTTAGGGCTAAGGAGTCCAAAATTGGAATTTTTGGTAAAATTTAGAGTTGGGTGAGATTAATAACCCAATTGAGCCATGGACCAAGGGAATTTCCCATTTGGACCCTCCACGTGCTCGTACTAGTCAAGCCCTAGCCTGGGCGAAGAGCTTTGGGAAAACCACCCACATGAGTTTCCAAAGGGCAAGGGGTCTAGTGTAGAGAATTTTGGTATGCTTAGTTTAGGGTTGTGAGGAAGTGTGTGAGGGTGCCATGTGCAAGTGTGTGTGTGCCAGCTCTAGACCAAACATGGTTAGTTCTATGGCTTAGGCATCCTGTAGGGAACTTCTCTTGAGCTTTCTTATGATAAGACTTGTCCTTCTAAGTACTTAGAGGTTGAAATTTAAACATTTGAAAACTCCAAGTGAAGCAAAGAAGTGTTTTGAATTTGTATGGGGTAAGGGTTCTATTGCTAGTCTTCTAAGATAGTCACCAGGAGAGTCCTATGACTAGACCTTAAGCTATTCTAAAGAGAGACTAGACCTCAACCAAACGTGAGGTCAACACTAGTCTTTCTTTAAGAAGAGTCTAGCCATAGGGCTTTTCTAGTGACTATCTTAAAAAACTAGTGATGGAACCCTCCTCCTAGAAAATTAAAATGCTTCTTTGCTTCCCTTGGAGTTTCATATGCTTAAGGCTAACCTGTAGCACTTAGTAGGATGAGGTTAGGAAGCTCAAGGGGAGTCCCATATAGGATGGTCAAGCCTGAAGGTAAACCCTTATTCTGGTCTTGGTTAAGCTAGCTCACACACTCACACCTACACTACACTACACTTACACTCACTACCCCAAACCCTAAACAAAACTTCTTAACTTGATCCTCTACTCTTTTGGAAACTCATGTGGGTGGTTCCCCAAATCCTAAGCCTATGACTAAGGTGGCTGGACCAGCACATGGAGGATCCAAGTGGGGTCCATGGTTCAATTGGGTTAATATCATGATTGGCATACTCTTATAACTCCAATTTCATCAAACTCCACCAAATTACCCAAACTACCCCTAAACCCTCCAATTCGACAAAAAATCTCCAAAATTTCCCAGTTACCCAATTCTCTTCAAAAATCATTCCAAAATGTTCCTCACCACTCAAATTGACCAAGACACCCCAAATTTACCAAAACTCCCAAAAAAGCCTCAAAATTAGCTAAAATTACCAAAATAACCCCCACGACCCAAAATTTCCAAAAAAATTAAAAAATTCCAAAAATTTCTAAATTCACTTCAAATGTCCCCAAAATTAATTTGAACCACTTCATTGAGTCCAATTTGACCAAATTGACTCAATTTGACTAAAAGCCTCAAATTGCCCCTTTAAGCCCAAAATACCCAAATCAACTCATATGTCCACCCAGTTAGCCCCAATTTCACCCAATTTCAATTCTAAACAAAAATTCATCATGTCCACTCTCATTCTAAATCAAACCTAAGCCCAATTGAACCCAATTGTAAGCTCAATTTTAACCCAAGTAAAAAACCCATAATTTTGACCATATGACCAAATTCCCCAAATTGAACCCCATGGTCAAATCAATTTCCCCAATTTTCAAATCCAAACTCTAACATTCCCCCAAATCAAATTGGTCAAGCAATTGTTTCACATTTGAGCCCAAACCTCACCCAAATCCAACCAAAGACAAAATCCCTAATTTTTCCTAAATTAGCCATGTCACCAAATTGAATGTCATAACCCAAAAATTTCCATCCAATTAATGTTAAAACTCTTCATAACAATCCCCTAGACTAATTGAACCATAGCGCAACTCTAGCTTAACTAACCTAAACCCAAGTCTAGCCCACATTCCCTAAAATTGACCACAAGCTAAATTTCACCAAATTGAACTCCCAAATCAATTCAAAATCACCAAAATCCTCTTCCAAACTCTTCATGAAAATTATACCCATCAAATTGATCGATTAATTGACCCCAAATCAAACCTGAACCCAACCTAGCCCATGCTTGACCAAAAGACCCAAATTTGTACCCAAGTCCCAAATGTGACCAAACCTAGCCAAATTGACCAACCCAAACTCACCACAGCCCTAAGGACTGGCCTAGATCCACCTAGCCCAACCTAGTTGAGCCATGGACCAATGGTCCCCTAAACTAAGGGATCTCTTCCCTTAAATGGTTAAACCAAGGAGATAATGACCCAAAGCCATAACCACTCAAATTAATCACCATTATGGCCTGCTCATTGGCTCATCTGACCACCCTAGCTTGATCACCACCCTGGCCGGCCGGCCTAGTCTCCGGAGGAGCCAAAACAAGAGCTACCTCACTTAAATTCAAATCCAGTTGACCTATCCAATGTGTCCAGCTCAAATTGGTCACTTGCACCGCTTAGTCCTCCACCTCAGTAGGCTTTGGCATCCATTAGCCAGCCTTGAGCTCCACCATGCGAAAATGGCTATTAATTGAGCTCTTCACAACCAAAGGGGAGAGTGCACTGAATCTTGACAAAGCTCTACCAAATTCTTTCCAGAGCTTCTCTGAACTTCCATAAAAGCCATCCACTGTTCTCCAACCCTAACTCCCATTGTCCAGAGCCAATTTCCCCACTGTATTTTTAGCTGAAACCAGGACAAACTCCACCGCACTGCCACACTACACCAAATCCATAACTTCACCCACACCATCATCAAGGCAAACTAAGTTGATCCCTCACCAAAGCCTCATCATTGAGCCCCTCTAACCTAAAGTTCCATCAGAGCATCCAAATCGGTCTGATCGAACTCTTATTTGTATAGTTCACCAGAGCCTAGCAACACTTGCAAAAGGTTACTTATATTCCTCTGATGCTTCTGCAAGCACCCAGTCGAGGCCTCTCCTCTTGGGCAAAAGTATTGAACTCTTCCCCCAAACTGAGCTTATTTTTTACATTCATGGCAATGCACTTGATTTCAAACTGCATAAATAGTATAAATGTGTTTTTCTAGCCAAGATGCATCTATTGAAACAAACCTGAAGTGGTTTGATTGAGTCTAGCTTGAGAACCTAGGGTTTTAGTTTGGATTGCATATGGGTTAGGTTAGTTGGATACGAAGAGCAGGAGCCATTTGATCGTCTGTGTATCTGATGGATGGCCAAGATTGCACCGAATGAGCCCTCGGTGCATAAAGCGCGGATCTGAGTCAGATGGCAGCGTTGAATGAAAAGGCGCTGCGTAGCCTTTTGGAGCTGTCGCGTGTTTGCATGGTGCTAAGATTTATTATAATTTAATTAATTCAACCACCTTTAAAAATCCATAACTTGGTGCAGAAAAATAAAAAAAAATAATAATATGTTGTTGCTTGGTGTAGAGAGCAAAACAATGTGAAAATATAATTGGAGTTAATTGTCTTACATTTTTTTTAAATTAATTAAACACAGTAAACCATTTTTAATACATAACTTGTCATAAACATTTGACTATGACATGAAGCTTGGAGGGCTTAAAGGTTCTATGGTTAGGGATCTTCCCTAATTTTTTTCATAGTGAGGGGATCTCTAGCTAGAGATCCCTAATTTTCAAGTTAATCCCCTCTGTTTTGGTTTAAAAATTATAATAGTTTAAATATAAATAAGAAAAATGCAAAACTTATTTTGGCAGGTTCACTGTGGTCGGAGAACCCTAGAAAAAATACCAAATGGATTAAATAATTAAAAATGGCACTAATGGTAATCAACTCTTTAAAATCATTTAAAAATTAAATAATTAAAATATAAGTCAAAAAATCATAAAAATTTTCATACACTGTGAATAATAAACAGAGGAGATTCACATTAAAAATTGAAATCAATTGAAATTAATTTACCCACTATAATGGATTTTTCAAGTTAAATGGTATTTTTGGCATTAAAATGATTATAATAATTAAAATATAAGTCATAAAATTATAAAATTGCTTTTGGGAGATCATAGTAACCAGAGCAACTTAAGAAAAATAAAATTAGAATTAAAATAAATATTTCACTTTTAAGCTTATTTTCAATATTTAAATAATTAAAAATCACTAAAAATCATAAAAATCACTAAAATAAAAAAATACACTAAATGTCTATTTGGTCTCCTTATCACTTGGGAGCAATTAAAATATTTTTTCTAATTTTCTAATTAAAGATATTAATATTTAAAGGCTTAAATTGAATTTTTCTTAATTTCCACTAATATAATTATAATAATTAAAAAATAAATCGCAAAAATATGAAATTTATTTCTCTAGATTCCTTAATACTAGAGAGATTCATGAAAAATATAAAACTTAATTTTCAACTTAAATCAAGTTTTATATTTAATTAATACTTAAAACCAACAAATAATTATAAAAATTAAAATAAAACTAAAAAAAAACATAAAAATTAGCCTAAATGGTCCTTTGACCTAGCTGGACCTTGAATAATTTTATTAAGGATAGATGATCTGTTTTGGTTAAGTTATTGAGTTAACTTTAAAAATCCTTATTTTTGCATTTAAATAATTATAAAAATTATATAATATCAGAAAAATCACATTTGTTCCTCCGATATTTTAATTGAATTATAAGTGGGGTAACATAAAAATTCTAAAGTCATTCGAGTTAAATTTAATGAATTATAAAGTTTGAATTTAAGTCTTAATTAATATTTAGCCAATATCAAGGGTAAATGAGAAATTTATGATCTTATTGACTCTTCTAGATGATTGAAACATAAGGATTAAATGGTAGAATCTAATCTCACACCTTCTCACATTAAGGGCATAATTGTAATTTCTTAAATTACTAAAGAAATTTGGAAGATAATTAAATTAAATGATGCTAAGGTGAGGGGTTTAAGCTTGGAAGATAATAATTCACTAAACCCCTAATTAATGGTTTAATGTCATTTCAAAGTTTTGATAAGGATTAAGATCAATATTTCTAAAAAATATAGATCTACCATTAAGCCTTAAGAGCTTAGTAATTAACTAGGCTTAATCCAGATTGAACTAATGAGGTTTAGAAAAGGAAATAAAATCAACTTCAAACCTCTTTGGAACTCTAAACTAGTTGGCTAAAATCCTTTATAAATTTATTTTCCCTTAAAGGCCTTCACCCACATAATTCATAAATAAAATGTCAAGTGAAGATTACCCTACTTAAAGGAATAATTAAAACATCAAGGTTCATTGAAGATAAGGGTACAATATGGATTAATTAATTAGCAATACAATAAGTTCAAATGAACTCGAGGCCATTCAAAAGGGTTATGACATGTCTAGGGTGTGGGTCTCTTCATATGTCTTCTACGTATCTCGGAGGGCCACTGGACTTATTATGCTTTGCTAAGGAAAGATATCATCTACATGAACAAATAAGGATCCACGAAGTTATGACATAAGACTCAGTAGAAATATTTTAAACCTGTATTTCTGGATTTTCTTTCATGCAATTTTAATTCTCTATAAAATTATATACGCATGCTGCAAATACTAAACTTTCAGCTGGAGTGTGAGAAAAGGACAGGGACGCATTTATATTTTTCGTACTATAACTTCCTTTGTTCACTTTTTTGCACTTCAATTTTAGTACCTTTTGCAAAAAAAAACTTGAATGTCAAAACCAAAACTAAAGCCCAAAATCAGAAATCCATTCATAACAAGCAAAAATATAAGAAAAATCAAAATTTAGTCACAAACAAACAAAAATACAACAATTGTAACTAAATTAAAACATCCCTTTAGATGATCGAGAATCCTCGGATAAGGCAACCTACGACAGCTAATGAGATTTCTCACGGTCTAGATGAAAGTATTGAACTCATTTAGTTGAGTTTGGTAAATTTATCTGCACTAAGTGAGTCCGAAGAAAATAGTGGTGCCAGAATGAGGGAACCGTGGGATCATAACCGATGTCATTATAATCAACTTAAATCCCCCTAATAAGATATTTAACATTAAACTTAACACGTTAGACAACTTGAACTCTAAACCATGATACTTCTATAAGCCTCCTTCATTTGACACTTTTAAAACTTAAACTTGCTGCAACGGGAAGTTCGAAGCATACACTGTAGGCAGCACGATGAGGAAGCATACAAATCTACAACAACAAATCTCTCCTTAGAATTAAACACAAGCCATAGAACTTCGAGGTAGTTTGCTTAGTGCAACATAAACCCTAACCTTATCTTTAGGCCTTTGCACCCTGTACAATATGAGCCCTAACTCGTCTTAGGATTCCGAGGTTGTCGTTTGGTACGACATAAATTCTCATATCTTCCAGGATATTGGCATATTCAATATTATGAAATTCTAAGCCTTAACTAATAAAATCGACAGAATAAAAAATATGATAATATCTCTTCTAAATCGAAGCTAAGCCAAAGGATGGGTTGGGAAATTTCCAAGGTTCGCCTTAGGATCTGTGACTTCCCCTACTTTTCTTCCTTTGGATTCCAAAAATAACTATTTCAGATTAGCACCTTTCGTTGTTGGCATTCCCCCACACATTAATTTGAGAATCCTACCTTTTGGAAGTCATGAAAACAATATTTTCTGATATAAATCGAGAGTTTTCTTAAGTGATTTAAGATATAATTAACCATATAGGCTTGCCTTTATAGGAAACTTTAAGAACCCAGGTAATATAAATCCTAGCTAATTGCTTCATATTGGATAGGAGAATTTGCCGGTCAACATAACTGGTTTCGCAAACTAAAAGGATGTCATGGATCCTTTAGTTTATTTGATGAAGCCTGACCACCAAGCAATGTATCTATTCTTCGGGATAGACATGTGACTTGTGGTGCAGTGTTTGATTGTTTAAATTATTGGTTATATGAGATCAGTTTGATTTCATATTTTCAAAATAAAATAATATTTTCCAAATTCTCTCTCTCTCTCTCTCTCTCTCTCTCTCTATATATATATATATATATATATATATATATATATATATATATATATATATATATATATATATATAGAACACATTTTAACGGCCAACATGTTGTAGACTCGTTTGCTCTCTCGAAGATGTCCTTCTACGAGTCCTCATCATGCTACTCACGGTGCATGCTCCAAACTCTTTATTAAAGTAGCAGATCCTAAGGTCTAAGGTTTAAATGGTTTTACCATGTATATTTTCAATGTTTTGGGTTTTGTTGTTGTCATTGTTGTTTTGTTTTTGGTTTTGCATGTAAAGTAAATAAATGCAAGTAAGAAAATGTGGTAAGTAAATATAAGAAACTGCAATGCGTAAAATAAAATGCATACTTGGGCTTCTGCTACCGTTACATGGTTAGTTCCATAAAGCATAATATGATTTGTAAGAAATTTAAATTAATTGCAGAAAAAGAAGAATGTAAGATTTCTAGTGTAAAAAGTGGCAAAATGAGTCATAACAAAAATACGAATAGGTAAAGCAAAACTCGTAGTCACATATGGAAGACTATGACTAGGTATAAGATATTGGTAAGTGGGGGCTCAAAACTAGACTGTGTGCTTCTTGACCTTGGGTAAGAGCTACCAATCCAACAACATACAGAGGATAGTCCTAACTTCTATCTAAATGATCCTTTTTAAATTTTCATCAAAATTCTTATTTTTCATGCAAATAACTGTTGTTTAAGTTTTTATGTAGAGTTTGATTTAACAAGAAAAAAAGCTTTGTTTTAGTTTTGCAAAGTAGTGTAGTCCACAGGCTAGTCACTCTAATCTGGTTTATACCAGTGTGATGATCCGTATGTGGAAAAAAATAAATGTCCCCAATTGCTCACAAGGGCTTAACTACCTTAGAGAAGACTTATGACCTCGAGCATTGGGTTGTAAATGTAGGATAAGTAGTTTAGAGCATTTCTAAAGATTTAGGTGAATTAACAGGTCCTGAGGAATAACTTGGTGGGTCCCTAAAAATTTTAAGGATGATTTTCTCCGTCAAAGCATAATAAGTTTAGTTGCCCTTCAAAATATCCAAGAGATTGCAAAAGTGTTCGGGACCAACCTAAACAATTTTTAAAATTCTTTGAATTGTTTTGAGTTCTTCTAAACTTATTATGTAGTTGAATCATTCATATACAATTTAGGTTAAGACCTTGTGGTGATGTTTTAACTTGTGCTCAATGAATTCCCATGAGTGGGGTAATTATTCATTCATTTGATATTAAGTTTAAAGATCATGTGAGTGGACACCCTTAAGGACAATCTAAATCACTGAGGAATTCCTACCCTCCTAAACAGGGTTTAAACTTGTAGTGTTTTCAAATCAGATATTTGACTCTGTTCTACTCTTCTAAACCGTATTAGATGATCTTTTAAATCAACCCAAATTCACTACCAAGCTTTTAAATTTTCAATGGTAGATTTGTAATTTTAATGAAGTTTCACGTGATGTGTAAATTCCTATCAAAGGGATTAAATCATCACTCAACCTCTAGTATGGGGCTTCTAATCAGTGAATTAACATCCTTCCAACATAAGCCCCTCACAATAGGATCTTCCAAACTTAGCTATCTTCTGATACGTAATAATTTAGTTAATTGCAATTATATCCTTCAACAAAACGTAGTTCGAGTTGGTTTCTACAATGCATCCCCTTATGTTTATTAATCATATTTAGAAATACCCATTTCCCTCTTGGTTTAGTCCTAAATCTTAATGATGATAAGGAATCTCCAAAATTACCATTTTGCCCTTAGGGTCTCAAACCTCATAATTCTTTATGTTTAACTCAAATGAACATAAAAATTTACTATTACCCCCCTCATGGTTTAAACGAAACATGTTCAAAGAATTTGTGATTTTTATAAATTTAATTTAATTTGTATAACTATTTTAATTTGAAAATAAAGATTTTTAAAGAATATTAAAAATAAGTAAGTAAAATAAGGTTTTTTTCCTTAGAAAAAAATTATTGGAGGTTAATTTAGGTCAAAGGACCGCTAGGAATAAATACCATGAATTTTTGAATTATATTTTAATTTTTATAAATATTAAATGACTTTTTTGTAAGGGATAAATAAATAGTAAAGTATTTTTTATTTTTAAAATTTAGTTTTATATTTTTCATAAATCTCTCTAACCTCAAGGAACTCAGGGAAGATTATTTTATATTTTTCTCATTTTTATTTTTTTAATAATTTTTAAATTGAAAAATAGGCCAAAAATACAGTGATTATTTTCACCCCAATTTTATTTTTCATTGTTGCACCTCAAACCACTTTTTATATTTTTATGATTTTTTTTGTAATTTAAATAATTATTTGAAACAAAAATTCAAATTTAATTAGAAAATTTTTTTCTATATCAAAAATAATTTTAATGGCCATAGGATTTTTACAGGAGTCTCATGAATTTGTAAGCTTCAATTTGACCCAATTTGGTAATTATTTAAATTATTTTGTATTTTTCTAATTTTTGGTATTTTTCTTAGTTTTAAAATAGAAAATAGATTTTAAATTTTAATAGATTTTAAATTTTTAAAATTCTATTTTTATATTTCTTAGATTTCTCTGACCACAATGAATCTACCAAACTCATTTCTATAATTTTCTGATTTATATTTAATTTTTTATAGTTATTTTAAGCAAATATTGGTGATTTACCTTAAAAATTACAGTTTTCAATGTTAAAGATGCTCTCTGACTTTAGAAAGATTATAGAACATTTCTAAGCATGTGAGGAATGAATCCCCAAAATTTCCAATTTTCGTGATTATTATTTAATTATTTATAATCAAAATAATTTTCAGAGTATTTAATTATGTTAGAAATAAATATAAGGAAAATATTTTTAATTTTTGTTCATATTTCTCTCCTCTTTTAACTGAGCATTACGATATATTTATTTTATTATTAGGATTTTTCTATACCAAGTTATAATTTTTAAAATTTCTATAATTAATCCCTTATTTAACTACTTATCCATGCCAACCTCGTCGGCAACTAAAGCACACACGGTGTGCTCCCATTCAATACTGCCATCCTTGTCAGCTGCAACACATCATGCCTTTACCACTTCACTCGTCCATCCGGTGTAATCCTAGCAATCCACTCGATACACGCGCGATCCAACGGTCCCTAAACTTCGTCCCCAATTGGTGTAACCCTAGAACCTTCCATTTTAAAACCCTAAAATCTCACCGGATAGTTAACTAAATCACATGGTGTTTCTTTCTACACCTTCATTTAGTCCAGACGAACCGATCTATACCGTTACATGAATATTAAATTAAAATTTTCTTGATAAAGACCCAAATCGAGCTCAGATTTGGGGGAAATAAGTCATACCTTAGCCCAAGAGGTGAGGCCTCGATAGGGTGTGTTTTGAACCTTTGTTTTGAGTCCACGAACATCCTCCAAGCATTAGTTCAAGCAGAGGTTGAGTCTGTATGAGAGTTCCTCCTGAGGGTGGTGCGACCTATGTGAATGTCTGAGTAGAGGACTTGGAAGAAGGAGCTTTTTATTGAGGAAGTGCTCTTAACCTCTAGTGGAGCTTAAGAGCACTTCAATTTGGAAATTGGTGGAGTTTCGGGGGATGGCCGTGAAAATACCTAGTTTTTTTGCTATGAAATCGAGCTTAGGTAGGGGGAATGAGGTTAGAAAACAGTGGGGATTCGCTTCTCTGGGTTGCTAGGAGGTATGGGAGAATTTTGAAAGAGCTTTGTTTAGGTTTTAGATGCTCTTTAACTTTGGTAGTGAGGTGGCGGTGTTTAAATATACATGAATTAGGGCTTAATTAGATAGGTCAGGGGGTGCAAATATCTGTTTAAGTGGAGGGTTAAGCAGTGAAAGTGGCCAATGAGATCTATCAACATTCGATGGGTGCAATTCAAGCTTGGTCCATGGGGAGGCTTCTTGGTTTTCTAGTTACTAGGCCTGCAAGGGCTGGGGTCGAAGCTAGGTGGTGCAAGGAGGTTATTGGGAACTTTAAATGTGATCAAGATGGAGGTTTAGTCAAGTGATGACAAGTTTGGGTCACTTAGCCAAATTTTGGAATGAGCTCCCAAATTTGGGGGACTCGTGGTCCATGGCATCAATTTAGGGTCATTAAGTGCTGTGATTAGCATCCTAGTGTGCTTAAGTAAAGGAGAAATGGTTAAGTTTAACTTAATCTAAAAGGTTTGAGGTGGATTTGGATTTTGGTTCAAAATGGGGCTTTAACTTAAAATTGGATTTAGGCTTGACTAGGGCTTAGATCCAAACCAATTGATGGCTCAATTTGGTTAGGAGAATGTCATGAAGCTTTTGGGAAACAAATTTCATGGAATTGAATTGATTCCAAGGTTCAATTTAGTGGAATTTTGATTTATTGTCAATTTGAGGCATTTGACTTGGATTTGAATTTAAGGATTAGAATTGGATTTAATTGGGCTAGGATTTGATTCAAAAGTGGGTTTGAACACGATGAAATTTGATTTAGGTTTGGAATTCAGAGAGCTTGAAATCAATTTAGTGGAAATTGGGGGTGATTTGGGGAATTTAGGCACTTAATAACAATTGGGAATTTTTGCCAATTTCAGTGGACTTGAAATAATTTGATATATTAGGGTCAATTGATGGTTCAAAATTAACCTTGGGGTTGTTTAGAGTGAATTTGGAGTTGGGGACTTTTGGGGCATGAGGTGTATTTTGGTAAATTTGGCAAATTTGGGGTTACTTTGGGAATTTTGAGTAAAATGAGGTACTTTGGAAAATTTGAGTAGTTTGGAATGATTTGATATGATTTTTAAAGGGAATTTGAGAATTTGATAAATTTTGAGAAAATTAGGGTTTTAGGGGCATTTTGGTAATTTTGAAAAGATTTAGGATAAAAGGTCAAAATGAGGGATTCTGACAAAATTGGGGTCAATTAAGGATGTTAATCATAATGTTACCCTTTTTGAGCCATGAGACCAAGGAAAAACCCATTTTGGATCCTCTATGTGTTGGTCCTAGCCACCTTAGCGAAAGGCTAAGGGCTTGGGGGACCACGCACATGAGTTCCCAAAAAAGTGGGGAACCAGGCTAAAGGTGCTTGGTTTAGGGTTTTAGGTTGTGAGAGAAAGTGAAGGGTTCAACTGTGTGTGTGCAAGACTAACTAAGGCTGCATCACCCAGGGCTAACCCTAAGGCCAGACAGTCCTATGGGGACCCCTCTTAAGCTCCCCCATGTTAGTTTCACCCTACTAAGTGCTAAAGGTCAAAATCAAATATGTGGAACTCCAAGAAAAATAAATAAGTGTTTAGAATTTCTAATGGGGGTAGAGTTCCATTACTAGTCTTCTAGGATAGTCAAAATGAAAGTACTATGGTTAGATCATAGGCTTTTAAGGAAAAAAGACTAGACCTCAACAAAGTGTGGTCAACAACCTTGATTTAGATTACAAAAAATAAATTTTTTTCTTTATACCAGATTTTATTCTAGCATAATTCAAGACTTTATTTTACTCCGATTAATGATGAATTTATCAAGTCTTAGTAGTATCTCTTGATGAATGCTTATTTGTGTAGGACTTGAAGATTATAAGCATTTGATTAATATTTTGTTAATTTTATAAAACCTGAAATTTAGTTTTCTTATTTTAACAACATTTAATTTATAAAAATATTTGAGATAATAAGTGAAAAAAATATGAAAACCATTTTTTAATTGTCTTATCCAGTAAAAAGTGAAAAAGTATTAGGTTCAAGCTCATTATTTTTTACTAGTCTTATCCACTGCATTATATGTTTTGTTATATTTAGACACACTTGTCCACAAGGTGATGTGATATAACATGAAAATTTTTTGCGATAATGATAGACCACAAGAAATATTTTCATCTTTAAAAATATGAATTATTAATCAGTTTAAAGTGAAAATGATTTATTTATATCCTAGGTTACACAAAGAAAAGCTTTTAGCTATTCATTAAAGAGTATAAACATATAGTTCTATCAACGTTAAACGATCATTGATGGTCATCATTGTTTATTCATCATCTTAAGGGAGATATAAAAAATAAAAGCAATGGTTTCATAGTTCAAATGTTTCATAGCCATAAGATGTGCCTCTCATCTTTCATGTCATCTTTATTTATAGATCTCACCATTTGCATCTGCACTCAGGCATCAGATGTCATTTACATCACAAGTAGGATGGAATTCAAATATATGGCTATTTTTTTCATGTGCGACTAAATTTAATCCCACTTTTATTTCCCATTGCATGAATAAGATGTCAAAGTTCGTTTGGTTTACATAAAAAAGCTTTAGGTACCCTCTTTCTTTCCTTTTTATTTTAAATTCTATATTAAGGTGACATTTGAGCTCCTTGATGTCTAACAATTAATTTTAAAGCCACACTTTTCATATACTTCACATCTTTTATGGCATTTACATATTTTATAGTGCTGGGGAGAACTATGAAATTTTTAATAATTTGAATGTAAGTTAGAATTCCTACTTATTCATTTCATTATATTTTATTTACAACACTAACGAGAAATTTTAACATTCTTTATCGAACACAATCATGTTGTAAGACAGACCTTCAGCTTATTTTTCATTATCTCTAGCATAAATATGAAATTTTTTTTTATACCATGCAATCAACTTTTATCTCCCATTTTATGTAGTTTTTTCACCACATAAAATAATTCTACTTTTGTCATACCTCTCTGCCTTATATCTTAGGTAATTTTTTAGACCATAAGCTGTAACAAAAAAATGAGTCTTTTAAGACATATTTGAACTTCACATTCATATATCGACAAGTATAAGTTTCATCTACTAAAATAAGCTAGGTTCATATTGTTGGTTTAGATGAGGCAACTAATAGTATCATATAATAACCACTAGGTTGATACATGACCGAGTAAACCAAGTTATTCTTGATTCAAAAAGATAGAACTACAGGTTTCTAACTCGGGCCATTATCTTGGTATGATTGTACCTTCCTCACCATAACTCTTTCATTTATATATGTGACTACTTTAGTGGAGGAACATCTCATGACTCTACTTTTGTTCATACACTTAGGCGGAGGTTCAGATCTTTTTTGGCACTTGACCGAAGAAAGTCCATACCCATATTCTTGGTCTTTAATATTCCACTCATCCCCTTCATTTGACTAGGAGGCACCTCATATGATTGTCTGGTTTTGGGCGTCTCCTTCAAGTCAATGATAAATTATAGATTTTGTTTTCATGTTTGTTTTGATTCGACTTAGCCTATTTTCTTGTTTCATAGTGCGTCATTCATTATAGAGCCTCATGGGATATAATATGATTTTGACTTGACCATGCATACAAAAACTTCGATTTTTAAATGAAGTCGCTATTGGATATTTCCAGGATGTACATGACATTAGGAGTTTTCTCCTTTGTAAAAAATTCAACTATATATATATATATATATATATATATATATAACTATTTTAATATATTAGAATTATTTAGTCCCCAATTGTTGGTTTTGGCATTCTGTGTATCGTCGTATTCTGCCAATTTCTAATGACGAATCTATATTAAAAAGGTTTGCTCTAAATACCTTCTTACAAAGTAAAAGCAAAATTGAAAGATGCTTAGGCAACATAAATACAAACTTAGCTTATTCCGACATTATCATAATAAGAATTGTCGAAAAGTTGAAACAAAAACAATTAGCACTTGAAAAAAACAAAACGCCTAAACATAAAGTATTGCTACCTCAGGAGTAGTGATCAAAGAACAAAACTGATGTTCATTCATTTAGTTGGCTTAAAGGAAAGGGAATTGATTTAAATATATTTTTATCGAAGAATTAAATGATTTGATCATTTAAACAAAGCAAGCCGTAATTTAACCCTGTATGAAAATTTCATTGGAAACCATAGAAATTTAAGACGAAAAAATTATTAGTTAGTTTAGTCCTAATGTTGAATGAAGATGCAGCTTACGCTTCCCATACTTCATCAAACAAAAACAAAGCCTTGTAATATATAGCCGGCAAATTGTTGAAGCGGAATATATGTAATACCAAGTAAACTGGTTGGAGCCTGATTTAATTATTAATTTCTTACTTTATTTACAGTGGCCGCAAAATTAAATGTTTTATTTCCACACATTTAATTTTTACGGGAATTTATGAAATCCTAACTGTCGTTTTTGGAAATTTGCTCTGGTGACCTCGCTCTCTTTCCTTTTGTGCATGTCTTCAGGATTGCAAGAGAAAGAGAGCGAGAAAGCGAGTAAAAAGGGAGCAGCGGCCAAGCCTGATCTGCGCATAAGAGTAGCTTGGATCCCGAAATGAAGTATATTGTCGATACTTTGGGATATAATGGAATATACTTTAATGACAATTGAGGATTTGAAGGGACCAATAAGTTTTAACTTAAAGAGTTACGCGCCGTGAAGAAAATTTATATTGGGATGAAAATAACATAATTGTAGAATGCTAAAGTTTGTGAAGATAGAGTGGGAACGATTGTCATTTTTTAATATAAAAAAATTTTACATATGTGCAGGTAGATAAGTTACAAGTAGCTTCTTCGTGACAGAGGTTAGTCTATATGAAAATTTAAAAATACAAAAAATCATATGAAGAATTGAAATAAATTTTTATATTAATTTATATCTTGCAAAGAATTCTTTTCCTTTTAAATGAGGAATGCATTGATAAAGATATGAATTATGAAAGATGGCATTTACATAGAGAAAGCATGAGTCTTATGTCATCCAAGTTAATACATATGTATAGATATGTATGTATGTATATATATATATATATATATATATATATATATATATATATATATATATATATATAGTCTTCTAGATCATTCATTTGGCAGATGGGAAAATTGGCAACAAAAAGGTCTTATTTTGGCAATGGCAATGATGGTAGAGAATCAATTATTGGACATGCCTATATTAGTGCCAACAACGGATGTCAAACGAGCTGAATATAATTAGCTTTAAGGATATTAATGAAGATCAGTGTTAGCTGCATTGATGATGATGGACAGATATTTTGATGTCAGTAAGAACCGTAAGTATTTTTTAGGTTTGGTATTATTGGTGATGATAAATGTTAATATGAGTGTTGATGCATAGCATCAGCCTTAATTGCCAATAAATAAAATGTATCAAGGATGGCGTGCATGGTAGGTGTTAGGATTCCATGGTGATCGTGGGCATAGGTTTTGAAGGTGCCGCCGTGCATCGCACCACCGATGGTCATTGTCGTGTTCCGTCAGTGACATGGAGTCTCCAATATGAATTTCATTATATTTGCCATTCTCTTTGAGTACCTCTTTACTTTAGATCATATTAGCGATATTAAGAATTGAGAAATCAAAGAGGAAGTAGGAAAATAATATTAGGGGCAAACAAAAAAGAATCTGGGGAGAATACATTCATTAGATGAACTTCATACTGAAGTCTCCGAAGTGCTTGACTGAAGTACAGCCAGTTTAAGATACAATGGAGACACATCTTATGAAAAAAACCTTATGAATAAGCAAAACCCCACAACCAGAGATTTTAGGTTGTGTCACCTATTCTAGGGTTCTCCTTCTCCTACAAGGGTAATCCCTTATAGTTAATTACATCATAAGTAATCAGGATTACTTAAGTGTACTCTCGATTAAGTCCATGATCTGTGCTCGAAGAAATTCAAAATTCATTTTAAGGAAGAGATAATTATAATCCTATCCTAACATAGTAAATATTTGATGGCTCAAAAGAGTATTATCAAGATTCAAACTATCCTAAAGGTTTATGCCATTTAATGTTTTGTTAAAAATTGTCATTTGCTCCAGATTTTAGCCATCCCTACAAAACATAGTTAGCACACCCTAATAACATAAAAGTAAATCAAGCGTGACACCTGTTTTTTGTTTCCAACAATCCTGTAAAAAAAAAAAAAAAACTCAGCGGAAAATTATGTATTTGTTTATTTTAATTCTTGTGTTTATTTTTAATTTTTAGACAACCCAACCAAGATATTCATGGCTCAACATAGGCTAGTTTATCTTGGTTGGGGTCAAGATAAACCTACTTAACTTAGGTTAGCTTGAGGAATACCGAGTTAGTCTTAAATTGGCTAACTTAACTTAGAATCAACCTATGCTAGGCTGACCTAATACAAATTAATCACCTCAATTCGAGTCAAATTGATATTAAATCAGACTTGTTTGAAGTCTAAATTACTTTAGACCTAAGTTATTTTTCAGGTATGATTAGCATGAGATTTGAATTAATCGTGATTAAACTTTGGTTTGAGACATAAGCCAATCTCAATGTTGATCCTCAAGCTGGGAGAACTCAAAACGTGTTAGTTTAGTTCGATCCGGATCAGATTGAACCTATTCAATTTAGACTAACTTGAAAATACCAAACTTGTTTCTAATTGAATTTAACTTAGAATCAACTTAAATTAAGCCGAGATGATTCAAGCTAAATATGTTGGGTTAGGTCAAAGTTAAATTAAATTTATGTGAAGTCTGAGTTATTTTAAGTTCAGACAAGATTCATGTCTAGGTTTGAATAAACTTGAATTAATCCTAATTAAACTTGGTTTGAGACATAAATTAATCTCAAAATTTGAGTCTCAATTCAAGTAAATCCAATTTAGGTTGGACTCTCCCAAGAAATGGTGGATTTGGGTTAGCCTAAGTTAAGCAGATTGACCATAAAATTTTAGTTGACTTGGGTTAACCAGAGTTAGGTCGTGTTGACCTGATGATATCAGTTGATTTGTGCTAACTAGAGAGTTACTATTGGTTTGGGCTAACCTAGGTTTGGTTGGGTTGACCTGGTGATTTTTTCAATTTGGGTTAACCCTACTTAAGTTAACCCGATGGTTTTAGTTGATTTAGGTCTATGTGAGACTTGGGTTAGGTCTAGGTTAGACATAAAGGGATTTAGTTTGAACTAAGCCTAGGTTGGACAAGACTTAGGGTTTAGGTTCAATGTAGATTGAACAAAAAATTAATTAAGTTTACTATGAGTTAGACATAAGGTTTAGTTTCAATGTATGTTGGACATAGAAAGGTTAACTATGTCCGATGTAAATTAGAGTACGAGTTTAGGTTTAATTTAGGTTTAACCTAAAATATTGGTTAATTCTAATGTAGGTTAGACTTAAAGTTTGGGTTCAATGTAGGTTGAACCAAGAAAGATTTGTGGCGCTGAAATTGGGTTGGACACAGGTTTAAGAGTTAAGTCCAATTTGGGTTTAACTTAGACTTAGGTTCAATTTGGGTTAAACCTTGGGTTAGGTTTAATTTGATTTGAACCTAAGGTTTAGAGTTAGGTTAGGATGATTTAGAACTAAAGTCCATGTTAGGTTCAATTTGGGTTTAACCTAGGATTAAAGGTTAAGTCCAATTTGGTTAGACCTAGGATTAGGTTCGATTTTAAATTTTGTGTTGAACCTAAAGTATAAGGTTAAGGTTGGCTCTAATATCAGTAAGATCTAACATTTAGGGTTAGGTTTAAGTTAGGTTGAACTAGGTAAATTTGGGTCTAATATGGGTTAGACCCAACATTTAGGGTTATGTCAAGTTAGGTTAAAGCTAGGTTTAACCTTAAAATTGGATCTAACATGGGTTATACCCAACATTTAGGATTAGGAGCATGTTAGGTTGAACCTAGATTTAAGGTTGAGACTAATATTGGTTAGACTCAAGATTTATGATTAGGTTTAAGTTAGGTTGAGCCTAGGTTTAAGGTTGTGGTTGGGTCTAATATGGGGTAAACCCAACATTTCAGGTTAAGTTCAGGTTAGGTTGACTCTAGGTTTATGGTTGGGTCTAATATGGGTTAGACCCAATATTTATTGTTTGGCTCAAATTAAGTTGAATTTAGGTTTAAGGTTAAGTCTGAATGTAATATGGGTTAGACCCAACATTTATGGATGGTTCAAGTTAGGTCGACCCTATGTTTAAGTTTAATGTTGGGTCTGATATGGGTCATCTAATGTGGATTAGACCCATGAGTCATGGTTAAGATGGGTATAATGTTGGTTAGACCCATGGTTCGTGGTTAAGGTGGTTCTAATGTGGGTTAGACCCATGATTCAGGGTTAAGCTGTATGGTTAGGAGGATAACCATAGTGTTAACCTTTTAAGACCAAGACTTTAGAAATGGTTTAACTTTTCAAACCAAACTAAGGATAAATTTCTGCCAAAATATAAAGAATTTAATTTACAATTTTATCCTTAAATTTCTAATTTTGTGTTTTAAGATTCTTAGTGGTGAAAATTATTTTTTTAGGGTTTATTTTAATGCACTAGATCTTCTTTTTAATTTCTATTTTAAGCACATTTTCTTATTTTTATTTTAATTCTTTGTATTTCTTCTTCCAAATAATTATGATTTTGATAGAAACTTCACCATTTTAGGGTTAGGGTTTTCTTTCAATCTTGGAAAAATTAGAGATTATCCCCAATATCAGAGTGGAAATACTCTCCAAAATTTAGAATTTTCTTATTGTAATTAATTTTTAATAATTCATATACTTTTTTAGAGTATTAAATTAATTAAAAAATTAAATATAAGTTAAAATTTTAAATTTATGGTTTAAATTTTCTCCTTTATTTACCGAGTTCAGGGATATTTTCTTAAAATTTTATAATTTTTCTTTATTAAGGTATGCATTTTTAATATTTTAATTATTTTCTGCATTTATTTATTTTGGAAATCTTGTATTATCCGCTTATCTAACTCAGCGCTGACGTGAACCATGATGCCGTCGAAAGGTGGCGTGGCATTATGCGATTGGACGCGTTTTACACGTGGCTGTCATGCGTGCCCGTGGATTGCTCCCTTTATTCCGTTTAGTTGCATCGTCTGGCTCCATCACGGTCATATCTAATTTGCAAAAGTGGATGACATTAGTTTATTGTCCCCACAAGATGATAAACAAAGAACTTTTCATATTTAAAAACCAAGATCACCTTCGATTGGGAATGAAATCATTTGAAATTTATTCCTAAAATTTCATCTAGCCTAGAAGATCATATACGTATGATTTCTTAAGCTTGAAATGTTCTTGTGCTTCATAAAAAACCAAACCTGAAGCAATTTTTAGGGTTCTTGATGCATACCCAGTCGCAAGAGGTTCAACATCGATTGGCTGGACATACACGATCATTGTGACCCCACAATGCTTCTCCTTAGTTAAATTTGGACTTAAATTAGCTCTAATGGCTAGGCCAACTGGTGGGTCTGTTTGGTGTTGGAGTATTTCAAAGGTTATTAAAATCCTTTATTTTGATTGTCAGAGTGTTGTGGGAGTTCTATGGAGCTTTTGCGATGCTAAGACTTAAGTTTTGAAGAAGGTCATGTACAACCTAAAAAAGTCCTGGTTTTGGCTTAAAAAAATATGATTTCTCAATGGGTTAATTGGCTAAAAAGATGGGGGATCAACTCCCTAAGTGATGGAGAGTAACTTTGTTGTTAGGAGTAAGTGAGTTTGGAGGCTCTACATGAGTTTGGTCATGTGTTCATACTCTCTGGTTTGATCCTCAAATTACCATGTGAGGCCATGGAGGAGCTCAGTGGTGATTGGAGGAGTTTGGGTGGCCGTAGAGGATTTCAGAGATGTTTTCGGCTAATGGGTTGAGCTTACTCGTTTCCCATGTTGTGCTCATGATGAAGGTTAGTAAGCAGAAGAGGATGGATTATAGAGGGCTTTGAGCTCATTTGAGGCATGTTGAGGTCAATAATGAGCTTAGAGATAACATGGCTTGACCACCCAAGCTTGGCCCAAGAAGGGTTTAGGGTGGTTTCCATGTAGAGCAGCATGTGTTCCACTCTTCATCATGACTTGGAATAAGTCAAAAATTTGGGTTTCATGGATATTTAATGGGTTATTCATGTCATATCAGATGGATTTGAGTCATGGATGACCCAAGAAAAGAAATGGGCCTTTAGTGGATTTGGTCTTGGGTTCCATGGGTTTTTTTTTAATTATTTAGGGTTGGGCTTAGGATAGGTCAATCATTACATTAATTTTAATTAATTAATTAATTAATTAATTAATTCTTAAAGTATGTATGAAGATATGCCCCGTAGGAATTGGGTTGACCACCTGACTATAGGGTTGACCATATGGACTCATATGGTCAAGGAGTTGAGCACATGGTCATGGTGTTGACCGTATGGGTATTGGGTTGACCCCATGGTCATGTTGTTGATGATATGGCTATGCGGTTGACCAGATGGTCATGGGAATTCATCATATGGTATTTTTCATGTCCATGTGATGTGAGGTCTGACTGATAAATTTTTGTCCAAATTAGGTTTATGCCTAATTTTCTTGACCATCTTAAAGTGCCACTAAAATTTGACGTCAAAGGGACATATTATGGTCTAGTTCTAATTTGCAGGGTATAGTGGGGTTAGGGCGACTCCTGGTGAGGCTAAGGATCAAATTGGGTAGATCCATACCCAACTATTAATTTGGTAGTCATGGTGGTCTCTAAGACTTATGGAAAGGTTTCTAGGGTTTTGGGTTGACTTGGGTGACCTAGAGCATGTTTTGCCCATGAATGTCAATTTGGGGTCCTCACTTAGTCAAAGTCTGAACCACCCTGACCATAGGGTTACAGGGCTTGGATTTTCCCTAATGGGATCACAAAATTTATAAACTTGATCTAAAGTCATGTGTAAAGTCCTCACAAAAGTGAGGTTAAGAAATGGGCCCCTAATATGTGTGGTGTATCGAACAGATATGCCATACATATTGGTATTGACCGAGCTAGTCATTCAAGTCATGGAGCATTTCAATTTGTTGAAATGTTTTGTGGAAGGGAAAGATATATGTTGAAGTTTATCTTTGGGGATTCTGGTGTGGAAAATAACACAAGAAGATTAGCTAGCTCAAAATTGAATCTCGTTATTTTGTGTATGGAGGACCTTATATCCTCCTTTAGAACTTGCTTGGGAAATAGGTTTCGGGATCTAATTAAAGGTCTCAACAACCTCAAAGTGTCAATGTCATGCCCTCGTCTCATTAGGTAGGATAGCCGATTGATTTACATCCTAACTAAAAGGAGAGAGGTAAGCTAAATGAAAACTATATTTCCGTGTTAAGAAGGCCTTATATCCTACTAGCTGAGAGAATGGATGTTCTATTCCATTGAAAGAAGTCTCATACTTATTCTCAAAGATGTTGAATTTCATTTTCCTGTTTCATTAGGAAGGAATGTCAATGGACTTATATTCTAACTAAGAGGAAAACAGGTGAGCAAGAGGAAAGTTGTGTTTCTTTGTCAGGAAGGCCTTACATAATGCTAGCAAGAAAGAGCATGGATGTCATGTTCCATTGAAGGATGTCTTTCACCTTTGCTTTAAGATGTTGCATGTCATGTTCTTTTTTCTTTAGGAAAGAATGCTAATGGTCTTATATCATAACTAAGAGGAAAATAAGTAAGCTAGAGGAAAGCCATTTTTTTTTGCTAAGGAGGCCTTACATCATGCTATCAAGAAAAGAATGTTGCATGAAAGTTGTACAAAGTAAGTTTGGTTAAGAATTGTCTCGAATTCATAAAGTTTGAAGGGTATAGTTCACTTGTAGGAAATAAAACATTCCTCATAGTTATTTTTAGTTGGTTGTTTCATTTTATTTCACCATTTATTTATTTATTTGTATGGGTATATGACACCCGAGGGAAATGACACATTGCCCATGGTTGTCTTTACTTGGCGTTATGGTCAAGAATTGAGTTCATGTCATTTCATAGGATGAGCTTTTTTTGTTTATTTGTTAATGTCATACTTCATTTTGTTGATTCATAGGTGATTGCTTCAACCTTTCTAGACTTCCATGAGTGATATTAATAGCAGAATACTAATTGTAGCAAATGGTTTGGATCCATTTCTTATGCAAAAGATGTCATGACCACATTAAAATGTCAAAAGAATGTTAAGTGTACATTAAAGATCATGTTATCATAATAAAAAAATCAAGTAGTTTCTATCATCATGCATATCATATAACTTGACGTTGGATTTCTTGTCAACTTTCTCTTTATCATCTAGCAATCTCGTTCACTACAAAACCTATTGTGGATACCTTGCGCTCCAAGATACAATAAGAGACAAGTTCTTCAAGTATGAATTGGGGGATGGGTATTTACACAGTCATGGTAGTTTCAAAGGCTGTAACCCTTGCAGCTCTACCACAGGTTGGTAATCGATCAGTCGTTTGTCGGGATGCATCCTTCGAAGTGTAATCAAAATTCCTTTTTTATCAACTTCCAGAATGGAATGTTTTGCCATATCAACTCCATTTCCTTGTAAAACCAATGCTAACCCACGTGGGAGGGGTATCTGGGATGAACCCATAAATTCAGGTGGTCCTCTAATCTATATTTCTTTTTTGAATAAGATGGAGCATCTATTCAATAGAGAGATTTTACAGAAGAGTCTGTCAAAATTGTTATGATCTATATGAGGAGGAATACAATATTCTTCTTCATAGATACTAATGATAAAGTTATCAGGAATGAAATTAGGAGGTAATATGCTCCATGCCACTAGCCGTCTAATTATGTCAATTATTATAGTGGGCATAAGATCTACCCATTCATATCTTAAAATTCCTGCGGGATTCCCATCTCTATCTTTAGCATAGTTATAACAGTAACCGTATTGTATGGTAATCCTCCCTTTCCCTCGTTTCCATCAATTAGGCTCTAAATAAGTCCTCTTTTCTAAATATCCAGCTCGTTTTATGTCACGAGCTTCCTTCACATTTTGAATAATAATGTCCTATTCTTCTTCATTAAACACCTTATCGAAAAGTTATATGCCATTCAGTATGTTAATTTTCTTGTCATTAGTTTTCATGAAATGCTCAAAGAAGTGTCACTTGATGGTTCACATGCGACTCAATTCATATGGTCCACAATCTGTAGTACAGGGATTTGATGCAAAAAAGGCTCTCACATCTCATCTTCTTCAAGGTCGAAGTTTTCCATCCCTAGGATAGGATAAGCTTCTCCAGGATTGTATTATGGAATATGTAATTCAAATTCATTGAAGTTCTCCACCTTAAGTTATGGTGGAATCTCTTATTCTTTCTACTTCTTGGCTCTTTTCGGTCATGTGTTAGATTTCTTCGTTGAGTTGCACGTCAATCCTATCTTCATTAGTTTTTTATTTTTATTTTGTCAGCTTTGTCTTCTTTCCGGCAGTCTTTTGTCAGAATTCCAGAATGGGTTCTCTATCTTCTGCTTCCTCTTGACTGCTGATGGACAGCAACGGTCCATTATTCAACAATTCTACGTCTGAAATCTCAAAATCAAAATGGATTATTGATCCTTTTTCCACACATCAGTGGATCAAGGCCAAGTATACATCGCTGAGGAATGTGAAAACGAGTCTATTTCTCAACATTTTCATACGAGTAATAGGGTGACGTGAACATGTTAGTATTGATTTCAACTTAGTTCTGTTAATGTATATTTTGATTTCAGTAGAATATCATTCTTAATTTATTATATATATATATATATATATATATATATATATATATATATATATATATATATATTGTTCAATTTAGTTGAAGGAATTCTTTTTTATGGTAGAAACTCATGGGTAGTTGTCTAACGAGCAAAACGGAGTTCCTGAAAGCAAAGTTTCAGATCATGCAAAAAAGAAAGAGTTAAAATATACATATTTCAATTCATGTCTTCATTGTTTTTTCTCAGTTTTCAACTGAGTCATTTTCAAGTCACATAATATTTTTTCAAATACTGACCATTGATCAAGGTCATTAGTCTTTTGCTTGACAATTGATCAATTAATAGGCTCCCCCGGAGTATGAATTTTCAACAACATAAGAACCCTCCCATGTTGGTTCAAAATTTCCAATGATTTTACGGTGAGTAAGAATAGGTCTTTAAAGTACCAAAACCAAATCACCAATTTGAAATGTTCTTGGTTGAACCAACTTTTCGTGGGCCTGCATCTTTTTTGCTTGATATAATTCCAACTGTTGTTTAGCTTGCAAATGTTTTCCTTCCAAGCTATCAAGTTCTTCAAGTCATCATTTTGTGTATTCTTCTTCGGTTATTTGATTTACCACTACCCTGAGAGAAGGAGGTTGTATTTCAGGCAGAAGTATATCTTTAGATCCATACATGAAACCAAACAGTGTTGAGTATGTCAGTGTTTGGTATGTTGTAAGAAAAGCCCATAAAGATGCTAACAATCGTTCAAGCTAATGTCTTAGATTACCAATTATTGTCATTATCAAATTTTGAAGCAATTTCTTATTAATGGTTTTTGCTAAACCATTAGCTTTAGGGTGATATTGTTGAATATCTCCAATCTATCCCATGACCTTGAATGAAATTGTTTAATTTTGTATTTTTGAAGGTTGTCCCATTAGCTGAAATAATTCTTTGGGGGACTCCGAATATATAAAAAAATTGTGTTTTAAATAACTGGAGGATCTAATTTGCTTTAAATTCTCTAAGCGGTACTGCATCTGCCCATTTAAAGAATTCTCGGTCGTTAAATTTAGGAAGGTTGATATATTTGAAAAGGTTGAATATAATTTCATGTAATAGAAATTTGATTTAATTTAATATATATATATATATATATATATATATATATATATATATATGGATTTTTGAAAATAACATTTTAATTTTGGCTGATGTGAAATCAAATTGATTTCATACAAACATTAGCTTAGATAATCAAGCGCTTCATCACAGGACATGTACCTATATAGGAGAATAGATACATGGCTTGAGGCGAGGCTTGATCAAATAAACTAAAGGATTCATGACATCCGTTTAGTCTGCAAACCATTTTTGACCGATAATTTCCCCTATCTAATATGAAGGGATTAGATAGGGTTTATATTATACTGAGGTCTTTAAGTTTCCCATAAGGGCAAGCCCCTATAGTTAATTACATTTTAGATAACCAAAGTTACCTAAGAAAACTCTTAATATAGATAAGGAAATGTTTATATTCATGATTTCCAAAGGTAAGGTTTTCAAAGAAAATATGATAGTAGGAAATTCAATAAGTGGATGTTTCATGTTTTGGAACATTTCATTTTTATCAGAATCTAAAGGAGAAAAGGCTAGGGGAAGAACATAGATTCAAGAAAAAACTTGATATCTTCCCAAACTATCCTATGGTTTGGCTTTGATTTAGGATATTTATTTGGTGTTTCAACTTGTCAATTTTATTATTTAGGACTTACATTCACTTGATACTGATCACATAAATGGTCTGGAAGATAGGAGGGTTTATGTCATACCCGATGACAACCTCGATATCTTAAGACGAGTTAGGGATTATTTTGCACAACATGGTTATGCAAGGGCCTAAATAAAAGGTGAGGATTTATGCTGCACTAAGTGGGCTAACTCGAAGTCTTATGGCTTGTTTGTTTATCCAAGCTCCTCATCGTAGCTTGTTTAGCTTACAAAAGTGGCAATTGAGGAGAGAATAGAAGTGTCATGTTTTGGAAATATTTAAATTGAGGTGTCTTAATATTTTTTATTAGGGGAACATTAAAGTTGATTATAGCAACACCGGTTAAGATCCCACGGTTCTATCATCCCGACATCGCTACTTTCATCAGAATCACTTAGTCCAAATGAATTTACTAAACTCAACTTAATGATTTCCATACTTTCATTTTGACCATAGGAAACCCCGTTAGCAACACGTAGGTTACGTCCTCTGAGGAATTCCCGATCATCCAATGAAACGTTTTAATTTAGTTACAATTGTGGTTTTTGTTTTGTTTGTGATTAACTTTTGAGTTATTTTATATTTTGAATATTATGGCGGTGAATTTTATCTTATTTTTTATTTTTAATTTTTTATTTAGGTTTTTGTTTTATAGCTGTCCTAAAAGGTTTCAGTTTTCATGTAAGGTGACATTGTTATTTAGCATGCAATTTTGCAAGGAAAGAGAGCGTAGTAGAGTGCAGGAAAGTAGATTGCAAAAAAATAAAAGCATACCTGGTAGGTCTTCCCGTCATCTCCACCTGAAACTTTAGCATTATTGTAATAAACATTTATATTTTGCGGGGAAGTAAAACCTTATGGATAGGTTTGTCACAGGTCTACCATACTCTATGTCATAACCTGGTGAATTCTATTCACTTATTTGAGAGACATTTTCATTTAATAGATATGATAGGTCTAGTTGTCCTACAAGGTGTCCAGAAGACTTGTGAAAAGACCCATGAGAGACCCAATATCTCACAATACTTTTGAACTTCCTTGAGGTCCTTTTGGACTTATCATAGTTATTAAATGATTTATCTGTTTCATACCCTTATGCTCAGTGAGCCAATGTTTTAGTTATCCCGAAAGACGGGGTAATTATCATTTGGTGCTTTACTTAGGAATTATGTGAGTGGGCCTTTAGAAGCAAAGTTAACTTATGGAAGAATTTATCAAATTGTTATGGACTTGTAATGTTACAAAGGTAGTTTAATATTAATTATGTTTAATTTTCTAATTCTTATTAGTTAATTCCTTTGATTAAGCCTAGCTCACTACTAAGGCCTTATGATTTTAGTGGACATTTTTATGTCTTTAGAAAAGGAAACTTTATGACTTTCATGATTATGATTCTTATCAAAATATTGTTTTATCATTTAAACATCAAATGAAGGGGTATTAAATTAGTGGAATATTAACTCCCAAAATCCCCTAACTTTAAGACTCTCTTCTAATTTGATTTTCTTCCAATTTATAATAATTAAGGAAATTTAAGTATTTAATTTTGATGTGACAAGATTGCAATGGGTTTCTACCATTTATCTCTTGATGTTTCAATCATCCAATGATAATAATTAAGGTCATTTATTGCCCTTTCCCATTTTTATTAAGCCTAAATATTGATTAAGGCTAAATTTTCCAAAATTACAATTTTACCCCTATAGGCCTTTATCACTTCATAATTAATTAAACTTAGCTTAAATGACTTTGAAATTTTTATGTGACCCCACTTATGGGTAATTAAAACATTAGAGGAGATAATGTGATTTTTTTAAAATTAAAATTTAATATATATTTATTTTAATGAAAAAATAGGGGTTTTCAATGAAAATTCAATAACTTGTCCAAAACAAAGCACATGACTTTAAAATTTTTATTGGAGGTAGACCTAGCCCAAAAAGACCACTTGGACCAAATTTCATGATTTTTTGAGTTATAATTTAATTTTCAAAATTATTTTAAATTTTGGAGTTTTAATTAATTATAAAATATTTAAAATGTTGAAAATTCACTTTTATCTCTTTACTTAAGTTTCTCTAAGGTCAAGGAACCTAGAGAAATGAGCTCTATATTTTTCTGATTTTCTTTTTGATTATTAGAGTTATTTTATTGGGAAATTAAGGAAATTCATTTTTACCCTTTTAAAAATTAATTTAAGCCTTTAAAAATTGATATTTTGATTTTAAGGCTTAGGAAAATTATGAGGATGGCTCCTAAGTGATTAAGAGACCAAATGTTACAATTTGGTGATTTTTAATATTTTGTGATTTTTATTATTATTTAGTTATTTAAATATTTAAAGTATGATTAAAAATGAAAATTTTGTAAAAATTCCAACTTTTATTTTAGAAAATCTCTCTGATCACAGCGAACTCCTAAAACTAATTATATATTTTTTTGAGTTGTATTTTAATTATTAAAATTAGTTTAATGTTTAAAATTATTATTTCACTTAGAAAACTCATTTAGGTGGATAAATGTACTCCAATTGCCATGAAATTTTTATGAGGAGTTCTCTGACCTTTAAAGTACAGTAGAGAATTATTTTTGGGTTATTTTCATATTTAATGAACTCTAATTAATTTAAATTTAGTTTTAAACCAAGTTAATGATTAGGCCATTTCTTAATGACTTAACCCATGAGAATTTTATCCCAGGATCCTCTAGTCATAAGGGAGCTACCAAAGTTTACTTTGTATTTTTCTTGTCATTATTTTAATTATCATATTTTTATACCAAAACAGTCATAATAACTTGAGAAATAGAGATCTCCTCACAGAGATCTCCCCTGACCTTGGAAAAATCCAGGAAGGTCCCTTATAATAGATAGAACATGACCACCAAAGCTCAAGCTATGGTGAAATGTCTACCTTTACGAAGAATTAAAAATACTACAAACATTATTTAATTTATTAAAAATAAAATATTCATCAAATAAATTTCAATTAAATTAGACATTATTGTCCTCTCTTCACTGAGCAAAAGAATATTTTTCTTTTATTTTTATGATTTTTTAAGCCAAGATATGGATTTTTAAAGTTATGGTAATTTAATGAATTCAAAAATCTCCTATTTTCCCACTTAAACACGCGGCGCTAACTAGATCCTCGAAAGCTCCAAAAGACCATGAGGCACACTCCTATTCGACGCCGCCATCTGACTGAATGTACACGCGGCCGCGCTTATGTATGTGATCTCCGTCTGACTCCATCCTGGCCGTTCAAACATTACACGCTCGATTCAACGGTGCTCCTTCATCGTCTTCGACTGGTGTAACCAGTGAACTATCCACCTTCTAGACCTAAGATCTTGAGATATACTCAACCAAAACACATGGGGTTTGTTCCTAGAGCTTCATCTAGCCTAGACGAGCCTATCCATACGGTTTATATGGTATGAAATACAGTGTACAATTATGGAGGACGAAGAAAAGCTCGGGAGAAAGAGTGAGTTCAATACCTTTGTCTGAGAGGGGAGGCCTCAATCAGATGGTTGTGGTAGCTTCGATTGGTCCCAACGAACCTCCAGATGGAGCCTTTTGGCCTGGTGAATTGTCTAGACCCAAACTCGACCAGACCCAATTTCAGGTGTTGATCAAAGTTTGGTGTTGAAGCCTTCTGTGATGGGGCTTTGATGGGGAATCTTCTTCTTTCACTGCTGTGAAGGTGTGAGTGCAGTTAATTGAACTTTGGTGCACTGTGGAGCAGTGGAGAAATGTTTCCTTGTTTCCTGCCAAGTTTGAGCTTTAAAATTGAGCTCTGGCAGTGGGAATCAGAGAGGGAAAGTGGTTGGAATGATCTTAGGGAGGTCCGGAGAAGCTCTGGTGAATTTTTGGCAGAGTTTGGTTAGGAAATTTTCATCACCTTGATTATGGCTGTGAGGGGTGTTTTTTATAACCATGGCCAATTGGTTGAGCTCAGGGCCTGGCTTTGGGTGTATTCAACTACTTAGGTGGAGGGCAGATCAGCCCCAATGGCTAATCAGAGTTAGATAGCTTGGCAGGTGAGTTTGGGTTCAATTGGAGAGGGGGTTGGCTCTCGATTTTAGCATTTTCTGGCCACTAGGCCGGCCGGCCAGGCCTGGGGAGGCGGCCAGTGGTCATGTGGTTAGGTGAGCAGGCCATCAAGTGCCATGAGTTTAAATGGTGAAGGGATTTTTGCAAATATCCCTTGATTTAGCCATTTAAAGGTGGATATCCCCTAATTTGAGGGACCTTGGGTCCATGGCTAAAGTATAGTGGGTCTAGGGTGGTTCCTAGGGGTTACTTGGTGGTTGTCGTGGACCTAGGTTGGTCACATTTGGGATGATTTGGTCACATTGGGCTATAGGTTCAATTTTGGTTATTTGGGTTCAAGTTAGGCTAGTTTAGGTTTGAGCTTGGGTTATACCAAAATTATTGAGCAATATTGCATATATGATTGTCATAAGTGGTTTAGAGAAGGATTGGAGTGGTGTTGAATTGATTTGGTAGGTCAATTTGGCTTGGTTTGGTGTTTTAGTTAATTTAGGGCAAGTTGGCTAAGCTTAGGTTTACATTGGGCTGGAGTGGGGTTTAGGCCCAATTTATGGTTCCAAATGGGCTAGGGGGATGCGATAAAGACTTCCCAACATCAATTAGGTGGAATTTTTGGGAGAAGGGCAATAAATTTATGATTTTGGGCATATGGCATGTTTGGGTCAAAATTGAGTATTTTGAATTTCAAGTGGATTTGGGTAAGAATTGGGCTCAAATTGGGGGCAATAGATGGTTCAATTCAATTTAGGGGAGTGTTATGAAGGGTTTAGAATTTAAATTGGGGGGAAATTGATTGGCATTAGATCAATTTAGAGGATTTGGGTCACTTAGGCAAAATTGGGGATTTTTGATTTCAAGTGAAATTGAACTTAAATGTAGCTAAAATTGAGCTTGAATTTAGATTATATTGACATTAGAGATGTTTAATTATAGTTTGGAATTGAAATTGGGCAATATTGGGGTTAATTGGGGAGACATTGGGTTTAATTTGGGCATTTTTGGGTTAAATGGGTCAAATTGGAGGTTTTGGTTAAATTGGTCTAAATTGGCCAAATTGGGTGATGCGACAGTTGAGAAAAATGAAATTGGGAATATTTGGGACGTTTTAGAAATTTATGAGAATTTTTGAAATTTTTTGAATTTTGGGCTATGAGGGGCATTTTGGTTATTTTGGGGATTATTTTGGGGAAATTTGGCAAATTTTGGGTAATTTTGGATAATTTGAGTGGTAGGGAGCATTTTGGAATGATTTTTGAAGAAAAATGGGTAATTTGGGTGATTTTGGAAAATTTGAAGAATTTTAAGGTTTTGGGGGTATTTTGGGTATTTAGGGTATTTTGGGGCAAAAGGGTTAGAAATTTGAGATCATTGGAAAAATTGGGATTAGTTGAAAGTGAGGAATATGACATTATTTAGGTTGAGCCATGGACCATGGGTCACCCTCATTTGGTCCTCTATGTGATGAAACTAGCCAAATTCGAGCCTGAGGTTAATGGGCTAGGGAAAACCACTTACATGAGTTTCCAAAGAGTTATGGGATCAAAGGTGATGTGCCTTGTTTAGGGTTTGTGAGTGTGTGGTGTATGTTTGGTGTAAGCTCCAGACCTCGCAAGATAGGTCCTAAGGTCTGACTACCTATAGGAGCCTTCCCCTAGGCTTCCTTATGCTTGGTCTCTTCCTCCCCAAAAACTGAAGGTTAGGACTTAAGCATATGAAAACTCCCAGTGAAGTGAGAAAAGTTTGAATTTCGAAGGGAAAGGGTACCATGACTAGTCTTCTAAGAAAGTCACCAGGAGAGTCCTATGGCTAGACCCTAGGCTATTCTAAAGAGACTAGACCTAAACCAAAAGTGTGGTCAACAAATGAACCCCTAAAAGTGAGGCAAGCACATAGCACGTATTGGTGTTGACCGATGGGATCAACAAAATCAACACAACTGTCTAAGTCAAAACTCAAGACAAACACATAATTTAGCAAGGAAGTTTCCGCTGGGGATTATTTGGTTGAAACCTTCAAGTCCCGGGAACTCTCGCTGGGGAAGGCAAATGGAATACCTTCATGAGAGGAGCTATGAATTTCAAGCCTCTAAACTTTGAGGGAATCCGATCTGAATCGATTTGAAGTTGGAATTTGGATTTAGAATCAGGATTTATAATTTGGATTTGAATCTAATTTAAATTTTGAGTTTGAATTTTAATTTAATTTTGAGTTTTGATTTTAATTTTAAGTTTTAATTTTAATTTTAAGTTTTATGGAATTTACAGAAATTTCAGAATTTGTGGAATTTTGTATTTGAAAAATATAATTTTGTGGGAAATTTTGAGTGAGTGCAAAAGGGGAACTTGGAATTTCAGTAGCGATCTCTGAAGGTGGGAGTTAGAATTTAGGTACTAATTTTGCAGGGTGAGAACTAAGATTTAGGTACTAGCCTCATAGATGAGAATCAGAATTTCGGTACCGACCCCGAGATTTTGTGGGTGTGGATAAATTTCTCGGAAGGGAGATGGAAGTATAGGGAACTTTGAGGAAATCGGACGATTGAGCTCCGATCCAGGAATTTCATGGAGGGCGGAAAAATTTCTCGGAAGGGAAATTGGAAATTAGGGAATTTTGGGGAAATCGGACGACTAAGCTCCGATCTCAGAATTTCATGGAGGGCGGAAAAATTTCTCAGAAAGAATGTGGAAATATAGGGAATTCGAAGAAGTCGGAGACAATGTTCCGATCCTAGAATTCCATGGAAGGTGGAAAATTTTGCGGATAGGAAATGAAAAATTAGAAAATTTTGGTACGACTAAGCTCCATTCCAGAAATTTCATGGAGGGTGGAAAATTCTCGGAAGGGAGATGATAATATAAGGAATTTTAGGGAAATTTGACGACTAAGCTCCGATCCTGGAATTTCATGGAGGGCGGAAATATATCTCGGAAGAGAAATGGGAAATTAGGGAATTTTTGGGGAATCAGATGACTAAGCTCCGTTCTCGAAATTTCATCGAGGGCAGAAAAATTTCTCGGATAGGAAATAGAAAACTAGGGAATTTTAAGGAATCTTAGGGAGGAGAGCTCAATGACTCATATCTGGCCCAAGGGGTAACAGGAGGGACTCAAAACTCAGGTAATGATCTCGAGATTTCATTTGAGGAGAACTTGGTAAAACTTGGTATTGACTTTCAAAGAAAGCAATTTGGTGCAATTCGGCCGAGACCGGTAGCCATTGCAAGATTTGCAAAATTTCATGATATTTCAAATTTGTGAGAAGTGGCGCTGTGTGAAAAGTGTCAAATTTCGCGGAGTGCCCATAAAAGCGAAGGATTCAAATATGAGTGCAAGGACTCAGAATCTTGAGAGAGATAATATTATCATTTGTTTGTTTTCAATTCATCATTTTCTTTTAATTTTTTTGTTTCATTTGATTTCATTTGATTTAAAATCCGATTTTGATTTCGATTTCATTTTGATTTCATTTGACTTAAGTTTTGGGTTCATTTCGATTTTAATTTTATTTTGTTCTCATTTTATCCTTTTCTTCTGCATCATTCTTTTGTCCTTTTCATTTGGAACCAACACATGGTTCTATGGCTTTCGACTGTCGCGCTGAAAAAGCATTTCTAAAAATAGAATCTTCTTTAATTTTTCTGAAAGTAGTACAACTGATCATATACTGAGAAGCATCCAAAAGTAGATCATGTGTATAACTGAATAGAGATGACATATCATATCGTCCGGCTACTGCAAAAGTAGTGACAATAAGTTTTATGACCTGTTGAAAGGGGTAGTAGATTTCTGCTGCCTGAGACTGCTGCAGGGACGAGCCAACCTGCCAAGGTTACGCTCCGGAACAAAAGTCCCCTCACGAACACCCGGAGGTACTGCCGTCACAGTGAAAAAGGACGAATGTTGTCCAATTCTAGATCCGACTCATAGTAAAACTGCACTTTATCTTCATCCATTCTTCTGAAGGTGACTGAAACCCTTTTTCATGTAACTCATGGGATGCAGTGTTTTGCTAAATCTACTCCATTTTCTTTTAGTACCAGTACTGATATGACTGGTAGGGGAATTCAATAGAACCTCGGAATTCTCCCTGTTTGATAATATGGATTTATGGTCCAAACACGATATTGCTTTCACTTATAAAGAAGACTGTGCTAAAGGGTCTCACAAAGTCATGGTGGTCGATATGATGCGGGATACAGTCCCCATTCTCAAAAATATTTATGATGCAACTGTTAGTAATACAATCTACTGACAATAGTGCCACTCGACCATCCTCTTTATTATCTTCTTGATTTGTGGCGGCATTGGATCCACCTCATTGTGCTGTAAGATCCCTGGGGGATTGCCTTGTCAATCTATAGCAAAGTTATAGCAACTGCCACACCGAATAGTGACTCTGCCCTTTCCTTGTTTCAATTTTAACGTCTTTGTATATGTCCTCGGCCTCAAGCGACTTGCTTTGCCCAAAGTCTGAAGAGTGTCGATGCAGTACATAATTCCTTCTTCATCTTTCTCCTAGAATACGTCGGTGTAACTCGAGTCCTTCCGGAATATTGACAAATTTCCCTTGTATTTCTTCATAGTGTTGAAATTCCTTTTTTTTCTGATTCTTCTTATTTTTGCCAACACGAAGTCTGGGACTCCTCGTGGTGGTGGTTGTGGTAGGACGAACTGTGGTACATATGGCTCTACATCAGGATATTCCTGGCTCCTGATTAACTTTGAAGTAGCTACATATGCCTCAAATGTGTCATACTCCTCTAGCTGTAAAACGTGACATTCCGAGGACTCTAAAAATTCCCCTATCGCCGAAGGCAGTCTGGGTAAACTCGAGTTGCAAGTTGCACACCCAGTAAGGATTTCTTCCATCGGATTGAATGTCGGCACAAGATCCTCTGCAGTTTCTGGCTTAGTATTGGTGCACGGTGCATTGTCATCGGTTTCTTTCATTTCAGGATTGTAAGAATCTTGTGTAATAGGTGATAGCGCGTCGGCTAGCTCCCGAGCTTGTCTCCTCTCCATTCTGTCTAAGAAGCAACTTTTGTGGTGATTAGCATTTCTCCTTTTCGTACGTGCCAACGGCGTATCTGGAACCCTTTCAGCTGAAGTAGCAATGAGATCACCCTCTAGAGCAGTGATCATAGACGGGAACCGACCGTGTCTTGCGGTGAGGAGGTGTGAGTCAACGAACCCTCCAGTTCGTTCATATCCTGATGTCTTTTCGGTCTCTTTACAACCAATCTTCTTCATTGACTTCATATCTGTAATCTTTATTTGTGTGTTTTTTTTTCAAGACGAGAAGTCTAAGCCGTATATGGAAGCAAACACCAACTCGCAACGCGACACCTCCTGCACAAGTAAACAAGGGGAAATGTCAGTGGGTGGTGTTGTGCACGAACAAGAACAAGGACAAACTTAATATCTTTTATTTTAATAAGTTTTACAATTGTTTTAATGCCATTATCTTATTTAATATAGTTTTATAAGATTTAGATTTATAAATTTCAACAAGTGTATTTTATTTTTGTGTAAGAAAATTTACATTACTTCATTTAAATTTATTTTATTACAAGGTTTGGACCCAGCCACAAACACTGACCCTATTCTACATCAGAATGAAAATCTTTCTTTAGATTCCTCATGTCGCGTAGTACTTCTTGAGATATCGTTCATTGATTAGCAACATGGGTCTATCCCCTTGAGAGTCCACCAGCTGGTACGATCCTCCAGAGTAAACCTTTTCCACCACGAGTGGTCCTTCCCAGGTCGGTTCAAATTTTTCACCTATCTTGCGGTGTGCAAGAATAGGCCTTCTGAGAATAAGCACAAGGTCACCAATTTTGAATGACCTCGGGCGGACCAACTTATCGTGGGCTTGAATCATCTTTGCTTGGTAGAGTTCCCAATTTTGCTGTGCAAGCAATCTTTTCCCTTCGAGACTTTCTAATTCTTCCAATCGAAGTTTGGCATTCTCTTCTATTGTAATTTTATTGGCGACGGCAATTCGAAGCGACGGTAGCTGAACTTCTAGCGGAAGGACTGCTTTGAACCCATACACAAGTGCATAAGGTGTAGATTGTGTTAGCGTTCTGACTGTCGTCCTGTTGTCCCACAAAACTTCTAGCAATTTCTCATGCCATCATCTTTTGTTGTCGTCAAGCGTCTTCTTTAGAAATTGAACGAGCATCTTGTTAAGGCTTCTGCCGAGCCATTTTCTTTGGGGTAGTAGATTGTAGTGTATCTCTAATCTATCCTGTGTCTTCTGACAAAGTTGTTGATTTTTCGTGCTCTTGAAAGCGGATCCATTATCTGAAATGATCCTTTACGACACATTGAAGCGGTAGCAACCTAATTCTTGAAGAACTATAGAACTTGCTATGCTATAACTTTCCATAGCGGAACTGCTTCTGCCCACTTGGAGAAGTAGTTTGTAGCTGCGAGTATGAATATGTGTCCTTTCAAAGAAGGAGGGTCTATCAGACCTATTATATCCATGCCCAACACTCAAATGACCACGAGGTAATCATGGGGTGTAGAAAATTCAGAGGTTGGTGCAAGACCACTCCGTGTACTTGGCATTGATGACATTTCTTTGTTGTGTCCATGCAGTCTGTTATCACTTCTTTAATGATTTTCTGTGCTTCTACTCTGCTGAGGCATCTGAGCCACAACTGATTGAAGGATCTTCTCTAAAGAACACTGTCAGTTAAGGCATATAAGAGAGCTCTATTCTGAATTTGATGCGTTACTGATTTGTCTTATGGTAATCTTCCAGTTGAAAATATTCTATCAATGGCTGATGCTAATCTTTTGTATCATCTGACATAGTGGTTGCTATCTCTTCTTTACCAATCTTGTGTAGGTTGTCGAGGTCGATTTGTGAAAAAACCTGACGTCCCTGTACTGTAATGTCCATAGAATCTTCAGGTGGACAAGCCAATTCATTAGAGAGTTTGGCTATAGCGTCCACGTGAGCGTTGTCTACTCAATGAATCCTATAGAATATCACAATCAGAATTTTCTCGAGTAATTTCATTGTGTATCGGTGGTATTCTTCTATTCCTAGTTTCAAAATTTTGTATTGTCCCGTCGCTTGCTGAATGATTAGTTGTGAGTCTCCATAAATGGTAATGTCTGTAATTTCCATTAGTATTTCTAATTCAAAACAGGTGATTAGAGCTTCATACTCTGCTTCGTTATTGGCACACAGCTCTGTCAAGTGATAGGAGAATCTCAGCATCGCCTGATCTGGAGTTACGAAGACCAAACCGATTACTACTTTACCACGTATCACTGTCTGTTGTCCTTTGTCTCTTCGGGCCGAAGTACATTTCCCAACTTATGGCACCAAGCTGCTCTATTTGTAGTATTTGTTTGTCTGGTAATTCATCACTGAGTGGGGACCCAGCTGGCAATGGGTGCGCTGCGAGAAAATTCGTGAGAATCTTCCCTTTGATAGCGCAAGGGGCCCAAATGTTATGTCAAATTGCAATAATATCATCGACCACCTTGCTAAACATCCAGAAAGTGTTGGCCAGGTCATCAAATATTGCAACGGATTAACTTTCAAAATTAGGTTGACCTTATGAGACAACATGTAATGTCTAAGCTTTTCAGCGGCAAAAATCAAAGCTAGACAACGTTTCTTAATAGGAGAATACTTTACTTCTACCAATATTAGACGTCAACTCAGGTAGTAGAACACGTTCTCTTTACCTTCATCATTGACTTGGGCAAGTAGTGCCCCGAGAGACTCGTCTAAAGCCGCAATATAAAGTATCAATGGTCTACCCGAGATGGGGGCTGCCAAAATAGGAGGTGTCATTAGATATCTTTTAATATCTTCGAAAGCTCGTTGACACGGCTCTCCCCAAATGAATGTGACATCCTTTCGAAGTAAGTTCAAAAAAGGTAGAAACTTTCGTGACAAATAGATATGAATCATCTTAGATATGTCAGTTTTCATTGAAAAGATCGTAATTATTTCAAGGTTCTAGGAGGAGACATTTCTAATATTGCTTTAATTGTTTCTGGGTCGATTTCAATTCCCCGATGACGGACAACGGATCCTAGAAATTTCCTGGATGTAACACTGAAAGCTCACTTTAAGGGATTCATCTTTAGATTGTATTGTCGTAACCATTCAAATACGATCTTTAAATCATTTAGGTGATTTTCCTTTGCTTTGCTCTTGTTGACCAAATCATCCACATAGCATTCCACTTGGTTGTGAATGAGGTCGTCAAAAATCTTCATCATCACTTATTGGTATGTTGCTCTTGCATTCTTTAAAACGAATGTCATCACGGTGTAGCAGTAGATCCCGATCAGAGTTTTAAATGCTGTAAGCGTTGCATCTTCTGGAGCCATCTTGATTTGATTGTAACCTGATGATCCATCCATGAAAGAGAAAATTTTGTGTGACAACGCAATATCCACCATTAATTGTGGTATCAGAAACGGGAACTCATCTTTCATACATGCCTTATTCAAATCCCTGAAGTCGACACACACTCAGATTTGTCTAATTTTCTTCTTTACTGGCACAACGTTGGCTAACCATGTCGGATATTGTTCTTCTCGAACAAAGTTAGTGTCTATTAATTTCTTTATTTCTACCGTAACTTGATGTTCTATTTCGAGGTGCATTCTTCTGGGGGCTTGCTTCACTGGTGTTGTATTTTGATCCACTCCTAGTTGGTGAACTGCAACCTCTAGAGATAGCCCAGGCATTTCGTCATAGCTCCAAGCGAAGCAATCTTTGAATTCTGACAGTAACTTGACCAAGTTTGTAACCTCTTCTTTGTTGGGTAATGAACATATGAAAGTAGCTTGGGGCTGCTTCTCAATCCCAAAATTGATTTCTTTTAATTCGTCCACAGATGATTTGATTTCCTTTTCAAACTCTGCTGGAGCCTCTTCTTTTGGTTGATCTTCGTATTCTTCTTGGATGTCCATTCAATCTTTTATTGGCTAACTAGTAACAACCATGCAAAATCCCGAGTCATCTAGGGGTCCAATCGTACCGAACCCTAAACTTTCTTTCGTGTTGAGTTTCTTTCCTTTTGTATTCCATAATTTTTTGAACGATCATAACTTATCTTTTGGCATTTGCTTTGGCACATATCCTTGTTGAATTAATTTTTGTACATATAGAGAAAAGCAACCAAAAAGTAATTCCATTAATTCATCAGAGTTATTTTCTTCGAGAATTACACAAGGTTTAGCAATAGAGGGAGAAGCTTTATAACATTTGATCAGTTTGAATCCATAATTATGGACTTCCTGGACTTCCATACTCTCGATCTTTTGAGGATGGATCAGAGTTAGAGTCATGGCTTGAACACAATGATTAATCCGATCGTACATTAATTCATATTCATCCCTTTCCGTGTCATCCATAGAAATGTCGAACTGAGGCTTCTTCAGACTTATCATCATTGTTTCTTTATCTTCTTCAAAGCTTCCTTCTACTTCAATACTGATCATCAACTTGATCCGTTCAACAATTTGGTGAGTTCATCCTCAACCACGTCCCCGGGATCGACCTCGGATGTGTGGGCTAAAAGAAACTCCACCAACTCGTTGTGAAGGAGTGGTGGGAAATTGTTGAAATGGAGCTATATGGTCTCGTTCTCGTAGTTCTTTTGAATCTTCAAATTTACTTGTCATAATTTCTCTTGAAAGTATTGTTTTCTTCGGGGGAGCATAGTAGGCGGCGTCTTTGTGGATGCCTACTTCATGTATTAAGAAAGGTTGTAAGTCTCCCTTAATGCAATGTTCTTCTCCGTCCTTATAGTACTTGATGTATTGGTGAAGCAACAATGGGACCATGTTGTACTCGTGAAGCCATGACCGACCAAGCAGAGTGTTGAACAATGTATCAGGATCGATGACATGAAATTTTGCAGTTGTTACTAGATCCGAGGGCTCTATCTCCTTTCTGGTTGAATCCTCTTGGCATCATTTTATCCATAGAAACTTCTTGAGCATCAATGTCCCAGTAGGCTAGTGTTCGTAGACTCATTATGTTGAGCGACGCTCCAGGATCTACTAACACTCTGGAAAGTACGAACCTACCAATGATGACAGAAATGTAGATCGAACGATTGTGATCAGCTGTCTAGAGTAACAAATCTTCATCGGTGAAGGTTACGTCAGGCTGTTCTTTCAAAGTAAAAACTCAATCTGAGGATGTGCTAGCCAACTGTGTTATGCAAATATCTAGATCAAGTAGAGCCTTGATCAAATTTTCTCTCATCTTCTTTGACAGGATCAGAGCATCGTAAATGCTTAGTATGGCTGGCAACTTTCTGAGATGAGCTATCACGTTATAATCCACTTTGTTTGAATCTTCAATTTCATTTCGAACATTTGCTCCTTATGTTGCTGGAGATACTTCTTCTTGAGTAAATGTCTGTTTTCCTTTATCAATTGGAGTTGTCCTTGGCGGTAACACCTTGCCACTTCTTAAATGTATTTCTGTTATTTCTTCTTCCTCTGGACCTAGAGATCCTTCTATTACTGTATGTGGCTCTTCTGTCTAAAAATTCCACATTGATGGCAATTGGAGTTCATTTGTATTCGAGGACTGCTCCTAGCTTCCGGTAGTGTCCGAGCCGGTGTTGTCGCTTCTTCTTCATTTTCGTCAACATTGTCGTCGGGAATTATCATGATTTGAGGATCATTTTGGGAATTGAAATTGAGGTTAGAGAGGTTGTGATTAGTTACATCATCACTAGAGATAGTAAGAACTTAGCTAACATCGTTTATATTATCATTATGAGACCCTAGAGGGGAATAAAAGATAATGGTACAAAGTCAAGGGTTCGAGGGGTTTCAACCCCGAATCTGAAACAATCAATCTAACAGGGACAACCTCTATCCTAATCTTCGTGCTATAATCCTTAATTTTGTTCACAATCCGCTTCTTCCTCCATTCTTGTTGCGGTGGCCTCCTCGGCGAAGCTTTAATCTTATATTGGTCTGGCGATAGACTCCAGACAGCAGCTTTCTTTGGAGTAGACTGGATCTGATCCAAGACTTTCTTGATCTCATTCAAAATTTTGCTCCATCTGGCTTGGCCGATATATGGATCAATCGAAGAGATTGGCTCGACTGAAATCACGTTCATAGAACCTCTTTCAGGTTCTTTCAAGTATTCCTTTGGTATTGTTATATTTCCTTCTTTGTAATTCCGCTCGAGCCAATCCTTGAAACTGAAGCAGCTTTCTATGGTGTGTCGAGCATCCTTTGGTAGGGGCAAAAGTTGGGCTGATCTTTCTTGTCCATCTCTTCTAGCTTCTTCGGCTCGGGCAACCTGAATTCGGTCTTCTTCATTAAATTCTTGGACATCTTTTCTACGACGTCATCCCTGAAGGAGTAGGTCCTACGTAGCCGTTCTGACATTATTGGGTACTGTCGTCCATCTGTCCTATATGACCTCTGCTGCTGACCAGACTGACTACTCTGCTGTGCACGAGGTTGACCATACTGCTGAGGCTGACTGTATTGAGGCGACAGACTGTGTGAACTGCAGCGACCCGACTTTTACTTATGTAAGAATTTATGAATTTATATTTAAATATTTATAATAATTATTGTAAAAGTCACAATTTCAAACACAAGTATACGAATCGTTTCAAGTAATACAAGGCTCTATTGGAGTCGTGGTTATCGATCCCACAGGGAAGATTATAAGAAAATTAAGAAATATTTTAGATTTTTCAAATTAAAAGTAATAATTATTTTTATTTCTTTTCAAAATTCAGATTTTAAATTTGATAAAATTTGTACTAAATGTAAGTAAGCAGTAATTAAATAAAAATTAATGCAAGTATAAATAAAACAACTTTCTCCTTTTCAACTAATCCAAGTTTTTTAGAATAATTATCATTTATGGAGAACTTAGATTATGGTATTATGCCAAATAGAAGCATTTCTATTCTTTACCTTCGCTCGATAGTGTAAAGAATATTGGCTAATCTATAGATTGGTTCAGAACATTTTATTAGTAGAATGGGTTAATCTAGGCTCACAATACTAGATGTCCAAGGGTGGCTATGGTCGGCCCTACTAGTGACCCGTTCCCTTTCTATAGACCAAATTATCAGAATTTAGTCTGTCACTCTAAAAACTAATTAATTCTTTGCCCAATAAATAATATCTTCCTATTTATTTGCACTTAACCTTAAATAACCCACATAAAGCCTTCGATTACCCAATGATTCATGTGATATCTACTAGTGAAGAACTCATCTCTAGATAGGTCTCAGAATTGTTCAACATGTTTTAACAATTTAAATGGCCAGTTTAAAAAGTAAATTAAGATCAAGTATTAATATCATCACAATTTTTATAAATATTTTAATTTAAGTTTGATCTATAAAAAAAATACCTATTTCTTTATGTCTTAATTCTTATCAATTAAGAATATTATGCTTTAATGAAAGGTATTTTTTCTGTGTTTTTGGATGTAGGTGATGTAAAAAGGTCCAAAAAGGAAAAAGAAGCAAAAAGGAGCAAAAATGGAGCAAAATACAAAAAGTATAAAAAATTATGGCTCGGCGCCGAAGGCGGCGCCTAAGCGCCAGACTCGATACAAAAACTGTCAAGTTTTTGACAACATTTGATCAGTTATTTTGACGGAGTGAGCGGTTATTGGACATTCTAGAAGACTGACAGTTGTTCCTGGATAATAGGACATGTGATAAATTGCATTTGGACGCTCTAAAACGGTTTTAATCGCGAAGAGGTGCGAGCTAAGGTGAAGAGGTGCGAAGAACTGGACGCGGTGTCCGGCGCCTAGGCGTCAAACTGACCTTCTAGAAGATTCATTGAATGTGGACATGTTTTGAAGAGGTGCCTGAAGACAACCCTTGAAGTCTATAAATAGGGGTCCATTTCTTCAGAAAACGTGCCCCTCTCATTGTAACCCTTTCTCTTATCCACTTTAGGACCTCTCATCCTTAGAGAGAGAAATAGAGAGAGAAATTTAGGGCGAACTTTTGTTTAGTTTAGTGAGTTTATTTTCAAGTTGTTGTATCTGGAGTTCATTACACTGTGGAGTCAGTAGGAATCAGAAGATCTGTAGAAGGAATATTTGAGATAAGTATTTTACATTTGATTCAAAGTTTATTTATTATGTTTTGTTGTTTATTTTCAATGTGTTCTAAGTAGTTAGTTTACTTTCTTCCTTCAATTATGAAGAGATAGATAAGATATTATAAAGATTTGATTGAGAATTGAAATTCAAAATATTTTCAAAACATTGTGATGACATTAATGCCTGATCTTACTTTACTTTTTAAATTGGCCATTTAAATTGTTAAAACCTGTTGAAGAGTTTTGAGACCTTGAAGGAGAAGAACTCTTAACTTGTAAGTATCACATGAATCATTGGGTAGTCGAAGGCCATGTGCGGGCTATTCAAGGTGAAGTGCAAATAAATAGGAAGATAAGAATTAAAGGACGTAGAATTGATAAGATTTTAGAGTGACAGACTAAATTCTTATAATTTAATTTATAGATTAGGAAAGGGTCACTAGTAGGGCCGACCATAGCCACCCTTGGACATCTAGTAGTGTGAGTCTAGATTAACCCATTCTACTAATAATACATCCGGACATGATCTGTAAATTAGCCAATGTTCTTTGCGCCTGGATCAAAGGGTAAAGAATATGAATGCTTCTATTTGGCACAATACCATAAATCAAATTCTTGTTTTCATAAATCATTTTTCTTATTATTGTTTTCTTTATTTGCATCTAGTAAATTAATAGTAATTTATAGTTAATTTAGAGGATAAAAAGATATTTTCGAAATATAATATTTAGAAAATTTATTACTATAATTTTTCCCCGTGGGATCGATACTGGGGTTATTAAAGAAAACCCTATATTACTTGAAACGATATGTATACTTGCGTAGTACCCCTAGTGTGTAAAAAAAAATATATTTTCTAAAAATTTACATCATTTTGATTTTATACACTAGCCGCTATTTATAAATTGGGTCAAGCTTTTCGCAAACTTTTGGAAGCGAAAATTACTGCATTATTGCTGGTCGGGTCAAGTTTTTGGCGCCGTTGCCGGGGTCGGGTCAAGTTTTTTGGGTCACTCTAAAAACTTATCAATTCTATGCCCTTTAAATCTTTTCTTCCTATTTATTTGCACTTCACCTTGAATAGCCCGCACATGGCCTTCGACTACCCAAAGATTCATGTGACACTTACAAGTTAAGAGTTCTTCTCCTTCAAGGTCTCAAAACTCTTCAACAGGTTTTAACAATTTAAATGGACAATTTAAAAAGTAAAGTAAGATCAGGTATTAATGTCATCACAATGTTTTGAAAATATTTTGAATTTCAATTCTCCATCAAATCTTTATATTATCTTATCTATCTCTTCCTAATTGAAGGAAGAAAGTAAACTAACTACTCATAACACATTGAAAATAAATAGCAAAACATAATAAATAAACTTTGAATCAAATGTAAAATACTTATCTCAAATATTCCTTCTACAGATCTTCTGATTCCTATCGACTCCACAGTGTAATGAACTCCGGATGCAACAACTTGAAAATAAACTTACTAAACTAAACAAAGTTGGCCCTAAATTTCTCTCTCTATTTCTCTCTCTAAGGATGAGAGGTCCTAAAGTGGATAAGAGAAAGGGTTACAATGGGAGGGGCACGTTTTCTGAAGAAATGCACCCCTATTTATAGGTTTCAAGGGTTGCCTTGAGGAACCTCTTCAAAACATGTCCACATTCAATGAATCTTCTAGAAGGTCGGTCTGGCGCCTAGGCGCCGGACACCGCGTTCAGTTCTTTGCACCTCTTCACTTTGGCTCGCACCTCTTCGTGATTAAAACCGTTTTGGAGCGTCCAAATGCAATGTATCACATGTCCTATTATCCAGGAACAACTGCCATTCTTCTAAAATTTCCAATAACCGCTTACTCCGTCAAAATAACCGATCAAACGTTGTCAAAAACCTGACAGTTTTTGTATCAAGTCTGGCACTTAGGCGTCAGCTTCTGGCGCCTAGGCGCCAGGCCATATTTTTTTATACTTTTTGTATTTTGCTCCATTTTGCTCTTTTTTGCTTCTTTTTCCTTTTTGGACCTTTTTACATCACCTACATCCAAAAACACAGAAAAAATACCTTTCATTAAAGCATAATATCCTTAATTGATAAGAATTAAGACATAAAGAAATAAGTATTTTTTTTATAGATCAAAATGTTTATAAACCATTAAGGGATTATGCTAATCCTACAGTTGATGAACTTCATAGTAGTATTCAAATACCCACTGTAGATGCTAATTCTTTTGAAGTTAAACCGTCTATTATTCAAATGTTGCAAAACAATCAATTTGGTGGATCACCAAATGAGGATCCAAATTTACATCTTGTTAGTTTTTTAGAACTTTGTGCTACCTTTAAATATAACAATGTTTCTGATGATGCTATTAGACTTAGACTCTTTCCTTTTTCTTTAAGAGATAAAGCAAAGATGTGGTTAAACTCATTAGCAACTGGTTCTATTAAAACATGGGCTGAAATGGCACAAAAATTCCTTGATAAATATTTTCCTCCTTCTAAAACTGCTAAATTAAGAAATTATATTACTTCGTTTAGTCAAATTGATGGGGAGACAATATATGAAACTTGGGAAAGATTTAATGAACTATTAAGAAAATGTCCTCATCATGCTTTACCTGATTGGTTGATTATTCAAACATTTTATAATGGATTAATTGGATCTTTAAAATCAATTATTGATGCTGCTGCTGGAGGTTCTTTAATGTCAAAATCATTTGAAGAAGCTTACACATTAATTGAAGAAATGACTAATAACAATTTTCAATGGCCTTCTGAAAGGATTAATCCTAAAAAGATGGCCAGTATTCATGATGATGAAGCCTTTTCTATTTTAGCTTCACAAGTTGCAACAATGTCTAAGAAATTAGATAACTTTGCAATTAATATTTCACATAATAACTCTGCTAATATTGAAGATTCTCAAACTATTGAAACTTTACAAGCTATTGCAGGTAAAAATAATCCTTATTCAAATTATTATAATCCTGGGTGGAAAAATCATCCTAATTTTAACTAGAATAATTCACAACAACAATGGGGTAATAATCAATCTCATCCCACTAGAAATTGGAATAATTAAGTTAATTCAAATTATAAACCTCCTGGATTTAATAATCAACAAAAAAAGTTATCAGTAGAAGAATTAATTTTACAAATGAATAATCAATTACAAAATCAAAATACTGCTATTCGTAATATTGAAAATCAAATGAGGTAAATTGCTACTTTAATTAATAACAGACCTGTAGGAATACTTCCTAGTAATGTTGAAATTAATCCAAAGGAAACTGAAAAAGAACATGAACAAACTAAAGTTGTGCAACTTAGAAGTGAAAAGGAATTAAAAGAAAGAAAGCAGATGAAATTGAAAAAGAGATTGAGGTTGAAGAGATTGAAAAACCTAAAGAAACACTCTCTCCTAGTCAAGATCAAACTGTTATACCTGTTAATGTGGAAGTCGAAAAACTACCACCACCTTTTCCTCAAAGACTGAAACAGCAGAAACTTGATCATCAATTTTCTAAATTCTTTGAAATTTTTAAGAAACTTACTATTAACATACCTTTTGCTGAAGCTTTAGAACAAAAGCCAACTTACGCAAAATTTATGAAGGATATTTTAAGCAAAAAATGAAAATTCGAAGCTTTTGAAACTGTTGCATTAAGTGAATAATGCAGTGCAATAATTCAAAAGAAATTACCTGAAAAGCTTAAGGATCCTGGAAGTTTCACTATACCCTGTTCTATTGGAGAAAAATTTTGTGGAAAAGCTTTATGTGAATTAGGAGCAAGTATTAATCTCATGCCATTTTCTATCTTTCGAAGATTAGATTTAGGAGATATTACTCTCACCACTGTAACCCTTCAGTTAGTTGATAGATCTATCACTTATCCTAAAGGAGTTATAGAGAATGTCCTTGTTAAAGTGGATAAATTTATCTTTCCTGTAGATTTCATAGTACTTGATATGGAAGAAGATAAAGAGATACCTATTATTTTAGGGAGACCTTTTCTAGCTACCGGACGAGCTATGATTGATGTGCAAAAGGGAGAACTAACCATGAGAGTTAATGATCAAGAAATTAAATTCAATGTTCTTAAATCAATGAAGTACCCTGATAAAGAGAAATGTTATCAAATGGATATAATTGATTATTTAATTGAAAAACATTATCAAGAAAAATGTAAAGTTATTTCTGAAGAAAAATTTAAATTTTTAATTGATGAAAATGAAGAAGTAGAAGAAGAAGAGATTCATTTTATTAAAGATAATTAGGAAACTTTAGACATAACTCAAAATGATATACTTTTACCATCAATTAAAAGAGCCCCTGAACTGGAATTAAAAATGTTACCTTCACATTTAAAATATGCATTTCTTGGAAATTCATTAACTTTACCTGTTATTATTTCTTTTGAACTGAGTAAAGATCAAGAAGAAAAACTAGTAGGTGTGTTAAAGAATTATAAGAAAGCTTTTGGTTGGACGATTGCTGATATAAGAGGAATAAGCCATTCCATTTGCATGCATAGAATTTTAATGGAAGAAAATTTTAAACCTACTATAGAATCGCAAAGAAGATTAAATCCTATCATGAAAGAGGTTGTTAAAAAAAGAAATTATTAAGTGGTTAGATGCTGGTATTATTTATCCTATTTCAGATAGTCAATGGGTAAGTCATATTCATTGTGTTTCGAAGAAAGGAGGTGTAACTGTTATTGTTAACGATAAAAATGAACTAATTTCTACAAGACAAGTTACTGGATGGAGAATTTGTATTGACTATAGGAAATTAAAAAAAGCCACTAGAAATGATCATTTTCCTTTACCTTTCTTGGATCAAATGCTCGATAAATTAGCTGGACACTCGTATTTCTATTTTCTGGATGGATATTCTGGTTATCATCAATTACTTAATGCTCCTGAGGACCAAGAAAAGACAACATTTACAAGTCCTTATGGAACATCTCGCTTTTAGAAGAATGCCTTTTGGTTTATGTAATGCACTCGCAACTTTTCAAAGATGTATGATGTCAATATTTTGTGATTTGATTGACAAAGGAATTGAAATATTCATGGACGATTTTTCAGTCTTTGGAACTTCTTTTGAATCTTGTTTGGAAAACATTTCCAAAGTTCTGAAAAGATGTGAAAAAACAAATTTAGTTCTTAACGGGAAAAATGTCAATTCATGGTCACGAAGGCATTGTACTTGGTCACAAAGTGTCACAAAAAGGGATGGAAGTAGATCAAGCAAAAGTAAAAATCATTCGTTGAATTGCAACCACCTACTACTGTCACTGATGTGAGAAGTTTTCTAGGCCTTCTGGATTTTATAGAAGATACATAAAGGATTTTTCTAAAATTGGTAAACCTCTTTGTCATTTATTAGAAAAAGATGCGAAATTTGAATTTAATAAAGAATGTATTAATGCTTTTAATATTCTGAAAGAAAAATTATTAACTGCACCTATCATTGTTGCACCTAATTGGAATAAATCTTTTGAATTAATGTGTGATGCAAGTGATTTTGCAATTGGAGTTGTATTAGGACAAAAATATGAGAAAATTTTCAAAGTTGTATATTATGCTAGTAAAACTCTCATCGAAACACGAAGAAATTACACTACCACTGAGAAAGAGCTTCTAGCTATAGTATATGCCTTTGATAAATTTAGACCTTATCTTCTTGGTACTAAATGCATAGTTCATACTGATCATCCTGCTATTAAATATCTATTATCTAAGAAGGATTCTAAACCTAGACTTATAAGATGGGTTTTACTTCTACAAGAATTTGATTTTGAAATAGTAGATAGAAAAGGAACTGAAAACGAAATTGCTGATCACTTGTCTAGAATTAAAAATGATATTATTTCGAAAGAAAAATAAATGAGAAATTTCCTGATGAATCTTTATATGTTATTCAAAAATACAAAACACCTTGGTATGCTGATATTTTTAATTATTTAGTTAGCAATATTTTGCCTTATGACTTGGATAACAAATTTATCAATAAATTTATATATGATGCTAAATCATATATTTGGGAAGAACCTCATTTATTTAAAATTGGAAGAGATTCTATGATTCAAAGATGTATACCATATGAGGAAAATTTTGCTATTATTCAAAAATGTCATGATTTCGATTTTGGAGGACACTTTGGCATAGATAAAACTGCATTTAAAATTTTAAATTCTGGATTTTATTGGCCTACCTTATTTAATGATGTGAGACAATACGTGAAAACATGTAATCGATGTCAAATGATGGAAAATATATCTAGGAAGAATTAAATGCCTTTAAACTATATATTGGAAGTTGAAATTTTTGATATATGGGGTTTAGACTTTATGGGACCATTTGTACCATCATTTGGAAAAATTTATATTTTATTAGCAGTTGATTATGTTTCAAAGTGGATTGAAGTCGTTGCTTTACCAAGCTGTGATTCCAAAAGTGTTTCAAAATTTTTAAAGAAAATGATATTTTCAAGCTTTGGAATGCCTAAGGTAATTATCACGGATGGTGGAAGTCATTTCAGGAATATAAGAATTCAATCATTATTGAAAAAATTTGGAATCAAACATAGAATTGCAACTGCTTATCACCCACAAACTAGTGGAATGGCTGAAGTATCAAACAGAGAAATTAAAAGAATTTTAGAGAAGACTGTTAATCCTAAAAGAACTGATTGGGTTGATAGACTTGATTCTGCATTATGGGCTTATAGAACATCTTTTAAGACACCAATCAGAATGTCACCTAACCGGTTAATTTATGGTAAACATTGTCATTTACCTGTAGAACTTGAACATAAAGCTTATTGGGCGATAAAAGAGTTCAATTTTAATTTGAATAAAGCAGGGGAAAAGCGATTATTGCAATTAAATGAGATAGAAGAAATAAAAAATGAAGCATATGAAAATGCGAGGATTTCTAAAGAGAAAATGAAGATGTTACATGATAAGAAAATTTCAGGAAAAATTTTTGAACCTGGACAAAAAGTATTACTGTTTAACTCTCGTTTAAAACTGTTTCCTGGAAAATTAAGATATAAATGGATTGGACCCTATATAGTTGAGAAAGTATACCATTATAGAGCTGTAGATATTAAAGATCCCAAAACAGGAAAAGTTTTTAAAGTAAATGGAGTAAGATTGAAGCCTTATTTGCGAGATATTAAAAAGATTTATAAAGAGGCTTATGAATTGAGTCAACCTGATTAAAGATTTACTTAAGTCGGGCTGACGATGTTAAACTAAGCGCTTTGTGGGAGGCAACCTATAATTATCTTGTGTTTTGAGTGTTTTTATGTTTTAATGTAAGGTTATGCCTCGATCTTGATTAATTTTAAATTACTTTAGAAAAATTTGATGCTCATAAGTCTTTGCTGACTTAGGCTGAAAATTATTTTGAAGTGTGTAAGATTTAAGAATTGGATCACTCTATTCTGAATATGAGTAAAAAGGAAATCAAGTTAACCTTCATTTTGAATGTATTTGAGTCTAAATTACTCTTACCAGTATAATATACCTATCTTGGAGAAAAAATTTTTGAAATTTGACGATTAGGCGAAACGGAGTTGAACATAATTCCGGTGCCTAGGCGCCAGAATTCGGCGCCTAAGCGCCAGAATCATGCTATGTATCAATAGGTCCGGCGCCTAGGCGCCTAAACACCGCGGTTACTGGGTCGTGCAAAAACCAAAAATTTTTAGTTTTCACACGATTTTCCCCTTTAAATTAACCAATCTTATTCCCTAACCATCAAACAATTAGAATTACGTCCCTTGCACTTCATTCTTGAGAGACTTGAGAAATTTTGAAGAAATGGAAAGAAGAAATCATGGAGAAGAGGCTAAGGACAAGGTCTCAAAGGATCCTCAACCTTACTTTAATGGTTTCATCGCTGTAAGTTTGGAGAAAATTTCTAGTCGTTTGTATAAGTTTGAAACTGATTTTAAAAGCATTGGAGATCACCTTCATGAGATGTTACATCAAGTTGAACATCTAGAATGGCAAATGAAACTTCAATTTGATCATTTAGCGGCTTATCAAGATGCTCAAGTTGAAATGTATGCTAAGAACAAGTGGATTGACGAATAGATGGCTACAGATTTCCCGAGAGAGTTAGTGTTCTTTCCAAGTGGAATACACAATTTCCCTTGTGAATATTAGAGTATTCAGGTAATGAGATAGTCATTGTATGGTTTGTTGAGTCAAAATATTGATTTAGAGAATCGATTATGTTTATTTGTGTACTTGCTTTCATGTTCAATGTCTGTTGTTTTTGCTTAGAAATTGTTGTGTTTGAGTGTGTATTAGGAACTTGAATCAAGTATAATACTTATCCGAAATGTATTGAGTCATATTGAAGATTATGAATGGAACTTAGTGAGTTTGATTGAAACCTTTTGTTTGATTGGTGGATTAATTATTTAATTTTTATAAAATGATGTGGAAGTTAGAAATTGAAGCCCTGCTCTTATATGAGTAATTAGAAGTTTAATTTATGAATTTTGGTGGAAAATTAAATTTTAAAAAAAAAATTTGTGAAAGGTGATTCTGGCGCCTAGGTGCCAGAATTCGGCGCCTAAGCGCCAATTCAGCCTGGACCCGAAAAATTACTTAAATAACCCTCAAAAGCCATTTTTGACGCCTAAGCTTCATCTTCTTCCCTATTTTCGTGAAAATATACCTTTTAGATCCATTTTGAGGTAAAAACATCAAGGATTTGAGCGCGAAACCACTGAATTTCTTCGTCTCAAGGTCAGATCTACACTTTAAACCATTTATTTTCGATTTTCACTGTAGATTTCCTAGTTTTGCTAAGAACTGAAATTTTGAAATAAATTTTTTGATTCTTAGTGATTTCTTTGGATTTTTAAACTTATTTTAAGTTTTATAAACTTAAAAAGGAGTTTAAATCTTTGATTCCTAAATTTGTTCTTATTTTCTTCACGTTTAGATGGCTCCAAAATCTAAATGTGGGAAGGCACGAGATAACTTTGATAGCAGCAAATTTTCTACTGCGGCTGCACATTTTCGCTTCCATGAATTTGCAATGTCCAGAAAATTCATTTCAGAACGAAGTTTCTATCATCCTGGAGAAATGATTGAAAACACTATCGTTGCACACAATTGACAACGATTCTGTTATTTCGCTGCCGTTGCTGTTATCCTGATTGTTCGAGAGTTTTATGCAAATTTTCTGGATGCTGAAGATTATGAAGTCTTTGTCAGAAGAATCGAATTTGGATTTAGTCCTGAAAGAATCAATATATTTTATGGCCTGCCACCGACTATAGAGTGTTATTATTCTGGGTTATCACCATCTGAGGGAGATTTAGATTTGATTATTGCTTATTTGACTGACGGTATTGAATCTTGTAAGATCAGGAACGGAAAAAGGGTAAACTTCAAATCCTCCAAATTAAATGGTATTTCTAAAGCATGGCACTACTTTATTTCTGTAAGATTTTTACCTTCCAAACACCTGCGTGAAGTGACTAGAGATCAAGAGTTCTTAAACTTCTACATTCAAGAGAGGATGCCTATTGATGTCAGGAGTATTATTTATGATTCTGTGGATTCTACTGCGAGATCCAACATTTCTGTTAGATTGGGATTTCCATCTCTGATTTATTCACTGTGTGTTAGTAATGGAGTCACTGCTGATATTTCTTAGTAGAAGTTAAAGTCTACCAAGCCAATTGGGAAGAAGAGTATTAGTATCTATGATCATCTTCGAGGGAAGAGATCGACCGCTCCTTCTACTTCTGCACATACTTCAGGTAGACCTTCTACTTCTAGACACTCTACTTCTGCTGAGCCACCATCGAGTTTACGGGAATCAATGCATGATCGGTTTTAGAGCGACGGCGAGTAGTTATTTCAAACTCACTGCGGGATTGATACTATTGACAGGAAGCTTGATCATCTATCTGATTATACCTAGAGGAAGAGTAGTTATGATGCTGAGTATGATGAAGCCCTAGTCAGATTTCTGAAGGGTGAACGAGATGTTAGTTTTCCTACTTTTCCTAGTTTCACACCATTTGTTGATCCTAAGGACGTAAAATTTTCCTTTGGTGATGATGATGATGATGATGAGGCTACAGCTAGTGACTAGTAGTTATAGATCTTTATGTTGTGTTACTCTGTTAGTTTGTTTTGTTTGGATTGTTTGTTTAGTTTTGTGTACGATGTATGTTGATTTATTTTTGTACTGTGTGGATTGATTTTGTTAAGACTGAAGTTAGAGTTAATTTATATGTTTGTTTTAGTCTACTGTTTAGTACTTAGTAATTTTGCTCTGCTTTAATTTTAATTTATTATCATCATAAAATTAGCCTGCTTACCTTTTTATATATGCTTAAATTTTATTTTAATTATTCATAAAAGAATGAGTAGAAGTAATTTTTCTTTTTAAGATTATTTTTACATACTTATAAAAATTCTTATGATTTACTTTCTCTCATACTTGCAAATTATCATAGTATTCCAAAACTTAAGTTTGGGGGAAGGGAAAATCCATTCAAATTTAAATTTTATTTGTCCTTAAAGAGCTAATATTTTCTTTAAAAAAATAAAAACTTTTTAATATAAATTAAGGAATGAAGAATTTATTTGAGATCACTTTTATTTTTGAAATTATAAACAATTTAGTGAATATTAACCAAAATTTTACTAACTTTGATTGATTTTAAGAATAGAATTATTTAACTTAAAGAAGAATAAGATAAAGAATTTTTATATTCATGATAGAAATAATAGAATTTTAGAAATATTAAGTAATAAAAAATTATCACTTGAACAAGAAAAGATTGGAAATCTTTTTAAATTTTATTTATGTTATAATAATTAAGTGGAAATGTATCAGTTTTGAAAATATAAGTTAAGGATAGTGAAGTTCAAAACCTTTAACAGGCTATCCAGATATAGTAATCCTCTCTATATAAAAAAAAAGAAGAAAAAAAAGAAGAAAAAAAAAAAGAAGAAGAAAAGAAAAAAAAAGAAGAAGAGAGGAGAAGCTTGAGGAAATGCCTAATCAAAAATTGGCTTCACTTGAATTATCTTATAGGAAGAAAACTAGTTACATATTTTACTTAATTTGTATACATGAACATTTATTTAGAAAAGATTTTTCAAGAAGATTTTTTTCTTGTAGATAATCTATGAGATCTCAATATAATAGACTTCTATTATTTTCAAAATGAATGAAAAGTTTAAAATCTTATGATTTGGTAGTTAAATATTCTTTAAATTCTTAAAATTAAACCTAGTTAGTGAAATTGGGTTAATAATTTACTAAAAACTTTATAAAATAAAAAATTATAAGGAATCTTAAATATTTATCTTTTATTCCAAAGGTTATACATTTTATATAGTAGAAAGAGTTACTTGAGGATAAGTAACATTTAAGTTTGGGGGATTTTGATCTATAAAAAAAATACCTATTTCTTTATGTCTTAATTCTTATCAATTAAGAATATTATGCTTTAATGAAAGGTATTGTTTCTGTGTTTTGAACGTAGGTGATGTAAAAAGGTCCAAAAAGGAAAAAGAAGAAAAAAGGATCAAAATTGAAGCAAAATACGAAAAGTATAAAAAATATGGCCTGGCGCCTAGGCGCCAGACTCGATACAAAAACTGTCAAGTTTTTTACAACGTTTGATCAGTTATTTTGACGGATTGAGCAGTTATTAGACATTCTAGAAGACTGGCAGTTGTTCCTAGATAATACGACATGTGATACATTGCATTTGGACGCTCCAAAACGGTTTTAATCGCGAAGAGGTGCGAGCCAAAGTGAAAAGGTGTGAAGAACTGGACGCGGTGTCCGGTACCTATGAGCCAGATTCCGGCTCCTAGGCGCCAGACCGACCTTCTAGAAGATTCATTGAAAGTGGACATGTTTTGAAGAGGTGCCTCAAGGCAACCCTTGAAGCCTATAAATAGGGGTCCATTTCTTCAGAAAACGCGCCCCTCCCATTGTAACCCTTTCTCTTATCCACTTTAGGACCTCTCATCCATAGAGAAGAAATAGAGAGAGAAATTTAGGGTGAACTTTTGTTTAGTTTAGTGAATTTATTTTCAAGTTGTTGCATCTAGAGTTCATTACACTGTAGAGTCAGTAGGAATCAGAAGATCTGTAGAAGGAATATTTGAGATAAGTATTTTAAATTTGATTCAAAGATTATTTATTATGTTTTCTGTTTATTTTCAATGTGTTCTGGGTAGTTAGTTTACTTTCTTCCTTCAATTATGAAGAGATAGATAAGATAACATAATTATTTGATGGAGAATTGAAATTCAAAATATTTTCAAAACATTGTGATGACATTAAAACCTGATCTTACTTTACTTTTTAAATTGGTCATTTAAATTTTTAAAACCTGTTGAAGAGTTTTGAGACCTTGAAGGAGAAGAACTCTTAACTTGTAAGTGTCACATGAATCTTTGGGTTGTCGAAGGCCATGCGCAGGCTATTCAAGGTGAAGTGCAAATAAATAGGAAGGTAAGATTTAAAGGGCGTAGAATTAATAAGTTTTAGAGTGACAGACTAAATTCTTATAATTTGATTTATAAATTAGGAAAGGGTCACTAGTAGGGCCGACCATAGCCACCCTTGGACATCTAGTAGTGTGAGTCTAGATTAACCCATTCTACTAACAATACATCCAGACCTGATATGTAAATTAGCCAAGGTTTATTGTGCCTGGATCAAATGGTAAAGAATAGGAATGCCTCTATTTGGCACAATACCATAAATCAAATTCTCCAATGAATATTTAATTATCTTAAAAATCTTAGATTAATTGAAGGAAAGAAAGTTGTTTATTTTCATAAATCATTTTCTTATTATAGTTTTCTTTATTTGCATCTAGTAAATTAATAGTAATTTATAGTTAATTTAGAGGATAAAAAGATATTTTCGAAATATAATATTTAGAAAATTTATTACTATAATTTTTCCCCGTGGGATCGATACTGGGGTTATTAAAGAAAACCCTACCTTACTTGAAACGATACGTATACTTGCGTAGTACCCCTAGTGTGTAAAAAAAACTATATTTTCTAAAAATTTACATCATTTTGATTTTATAAACTAGCCGCTATTTATAACTTGGGTCAAGCTTTTGGCAAACTTTTGGAAGCAAAAATTACTGCATTATTGCGGGTCGGGTCAAAGTTCTCGAACAAAATTCAATTATCTTATTATCTTTTCATAGTTGAAAGGAGAAAGAAAACTAACTACTCAAAATACATTGAATTCACACCACAAAACATATTTATAAAACTTTGAACCAAGTTACAAATACTTATCTGGAATGTTCCTTCAAGTGATTCGCTGACTCCTACTGATTCCAATGCAAGGTAGAAAATTTCAACAGCAACAATACTTGAAAACTCACACTTACTACTCAAGGAATTGAGTAATAATACTCAAAATAAACTCACTAAATGCAAAAGAAAGTGTCTCCCTAAAATGATTTGATGATAGAGGGGGGTATTTGGTGATAGAATGGCTATAGGGTGCTAAAAGGGGCACTTTTCTCAGTAGAATTGACTCCTATTAATAAAGCTCTGAATTTGACCAGGGGTTGCTTAAGGCACCTCATCAAAATTTGTCCAAATACAATGTATCTTCTAGAAGGTAACTATTGCGCCTAGGCGCCAGGATCTGGCGCCTAGGCGCCGGAGTCCGTGACCAGGTCTTCGCACCTCCTCTCTTTGGATAGCACCTCTTCACGATTAAAACTATTTTCCTGTGTCAAGATGCATTCTATCACATGTCCTATATATTAGGAGTAACTTCCATTCTTCTAGAAGGTCTGATAACCTCTTAACACCATCAAAATAACTGCCCAAAGCCGTCAAAAATATTATATGTTTCTGTATCGAGCTGACGCATAGGCACCTGATTCTGGCGCCTAGGCGCCAGACCTATAATTTCGACAACTTTGCTCTTTAAGCTTTTGTTGACCTCACTTTTGGTTGAGGTCTAGTATCTCTTTAGATTAGCCTAGGGTCTAGCCATAGGACTCTCCTGGTGACTTTCTTAGAGGACTAGTCATGGAACCCTCCCCATAGAAATCCAAAACTCTTCTTGCTTCACTAGGGGTTTCATATGCTTAAGGCCTGAACTCCACCTTTTGGTAGGAAAAATGCAAGCATAAGGAATCCTAGGAGAAGTCTCCTATAGGTGGTCAGACCTTAGGATTTGCCCTAAGGGAGGTCTGGACTTCACCACTCACATGCACACATTCCCCCAAACCTTTGGAATCTCATGTAGATGGTTCTTCTCAACTCTTGGCATCAGGCTATGGTTTGACTAGTACTAATACATAGAGGAACAAATGTGAGTGAACCTTGGTCCAAAGCTCAGTTTAAACCATCTCTTGACATTCATCTCAAACTAAGCTTCAATTTTCCAAAATTTCAAACATTTGGCCCTTGACCTCCCAGAACGCCCTAAATTACCCAAAATTTTTCAAATTCACCAAAATTCCCTAAAACATCATTCCAAGATATTCCTTACCACTCAAATTGACCATACATGACCAAAAATTTCAAAATTTCCAAAAATACCCCCCAATACCCTCAAAATACCCAAAATACCCTTTTAGCCAAAAAATCCAAAAAATTCCCAAAAAACTCCAGCAAAATCCCAAAAATTCCCATTTTCATTTTGTTCAACTACACCATAAGCCAATTTTGTCAATTTAACCCAATTTAAATAAAAAAACCCCAACTTGGCCTATGTAGCCAAAAAGTGCCCAAAATAAACCCAATCTTGACCTAATTGACCAAAATCTTGCCCAATTTCAATTCAAAACTTCAATTATACATCCCCAATATCAATCTAAATAAAATTCAAGCCCAATGTGACCCACATTTGAATCCAATTCCACTTGAAATCCAAAATCCCCAATTTTGCCTAAATAATCCAAAATCCCCTAAATAAACCCAATTTCAATCAATTCCTCCCAAATTTCAATCCCAAACTCTTTATAACACCTCCTTAAACTGAATTGGATCATCAATTGTCCACAATTTGAGCTCAAGTCTTACCCAAATCCATTTTGGACCAAAACCCCAATTTTGACCCAAATTGAACACATGTCCTAAATCCACCAAATTGACCCTCCAAAATTTGTTAAAACCATTTCATATCTTCATGAAAAATCTTCGAGACAACCATATTTGCACTATTGTTGAAGACCTCTGGACCTCATTCCCACTCAAACTCAAGATAACTTGACCCAAATCCAATACGGTCCAAAGTAATAAAAAAATCCTATCTATACCAAAATTGAACTTCCAAATGAGCTCAAAACCACTTTGTGTCTTCATGAAAGATCTTCATTACAATCATATGGAAAATATTGATAAAGGCACTTGGGCTTCATTCAAGCTCTAACCCAAGTTAAGTCAACCCAAACCCAAATGAGCCTAATTGAACTAATAATTCAAATCAAACCAAATTAAACCAAAATTAACCAAATTAACCTCATGGCATCCCTAATATATATATATATATATATATATATATATATATATATATATATATATATATATATATATATATATATATAAAATAAAAATAATAAAAATAATAAATAAATAAAATAAAATAAATATCTCTCCCTCATCTCTCCCTCAGTTCTCCCCTCACATCCTCCTTAGCTTCACCATATCTCCACCTCACCTCGTCCTTACCTTCACCATATCTCCACCTCACCTCCTCCTTATCTCCCCCACTCCACAAAACCGTGAGCCCCTCCAACAAAATCCCTCACCATCCCATATTTACACACTTACTAACTCACTTCCTACTTTTACTCACTTCACACCATTTTCACTCACTCACTTCCTCTCCTAGCCGTGTGCCTCCCTTCCCCTTCTTCTCCTTCTTCCAAGCTAGCCACACTTCACCACAACACCACCCAAATCCTCCTAGCTGTGAGCTCCATCAAGGGCTTCTCCAAGGTTTCTTTCATCACTCCCTCCAAGGCAAGGTAATCTTCTCACCCTCTCTTTACTTTTGCTTTTCTTTCAAAATTTCTTAAAAAAAAAAAACAAAAATGGCATCATCATGTTTAGCTTAAAAATCTAAATCACACATACATGTATTTTCTTTAAAGTTCTTCGTCCTCTACATAGGTTTTAAAAAATTATGTGTTAATTATCATTTCCTTTACAAATCTTCATGCTATTTAAATGTTTCCATGCTTAGGCTCAGAAATTCCTTTTTATGTGAAGTTATTTAGCTATTTAGCTTTTTTAAATCTTTCCATGTTTAGCCTTAGGATTTCTTTTTCATGAAAATTATCTAATTAATTAGGTTAACTAGTTTAAATATTTACAAATCTACCACCTAGTTTTTATTATCTTGAAAATTAAATTTTAAAATTTAAAAGAAATAATATATCATAAAGGAAATAAAATAAAAGAGAAAGAGAAATAAACATAAGGATAAAATAAAAATAAAACAAAAGAATATGAAATAAAAATCTAAAATAAATAATGAATAATAAATGTAAAAAACATAAGTGATATAATAATTGTAAATTTAAATAAATTAAATAATATATTTACTAAATTTTAACTAAAAAAAACTATACTAAATTTAAAATAACTATATTAAATTTAACTACTAAAATAACTATACTAAATGTAAATAAAATTCAACTATACTAAATTTAATAACTTTACTAAATAAAATAACTACACTAAATTTAAATAATATAACTACACTATATTAAATTTTAATAAATATTACTAAAATATAAATAACTAAATGAATAATAATAATATATGAATGTAAATTAATAATAACAATAGGTAAATAATAAAAAAATAATGTGATAAGAAAAAATAAAATAACTATAAACTTAAATATATAATGAAAATATAAGAATATGATAATAATGATAACTAAAATACTAATTGTAAATATAAATAAATAACAAAAAAAAAGTAAATAATAATGTCATTCCTTTTTAAAATAATATAAATGTAAATATATAAATAAATAATAATTGTAATAGCTTTAAATAAATGGTAATAACTTAAAATAAATAAAGGAATAATTGAGGAGAGAGAAAAGTGAAAAGCTTTATAATTAAATAAATAATAATATAAATGATAAATAAATGATATAAATAATAAACTTAAATATACATCTAAATAATAACAATAATAAATTAAAATAAAAATAACTTATAATTTATATATATTAAATGATAAGAATATAAGAAATAGTAAAATAAATAACACACACACACACACACACACACACACACACACACACACACACATATATATATATATATATATATATATATACATAAATTGAAAATAATGTAAATAAATAATAAATTACAATAAATTAAATTAAATTGAATAAATAAAATAAATTAGGTTAAATTAAATTAAACAACAATGTAAATAAATAATAATTTAAATTAAATTAAATAAATTAAATAAAATAAATTAAATTAAATTAAATTAAATAAATTAAATTTAAATTAAATAATAATGTATATAAATAATAAATTAAATTAAATTAAATTAATTAAATTAAATTAAATAGTAATATAAATAAATAAATTAATTAAATAAAATAATAATTCAAATAAATAAATATTAAGCAATCATAAAGAAATAACAATAAATAAATAACAACTAATTAAGTAAAGTAAATGATGATCAATCAATTAAATAAAAGAAATAAATAACAATCAAATGAATTAAATAAGATAATAAATTAAATAAATAATTTCAATTACAAAAAAAAGATAATGACTTTAAATAGCACATAGTAAAACTAACGACACATAAATAATAATTAACAATAATAACATAAAATAATAATACATAACAAAAAAAAAACAATAATAAGATAATAAATAACAGTAATGACATATAAATAACATAATAATTACATACAATCACAATTATAATCACATAAACAATCATACACATTACACACATACAATCACAACAATCACAACATACAACAACAATCCCGACCACGATATAATACCAACACGTTAACAATCAAACCTAGGATAGGCCTCCTGAGGCATGGTTTATTTTTTTCCCTTTATAAAGACCCCTAGGAAATCACAACTTGGTGTAAAAAAAAAACATAATAAGAATACCCTAAGGCTTAGTGAATGCATGGAGTAACCCAAATTTTACCCGATGTCCACATAACCTTCCCAATTCACATCCCAAACTCAAAATCCCTAGTTTCAAAACCTAACACAAACCAAATCTAAACACAAACCAAACCCAAACCAAAACCAAAACCAAATCCAAACACAAACTCAAGCAAATCTTCCACAAATAAAATCACAAACTCGTCACATCACTCCCATAAGTCCAAATCAAACTACCAATTGCCACCAATCCAAATCCAAACTACACCTAAACCCATCTGCCCCAACCTACCCCGAACACCTGTGTTCATTTAGCATAAGGGTATAGGTAGGATGAGTTGTTAAGCATCATAATAAGTCTAAATGAGCCCGAGACTTTTCACCAGGCAGAGAGAGGGAAGCATGGACCTGTATCTTTCTCTGACCTTTTGGATACCTCAGAGGTCTTTTAATCTTAATATGTCTGCTTAACGAAACCATCCTCAATTAAATTAACAAAGTTCATTGAAACACAACATAGAAATTCACATAGACATCACAGGACATAGTAGACAACCAGGATCTTTACATGGACATCATAGGATTGAGTAGTTACTGCTTGTTAGTCCTACTTCTTCCTGTTTTCTGGCATGCTTTAATTTCTGCAAAATTATAAACACATACATGCAATGCAATACTAATGTTTCAGATGGTGGAACTTGAAAACCCACCAGGTACATTTTTATTTTAAAGCAATTTACTTACCTGTACTGTACTTTACTTCTCTTGCATGTTAAACAACAATATCACCTTGCATGAAAACTGAAACCTTTAGGATAGTCACAAAACTGAAACCGAAAACTAAATTAAAATCAACACAAGATAAAATTCACCACCACAATATTCAAAAGATAAAACAACTCAAAATTTAAGCACAAACAGAACGACAAAACTATAACTACAACTAAATTAAAATGTCTCATTGGATGATTGGGAATACCTCGGATGATGTAACCCACATGTTGCTAACGGGATTTACCACGATCTAAATGAAAGTGTGGAACTCATTTAGTTGATTTTAGCAAGTTCATTTAGACTAAGTGAATCCGCTGAAAATAACGGTGCCGGGATGACGGAACCGTGGGATCTTAATCGGTTATTTTTAATCAACTTTAATATTTATTTAAATTAAAACATTAAAATATTTCAATTTTAATACTTCTCTAAACCAAAATACTTCTCTCATATCTTGATTATCATTTTCCAAAACTAAACCTCTGCAACGACGTGGAGCACGGAGCACGACTTCGAGGGCAACATGACCATCTTCAACAGCAAAACCTGTGTCGACATCAGCAAAACCACTCCTTAGTCTACATAATAAGCTATAGGACTTCGAGGTAGTCTGCCTAGTGCAACATAAATCCTCACTTGTTCTTTTAGGCCTTTGCACATACTTGTTGTGCAATATAGGCCCTAACTCGCTTAGGATTCCGAGGTCGTTGTCCGATGCGGCATAAACCCTCCTATCTTTCAGGTTATTTGCATAATCAGGTGGTCATGTGAATGTAATTCCTATAATTAATTGGCAGGATTGAAACTTAAATAAATTCATTTCCAAAATTTGAAGCCTAATATTAGGATAGTCTGGGAAGTCATCGAGGTTCTTGCCGAGATCTGTGACGTCCCCTACCTCTCTTTTCTTTGACTCTGGAAATAACTGTTCTAATCTTGTGCCCTTTACCTATTGGAGTTTCCTACTATCACACTTCGTTGAAAACCCTACCTTTTGAATTCATGAAGATATAAAGCTTGATCTAAATCGAGAGTTCTCTCAGGTGACTTCGGTCATCTGAGGTGTAATCGACTATAGGGGCTTACCTCTATAGGGGGCTTTAAGGACCCCAGATAATATAATCCTTATTTAATTCTTTTCGTATTAATTAGGGGAATTTTTTGGTCCACATAAAGGTTCGCAGACCAGAACAAATATCATGAATTTTTTGGTTTATTTGATCAAGCGATATTGTCAAGTAGGGTGTCTATTCATCGGGATAGATGCGTTACTTGCAATATGATGCTCGTTCATTCAAACTGCTAAATGAATGAGATTCGTCCATTCTCATATTTTCAAATTTAAAATTTTATTTTCATAAATCTATATACAAATACATTAAATTAAATTTTAAGCATTTCAGTGGCCGACAACTTCTGGCGACTCCGCTGGGGAATAGCTCTACTCTCCATTATGATCAAAGGTTTCTATCTTCATACATCGACAATGTGTCCATGCCCCTCATGGTCCAAATTGTCATTCTTCCGTTGGCATGCTTTGCTCATTTCTTTCTTGGGCAAGCACGGTCAACTCTCTTGATTTCAGAACCATCTGTTTGATCATCTCCAAACAGAGTGGTTCAGGAATCTTTAGGGTTTTCTTTTTGTGTGGGGTCGGACCCCCAATAGGTGTGTTAGTGCGCGAGGTGCGTTGTGAATTCAGCCCAGGACTGGGTCCTGAATTTCACTTTTACTCCGTGTCTCTCGGGTTTAATTTGTTGTCGGCAAATTAAACCAAACTTCTACTTTCGTACCTTTTACTCAAATTTTGAAATTAAAATAACAATGTTAATAAATTTAAAAGCCGGAAATAAAGATATAATAAGGTGAAACAACAAACAGAATAAAAATTTCCCAGTTTGCAGTACAAGTGCGGTAGCATGAGTACTTCCGTTGAAACTACAAGGCACGTGACGTTACTGAATTCCAAAAGTTCTTCAAATGCCAGGAATGATGTCTTCGCCAAAGTTGATCTTCTCTTTTGCCTTCGGAGTAGAGTTCGCCGTCAATAGGGATGAGCTGCCTGAGCTGGCGGTCATCAGATTCAGACAAGGGTTCGATGTTGTTGAAGCTAAGTTCGGGGATGTAGCCGTTGCAGTGTCAAAGTCTAAAATGAGCAAGTTCGTTAAGCCTATTGTAATGTTCAACATGAAGTCTGTTGAGGAACTCCCCATGCCAAAGAAGGATTGGATTAAAAAGAACTCAGATGCCTTTGGGACTGCTCCTGAGACTGTTTCTGTTCTTACCGCTGGATTCACTACCGATGTACCAGTTGCTCCACAAACTAAAGGAAAAGATATTCCACATGAGGAAGAGTCAGTTGATGCTTGTGTTTTACCATCTTCTAATTTCAAGATTGAGTCTGATTCAAAGTCCATACAAATGGCAAAGGCATAGGAATGGAAGCGTAATCAGGGAATTCTGAAGATCAAGCAGCCACGAAAACAACCGCATCGGTCTGAAGAATAGTTGTTCCAGTTGAGACCATACTAGATAGATGGGAGACATGGTCCGAAAATGAATCAACGATTAAGCAAGGTATACCCGTTCAAAGAGGAGTCAGTGTCGCAGATATTCTGTTACTTGATAAAGAGGCCAGAATTCAGACTACCGGAGCCAAAGAAACCAGAGGAGGCCGGCAAGAAAAATCATCCCCAGTACTGCCTATACCACCGAATGCTCGGCCATATCATAGAAAAATGCTTCAGCTTCAAGGATTGGCTCGAGAATAATTTTAGAAGTGGAAATGTGATAATCCCGAATGAGTACTTAAAAGAATTTGAAAAAGGTTCTATAAATACGATTTTGGGTGATCCAACTGACTTCTACACGACGACGCCGCTGCTCAAGGAAATAAGTGATGTTTCTCGAAAACCTTCAGCTGATCTTAAAGTTATCAAAGGAAAGTCAATTGAGTCTGCCATGGAAAAGCTTCGAGCTGACATTGCACGACTGTCTAAAGATTGGAAAGAAGACTTTGAAGATCAAGATTACAACCTGACAGATTACATGGAGAGTGAATTCGCTGTAATCAACGTTGTTGAAACCTGGGCTACGTCGTCTGCGCGTGATGCTCCGTCTGTTAAGGAGGACACTGCGGATGAGTGGCAAAGGCCCTCCTAGCAGAAAGATGAAATTATTAACAGCCTTGAGAAGAAGATCGAAGAAATGGTGGCTATCATGCTTGCAGCACAGGGACGGTCTTACTCACAACAGGTGGCATCCCCGGAAATGAACCAGCTAGAGATTGTCCATATTACCGATGAACGAAGGGAAGTCACTTTTGCAAACTGGTACGAACCGCCAAAGAAAGATTCATCTCAGAATATGATGCCAGAAGAAGACATTAAGCAGCTGGTCAAACAGCATGTAAAGGAAGCCTTAGCCCAATCGAAAGGGGGATCCGTCAATTTCAAAGGGTAGACCCTACCCGGAGGAGTTCCATGCCGTCCCATATCCCAAGGGTTTCTGATCACAGAAAAATACATTAAGAAATTCATATCTATTTTTGATAAAATTGCACTTTAAAGAAAGGTATTTCCTATATTTTATTGCAGGAATGAAGATTTATAAGTGATGGAAGCAAAAAGCATGAAATGGAGCAAATTTGGATCAAAAAGGAGGAAATTCATGCAAATTGAACTAAGTCGCCGACGGCGAGATCGTGAGGAGAATTTCTGAAAGAATTATAACTACCTCGCCGACAGCGAGCCTTAGCCCGCCGACAGCGAGATCGCGCGGTTTGAAGACCTTCTAGAAGCCCCGCTGACGGCGAGGTCATTTCCCGCCGACGACGAGACAGTTCAAAATGCATATACATTGAACCTGGACACTTTTTGAAGAGGTGTTTAAGCACCCCTTGGACCTTTGCTTACCTCTATAAATAGAGGCCGAATTCTAGTGATTGAGTGTCTCTTTCTAGTGTCTTAAGTGTCATTTGTGTGTGTCTAATTTAGTGAGTTTGAGCGTTTTTAGTAAGTTCATTAGTTTAATTGAGTGCTATTTAGTTTGCTGTACTAGAAGGAAAAGTCAAAGGAACTTCGAGGAGTCTGCTTGGGGAGGAAATTAAGATAAGTATCTTTGTTTATTGTTGTTAACTTTAAATGAAATCCATGCTTTGTTTTATTCCCATGCATTCTGAGTAGTTTTCTTAGTCTTTCTCCTTGTTTATGAAAATTATGCGGATTGATGAAATTAAATAAAAGCACCTAATATAATATAAATAAAATGTGATAATTTTTACTTAAAACTTAATTTACTTTCAATCTGGCCAATTGAGTAGTTAAAATATGTTGAATTATCAACTATAGTAAAAATTACATCCAATATTCAGGGAAGTCAAAAGCCTTGGAAGGCAAGTCCAAATAAATAGGGAAATATTAATTATCGGACGTAGAATTGAACATTTTAGTGTGACAGACTAAAATATTCAAATTGGTCTTATTGTTTGAGAGCTGAAGTGTAGATGTTAGCCCTCAGGTGAGGGGAACGTGGGAGCTCCGAAGTGGCGACCAGTATCCTCCCGACCTAGCCGCAGATTCAGTAATCAAACATAGGATTAGTCAATGTTCTTTGCACCTGGACCAAAGGGTAAAGAATAGGAATGCTTCTATTTGTCACAATACAATTAAAAAAAACTTATTTAAATTCATCATTCACTTAATTTTCTAAAAACAAGGAGAAAGATACTTTTTCTAAATTATTTAAATCAACTTATTTCAATCATTAGTTTACTTTAGTTAATTGTAGTTATTTTGAATATTCTGTTCACTTTATTAGTAAGTAATTCCTTTAAATTTAGCTGATAACAAATCTGTTAAAAACTTCCCTGTGGGATCGATAACCAGGACTCCACTAGAGCCCTATATTACTTGATACGATACGTATACTTGCGTAGAATCCACATTATACATTAAATCATATATCTATATTTAAAGCGGGATCAAGTTTTTGGTGTCGTTGCTATAAACATAAATTGCAAACATATTAAAAGTGGGTCAAGTTTTGGCGCCGTTGCCGGGGAAGTAAAGAAATTATTTACTAAAGTAACGGACTAATCTAAAATTTATTTTATAAAATTGTATGCAAAAATTTCGAAACGAAAATTTAATACCTTACGATTCAGAATTAGAGCGTACAATTAAAGGAATTAGAAAACAAAAAAGAGAAATTATAAATTTAACACAAATGGCAAATATACCTAAAGATGAAAATATCAATCAACCAAGACCATTACGAGATTATGACAACCCTACATTAGATGAAATTCATTTAACTATTCAAAACCCTGATCTAGCTGCTAATTCATTCGAACTTAAACCTGCAATTATCCAAATTGTACAAAATAATCAATTTAGTGGTTCACCTACTGAAGATCCTAATTCACATCTTGCTAGTCTTTTAGAACTATGTGCTACTTTCAAATATGAAGGAGTATCTAACGATGCTATTAGACTTAGAATTTTTCCTTTTTCTTTAAGGGATAAGGCTAAAATGTGGTTAAATTCATTAGCACCTAGATCTATTAAAACTTGGGGAGAATTATCACAAAAATTTCTATCCAAATATTTTCCGCCATCTAAAACTGCTAAGCTTAGAAACGATATAACTTCTTTTAGTCAGTTTAATGGAGAGTCAATATATGAATCTTGGGAGAGATTTAAAGAACTTCTTAGGAAATGCCCACATCATGCGTTACCAGATTGGTTAATTATCCAAACTTTCTATAATGGATTAGTAGGATCTTTAAGATTAATCATCGATGGTGCTGCTGGAGGATCATTAATGTCAAAACCATTTGATGAAGCCTATGCACTAATCGAAGAAATGGCAACTAATAATTTTCAATGGCCTGCTGATAGAATGAATCCGAAAAAACTAGCTAGTATTCATGAAAATGATGCAATATTTATGTTAGCTTCACAAATTGCTGCTATATCTAAAAAATTAGATCATTTTGGAATAAATTAATCTCAAACTATATCAGAAGAAAATTCATCTGGACAACTTATAGAATCTCAATCTCAATATGAAACAATTAATGCAATTAACAACATACCCAATAATCCTTATGCAAATTATTATAATCCTGGATGGAAAAATCATCCTAATTTTAATTGGAATAATAACACAACTAATCAACCATGGATGAATAATATGACACAACAATTAGGAAATCCCTCTAACAAAGGAAATTCTAATTAAAAACCTAGTTATCCACTTGGATTTAATAATAATAACCCTCAATTTAAAGATAAGAAATTATCTATAGAAGAATTAATATTAAATATGGGCCAACATTTACAAAATCAATGAAAACAATTACAAATACAAGGAAACCAATTACAAAATCAAGGAACAGCTATTAAAAAATATTGAAACTCAACTTGGACATATCGCTACTGCACTTAATAATAGAATACCTGGAACATTTCCTAGTAATGTGGAAATAAATCCCAAAGACAAGGGAAATGAACAAATTAAAGCGATACAATTACGAAGTGGAAATGAATTAGAACCTTGAATTCAGAAAGAACTTGAAAGTCAAAAAGAGGAAGTGGAAATTGAAAAGGAAAAGAATCAACAAGATCCAAATTTAGAAAATCCTTTAATACCTATGAAAATTTCTGTTAAAAAACCTCCACCACCATTTTCTCAACGAAGAATTCAACATAAAAAAGACAAACAATTTGCTAAATTCGTTGAAATTTTGAAGAAATTAACGATAAATATTCCTTTAGTAGAAGCTTTAGAACAGATGCCAAACTATGTAAAATTTATGAAAGATATTCTAAATAAAAAAAGAAAATTTACCGATAATGAAATGGTTGCACTTAGTGAAGAGTGTAGTGCTATTATTCGAAAAAACTTCTCGAAAAATTAAAAGATCCCGGTAGTTTCACTATACCTCGCGCTATTGGAGAAAAATTCTATGGAAAAGCTTTGTGTGACTTAGGAGCAAGCATCAATCTAATGCCTCTATCAAGTTTTAAGAGATTAGGATTGGAAGAAATTTCACCTACTTCAGTAACTCTTCAGTTAGCCGATCGTTTTGTTACATATCCTAAGGGAGTTATTGAAGATAAATTAGTAAAAGTGGATAAATTTATCTTCCCTGTAGATTTTATTGTTCTAGATATGGAAGAAGATAAAGAAATTCCTATCATTTTAGGAAGACCATTTTTAGCCACTGGGAAAGCTATGATTGATGTTCAGAAAGGAGAATTAACTATGAGAGTAAATGACCAAAAAGTTACTTTTAATATTGCTAAATCAATGAAATATCCTGCACTAGAAAAAAGATGATGAGTGTTTTCGAATGGAAGTACTCGATCATTTACAAAAAGAACATTTTAAAGAATATTATGAAAAAAAATTAGAAAAAGAAAATATTGAATTAATTGAAAAATCCGAGATAAATGAAGAATTAGATTATATTCAAGAGAAATTTTAATTTTTGGATAACACGAAAAATACTGAAAAAAATATAGTTCCATCAATTATTAAACCTCCTGAACTTGAGTTAAAAATGTTACCTAATCATTTATATTATGCTTACTTAGGTAATTCTTCAACTCTACCAGTTATTATTTCATCTTAATTAAATGAATCTCAAGAACAGAAACTTTTAGATACATTAAAAAAATATAAGAAAATTTTTGGTTGGACTTTAGCAGATATTAAAGGAATTAGTCCTTCAATCTGTATGCACAGAATTATTTTAGATAATGAACATAAACCTAAAGCAGATCCATAAAGGAGATTAAATCGGATAATGAAAGAAGTAGTCAAGAAAGAAATTTTAAAATGGTTAGATAATTGTATTATATATCATATTTGTGACAGTGCTTGGGTAAGCCCAATTCACTGTGTACCTAAAAAAGGAGGGGTGACTGTCAAAGCTAATGAAAATAATGATCTTATCCCTATAAGATAAGTTACTGGATGGCAAATATGTATTGATTATAGAAAATTAAACACAGCCACTAGAAAAGATCACTTCCCTTTACCATTTCTAGACTCGTATGTTAGATAGATTAGCTGGACATAAGTATTTTTGTTTCTTAGATGGATATACCGGTTATCATCAAATACAAATTGCTCCCGAGGATCAAGATAAAACTACATTTACTAGTCCTTATGGAACTTTCGCTTTTGAAGAATGCCTTTTCGATTATGTAATGCACCTGCAACATTCAAAAGATGTATGATGTCTATATTTAGTAAATTAATTGATAATGGAATAGAAGTATTTATGGATGATTTCTCTGTATTCGGAAAAACATTTGACACATGCTTAAATCATCTTGAAAAAGTATTTGAAGTATGTGAGAAAACTAATTTAGTTTTTAATTGGGATAAATGTCAATTTATGGTTACAGGCGGCATTGTATTAGGGCATAAAATTTCGGAAAAAGGCATGGAAGTAGACCCTGCAAAAATTCAAGTAATAGCTAAATTACCACCTCCAACTACGGTAAAAGGGGTAAGAAGTTTTCTTGGACATGCTGGATTTTACAGGCGCTATACTAAAGATTTTTAAAAAATTACTAAACCTCTATGTCAACTTCTTGAAAAGGACAAGAAATTTGAATTTACAACTGAATGCCTGAATGCATTCAAATTATTAAAAGATAAATTAATTACAACACCTATAATAGTTTCACCTAATTGGGAGAAACCATTTGAGCTTATGTGTGATGCTAGTGATTATGCTATAGGAGCAGTTCTTGGGCAAAGATATGATAAGATTTTCAAAGTTATATATTATGCTAGTAAAACTTTAAATGATGCTGAAATAAATTATACAATTACTGAAAGAGAATTATTAGCAGTTGTATATGCTTTTAATAAATTTTGGCATTATCTAATAGGAACTAAATGTATTGTGCATACTGATCATTCTGCTATAAAATATTTAATGCAAAAGAAAGATTCTAAACCAAGATTTATTAGTTGGATATTATTAATGCAAGAATTTGATTTTGAGATAATTAACAAAAAGGGAACTGATAATCAAATTGCAGATCATTTATCAAGATTAGAAAATCATGAATTATCTGATATTGATAATGAAAGTTTAGACAGTTTTCCTGATGAACAACTTTATAATATTAATGAGTTGAAAATACCTTGGTATGCTGATATAGTAAATTATATTGTAAGTGACATTTTACCACCTATGTTAACTTTGCAACAACAGAAAAAATTCATTCACAATACTAAATCATACTTTTGGGATGAACCATACTTATGTAAGCAATGTAAGGATCTAATTATTAGAAGATGTGTGTCTTATGAAGAAACTGAACCAATTATTCAAAAATGTCATGACTCTGATTTTGGAGGACATTTTAGGACAGATAAAACTGCATATAAAATTCTACAATCTAGATTCTACTGGCCTACTCTATTTAGAGATGTGTATAGATATATAAAAACCCGCGATAAATGCGAAAGAGTAGGAAACATATCAAGGAAAAATGAAATGCCTCTGAATTTTATATTAGAAGTTGAAATTTTTGATGTTTGGGGATTAGATTTCATGGGGCCTTTTATTCCGTCATTTGGAAACTCATATATATTAGTAGATCGTTGATTATGTTTCCAAATGGATCGAAGCACAAGCTTTATCTAAGTGTGATGCTAAAAGTGTTTCAAAATTTTTAATGAAAAATATTTTTACTAGATTTGGAATGCCGAGAGTGATTATCACTGATGGAGGAACTCATTTTAGAAACAAATATATTCACAAACTAGTAGGAAAATATAATATTATGCATAAGATATCAATCGCTTATCATCCACAAACTAGTGGATTAGTCGAAGTTTCTAATCGAGAGATTAAGCGTATATTAGAAAAGTTTGTAAATCCTAATAGATCGATCGGTCTATAAGACTAGACACTGCATTATGGGCATACAGGACTGCTTATAAAACTCCGATTCGAATGACTCCTTATAGGCTTATATATGGAAAAAATTGCCACTTACCAGTTGAATTAGAACATAAAGCATATTGGGCGATTAAAGAATTTAATTATAATATGAAAGAAGCTGGTAAGAAGAGATTGTTGCAATTAAATGAATTGGAAGAACTAAGAAACGAATCATATGATAATGATAGGATTTATAAGGAAAGGCATAGGCAGACCTAGGGAAACTTGGGCTTATTGCATAAAAAATGATCTTAATTTATTAGAATTAAACGAAAATTTGACACTAAATAGGACGCAATGGAGAAAAAGGATTCATGTAGCCGACCCCACTTAGTGGGATTAAGGCTTTGTTGTTGTTGTTGTTGTTGTATGAAAGAAGCTGGTGAGAAGAGATTGTTGCAATTAAATGAATTGGAAGAACTAAGAAACGAATCATATGATAATGATAGGATTTATAAGGAAAGGATGAAATTATGGCATGATCGGAAGATTAATCAGAGAAATTTTGAACCAGGACAAGAAGTTTTGCTTTATAATACTAGAATGAAATTATTTCCTGGGAAATTGAAATCTCGATGGTTAGGACCTTTCACCATAACTCAAATATTTTCATATGAAACTATAGAAATTGAAGATCCCAAAACAGGAAATAAAATTAAAGTAAATGGAAATAGATTAAAACCATATTTCATAAAATAGAAGACCAAATTTTAAAGAGGTTTTAATGCTTAGTCAACCTGACCACTAACTAAATTAGGTCGTGCTGACGACGATAAACCAAGTGTTTTATGGGAGGCAACCCATAGTAGTCTATTATTTCTAAATATCTACATATTAGTGAGTATATATTATTAAAACAAATCTTACTACTCAAATTTTTATTAGAATCATCACAAAATTGAACCTATTTGATGAGATCAGAAAATATTCGGACCAGAGCGAAAATGGGCGATTTTTACGAATCTCGCCGACAGCGAGCCCGAGCCCGCTGACAGCGAGATCGTGGACCATTACTTCATTCAGTTTTATAACTAAGTCACCGACGGGGAGGAACTTCCCGCCGACGGCGAGGCAGTTGAAAATTTGGTTTCTTAAAGATTTTTCGTGCAGTTTTGGATCGATCTAAGCCATTCCTTCGTAAGAAATTATTCCAAATCCGATTTTACACTATTTTCTTCCTTAGGAACGACTAGAGACCAATCCTTTCCATCCAAAATGGCCTCCAAATTCTTAGAAACCACAAAAACTGAAGTTTTCAACCGGAGAAAATTCGTCAGTTCGGAGGCACAGCGAATCTTCAACAAAGGCTTGATGAAGAAAAGACTTATTAAAGAAAGAGGATTCGTCAATAGAGGAGTAGAGAATTCTACTACAAAAATTGAAGAAATGATCGCACAGCGACATTGGGAGGTATTTTGTTATACAACATCCGCTGTAGTTATACCAGTAGTTAAAGTTTTACTCTAATTTACATGCGATCAATAATGGAAATGTCTACGTCAGAGGAAGATGGGTAACATTTACTACTGCAAGGGTAAATGAATTGTTTTCTATAGAAAATACCTCTGTTTGTCATTATTGCAACTTTGTGCCTTCAAGATACAATATGAACGAAATCTATAGATACCTGACTGACGAACCAGATGATTGGGAGTTACGAGAAGACGGTATGTCAGTTTTTCTGCATCACTTCTTAACCCTGTCTCAAAGCACTGAAATTTCTTTATTTCATCTAAATTATTACCTTCTATGAGAGTAAATAAAGTTTCAAAGGAATGAGCTATTTTAAACTACTGTATTCAAATTGGATTACCTATCGATGTTGGATCAATAATAGTAAAGTCTGCATTGGGATTAATTGTGCATGGGTCAGTCCATGGACTTGGACACCCATCTACTATATTTGCTTTATGTAGTCAGTACCAAGTTTCTTATGAGGCTTGGGAAAAAGTACTTTTACCATGGAAACCCCTGGATCCTACTGATATGTTTCTCACTTTGGATAACAATGATGAGATTACCGTTATTTCTGATAGAGCATCATAGAACAATCCTTTAACAAGGCCCTTTACTGATAAGACTAATTTCATTCTGAAGAAGATTAAAGGATTGGAGAAAAAATTGCAAAATGTGATGAATTCCATTGACAACATCTCTGATATGTTTGATCATATTGATTGGAGAATGAAGGAACAATTTGATCATACTGGACATCTGGAGGCCAGTTTTATTCATCTACTAAGACATAAAAGATGGATTAATGAAGAATCTACTATAGAATTCCCTTTCAGGCCTTTCTACAATTTATTTGTGCACCTGCGTCGCATCGGAAATATCAGAGAAGATGTTAGTTCAGACACTGAAGAGTAGGAAAGATTTCTATGTTCTTGTTATATTTGTATATATATGTGTGTTTGATTTGGAGTTAGGTTTTATTATGAGTCGAACTTTGATTTGATCACCTCAGATTTGATGAGACTTTATGTAAATTGTTATGTCTCAGCATTTAGAGTATTGTGGTGTGGATTGCGATGCTGAGTATTATGGATTTGAACATTTAATTTAAGTATGTGTTAAGTTATTAGTGTGAAATTTGTAAACCTCATGGATTTCATATATAAAGTTATATTGTTTGTGTTGTGTGACATTTTGTGAGTATAAGTATCTAATCTTCGTATTATTATTAAATTAAGTGATCGAAAGATTGATTAAGGGCAATTCGAGGTTGAAAATGATTGACGAATTTCAAAAATTTAAAATTTTTTGGGAGCTCGCCGACGGCGAGAGTTATCTCGCTGACAGCGAGAAAACCCGCTGACAGTGAAACCGAGCTCGCCGACGGCGAATTTTTCCCGAAATTTTTGCCTTATGAAATTAATTAGCTCGCCGACGGCGAGAAAAATCTCACTGACAGCGAGAACGTGAAAAGACCTATATTTGACCGGTCAATCGACACTATTCATCATCCCCTTCCTCAAATTTTAGAAAAAACCGACCTAGGGCTTGAGAGATCTCGGATTTGAGGCGATTTCAACACTTTTTGACACCGGATTTCATCTTCCCTTGGTAAGAGCTTCACTCCTATGCAAAATTTTTTGATTTTCACCATTGATTTCTTCTACATTGGAGAATTTTGAAAAATTTCGAAATGTAGAGAAAATACTTGGAAGAATTTCATAAAAATTGATTTAAATGGATTTTAGTTGTTGTAGGAAGCCTTCTTAGTAATATTTTGGAGTTTAGTTAAGATTTTGCAAATTTCACAGATCGAGAAATGACTCCACGATAAAAGCGACGAATATATTATGACGAAACCCTATTCATTAATGCGAGAGCACAAACGCGATATTTTCAAAACATACAAGCAAGAAAATACATTCAAGATTGAGTTTTCAAGAATCCAGGAGGAGAAGTTGAGCGAATCATTCAGGAGAGGGGATGGGAAAATTTATGTTTCGTTACCAACAGAGCAGCTGTAGAAGTAAAGGAATTTTATGCAAATTTAACACAGGCTGAAGATGCACTGGCTAAGGTTTGAGGATTTTTTGTAGATTTCAACGTTGCTAGAATAAACGCTTATTATGAAGTACGAGAAACCTATACCAGCGAGTACGAAACTTTTGGAACTATGGAAGGACCACTGGAAGAGGTGATCGACTTTCTCACTTATGGGAAAGGAGTCTGGAAGATAAAACAGCGGGAACGGGTAAACTTCCTCTCTCTATGCTAAATGCAACATCTAAAGCCCGACATTATTTTATTTGTTCTACTTTGTTACCTACCTACCACCATAGTGAGGTAACAAGAGATGAGCGCTTCCGAATTTCGTATTCAGAACCAGAAGAGTATTAAGTTGGGAAATGTTATATATAAAAACATATTAGCCACTGCTAGAAATGAAAGTGGAGGAGGACTAGGACATCCTGGTCTTATCTATGCACTTTGCCAATTATTTGGGGTAGAGGCAAGAGATGATGAGGAATGGATTGAACGTATGAAACCCCTTACTCAGGCTAATATAAAGAAATATGAATCCCATGAAGGATGGAGATTTGGGACAAGGGATTATATACCTTCTTCAAGTAGAGATATACCCTCTACTAGTTATGAACCACCCCCTCTGTACACCACTTCTACCCTTCAAGATCTGATGAATGAATTAACCCTGAGTAGAAAGAGTTTTGAGTTATTTGGAGAAAACATGGAAAGAAGATTTGAGCATATAGGTCAAAGGATCAGAGGCTTGGAGAGAAGACACGATTATGATAGTGAATATCTCCAGCGACATTCAGAGTACGAAATTGCATACTATGAAGCTGAACGTCGATATAGGAGTGGTGATTTAGATGTTGTCTTTCCTGAGTGCCCCCGTTATTCATAGTACTGCACTCGCTTCAGCCTTCTCAGCCTGGAGATCAGGGTGATGACATAGCTTGGGATTTTGATGCAGAAGATTAGAGCTTTTGTTTAGTTCGTTTGGTTTGTTTAGATTTGTTGTTATTTTGGGAAACATTATTATTTTGGAGTGATTATTCTGCACTTTCTAGAGACTATGGATGTTGATATGTTTGTTTATGTTTTTTATGTTAGATTTCTTGTGTGTTAAATTAGTTGCATTTTTTTATATATATAGGATGTTAGTATTTCTTTAATGTATTGTTTAAGTTTTAAATGTATGTGTAGTAATAGATTAAGTTTTTTTTGTTATGTTCGATACTTATTTTAAAATTTCATCCCTGCACTTTCTTTTAAATACTATATATGGAAGAATACTAACTGTACAGGTTCTGTAAGTAATGAAAAAGCCTGCAAAAATTTCAAAGAAAAGAAATACCTAAAGCTCAAAGGTATGATGAACTTTACTATATTCTTTCCCTTTTTCACTATGTAGTATAGATAGAAAAATTTAAGCTTGGGGGAAGGTAAAAATACAAAATTTAATTATTAAAATTGTTCTCAATTTCTATTTTTTTTTAAAAAAATAAAAATAATTTTCTATAGTAATTTTCAATTCAATAAATATGAGTTACTTTATTTAATTATTATATAAAGTTAAAGAAAATATTTCTTGTAATTCAATTAATTAATGGAATAAGATATTTGGTTAAAAGGAATAAGAATATAGTAAACTATTTAAAGTAAGGAAAACTATATTTTGAAATTAAAAATTCTTAAGTATTTAAGTGAAAAAGAAAGGATAGAAACTCAATAAAGTAAAGGCTATGAAATATATATAAGCAAAGAAATATTTTAAGTTTCAAATTTAGGAAGAGAAATTGAAGTTCAAAATTATTAACGAAGCTATCCAGATACAGTAATCCTCACTTGAAAAAGAAAAAAAAAATGCGAAAAAAGAAGGATTGAAAATCAATTCAAAAAGAAAAGAAAAGAAAAGAAAAACATAAAGTGAGGAGAAACTTGAGGATATGCCTTATCAAAAATTGGCTTCAATGGATTCAACCTAAAGGGTAAAACTTAATTATATTTCTAAACTTATATTTGTGGATTAGTATTTTACTAAATAGTGTTTTCTTGAATTTGCTATCATCTAATGATCTTATGTAATTTACTATTTTAATATAGTCATTCCTGAAATAAATAGAAAGCTAGAAATCTTAGACGTGATAATTAAATAATCTTATCTCTATAAAGTTAATTTAATAACTCAGAAATATTTATATTTAACTTTATTATAATATTATTTAAATTTAATTCATATTATCTGAATTGAAAAATTCTATTATAGAAATCATTATTTTTATTTAGTATTAAAATTACTTCGATGACAAGTAATAATTAAGTTTAGTGGATTTTGATCACAGAAAAATACATTAAGAAATTCATATCTATTTTTGATAAAATTACACTTTAAATAAAGTTTTTTCCTTTTTTTTTATTGCAGGAATGAAGATTTATAAGTGATGGAAGCAAAAAGCATGAAATGGAGCAAATTTGGATCAAAAAGGAGGAAATTCATGCAAATTGAACTAAGTCGCCGACGGCGAGATCGAGACCGCCGACGACGAGATCGTGAGGAGAATTTCTAAAGGAATTATAACTACCTCGCCGACAGCGAGCCCGAGCCCGCCGACAGTGAGATCGTGCAGTTTGAAGACCTTCTAGAAGCCCCGCTGACGGCGAGGTCGTTTCCCGCCGACGGCGAGACAGTTCAAAATGCATATACATTGAACATGGACACTTTTTGAAGAGGTGTTTAAGCACCTCTTGGACCTTTGCTTACCTCTATAAATAGAGGCTGAATTCTAGTGATTGAGTGTCTTTTTCTAGTGTCTTAAGTGTCATTTGTGTGTGTCTAATTTAGTGAGTTTGAGTGTGTTTAGTAAGTTCATTAGTTTAATTGAGTGCTATTTAGTTTGCTGTACTAGAAGGAAAATTCAAAGGAACTTCAAGGAGTCTTCTTGTGGAGGAAATTAAGATAAGTATCTTTGTTTATTGTTGTTAACTTTAAATGAAATCCATGCTTTGTTTTATTCCCATGCATTCTGAGTAGTTTTCTTAGTCTTTCTCCTTGTTTATGAAAATTATGCGGATTGATGAAATTAAATAAAAGCACCTAATATAATATAAATAAATTATGATAATTTTTACTTAAAACTTAATTTACTTTCAATCTTGCCAATTGAGTAGTTAAAATATGTTGAATTATCAACTATAGTAAAAATTACATCCAATATCCAGGGAAGTCAAAAGCCTTGGAAGGCGGGTGCAAATAAATAGGGAAATATTAATTATCGAACGTAGAATTGAACATTTTAGTGTGACAGACTAAAATATTCAATTTGGTCTTATTGTTTCGAGAGCCGAAGTGTAGATGTTAGCCCTCAGTGAGGGGAACGTGGGAGCTCGAAGTGGCAACAAGTATCCTCCCGACTTACTGTAGATTCAGTAATCAAACATAGGATTAGTCAATGTTCTTTGCACCTGGACCAAAGGGTAAAGAATAGGAATGCTTCTATTTGTCACAATACAATTAAAAAAATCTTATTTAAATTCATCATTCACTTAATTTTCTAAAAATAAGGAGAAGGATACTTTTTCTATATTATTTAAATCAACTTATTTCGAGCATTAGTTTACTTTAGTTTATTGTAGTTATTTTGAATATTCCATTCACTTTATTAGTAAGTAATTCTTTTAAATTTAGCTGATAACAAATCTGTTAAAAACTTCCCTGTGGGATCGATAACCAGGTCTCCACTAGAGCCCTATATTACTTGATACGATACGTATACTTGCGTAGAATCCACATTATACATTAAATCATATATCTATATTTAAAGCTGGATCAAGTATTTGGTGTCGTTGCTATAAACATAAATTGCAATCATATTAAAAGTGGGTTAAGTTTTTGGCGCCGTTGCCGGGGAAGTAAAGAAATTATTTACTAAAGTAACGTAACTAATCTAAAATTTATTTTATAAAATTGTATGCGAAAATTTGGAAACGAAAATTTAATACCTTACGATTCAGAATTAGAGCGTACAATTAAAAGAATTAAAAAACAAAAAAGAGAAATTATAAATTTAACACAAATGGCAAATATACCTGAAAATGAAAATATCAATCAACCTAAACCATTACGAGATTATGCCAACCCTACATTAGATGAAATTCATTTAACTATTCAAAACCCTGATGTAGCTGCTAATTCATTCGAACTTAAACCTGCAATTATCCAAATGGTACAAAATAATCAATTTAGTGGTTCACCTACTAAAGATCCTAATTTACATCTTGCTAGTCTTTTAGAACTATGTGCTACTTTCAAATATGAAGGAGTATCTAACGATGCTATTAGACTTAGACTTTTTCCTTTTTCTTTAAGGGATAAGGCTAAAGTGTGGTTAATTCGTTAGCACCTAGATCTATTAAAACTTGGGGAGAATTATCACAAAAATTTCTATCCAAATATTTTCCGCCATCTAGAACTACTAAGCTTAGAAACTGATCGCTGAAAAATTTATTAAGAAATTCATACCTATTTTTGATGAAATTGCACTTTAAAGAAGGGTATTTTCTTTATTTTATTGCAGGAATGAATAATTTAGGTGATAAAAGCAAAAATCATAAAAAGGAGCGAATTTGGAGCAAAATCATGCAATTTGTGCCTGAGTCGCCGACGGCGAGATCAGGCTTCGCCGACGGCGAGGTTACGAGGAGACATTTCGAAGGATTTATAATCGTCTCGCCGACAACGAGCCCGAGCCCGCCGACAGCCGAGATGGAGCGGCTTGAAGATCTTCTGAAGCCTCGCCGACAGCCGAGGTAGTTCGTCGCCGACGGCGAGGTAGTTCAAATGGCACGTATACATTGAACTCCGGACACTTTTCGAAGAGATGCTTACACACCGCTTGGTCCTTTGCTCACCTCTATATATAGAGGCCGAAAATCGACCTTTTGGGTGTTAGTTTTGTGCGACTTTTGTGTTCTAAGTGCAATCTTTTAGTCTTTTGTGAGTTCTAAGTGTAATTTGTGTGCAGTAATGTGTCTTTAGTGAGTCTTTTAGTAAGTTTAGTGAGTAATTAGTGAGTCGTGCTGTACTGGAAGGAAGAGTCAAAGGAACTACGAGGAGTCTGTTTGGGGATAAATCGAGGTAAGTATTTGTATTTATTGTTTTTAACTTTAAATGAAATCCATGCTTAGTTTAGTTCCCATGCATTCCGAGTAGTTTATTAGTCTTTCTCCCCGTTTATGAAATTAAGTGACTTGATGAAATTAAAATAGAGATACTTATATATATTAATAAATTGTGATAATTTTTACTTAAAACTTAATTTTCTTTCAAACTGGCCATTTTATTTGTTAAAATGTGTTGATTTACAGCTATAGTAAAAATTACATCTGATATCCGGGAAATTCAAAAGCCTTGGAAGGAAGGTGCAAATAAATAGGGAAATAATATCATTGGGCGTAGAATTGAGCATTTTAGTGTGACAGACTAAAATATTCAATTCGGTCCTATTGTTCGAGAGCCGAAGTGTAGATGTTAGCCCTCGGGCGAGGGGAACGTGGGAGCTCGAAGTAGCAGTCGGTATCCTCCCGAACCTAGCCGCAGATTCGCAATCAAACATAGGATTAGTCAATATTCTTTACACCTGGACCAAAGGGTAAAGAATAGGAATGGTCCTATTTGTCACAATACCTTAAAATTATCTATTTAAATTTATTAATCACTTAAATTTCTAAACAAGGGAAAGATACTTTTCTCGAATAGTTAAGACTTATTTAGCAATTAGTTTAATTTCTCGCACTTTCAATACATATTAATTTTCTACTTAGTTAAGTTACCTAATTAAAATATTTAGTTTACTTTATTGCGCTCAAATTTAGAAGTCCAAATTTTCGTATACTATTTTAAAAATTATTATTATTATTTTAAATTAGTTGTTATTTAAATTTTCTCTTTCCCTGTGGGATCGATAACCAGGACTCCACTAGAGCCCTGTATTACTTGATACGATACGTATACTTGCGTAGCATCCACAACATAAACAATTACAATTCTATACATATAAATAACGGGTCAAGTTTTTGGCGCCGTTGCAATTAAATTAAAAATATCGTAATATAAAATTGTGGGTCAAGTTTTTGGCGCCGTTGCCGGGGAGAGTAAGAAAAATTTACTAAAGTAACTGATCTATTTTAAAATAATCATAATAAATAAATTAATATCTATTCCGAAATTGTATGCGCAAATTTGGAAACGAAAATTTAATACCTTACGATTCCGAATTAGAGCGTACAATTAAAAGAATTAGAAAACAAAAGAAACAAATTATAAATTTAACACAAATGGCGAATATTCCCGAAATTCAAAATATGAACCAACAAAGACCATTAAGAGATTATGCCAACCCTACATCGGATGAAATTCATTTAACTATTCAAAACCCCGATGTAGCTGCTAATTCATTTGAACTTAAACCCGCAATTATCCAAATGGTACAAAACAATCAATTTAGTGGTTCACCTACCGAAGATCCTAACTTACATCTTGCTAGTTTTCTAGAACTTTGTGCTACTTTTAAATATCAAGGAGTATCCGACGATGCTTATAAGACTTAGACTTTTTCATTTTTCATTAAGGGATAAAGCTAAAATGTGGTCGAATTCGTTAAGACCTGGATCTATTAAAACTCGGGGAGAATTATCACAAAAATTTCTATCCAAATATTTTCCACCATCTAAAATTGCTAAGTTTAGAAATGATATAACTTCTTTTTGTCGGTTAGATAGAGAATCAATATATGAAGCTTCGGGAGAGATTTAAGGAACTTCTTAGGAAATGCCCACATCATGCGCTACCGTATCGGTCGATTATTCAAACCTTTTATAATGGATTAGTAGGATCTTTAAGATCAATCATCGATCGTCATCTTGGAGGTTCATTAATGTCTAAACCATTTGATGAAGCTTATGCACTAATCGAAGAAATGGCAACATATAATTTCCAATGGCCTGCTGAAAGAGTAAATCCTAAAAAGATAGCCAGCATTCATGAAAACGATACAATATCTATGTTAGCTTCTCAAATTGCTGCTATATCTAAGAAATTAGATCATTTTGGGATGAACTACTCTCCTATTTTAGAAGAAAACTCATCTGGACAAATCATAAAATCTCAAACTAATTATGAAACTTTAAATGCTATTAATAATAGAACTAATAACACTTATTCAAACTATTATAATCCTGGTTGGAAAACTCATCCAAATTTTAATTGGAATAACACATCTAATCAACAATGGATGAATCAACCTAATCAAGCAAATCCAAACTATAAACCTAATTACCCACTCGGATTTAATAACAATAACCCTCAATTCAAGGATAAGAAATTATCCATGGATGAATTAATTTTGAATATGGGTCATCGCCTACAAAATCAAGGAAATCAACTACAAATTCAAGGAAATCAATTACAAGTTCAAGGAACATCTATTAAAAATATCGAAACTAAACTTGGACATATTACTACTCGCGCTAAATAATAGAATACCTGGAACTTTTCCTAGTAATGTGGAAATAAATCCTAAAGATCAAGGAAAAGAACAAATTAAAGCAATACAACTAAGGAGTGGAAAAGAATTAGAACCTCAAGTTCAAAAAGAACTTGAAAGCCAAAAAGAGGAAGTGGAAATTGAAAAGGAAACAATTCAACAAGATTCAAACTTAGAACATCCTTTAATACCTATGAAAATTTCTGTTGAAAAACCCCCACCACCATTTTGCTCAACGACTAGCTCAACATAAAAAAGATAAACAATTTGCTAAAGTCCTTGAAATATTAAAGAAATTAACAATTAATATACCTTTTGTTGAAGCTTTAGATCAGATGCCAAATTATGTAAAATTTATGAAAGATATTCTAAATAAGAAAAGAAAATTCACAAGAAACTGTCGCACTTAGTGAAGAGTGTAGTGCTATTATTCAGAAGAAGCTTCCTGAAAAATTGAAAGATCCTGGTAGTTTCACTATACCCTGCGCTATAGGAGAAACATTTTATGGAAAAGCTTTGTGTGACTTAGGAGCAAGCATCAATCTAATGCCTCTATCGATTTTTAAGAGATTAGGATTAGGAAAAATTACACCTACTTCAGTAACCCTTCAATTAGCTGATCGTTCGGCTACCTATCCTAAGGGAGTTATTGAAGATGTGTTAGTAAAGGTGGATAAATTTATCTTCCCAGTAGATTTTATTATTTTAGATATGGAGGAAGATAAAGAAATTCCTATCATTTTAGGAAGACCATTTTTAAGCTACCTGGAAAAGCTAGGATTGATGTTCGGAAAGGAGAATTAACTATGAGAGTAAATGACCAAAAAGTTACATTTAATATTGCAAAATCAATGAAATATCCTGCGCTAGAAAAAGATGATGAATGTTTTCGGATGGAAATACTTGAATATTTACAACAAGAACATTTTAAGGAATATTACAAGGATAAATTAGAAAAAGAAAACACTGAATTAATTAAAGATAATCATGAAGAACTAGATTTTATTCGGAAAAGATTTGAATTTTTGGATAATACTGAAAATACTGATAAAAATATAGTTCCATCAATTATTAAACCTCCTGAACTTGAGCTAAAAATATTACCTGATCATTTGAAATATGCTTATTTAGGTAATTCTTCAACATTACCAGTTATTATTTCATCTGCATTAAACGAATCTCAAGAACAAAAACTTTTAGAAACTTTAAAAAAATATAAGAAAACTTTTGGTTGGACTTTAGCAGATATTAAAGGAATTAGTCCTTCAATCCGTATGCATAGAATTATTTTAGATAATGAACATAAACCTAAAGCAGCATCCCCAAAGGAGATTAAACCCGATAATGAAAGAAGTAGTTAAGAAAGAAATTTTAAAATGGTTAGATAATGGTATTATATATCCTATTTCCGACGATGCTTGCGGTAAGCCCAATTCATCGTGTTCCTAAGAAGGGAGGAGTGACCGTCACCGCCAATGAAAATAACGATCTTATTCCTATAAGACAAGTTACCTGGTTAGGCGTATATGTATTGATTATAGGAAATTAAATACCGCCACCGGAAAGATCACTTCCCTTTACCATTTCTGCACTCGTATGTTAGATAGATTAACCGGACATAAGTATTTTTGTTTTCTAGATGGATACACCGGTTATCATCAAATACAAATTGCTCCTGGGGATCAATAGAAAACTACATTTACTAGTCCTTATGGAACTTTCGCTTTTCGAAGAATGCCTTTTGGATTATGTAATGCACCAACGAACATTCCGGAGATGTATGATGTCTATATTTAGTAAGTTAATTGACAATGGAATAGAAGTATTTATGGATGATTTCTCCGTATTTGGAACATCATTTGACACATGCTTAACTCATCTTGAAAAAGTATTAGAAGTATGTGAGAAAACAAATTTAGTTCTAAATTGGGAGAAATGTCAATTTATGGTTGCGGGCGGCATTGTATTAGTGGCATAAATTTCGGAAAAGGCATGGAAGTGGACCCCGCAAAATTCAAGTAATAGCTAAATTACCACCTCCAACTACGGTAAAAGGGGTAAGAAGTTTTCTTGGACATGCTCGGATTCTACAGTTGCTATATAAAAGATTTTTCAAAAATTACTAAACCTCTATGCCAACTTCTCGAAAAGGATCAGAAATTTGAATTTACAATCGAATGCCTGAATGCTTTTGAACTTTTAAAAGAAAAATTAATTACAACGACCTATAATAGTTTCACCTAACTCGGAGAAACCATTTGAGCTTATGTGTGATGCTAGTGATTATGATGTAGGAGCAGCTTCTGGGCAAAGATATGAAAATATTTTTAAAGTTATATACTATGCTAGTAAAACTCTAAATGATGCTGAAATAAATTATAGAGTTACAGAAAGAGAATTATTAGCGGTAGTATATGGTTTTATTAAATTTAGACCTTATCTGATTGGAACAAAATGTATCGTGCATACTAATCATTCTGCTATCAAATATTTAATGCAAAAGAAAGATTCCAAACCAAGATTAATTAGATGGATGCTATTAATGCAAGAATTCGATTTTGAGATCGTTAATAAGAAAGGAACTGATAATCAAATTGCGGATCATTTATCAAGATTAGAAAATCATGAATTATCTGATATTGAAAATGAAATTATAGACAGTTTTCCTGATGAACAACTATATAATATCAATGAGTGGAAAATACCATGGTATGCTGATATAGTAAACTATATAGTTAGTAATATTTTACCACCTATGCTAACTTTGCAACAACAGAAAAAATTCATCCATGATACGAAAACTTATTTTTGGGATGAACCATATTTATATAAGCAATGTAAGGATTTAATTATTAGAAGATGTGTACCATATGAAGAAATTGAACCAATTATTCAAAAATGTCATGATTCCGATTTTGGAGGACATTTCGGATCGATAAAACTGCTTATAAGATTCTACAATCTGGATTTTACCGGCCTACTCTATTTAGAGATGTATACAGATATATTAAAACTTGCGATAAATGCCAAAGAGTAGGAAATATATCTAGAAGAAATGAAATGCCTCTAAACTTTATGTTAGAAGTCGAAATTTTTGATGTTCGGGGATTAGATTTTATGGGACCTTTTATTCCTTCATTTGGAAACTCATATATATTAGTAGTTGTTAATTATGTTTCCAAATGGATCGAGGCACAAGCTTTACCTAGGTGTGATGCTAAGAGTGTTTCAAAATTTCGATGAAAAATATTTTTACTAGATTTGGAATGCCGAGAGTGATTATCACCGACGGAGGAACTCATTTTAGAAATAAATACATTCACAAACTAGTAGAAAAATACAATATTACTCATAAGATATCCACTCGCTTATCATCCACGTACTAGCGGATTAGTCAAGTATCTAATCGTGAGATTAAACGTATTTTAGAAAAATCCGTAAACCCAACAAAGTTAGATCGGTCTATTAGATTAGATACTCGCATTATGGGCTTATAGGATCGCTTATAAAACTCCGATTGGAATGACTCCTTACGAGCTTATATATGGAAAAACATGCCACTTACCAGTTGAATTAGAACATAAAGCATATTGGGCGATTAAAGAATTTAATTATAATATGAAGGAAGCTGGTGAGAAAAGATTGTTGCAATTAAATGAATTGGAAGAATTAAAAAATGAATCGTATGATAATGATCAGATTTATAAAGAAAAGATGAAATCATGGCATGATCGGAAGATTAATCAGAGAAATTTTGAACCGGGACAGGAAGTTTTGCTATATAATACTAGATTGAAATTGTTTCTCGGAAAATCGAAGTCTCGATGGTTAGGACCTTTCACCATAACTCAAATACTTTTATACGGAACTATAGAAATCGAAGATCCAAAAACTGGACATAAATTTAAAGTTAATGGACATAGATTAAAACCATATTTCGAAGGTATAAGACCTAACTATAAAGAGGTTTTAATGCTTAGTCGACCTGATTAATAATTGAAATTAGGTCGGGCTGACGACGTTAAACCAAGCGCTTTATGGGAGGCAACCCATATTAGTTATCTATTTTTATTGTATCTTAATAAGTTAGTATATTATTATTGTCTTTACTACTCAATTATTATTAAGAATCATCACATATTCGAACCATTATGATGAGAAAATAAATTATTCGATTTAGAGCGAAATTGGACATTATTTTGAAATCTCGCCGACGGCGAGGTCGATACTCGCCGACAGCCGAGGTTCGCGCCTAAATTAGATTCGGCTTATTTATCGAGCTCGCCGACGACGAGAAACGAGCTCACCGACAAGCCGAGAACCGTGAAAGACAGCTTTTATAACTAAGTCGCCGACGGCGAGAAACGTCCTCGCCGACAAGCCGAGGAAGTTATAAAAATGAGTTATATATACTTTAAATGCCGATCCGAACGGTTTTAACACCAATTCCTTTGTGAAAACCCATTCTTAAACCATTCTAAGTCTGCCTTCTTCACTAGAATTCATTTCATTCACCATAATGGCCTCCAAATTCTTAGATTCCTCTAAATCTGGAGTGTTTAACCGGAGAAAATTTGTGAGTGCGGAAGCACAACGGATCTTCAACAAGGTTTTGGTAAAGAAAAGAGTTATCAAGGAACGGGGATTTGTCAATCGAGGATTAGAGAATTCCACTATGAAGATAGAAGAAACGATCGTACAGCGCAACTGGAGGTATTTTGTTACACTACGTCCGCCGTTGTTATTCCAACTAGTGAAAGAGTTCTACTCTAATTTACATGTGATCAACAATGGGAATGTCTACGTCCGAGGAAGATGGGTGACGTTTACTCCATCAAGAGTAAATGAATTATTCTCTATAGAAAACACCCCGGTATGTCACTATTCAAATTTTGTGCCTTCTCGATATAATATGAATGAGATATTTCGATATCTAACCGACGAACCGGAAGATCGGGAAATGCGGGAAGACGGGTATGTTAGTTTCTCCGCATCACTTTTGAATCTCGTCTCAAAGCACCGGCACTTTTTCATCTCATCTAAATTATTACCTACAATGAGGGTAAACAAGGTTTCGAAGGAATGCGCTATATTGAATTATTGTATTCAAAGTGGATCGCCTATTGATGTTGGATCAATAATTGTTAAGTCCGCATTTGGTTTAATTGTGCATGGGTCGGCTCACGGACTAGGACACCCATCTACTATTTTTGCATTATGCGATCGAGTACCGTGTTTCTTATGAAGCTTGGGAAAAGGTTTTGTTACCTTGGAAGCCGCTTGATCCTACGGATATGTTCCCTACTTTGGACAATAATGAAGACATTACATTTATCTCTGATAGAGCTTCACAGAATAATCCTATAGCAAGGCCTATTTCGGATAAAATGGAGTTACTTTTGAAGAAAATTAATGGAATGGAGAAAGAACTACAGAATGTGAGAGATTTAATCGACAATATATCTGATTTATTTGATCACATCGATCTGGAGGATGAAGGAACACTTTGATCATTCTGGACACTCGAAGCTAGCTTTCTTCATTTCATTGCGACGAAGGGTTGGATCACTGAAGAATGCGCTCGAATTTCCCTTCGGGCCTTTCTATAACTTATTTGTGCATCATCGTCATATCGGAAATATCGGAGAAGATGAAGATTCTGACCTCGAAGAGTAGTAGTAAAGATTTCCATAGTATGTTTATGTTTATGTTATTTGATTTGATTTAGATTTTATTATGTGTGGATTGATGATTTGAATATCTCAAACTTAATTGAGATATGCATCATAGTTTTGTATCAGCATTTAGTGTGTCATGGATTGGTTTGCGATGCTGATTAGTAGTAAGGATTGAAGTTTGAAGTTTGATTATAGAGTCTAAAATTATGTTAGTTTGTAAGTCTCATGGATTTCAATAGTAAAGTTAATTTGTTGTGTTGTGTGAATTTGTTTGTGTATAAGTAGCTAATCTTCATATTAAATTAATAAATGATATAATCGGAAATATAATATAAGGCAAATCGAGGTTGAAAATGATTGACGAAATTCAAAAATTGAAATTTTTAGGACCTCGCCGACGGCGAGAAAAATCCCGCCGACAGCGAGATCGATCTCGCTGACAGGGAGATCGATCTCGCTGACAGCGAAGAATATCTCGCCGACGGTGGATTTTTCCCGAAACTTTTGCCTTATGGAATTAATTAGCTCGCTGACGGCGAGAAAAATCTCGCTGACAGCGAGAACGCGAAAAGACCTATATTTGACCGGTCAACCGACATTATTCATCATCCCCTTCCTAAAATTTTCGAAAAAACCGACCTAGGGCTTGAGAGATCTTGGATTTGAAGCGATTTCAACACTTTTTGACATCAGATTTCATCTTCTCTTGGTAAGAGCTTCACTCTTATGCAAAAATTTTTGATTTTCACCATTGATTTCTTCTACATTGGGATATTTTGAAAAATTTTTGAAATATGAAGAAAATACTTGGAAGAATTTCATAGAAATCAATTTAAATGGATTTTAGTTGTTGTAGGAAGCCTTCTTAGGATTATTTTTAAGTTTAGTAAAAATTTTCATGATTTTCACAGATCGATCGTATGGCTCCACGACAAAAACGTCGAGTAGAATTCGACGAAGACCGATTCATCAATGCACGAGCACGTACTAAATATTTTGAAAATATTCAAGGAAGAAAGTGCATTGCGAGATCGGGTTTTCAAAAATCCGGAGGAGAAGTAGAGTGGATTATTAAGGAACGAGGTTGGGAGAATTTCTGTTACGTTCAATATAGAGCAGCTGTGGAAGTAGTTAAAGAATTTTATGCCAATTTAACTGCCACTGAAGATGCACCAGTAAAGGTACGAGGTTTTTTTGTAGAATTCAATGCTGCAAGAATAAACGCGTTCTATGAAGTTCATGACTCGCCCTTTAGCGAGTATGAAACTTTTGGAACGATGGAAGGACCACCTGGAGGAAGTCATTAACTTTCTCACCGATGGGACCGGAGTTTGGAAAATTAAGCAACAGGAAAGAGTGAATTTTCCTCTTTCTAAATTAAATGCGCCTCCAAAGCTCGGCATTACTTTATTTGTTCTACTTTGTTACCTACCTATCACCACAAGTGAGGTAACACGAGATAGAGCAATTCGAATTTCTGTATTCAGAATAAAAGAAGCATCAACATCGGGAGAATTATTTATCGAAACATCCTGGCCACTCCTCGAAATGAGAGTGGAGCTGGATTGGGACACCCTGGATTAATTTTTTCACTCTGCCAACTCTCTGGGGTTGAGGCTAGAGATAATGAAGAATTGGTAGAACCAATGAAACCACTCACGAATCGCCAATATTAAGAAGTATGAATCTCATGAAGGGTGGAGAGCAGGAGTAAGAAGTTATTTCACTCGCTCGAGTAGAGATATACCCTCTACTAGCCATGAACCTCCCGAGCCTACCGCCCCTACCCTACAAGATCCGATGAATGAATCGACACTCGCATAGAAGAAGTTTTGAGCGGTTGGAGATACAATGGGGAGAAGATTTGATCATTTTGATCAAAGAATTGATAATCTGGAGAGGAGACATGATTATGATAGCGAATATCTCCAGCGACATTCAGAATACGAGATTGCATACTATGAAGCTGAACGTCGTTATAGGAGTGGTGATTTAGATGTTGTCTTTCCTGAGTGCCCCCGATATTCACAGTACTCAGCTGCTCGGTCTTCTCGACTACGGATCAGTGGAGAAGATGATATAGATTGGAACTTTGGTGTCGAAGATTAGGACTTTATTTGTTTTATTTGTTTGATGTTAAGTTATTTTGAAGACTTTATATATTTGTAATATTCAGGTACTTTATGTTTTGAGACATTGGATGTTTGTTGGATTATTTGCTTGAATTGTTGTAGTAGTTTAGTTTTTGTTTTTTTGTTAGTTAATTACATTTGTTTTTATGTTAAATAGGATGTTAGTTTTCTTTAGTATGTTTTTATTTTATTTCGTATTGTTTTAAATTGCAAAATTGTTAATCTGTTAGTTAAAATGTTTTTAATATGTTAGTAATTCATATGTATAGTGTAGAGTTAATTTTAATTGTTATAGTTAATACTTATCTTAGATTTATCCCCGCATTTTTTTTAAATTGTTATATATATATGGAGAATACTAACGATACGAGTTCAATGAAAAATGAAAAAGCTCGCAAAAATTTCAAAGAAAAAGAAATACCTAAACTTCAAAGGTATGATTTATTTACTTTCCCTTTTTCATTATTTAGAGTAGATATAAAAATTTAAGTTTTGGGGGGGAGTAAAATACAAATTTAGTTATTAACTTGTTCTCAATTTCTATTTTCAAATTATTATAAAATGCTTTTTATAGCAAATTTTTCAATTTAATTAATATGAATTATTTTATTTAATTATTATAAAAGGTTAAATGAAATATTTCTAGTGCTTTAATTAATTAAATAGAATAAAATATTTGGTTAAAGGGAACAAGAATATAGTAAACTATTTTTAGTAAGGAAAACTATATTCTAAAATTAAAATTCTTAAGTATTCAAGTGAAAAAGAAAAGATTGAAAATCAATGAAGTAAAAACTATGAAGTATATATAAGCTAAGAAATATTTCTAAGTTTCAAATTTAGGAATATGAAAATGAAGTTCAAAATTGTTAACAGGCTCTCCAGATACAGTAATCCTCATTTGAAAAAGAAAAAGAAAAAGAAAAAGAAAAAGAAAAGAAAAAGAAAAGAAAAAAAAAAGAAAAAGAAAAATGAGGAGAAGCTTGAGGAGATGCCTTATCAAAAATTGGCTTCATTTGAATTAACCTAAAAGGAAAAACTTAGATATTTCCAAACTTATGTTTATGGATTAGAATTTTACCTAATAGTGTTTTCTTGAATTTCTTATCATATGAATATCTTAAGTAGTTATTCTTTTAAATATAGTCATTCCCGAAATGAATAGTAAGCTAGAAATCTTAGACTCGATAACTAAATAATTTATTTCTATAAGATTAATTAAATTACATGAATTATTTTTATTTAACTTTATTATGATATTAATTAATCTAATTCATAGTTTATTTGAATTGAAAAATCTTACTATAGAAATCATTATTTTTATATAAGTACTAAAATTACTCGAGGACAAGTAATAAGTAAGTTTGGGGGATTTTGATCGCCGAAAAATTTATTAAGAAATTCATACCTATTTTTGATGAAATTGCACTTTAAAGAAGGATATTTTCTTTATTTTATTGCGAGAATGAATAATTTAGGTGATAAAAGCAAAAATCATAAAAAGGAGCGAATTTGGAGCAAAATCATGCAATTTGTGCCGAGTCGCCGACGGTGAGATCGAGCCGCCGACGGCGAGGTTACGAGGAGACATTTCGAAGGATTTATAACCGTCTCGCCGACAGCCGAGCCCGAGCCCGCCGACGCCGAGATAGAGCGGCTTGAAGATCTTGTAGAAGCCTCGCCGACGGCGAGGTAGTTCGTCGCCGATGGCGAGGTAGTTCAAATGGCACGGATACATTGAACCCGGACACTTTTCGAAGAGATGCTTACACACCTCTTGGTCCTTTGCTCACCTCTATATATGAGGCCGAAAATCGCCTTTTGGGTGTTAGTTTTGTGCGATCTTTTGTGTTCTAAGTGCAATCTTTTAGTCTTTTGTGAGTTCTAAGTGTAATTTGTGTGCAGTAGTGTGTCTTTAGTGAGTCTTTTAGTAAGTTTAGTGAGTAATTAGTGAGTCGTGCTGTCATCGGAAGGAAGAGTCAAAGGAACTACGAGGAGTCCGTTTGGGGATAAATCGAGGTAAGTATTTGTATTTATTGTTTTTAACTTTAAATGAAATCCATGCTTAGTTTAGTTCCCATGCATTCCGAGCGGTTTATTAGTCTTTCTCCTCGTTTATGAAATTAAGTGACTTGATGAAATTAAAATAGTAGATACTTATATATATTAATAAATTGTGATAATTTTTACTTAAAACTTAATTTACTTTCAAACCGGCCATTTGATTTGTTAAAATGTGTTGATTTACAACTATAGTAAAAATTACATCCGATATTCGGGAATTCAAAAGCCTTGGAAGGAAGGTGCAAATAAATAGGAAATAATATCATCGGGCGTAGAATCGAGCATTTTAGTGTGACGGACTAAAATATTCAATTCGGTCCTATTGTTTGAGAGCTGAAGTGTAGATGTTAGCCCTCGGGTGAGGGGAACGTGGGAGCTGCGAGTGACAGTCGGTATCCTCCCGACCTAGCCGTAGCATTCGCAATCAAACATAGGATTAGTCAATATTCTTTACACCTGGACCAAAGGGTAAAGAATAGGAATGGTCCTATTTGTCACAATACCTTAAAATTATCTATTTAAATTTATTAATCACTTAAATTTCTAAACAAGGGGAAAGATACTTTTTCTGAATAGTTAAGACTTATTTAGCAATTAGTTTAATTTCCTGCACTTTCAATACATATTAATTTTCTACTTAGTTAAGTTACCTAATTAAAATATTTAGTTTACTTTATTGTGCTCAAATTTAGAAGTCCAAATTTTCGTATACTATTTTAAAAATTATTATTATTATTTTAAATTAGTTGTTATTTAAATTTTCTCTTTCCCTGTGGGATCGATAACCAAGACTCCACTAGAGCCCTGTATTACTTGATACGATACGTATACATGCGTAGCATCCACAACATAAACAATTACAATTCTATACATATAAATAGCGGGGTCAAGTTTTTGGCGCCGTTGCAATTAAATTAAAAATATCATAATATAAAATTGTGGGTCAGAAACGATATAACTTCTTTTAGTCAGTTTGATGGAGAGTCAATATATGAATCTTGGGAGAGATTTAAAGAGCTTCTTAGGAAATGCCCACATCATGCGTTACCGTATCAGGTTAATTATCCGGACTTTTTATAATGGATTAGTAGGATCTTTAAGATCAATCATCGATGCTCGCTGTCGGAGGATCATTAATGTCAAAACCATTTGATGAAGCCTATGCACTAATCGAAGAAATGGCAACTAATAATTTTCAATGGCATGCTGATAGAATGAATCCGAAAAAATAGCTAGTATTCATGAAAATGATGCAATATCTATGTTAGCTTCACAAATTGCTGCTATATCTAAAAAATTAGATCATTTTGGAATAAATTACTCTCCAACTATATCAGATGAAAATTCATCTCGGACAACTTATAGAATCCCAATCTCAATATGAAACAATTAATGCGAGTTAACAACGGACCCAATAATCCTTATGCAAATTATTATAATCCTGGATGGAAAAATCATCCTAATTTTAATTGGAATAATAACACAACTAATCAACCATGGATGAATAATATGACACAACAATTAGGAAATCCCTCTAACAAAGGAAATTCTAATTATAAACCTAGTTATCCACTTGGATTTAATAATAATAACCCTCAATTTAAAGATAAGAAATTATCTATAGAAGAATTAATATTAAATATGGGTCAACATTTACAAAATCAAGGAAATCAATTACAAATACAAGGAAACCAATTACAAAATCAAGGAACAACTATTAAAAATATTGAAACTCAACTTGGACATATCGCTACCGCTCTTAATAATAGAATACCTGGAACATTTCCTAGTAATGTGGAAATAAATCCCAAAGACAAGGGAAATGAACAAATTAAAGCGATACAATTACGAAGTGGAAAAGAATTAGAACCTCAAATTTAGAAAGAACTTGAAAGTCAAAAAGAGGAAGTGGAAATTGAAAAGGAAAAGAGTCAACAAGATCCAAATTTAGAAAATCCTTTAATACCTATGAAAATTTCTGTTAAAAAACCTCCACCACCATTTTCTCAACGAATAATTCAACATAAAAAAGACAAACAATTTGCTAAATTCGTTGACATTTTGAAGAAATTAACGATAAATATTCCTTTAGTAGAAGCTTTAGAACAGATGCCAAACTATGTAAAATTTATGAAAGATATTCTAAATAAAAAAAGAAATTTACCGATAATGAAATGGTTGCACTTAGTGAAGAGTGTAGTGCTATTATTCGAAAAAACTTCCCGAAAAATTAAAAGATCCCGGTAGTTTCACTATACCCTGTGCTATTGGAGAAAAATTCTATGGAAAAACTTTGTGTGACTTAGGAGCAAGCATCAATCTAATGCCTCTATCAATTTTTAAAAGATTAGGATTGGAAGAAATTTCACCTACTTCAGTAACTCTTCAGTTAGCCGATCGTTCTGTTACATATCCTAAGGGAGTTATTGAAGATAAATTAGTAAAAGTGGATAAATTTATCTTCCCTGTAGATTTTATTGTTCTAGATATCGAAGAAGATAAAGAAATTCCTATCATTTTAGGAAGACCATTTTTAGCCACTGGAAAAGCTATGATTGATGTTCGTAAAGGAGAATTAACTATGAGAGTAAATGACCAAAAAGTAACTTTTAATATTGCTAAATCAATGAAATATCCCGCGCTAGAAAAAGATGATGAGTGTTTTCGAATGAAAGTACTTGATCATTTACAAAAAGAACATTTTAAAGAATATTATGAAGAAAAATTAGAAAAAGAAAATATTGAATTAATTGAAAAATCTGAGATAAATGAAGAATTAGATTATATTCAAGAGAAATTTGAATTTTTGGATAACACAGAAAATACTGAAAAAAATATAGTTCCATCAATTATTAAACCTCCTGAACTTGAGTTAAAAATGTTACCTAATCATTTATAGTATGCTTACTTAGATAATTCTTCAACTCTACCAGTTATTATTTCATCTTAATTAAATGAATCTCAAGAACAAAAACTTTTAGATACATTAAAAAATATAAGAAAATTTTTGGTTGGACTTTAGCAGATATTAAAGGAATTAGTCCTTCAATCTGTATGCACAGAATTATTTTAGATAATGAACATAAACCTAAAGCAGATCCATAAAGGAGATTAAATCCGATAATGAAAGAAGTAGTCAAGAAAGAAATTTTAAAATGGTTAGATAATGGTATTATATATCCTATTTCTGACAGTGCTTGGGTAAGCCCAATTCACTGTGTACCTAAAAAAGGAGGGGTGATCTGTCAAAGCTAATGAAAATAATGATCTTATCCCTATAAGATAAGTTACCTGGATGGCGAATATGTATTGATTATAGAAAATTAAACACGACCACTAGAAAAGATCACTTCCCTTTACCATTTCTAGACTCGGATGTTAGATAGATTAGTCGGACATAAGTATTTTTGTTTCTTAGATGGATATACCAGTTATCATCAAATACAAATTGCTCCTGAGGATCAAGATAAAACTACATTTACTAGTCCTTATGGAACTTTCGCATTTCGAATAATGCCTTTTCGATTATGTAATGCACCTGCAACATTCCAAAGATATGATGTCTATATTTAGTAAATTAATTGATAATGGAATAGAAGTATTTATGGATGATTTCTCTGTATTCGTAAAACATTTGACACATGCTTAAATCATCTTGAAAAAGTATTTGAAGTATGTGAGAAAACTAATTTAGTTCTTAATTGGGAGAAATGTCAATTTATGGTTACGAGCGGCATTGTATTAGGGCATAAAATTTCGGAAAAGGCATGGAAGTAGACCTCGCAAAAATTCAAGTAATAGCTAAATTACCACCTCCAACTATGGTAAAAGGGGTAAGAAGTTTTCTTGGACATGCTGGATTTTACAGGCGCAATATTAAAGATTTTTTAAAAATTACTAAACCTCTATGTCAACTTCTTGAAAAGGACAAGAAATTTGAATTTACAACTGAATGCCTGAATGCTTTCGAATTATTAAAAGATAAATTAATTACAGCACCTATAATAGTTTCACCTAATTGGGAGAAACCATTTGAGCTTATGTGTGATGCTAGTGATTATGCTATAGGAGCAGCTTCTGGGCAAAGATATGATAAGATTTTCAAAGTTATATATTATGCTAAGTAAAACTTTAAATGATGTTGAAATAAATTATACGATTCTATCGAAAGAGAATTATTAGCGATTGTATATGCTTTTAATAAATTTCGGCATTATCTAATAGGAACTAAATGTATTGTGCATACCGATCATTCTCGCTATAAAATATTTAATGCAAAAGAAAGATTCCAAACCAAGATTAATTAGATGGATATTATTAATGCAAAAATTGATTTTGAGATAATTAACAAAAAGGGAACTGATAATCAAATTGCAGATCATTTATCAAGATTAGAAAATCATGAATTATCCGATATCGATAATGAAATTTTAGATGACTTTCCCGATGAACAACTTTATAATATTAATGAGTTGAAAATACCTTGGTATGCTAATATAGTAAATTATATTGTAAGTGACATTTTACCACCTATGTTAACTTTGCAACAACAGAAAAAATTCATTCACGTTACTAAATCATACTTTTGGGATGAACCATACTTATATAAGCAATGTAAGGATCTAATTATTAGAAGATGAGTGTCTTATGAAGAAACTGAACCAATTATTCAAAAATGCATGACTCTAATTTTGGAGGACATTTTGGGACAGATAAAACTGCATATAAAATTCTACAATCTAGATTCTACTAGCCTACTCTAATTAGAGATGTGTATAGATATATAAAAACCCGCGATAAATGCGAAAGAGTAGGAAACATATCAAGGAAAAATGAAATGCCTCTGAATTTTATATTAGAAGTTGAAATTTTTGATGTTTGGGGATTAGATTTCATGGGGCCTTTTATTCCGTCATTTGGAAACTCATATATATTAGTAGCTGTTGATTATGTTTCCAAATGGATTGAAGCACAAGCTTTATCTAAGTGTTATGCTAAAAGTGTTTCAAAATTTTTAATGAAAAATAGTTTTACTAGATTTGGAATGCCGAGAGTGATTATCACTGATGGAGGAACTCATTTTAGAAACAAATATATTCACAAACTAGTAGAAAAATATAATATTATGCATAAGATATCAATCGCTTATCATCCACAAACTAGTGGATTAGCCGAAGCTTCTAATCGAGAGATTAAGCGTATATTAGAAAAGTCTGTAAATCCTAATAGATCAGACTGGTCTATAAGACTAGACACTGCATTATGGGCATACAAGACTGCTTATAAAACTCCGATTGGAATGACTCCTTATAGGCTTATATATGGAAAAACTTGCCACTTACCAGTTGAATTAGAACATAAAACATATTAGGCGATTAAAGAATTTAATTATAATATAAAAGAAGCTGGTGAGAAGAGATTGTTGCAATTAAATGAATTGGAAGAACTAAGAAACGAATCATATGATAATGATAGGATTTATAAGAAAAGGATGAAATTATGGCATGATCGGAAGATTAATCAGAGAAATTTTGAACCAGGACAAGAAGTTTTGCTTTATAATACTAGATTGAAATTATTTCCTGGGAAATTGAAATCTCGATGGTTAGGACCTTTCACCATAACTCAAATATTTTCATATGAAACTATAGAAATTGAAGATCCAAAAACAGGAAATAAATTTAAAGTAAATGGAAATATATTAAAACCATATTTCGAAAATAGAAGACCAAATTTTAAAGAGGTTTTAATGCTTAGTCAACCTGAACACTAACTAAATTAGGTCGGGCTGACGACGTTAAACCAAGTGCTTTATGGGAGGCAACCCATAGTAGTCTTTTATTTCTAAATATCTACATATTAGTGAGTCTATATTATTAAAACAAATCTTACTACTCAAATTTTTATTAGAATCATCACAAAATTGAACCTATTTGATGAGATCAGAAAATATTCAGACCAGAGCGAAAATGGGCGATTTTTACAAATCTCGCCGACAGCGAGCCCGAGCCCACTGACAGCGAGATCGTGGACCATTACTTTATTCAGCTTTATAACTAAGTCGCCGACGGCGAGGAACTTCCCGCCGACAGCGAGGCAGTTGAAAATTTGGTTTCTTAAAGATTTTTCGTGCGGTTTTGGACTGATCTAAGCCATTCCTTCGTAAGAAATTATTCCAAATCCGATTTTACACTATTTTCTTCCTTAGGAACGACTAGAGACCAATCCTTTCCATCCAAAATGGCCTCCAAATTCTTAGAAACCACAAAGACTAAAGTTTTCAACCGGAGAAAATTTGTCAGTTCGGAGGCACAGCGAATCTTCAACAAAGGCTTGATGAAGAAAAGACTTATTAAAGAAAGAGGATTCGTCAATAGAGGAGTAGAGAATTATACTACAAAAATCGAAGAAATGATCGCAAGACGACATTGGGAGGTATTTTGTTGTACAACATCAGCTGTAGTTATACCAGTAGTTAAAGAGTTTTACTCTAATTTACATGTGATCAATAATGGAAATGTCTACGTCAGAGGAAGATGGGTAACATTTACTCCTGCAAGGGTAAATGAGTTGTTTTCTATAGAAAATAGCTCTGTTTGTCATTATTCCAACTTTGTGCCTTCAAGATACAATATGAATGAAATCTATAGATACCTGACTGACGAACTAAATGATTGGGAGTTACGAGAAGACGGTATGTCATTTTTTCTGCATCACTTCTTAACCCTGTCTCGAAGCACTGGCATTTCTTTATTTCATCAAAATTATTACCTACTATGAGAGTAAATAAAGTTTCAAAGGAATGTGTTATTTTAAACTATTGTATTCAAATTGGATTACCTATCGATGTTGGATCAATAATAGTAAAGTCTGTATTGGGATTATTTGTGCATGGGTCAGTGCTTGGACTTGGACACCCATCTACTAAATTTGCTTTATGCAGTCAGTACCAAGTCTCTTATGAGGCTTGGGAAAAAGTACTTTTACCATGGAAACCCTTGGATCCTACTGATATGTTTCCCACTTTGGATAACAATGATGAGATTACCGTTATTTCTGACAGAGCATCACAGAACAATCCTTTAACAAGGCCCTTTACTGATAAGACTAATTTCATTCTGAAGAAGATTTAAGGATTGGGTAAAGAATTGCAAAATGTGATGAATTCCATTGACAACATCTCTGATATGTTTGATCATATTGATTGGAGAATGAAGGAGCACTTTGATCACACTGGACATCTGGAGGCCAGTTTTATTCATCTACTAAGACAGAAAAGATGGATTAATGAAGAATCTATCGTAGAATTCCCTTTCAGGCCTTTCTACAATTTATTTGTGCACCTGCGTCGCATCGAAAATATCAGAAAAGATGTTAGTTCAGACACTGAAGAGTAGGAAAGATTTCTATGTTTTTGTTATATTGGTATATATATGTGTGTTTGATTTGGAGTTAGGTTTTATTATGAGTCGAACTTTGATTTGATCATCTCAGATTTGATGAGACTTTATGTAAATTGTTATGTCTCATAATTTAGAGTATTTTGGTGTGGATTGCGATGCTGAGTATTATGGATTTGAATATTTAAGTTAAGTATGTGTTAAGTTATTAGTGTGAAATTTGTAAACCTCATGGATTTCATATATAAAGTTATATTGTTTGTGTTGTGCGACTTCTTGTGAGTATAAGTATCTAATCTTCGTATTATTATTAAATTAAGTGATCAGAAGATTGATTAAGGGCAATTCGAGGTTGAAAATGATTGACGAATTTCAAAAATTTAAATTTTTTTGGGAGCTCACCGACGGCGAGAATTATCTCGCTGACAGCGAGAAAACCCGCTGACAGTGAAACCTAGCTCGCCGACGGCGGATTTTTCCCGAAATTTTTGCCTTATGAAATTAATTAGCTCGCCGACGGCGAGAAAATTCTCGCTGACAACAAGAACGCGAAAAGACCTATATTTGACCGGTCAACCGACATTATTCATCATCCCCTTCCTCAAATTTTCTAAAAAACCGACCTAAGGCTTGAGGGATCTCGGATTTGAGGCGATTTCAACACTTTTTGACACCAGATTTCATCTTCCCTTGGTAAGAGCTTCACTCCTATGCAAAAATTTTTGATTTTCACCATTGATTTCTTCTACATTGGAGAATTTTGAAAAATTTCGAAATGTAGAGAAAATACTTGGAAGAATTTCATAAAAATTGATTTAAATGGATTTTAGTTGTTGTAGGAAGCCTTCTTAGTAATATTTTGGAGTTTAGTTAAGATTTTTGCAAATTTCATAGATCAAGAAATGGCTCCACGATAAAAGCGACGAATAGATTATGACGAAACTCGATTCATTAATGCGAGAGCACAAACGCGATATTTTCAAAACATACAAGCAAGAAAATACATTCAAGATCAAGCTTTCAAGAATCCAGGAGGAGAAGTTGAGCGAATCATTCAGGAGCGGGGATGGGAAAATTTTTGTTTCGTTACCAACAGAGCAGCTGTAGAAGTAGTAAAAGAATTTTATGCAAATTTAACACAGGCTGAAGATGCACCGGTTAAGGTTAGAGGATTTTTTGTAGATTTCAACACTGCTAGAATAAACACTTATTTTGAAGTACGAGAAACCTATACCAGCGAGTACGAAACTTTTGGAACTATGGAAGGACCACTCGAAGAGGTGATCAACTTTCTCACTATGGGAAAGGAGTCTGGAAGATAAAGCAGCGGGAACGAGTAAACTTCCCTCTCTCTATGCTAAATGCAACATCTAAAGCCTGACATTATTTTATTTGTTCTACTTTGTTACCTACCTACCACCATAGTGAGGTAACAAAAGATAGAGCAGTTCTGAATTTATGTATTCAGAACCAGAAGAGTATTAATGTGGGAAAAGTCATATAAAAACATATTAGCCACTGCTAGAAATGAAAGTGGAGGAGGACTAGGACATCCTGGTCTTATCTATGCACTTTGCCAATTATCTGGGGTAGAGGCAAGAGATGATGAGGAATGGATTGAACCTATGAAACCCCTTACTCGGGCTAATATAAAGAAATATGAATCCCATGAAGGATGGAGATCTGGGACAAGGGATTATATACCTTTTTCAAGTAGAGATATACCTTCTACTAGTTATGAACCACCCCCTCAGTACACCACTCCTACCCTTCAAGATCTGATGAATGAATTAACCCTGAGTAGAAAGAGTTTTGAGTTATTTCGAGAAAATATGGAAAGAAGATTTGAAAATATAGATCAAAGGATCGGAGGCTTGGAAAGAAGACACGATTATGATAGCGAATATCTCCAGCGACATTCAGAGTACGAGATTGCATACTATGAAGCTGAACGTCGATTAGGAGTGGTGATTTAGATGTTGTCTTTCCTGAGTGCCCCCATTATTCACAGTACCAGCTTGCTCAGCCTTCTCAGCCTGGAGATCAGGGATGACATAGCTTAGGATTTTGATGCAGAAGATTATAGCTTTTGTTTAGTTTGTTTGGTTTGTTTAGATTTGTTGTTGTTTTGGGAAACTTTATTATTTTGGAGTGATTATTCTGTACTTTCTAGAGACTATGGATGTTGATATGTTTGTTTATGTTTTTTATGTTAGATTTCTTGTGTGTTAAATTAGTTGCATTTTTTTAATATATATAGGATGTTAGTATTTCTTTAATGTATTGTTTAAGTTTTAAATGTATGTGTAGTAATAGATTAAGTTTTCTTTGTTATGTTCGATACTTATTTTAAAATTTCATCCCTGCACTTTCTTTTAAATACTATATATGGAAGAATGCTAACAGTACAGGTTCTGTAAGTAATGAAAAAGCCTGCAAAAATTTCAAAGAAAAGAAATACCTAAAGCTCAAAGGTATGATGAACTTTACTATATACTTTCCCTTTTTCACTATGTAGTATAGATAAAAAAATTTAAGTTTGGGATAGGTAAAAATACAAAATTTAATTATTAAAATTGTTCTCAATTTCTATTTAAAAAAAAATTAAAAATGATTTTCTATAGTAATTTTCAATTCAATAAATATGAGTTACTTTATTTAATTATTATATAAAGTTAAAGAAAATATTTCTAGTAATTCAATTAATTAATGGAATAAGATATTTGGTTAAAAGGAATAAGAATATAGTAAACTATTTAAAGTAAGGAAAACTATATTTTGAAATTAAAAATTCTTAAGTATTTAAGTGAAAAAGAAAGGATAGAAACTCAATAAAGTAAAGGCTATGAAATATATATAAGCAAAGAAATATTTTAAGTTTCGAATTTAGGAAGAGAAATTGAAGTTCAAAATTATTAACAGGCTATCCAAATACAGTAATCCTCACTTGAAAAAGAAAAAAAAAGAGAAAAAAGAAGGATTGAAAATCAATTCAAAAAGAAAAGAAAAGAAAAGAAAAACATAAAGTGAGGAGAAGTTTGAGGATATGCCTTATCAAAAATTGGCTTCAATGGATTCAACCTAAAGGGTAAAACTTAATTATATTTCTAAACTTATATTTGTGGATTATTATTTTACTAAATAGTGTTTTCTTGAATTTCCTATCATCTAAATATCTTAAGTAATTTACTATTTTAATATAGTCATTCCTGAAATAAATAGAAAGCTAGAAATCTTAGACCTGATAATTAAATAATCTTATCTCTATAAAGTTAATTTAATTACACAGAAATATTTATATTTAACTTTATTATAATGTTATTTAAATTTAATTCATATTATCTCGATTGAAAAATTCTATTATAGAAATCATTATTTTTATTTAGTATTAAAATTACTTGAGGACAAGTAATAATTAAGTTTGGGGGATTTTGATCACAGAAAAATACATTAAGAAATTCATATCTATTTTTGATAAAATTACACTTTAAATAAAGGTATTTCCTTTATTTTATTGCAGGAATGAAGATTTATAAGTGATGGAAGCATAAAGCATGAAATGGAGCAAATTTGGATAAAAAAGGAGGAAATTCATGCAAATTGAACTAAGTCGCCGACGGCGAGATCGAGACCGCCGACGGCGAGATCGTGAGGAGAATTTCTGAAGTATTTATAACTAAATCACCGACAGCGAGCTCGAGCCCGCCGACAGCGAGATCGCGCGGTTTGAAGACCTTCTAGAAGCCCCGCTGACGGCGAGGTCGTTTCGCGCCGATGATGAGACTGTTCAAAATGCATATACATTGAACCTGGACACTTTTTGAAGAGGTGTTTAAGCACCCCTTGGACCTTTGCTTACCTCTATAAATAGAGGCCAAATTCTAGTGATTGAGTGTCTCTTTCTAGTGTCTTAAGTGTCATTTGTGTGTGTCTAATTTAGTGAGTTTGAGTGTGTTTAGTAAGTTCATTAGTTTAATTTAGTGCTATTTAGCTTGCTGTACTAGAAGGAAAAGTCAAAGGAACTTCAAGGAGTCTGCTTGGGGAGGAAATTAAGATAAGTATATTTGTTTATTGTTGTTAACTTTAAATGAAATCTATGCTTTGTTTTATTCCCATGCATTCTGAGTAGTTTTCTTAGTTTTTCTCCTTGTTTATGAAAATTATGCGGATTGATGAAATTAAATAAAAGCACCTAATATAATATAAATAAATTGTAATAATTTTTACTTAAACCTTAATTTACTTTCAATCTGGCCAATTGAGTAGTTAAAATATGTTGAATTATCAACTATAGTAAAAATTATGTCGAATATTCAGGGAAGTCAAAAGCCTTGGAAGGCGGGTGCAAATAAATAGGGAAATATTAATTATCCGACGTAGAATTGAACATTTTAGTGTGATAGAATAAAATATTCAATTTGGTCTTATTGTTTGAGAGCTGAAGTGTAGATGTTAGCCCTCGGAGTGAGGGGAACGTGGGAGCTATGAAGTGGCAGCCAATATCCTCACAGCCTGTACCGCAGATTCAGTAATCAAACATAGGATTAGTCAATGTTCTTTGCGCCTAGACCAAAGGGTAAAGAATAGGAATGCTCCTATTTATCATAATACAATTAAAAAAATCTTATTTAAATTCATCATTCACTTAATTTTCTAAAAACAAGGAGAAGGATACTTTTTCTAAATTATTTAAATCAACTTATTTCAAGCATTAGTTTACTTTAGTTTATTGTAGTTATTTTGAATATTCCGTTCACTTTATTAGTAAGTAATTCCTTTAAATTTAACTGATAACAAATCTGTTAAAAACTTCCCTGTGGGATCGATAACAAGGACTCTACTAGAGCCCTGTATTACTTGATACGATACGTATACTTGCGTAGAATCTACATTATACATTAAATTATATATCTATATTTAAAGCGGGATCAAGTTTTTGGTGCCGTTGCTATAAACATAAATTGTAAACATATTAAAAGTGGGTCAGTTTTGTATCACCTTTGTTCAGGACTTTCGACGGGACTGGAAACCCTCGACAGCACGTTGCACACTTTTTAGCAAGCTGCTGCAACGCGGGGGGTAGAGAGGCACTATTTTTTTGCCAGTTCGTGAGCAGTATTTCAGGAATTGCCTAGAGGGTCGATTAAGACGTTTACAGAGTTGGAAAATTTTTTCGTGAAGAGATTTGCTGGGGTACATCACCGCATTACCATTGGAGATCTTATAATGGAACGTCAGAAACCCACAGAGACTTTAGTGAAGTATATTCTACGGTGGAGAAACTTGAGCATGAAATGCGAGCCCCAATAGCAGGAGCAACATGTGATTGAGGTCTTACTCAAGAGCATCCATGGACCGATAGCTTTCATGCTTAAAGGACTCCCGATCAAGTCGTTTGAGAAACTACTGAGCAAAGCCAGCAGTCTGTAAGAAGAGATCGAGCATGCAGAGCCGCATGAGAAGATTGAAAAGCCCGAACCAGTGAAAGTTTTTTAGGAAAGATCCGAATCAGTAGCAATCGTAGACGAGCAAGCGGCCGTGCAGTATGATACGACCGGCGATCACCTCGATACGATCAGGCAACGAATAGGCGCCTTAGTATGGTCCGTTTCCACAACAGTACAATCAGCCTAGTCAGTAGGCGTCTCAGTAGAGGTCATACAAAGCAGGTGGAAGACAGGTTCCAACAACGTCAGATCAGTTACACAGAAACTATTCCTTCAAGGATGATGCCGTGGAGAAGATCTTCAAGAATCTGATCAAGAAACCAGAGTTCAGGTTGCCTGAGCCGAAGAAGCCGGAGGAAATGAACAAGGAGGACCACACCAACTTTTGCCCTTACCACAGGTTCGTTGGACAAACTATAAAGGAGTTCTTCAGCTTTAAAGACTGGCTTGAGGAGAACTTCAAGAATGGAAGCGGAACAATCCCCGATGAATATTTGAAAGGAACTTAAAGAAGTTCCATCGATATGATTTTGGGTGATTTGTTTGCTTCAGTTGATTCCTACGCGATTGACAACAGGAGAGACACTTTTTGATTATTATTGTACTACTTTTGTCGTTGAAAGAAGATATTAGCATGATCAGTATTGGTTTGTATCATCCCTTCTACTGTAATGAATGAAAAATAAGGAGTTTGTTTTTGTCCAGAATTGCTCAATATTCAAAATGTTCAAATTTGGATATTTTGCTAAGACTTCGACTTCCGGAAAGAATGAAATTAATGCCTTAATGAATGGGTCCTTCATTTTAAGGAATTCAGACTGGCTCCTGAGTAAATTTCAAAATGAAATTGTGTGGTTGAAATACAAGTAATTGACTAGGGATAGCACGAGCCTTTTAATTTCCTGCCACGTGGCTGGGTCTGGACTTTCGAAAAAGTTATAATATCCCAGGATTCACGTTAAGAAACATTTCAGAATTATTAATTAGGGGAGTTTCGACATTCAAAATCTTTAAATAAAATATGTCTTGCCAGATACAGTAATTCTCAGAAAACAAAAGGGGCAAAAGAAAAAAAAAGAGTGAAACTTTTGTTTGTGAAGATTCAACCGAGGAGAAGCTTGAGGTGAGCACAAAATCAAAAATTGGTGCCCCAATTCAGGCATTCAAAATCTTTAACATGTGCTCCACCAGAGATAGTAATTCTCAATAAAAAAAAAGAAAAGAAAAAAAAGAAACAAAATGTGCTCCCTGAGAAGAAGCTTGAGGTGGACATACAATCAAAAATGGGTGTTCGAATTCAAACATTCAAAATCTTTAAAGTATGCTTCACTGGATATAGTAATTCTCTGTAAAAATTGGAGCAAGAATAAAAAAAAGGAAAGAAGGCTCTTTGAGAAGAAGCTTGAGGCAAACATATAATCAAAAATTGGTGTCTTAATCCTCCCTTGATTAATGAAAATTGCATGAATACCTTAAGAAGATTCTTTCGATATTATGCTTTGGAAAAAGTCAAGTGATTTTATGTCTTTTGGCCAGTCATTAATTGGCTCAGAAATATCTTTGGACAGTGAAAAATATTTTAGGTACATGAACAAAAATTTTGGGATTTTCTTAGGCCTAGGAAGAAAGAATTAAAGAATGGGTCACGTTTATAGCAATTAACGGAAATTCAACTTTGAAGTCCTATCATTCAGTGCCCAGCAATTACAACTTAAACGTCAATTCGAAGAATGTCAGAGAAATTTCTCAAAGACAGTGTGAACAACTTCTACAGAATCGATGACAAAGCAAATGATGACTACTACAAGCGAAGCTACGAAGTTTCAGCCTCCTCAGCTGTGACGTCCTTAGAAATAACACATCTTTATAGGTTCTTGAAAGGATATAATTCCGATAGCACCTTAAAAGGAGTTATTCTCTATAGTCACCTTCAGTCAGCGTATGATACCTCAAAAGTACTGCGCATCGCGATGTTTCAAAGATAAAGTTTTATCCTACGAAACACCGGTGTTGCGCTTGTCTAAAACTGGGTCCAAATCCTAAAACAAATGCAACGAAATAATACTCTACATCAAAAAAAAAGAGGAAAGAAGAAAGCATTTCCTTCTCAATCCCGAGTACCTCACTCTCTTTTGTATCACTTTCCGTTACTTTAGGGGTCGTCCCCCTTTTGCATTACTCTTTGTCGCTTTAGGGGCCGCCCCCTATTGCATTCCTTTCTATCGCTTTAGGGGCTACCCCCTATTGCGTCCTTTGTTCGTTGCTTTAGGATTTCCTCCTATCGCAACCTTTCAAGTATTACATTCTAGAGATTGAGGATTCCACATCCAACTCTGTGGTGCTTGTTGACCTCATTTTTTATGAGGTCTTCTCTTCTTCTTTTAGTGCTTAGGATCTAGCCTTAGGCTTTTCCTTTGACTATCTTAGAGGATTAGAATTGGGACCCACCTTTTAGAAATTCAAACCACTTCTAAACTCCCCGCAAACTCCACAAACTTGATCGTAGACCCCTAATCACCTAGAGGGTTGAAATCGAATGTGGAAGTTTAAAGGATGAGTTCCTATGGGACTCTTTGGCCTTAGGATCGCCCAGGTGGCCCTGGTCCAGTGAAGGGTTGACTTACACACACACTACACCTACACACTACACTTTCACACACTTCCTAAAAACACACCCATACCCGACTTGACCTCCCGACTCATGTAGGTGATTCACATGGATGGTCCTTAACCCCTAAGCCCTTGGCTAAGAGGGTTAGGAACAACATAGTGAATGCCTCAAATGAGTCCCTTCATGGCTCATGTGGGCTTGATATGGCTTTATGGCTCAACAAAAATGATTTCATTCCACTTACATCCACCCAATCTTCAATTTTCCAAATTTTCAATTTTTGACCCCCGGGACCCTACACCTGCCAACCTACCCAAAGCCCTGAATAGCCCAAATTTCTCAAAAATTTCCAAATCACCCAAAATTCTCCAAAATCATTCCCAAACATTTCCACATCACTCAAATTGATCATCCATACCCAAAAATATCAAAAATTCCAAAAATACCTCCCGATACCCTCCAAATACCCAAAATACTCCTCCTAGCCAAAAAATCCAAAAATTCAGAAAATTCCCAGAAAATTCCAGAAAATCCCAAATATTCCCAATTTCATTTTGTTCAACTACACCATGGGCCAATTTTGTCAATTTACCCTACTTTTGTCAAAACCCCCAATTCGACCCATTTTAACCCTAAGTGAACCCAATGTCAAAACTAAACCTACCCAATTGACCCAAATTCTGGTCCAATTCAATTCTAAACTTCAATTCAACATCCCCAACACCAATCTAGACCAAATCCAAGCCCAATTTGATTGAAATTTGGATCCAATTTCACTTTTGGCCTTAAAGCCCAATTTGGACCCATGACCCAAACTTAGCCCAAACTCACCCAATTCAACTCCAATTAACCCCAAATCTTTTCTAAACCTTCCTTAACATCCCCATAAACAAAACACTAACATGATTTGCCCAAGATTTTGATCCAAACCCCACTCAAATTCAACCCAAAGCTAAAAGGCCCATTTTTGACCTAAACCCAAACCTAACCCAAATGAGCCCAAACCCCAAAATAAAAACCCATCAAAGCCAAAACCTCTTTTGAAACACTCCCATAAATATTTCCCAACATTAATTTTACATCAATTTCAACCCTAGCCCAACATTGGCCCAAGTTAGCCCAATTTGACCTACATAGGCCCACTTACCAATTAAACCCACCCAAATTCAAACCAATTCAAGTCCAAATCACACCAAATTGACTCCAAACCACTCATGACACATCCCTAAACCAAACTCAACAATTATTTGGCCCAACCTCTTTACAAAATTTCTATCCATAAATTCATTTTCAAACCTAAAAGCCCACTTCCCTAAACCTTCCTAAAAGCTCATTTCCACCAAATACAAAAGCCCAAATTTGGCCCTAAAGCCCACATGACATTTCCATTTGCCATCCATTTAATCAAAGCCATTCCCTAAGTTATAATTCCATCATCAAACAATTCCAAATCAAGCCCCATACAAATTCACATCAAAATATCAAAATTTTTCTTAAATCCATTTACATGAAATTGACTTGACTTTTCCCAAGCCAAAGGTGAGCCATGAAGCCATGCATGAGCCACATGGAAGCCATGAGAGCCTCTTTACATGTCACCATACCATATTGGGTAGGAAGGAGGGCCCCTTTCCTTAATCCCTAAAGCTCATTAGCCTTAATCATGATTCACCTAAACCTAAATTTAATCCAAATATATTTGGATGGAGACTTCTCCATGCCAAACCAGCTGATCCCTTTGATCCCCCACAGCACCCAAAGCCACCTTGAAGGGTACACCAAGCCCAAATGGGTGAGTTGACCCATTTAGACCCAAAAACTAGCCATGCCCCATTCTACTTTGGATCAAAGCCTTTACACTTGGCATTTGCCAATCGCTTGCACAAACACCCGACCCCGACCCACCCGACCCCGAGGGTGACCCTGCACTGCCGGCCGACCACCCCGTCGCCGGAAAACTCCATGGCCGAGAGGTCCAAGTCAATCCAAGCTTGGAATTCTCACCTGCCGAGCCGCCCCATGCCCGAGTGGCCATTGCGAATGTTCTTCACTTGCCATGAGCAGCTGATCCCCGCCCTCGACTCCCCCGGGAGGCCCTCCGACCCTGCCTATTTAAACTCCCCACCTCTCGGCCATGAAGAGGTGCTCGAACCGAACCATACCAAAACTCGCCAAAATCACTCCTCACTCCCCTCTAGACTTAGAGCAATTGATCCCCACTCGTTCTCCTGCTCTAATACCCATTGATTGAGCTCGATTTTGAAGCTCGATTCTCGAGCCGAACAGGACATTCCCGAATCCTTCACCAAAATCAAATTAAACTCACCTACACCTTCACCGAGCCAAGAGAAGAAGTTTTCCGGTGAAAGCCCCCTCTCCGAGCCACCCGAGTTGTTCCGGACTCAAAGGTTGTGATCGGCCTTGGTGGAAACTACACCTGAGCAATTCACCACATCCCGGGGCTTCATCCCTAGCCTCCTGCGAGCTCCAACGAACGTGCCAAACATCTCCGATCGAGGCTTCACCTCTCGGAGCAAAGGTATGAACTAATTCTTCATCCCGAGCCTCCGGAGATTCTCCATTTCAAATGCTTTAATTTCAATGCATGATAACCGTATAGATGTGTTCGTCTCTTCAAGACGAATCCATAGAAGCATAAGAACATGAAAATTCATTGAGTATCGAGTGAGATATTAGGGATTTAGTGTGGACGGCTCTCGGGTGAGGACACTTGGGGACGATGAACGGATGCGATCCATTTAATACACGCGCGGACGGACGGCCAGGATCGCGCCGGATGAGGAGACGGAACGATACGGCGGGCCCCGGGACGGCTGACTCAGATGGCGGCGCCCAATCACAGCGCGACACGTACCCCTTCGGAGCTGCCGATGTTTCGCTGGCGCCGCGTGGATAAGTAGAAAATTAGGGGTATTTTCTATTTATTTAATTCCCTAAACTTCAAAAATTCATAACTTTGTGTAGGAAAATCATAAAAATAAAATAAAAATACCCTCTTGCTCGAGTGAACGGAGGAGAATAATGTGGAAAAGAAATCATTTAATTTCATCAAGTATTTTATTTTTTATAATTTATTTACTCTCTGCATACATTTAATTCTCCATGCATTCATATAATTCACCATGGCATGAGACCATAGGGCTTTTGAAGCCTTCGAACTTGGGAACATTCCCTGAATTTTCCAAGGTCGGAGGCCACCTCTCGTGAAAAGTTATTTATTTTTCAAATGCATGTTGCTCGTTTTGAGTATTTTAATTCCAAAAATTAGCATGTTGTGAAATAAATTCTAGGAAAATTTGGTGATGTTCCTTATGACCGAGAGAACCCTAGGAAAAATAGGACTTGAGTTAGTCCACTCAAAATAACCCTAATTGGCTTAAACACTCAAAATAGGTCTCTAATTAATGAGAGTTAACCATAGATCAAATTGACTTGAAATCAATTCTCCACTGACATTTAGGATCAGAGGAACCCACCATAAAAGTTTGAAGTCAATTGGACTTGGTTAGCCCTATTAATTGGGTTGATTAAGCCATTTAGTCATTTTAAACTTTAAAAATTCATAACTTTCAAAATATCTTTCAAAAATTCACCAAATTGGTTTTGGAACCTCTCTGATATCAGGGGAATTTAAGAAAATTAAAATTTCAATTTTCTAAAAAAGTTGATTTTTAATATTATTTTAATATTTTTAATAATTAAAAAATAATAAAAATCACAAAAATAATAAAATTCACCAAAATGTCACATTTTGAATTTTAATCACTTAGGAACAAATCCCATATTTTTCTTAGGTCTATTTGGTGAGATATTAATTTTAAAGCTCTAGGGTAATTTTAAAATTAAAAAATGTATTTTCTAGCATTTTCACTAAAATAATCACAATAAATCATTGAAAAATCAGAAAATTGCAAAATTTGGTTCTCTGAAATCCTTGATATCAGAGAGATTTTTGAAAAACATAAAATTCATTTTTCAACATTTATTTTATTTTTAAATTAATTAACACTCCAGATCTTAAAATATTTATAATAAAAATAATATAATTCAAAAAATCACCAAAATTGGTCCAAGTGGTCCCCTGGTCATTAGGAATGTCCCCTAATTTTCTTAAGGACAGAAACTTTCCCTTGGTCATGTTATTAAATTTTCCTTGGAAATCTCTATTTTCTACCAAAAAATAATTATATAAATAAATTAAATACAGAAAAATCACATTTTCTCCTCTCATGTCTTTATTGACATATGAGTGAAGTCACATAAAAATTTCAAGTTCATTTGAGTTCAATTTAGTGAGTTATGAAATTATTAAGCTTAAAGGGTAAAGTGATAATTAAATTTCTTTTAATCCTTAATTAAAACTTTAGGTTTAATAATAAAATTAACAAGTAAAATATTTGATCCCAATCTGATTTGGATGATTGAAATTTAATAATTGAAGGGTAGAAACCCATTAAGCAATTTAAAATGATTAAACTTTAATTAAATAATTGATTAAATTTGGAAGAATAATAAAATTGGAATTATTAAAATAGGGATATTATTAGGAAGAGATTTATTCTTTAATTTAAAAAATCCCTAGATTAATCATTTCATTAATGTTTAATTCTTAATTAAAATGATAATTCAAATTTAAAACATTAAAAGACTTAATCATTAAACTAAAATTAAATTATTGAACTCTTTTAAAATTTTAATTAAAATTAAAATGAATAAAATTAAATTAAAAAATTAAATTAAATTAAATTAAATCAAATTAAAAATTAAATTAAAATTAAATCAAATTAAAAAATTAAATTAAAAAAAATTAAATTAAATTAAATAAATTAAATTAAATTAAATTAAATTAAAAATTAAATTAAATAAAATAAATTAAATTAAATTAAATTAAATTAAATCAAATTAAATTAAAAATTAAATTAAATCAAATTAATTTAATGTAACATCAAATCAAACTAAATTGAATTAAATTGAATTAAATTAAATTAAATTAAATTAAATTAAATTAAATTAAGTTGAATTAAATAACATCACCTAAGACATAAAGAAATAAGCCTAAAATAACTTGAACACTATTCCAAATTTAAACCCTTCAATTGAAATTAAGCTAAATCACAAACCATTTGAACACCAATTTACCCTCAAAAGCTTTAGTTATCATAACTCCTAAACGGAATATTAAATGAAATGTTACTTCACTTATAGGACATTCAAATATCCTAGTTCACTCGAGCAAGTTAACAAAACTTGAAAACCTCGGACGATCGATTCATTTACATAATTAAATTCATTTGGACTTAAAACAATCCTAAGAATATTGAAAAGATGTTTAAGATTCTTCTTAAGCACTTCCTCAATATGATAGGATATTTATAAGAACAATTGAACTTAATCGTCCTTTGATGAAGAAAATCGTCTTCAAACCAAAACACAAGGAACTTAGACGTCATAGGAAATGACTAGCCATAGGATTAGGAATTTGGTAGAAAACCATAACCCTTACCTTAGCTTTACCTAGGAACTTGCTTAAATATTCTAACTGTGTTTTAAGTGCAGCTTGGGATGACGGGAAGACCCTCCAGGTACGCTTTTATTTTATTGCGATTTACTTTACGGTAATTTATTTAATCGCATCGCACTTATTTTTCTTGCATGATAAAACAACTGTTGCATGAAAACCTACACCTTTAGGACAGAAACCGAAACCGAAACCAAAACTAAATTAAAAGACACTACAAGATAAAATTCACCTCCACAACATTTCAAAATATAAAAAACTCAAAATTTAATCACAAACAGAACAACAAAACTACAACCGCAACTAAATTAAAACGTCCCGTTGGATGATCGGGAATACCTCGGATGATGTAACCTACGTGTTGCTAACGGGATTTCCCACGGTCTAAATGAAAGTGTGGAACTCATTCGATTGAGTTTAGCAAATTCATCTAGACTAAGTGAATCCGATAAAAATAATGATGCCGAAGGATGGAACCGTGGGATCTTAACCGTGTCGTTATAATCAACTTTAAGATTTGTTTTAATTAAAACACAAAAAACACTTGGAAATTAAGACTTCTCTAAACCAAAACACTTTTCTCATCCCCCGATTTATGATTTCTAAAACTAAAACCTCTCGCAACAACAAGGAGCTCGGAGCATGGTGGGCGGCACGGCCATCGTCATCAAGCAAAACTTGAACCTACTTCAGCAAAACTTTCTTAGAATTAAATAACCAAGCCATAGGACTTCGAGGTAGTTTGCCTAGTGCAACATAAATCCTCAACTCTTCGTTAGGCATTTGCATGATCATATCATGCAGATTAAGCCCTCACCAGTCTTAGGATTCCGAGGTAGTCGTCCGATACGATATAAACCCTCACATCTTCGAGGCTATTTGTATGATTTTATCATATGAATATAAGCCCTAATTAATTAAAATTGGCAAGATTAAAACATTAAATAAACATTAGGACTTTCCTAAATTCAAGCCAAACAATAGGATAGTCGGGAGATTATCGAAGTTCACTTCGAATCCGTAATTTCTCCTACTTTTCTTCCTTTGAATTCCCAAAATAAAATGTTCCAAACTTGATCCATTCCCTATTGAGATTCAAAAATTCAATCCTTTGAAAACTTAAACTTTGAAATTCTTGAGAGCGGAATTATTGATTATTATCGAGAGTTTTCTTAGGTGATTCCCGTCACTTAAGATGTAATTAACTATAGGGGCTTGCCCTTATAGGGAATTTTAAAGAACCTGTGTAATATAAACCCCGTTTAATGTTTGCATATTAAGCGGGGAATTTGTCGGCTTATAAAATTGGTTCGCGGACCAAACGGATGTCACAAATCTTCTAGTTTATTTAACCGAGCCCCATCATCGAGCGGTATGTCTATCCTTAGGGATAGATACACGGTTTGTGATGCGGTGCTCGTTTATATAAACTATTTGGATGTGAGATCGGTTTGATTTCATATCTTAAAATATTCAAAATTTAAAATTATTTTCAAAATCAAATACTACTTTCTAAATTATGTATATATTTAAATTAAATTTAAAATTCGCCGACAACTTCTGTAGGCGACCCCTTTTTAAAAATACAACACTCAACTTAAAAATATGCCGACAGTGCTTTAGGGGCCGCCCCATATTGCATTCTTTGTTTGTTGCTTTAGGATCTCCTCCTATCGCAATCATTCAAGTATTAAATTCTGGAAGTTGAGGATTCCACATCCGATTCCATGTCACTTTAGGAGCCGTCCCCCTCTTACATACCTTTCCGGTGCTTTAGAGGCCGCCCTCTACTGCATCCTTGTCGTCACTTTAGGGGTCGTCCCCCGCTTACATACCTTTCCGGTGCTTTAGAGGCCGCCCTCTACTGCATTCTTGTCGTCGCTTTACGGGCCGCCCCCTATTACGCTCTTTGCCGTCGCTTTAGGGGCCGCCCCCTATTGCGCTCTTCGCCGTCGCTTTAGGGGCCGCCCCCTATGGTGCTCTTCGCCATCACTTTAGGGGTTGCCCCCTATGGCGCTCTTTGCCGTTGCTTTAGGGGCCGCCCCCTATTGCGCTCTTTGTCGTTCATCGCTTTAGGGGCCGCCTTCTATTGCGTTATTTATTCATCGCTTTAGGGGCCACCCCCTATTACGTTCTTTGCCGTCGCTTTAGGGGTCGCCACCTATCGCGTTCCTTGTCTGTCACTTTAGGGGCCGCCTCCTATTGCGTTCCTTGCCGTCGCTTTAGGGGCCGCCCCCTATTGGGTTCCTTGTCGTCACTTTAGGGGTCGCCCCTTATCGCGCTCTTTGCCATCGCTTTAGGGGCCACCCCCTATCACGTTCTTTTTCATCGCTTTAGGGGCCGTCCCCTATTGCATTCTTTTTCGTCACCTCTTAGGTTGGATGTAAGTCCATGCGCTTTCCTTCCTAATATGACACCCCTGCTACCTCTTGGGTTGGATGTGAATCCTTGCGCTTTCTTTCCCAACGTAGTAAGGTTTCCTAGGGTCGGTGCAGGGTTGTCTGATTCCTTTTCGTCTTTCCTTTTCTGTCATTTTTGGGTTGGATATGAGTCCTTGCGCTTTCCTTCCCAATGCCTTAAATTTTCTCGATCAGTCGTTGAGTTGGATGTGAGTCCTTGCGCTTTCCATCTCAACCCGGTTTTCTCACTTCTCTAAATTTCAAATTCTCACAAATTCAAATCCTAAAATTAAATTCAAAAACAAAATTCCAAACTTCAAATTCAAAACAAAATTTCAAACTAAAATTCAAGCGGAAACTTGGAATCAAATTCCTCATTCCCCTCTTCAAATCAAATCGGATCGGATTCCTTCAAAGCTTGGGAGCTTGAAATTCACAGCTCCAGCTGAAAGGTATTCCATCCTTCTTTTCCCCAGTGAGAGTCCCTGGATTTTAAGGTCTTTAACCAAACAATCCCCAGCAGAAACTCACTTGCTAAACTCTTCGTTCTATCTTGAGTTTTCACTCAGACAGTTGTGTTGGTCTTGTTGATCTCATCGGTCAACACCAATACGTGCAGTGTGCTTGCCCAGCACACCACACATATTGGGGGTCCATTTGGACCTCACTTTTGGCTGAGGTCTAGTATCTCTTTAGAATAGCCTAGGGTCTAGCCATAGGACTCTCTTGGTGACTTTATTAGAGGACTAGTCATGGAACCCTCCCCATAGAAATTCAAAACTCTTCTTGCTTCACTAGGGGTTTTCATATGCTTAAGGCCTGACCTCCACCTTTTGATAGGAAAAAGGCAAGCATAAGGAATCCTAGGGGAAGTCTCTTATAGCTAGTCAGACCTTAGGATTTGCCCTGAGGGAGGTCTGGACTTCACCACTCTCATGCACACATTCCCCGAAACCTTTGGAAACTCATGTAGATGGTTCTTCTCAACTCTTGGCATCAGGCTAGGGTTTGACTAGTACTAATACATAGAGGACCAAATCTTAGTGAACCTTGGTCCATAGCTCAATTCAAACCATCTCATGACATTCATCTCAAACTAAGCTTCAATTTTCCAAAATTTCAAACATTTGGCCATTGACCTCCTAAAATGCCCTAAATTACCCAAAATTCTTCAAATTCACCAAAATTCCCCAAAAAATCATTCCAAGATATTCCTCACCACTCAAATTGACCATCCATGACCAAAAATACTAAAATTTCCAAAAATACCCCTTAATACCCTCAAAATACCGAAAATACCCTTTTAGCCAAAAAATCCAAAAATTCCAAAAAATTCTCAAAAAAATTCTAGGAAATCCAAAAAATTCCCAATTTCATTTTGTTTAACTATACCATAAGCCAATTTTGTCAATTTAACCTAATTTAAATCAAACAACCCCAATTTGGCCTATGTAGCACAAATGTGCCCAAATTGAACCCAATCTTGACCCAATTGACCAAAATCTTTCCCAATTTCAATTCCAAACTTCAATTCGACATCCTCAATAAGGATCTAAACAAAATTCAAGCCCAATGTGACCCACATTTGAATCCAATTCCACTTGAAATCCAAAATCCCCAATTTTGCCAAAATAATCCAAAATCCCCTAAATAAACCCAATGTCAATCAATTCCTCCCAAATTTCAATCCCAAACTCTTTATAAAACCTCCTCAAACAGAATTTGATCATCAATTTTCCACAATTGGAACTCAAGTCTTACCCAAATCCATTTTGGACCAAATCCCCCAATTTTGACCCAAATTGAACAGATGTCCTAAATCCACCAAATTGACCCTCCAAACTTTGTCAAAACCATTTCATATCTTCATGAAAAATCTTTGAGACAACCATATCTACACTACTGTTGAAGACCTCTGGACCACATTCCCACTCAAACACAAGATAACTTGACCCAAATCCAATATGGTCCAAAATAATCAAAAAATCCTATCCATACCAAAATTGAACTTCCAAATGAGCTCAAAACCACTTTGTGTCTTCATGAAAGTTATTCATTACAATCATATGAACAATATTGATCAAGGCACTTGGGCTTTATTCAAGCTCTAACTGAAGTTAAGTCAACCCAAACCCAAATGAACCTAATTGAACTAATAATTCAAATCAAACCAAATTAAACCAAAATTAACCAAATTAACCTCATGACATCCATAATATATATATATATATATATATATATATATATATATATATATATATATATATATATATAATAAAAATAATAAAAATAATAAATAAAATAAAAAAAAAAGTATCTCTCCCTCATCTCTCCCTCACCTCTCCCTCACTTCTCCCCTCACCTCCTCCTTACCTTCACCATATCTCCACCTCACCTCCTCCTTACCTTCACCATATCCGCACCTCACCTCCTCCTTATCTCCCCCACTCCACAAAACTGTGAGCCCCTCCAACAAAATCCCTAACCATCCCATATTTACACACTTACTCACTCACTTCCTACTTTTACTCACTTCACACCATTTTCACTCACTCACTTCCTCTCCTAGCCGTGAGCCTCCCTTCTCTTTCTTCTCCTTCTTCAAAGCTATCCACACTTCACCACAACACCACCCAAATCCTCCTTGCCGTGTGCTCCATCAAGGGCTTCTCCAAGGTTTCTTCCATCACTCCCTCCAAGGCAAGGTAATCTTCTCCCCCTCTCTTTACTTTTGCTTTTGTTTCAAAATTTCTAAAAAAAAAAAAAAACAAAAATGGCATCATCATGTTTAGCTTAAAAATCTAAATCACACATACATGTATTTTCTTTAAAGTTCTTCTTCCTCTACATAGGTTTTCAAACATTATCTGTTAATGATCATTTCTTTTACAAATCTTCATGCTATTTAAATGTTTCCATGCTTAGGCTTAGGAATTACTTTTTATGTAAAGTTATTTAGCTATTTAGCTTTTTTAAATCTTTCCATGTTTAGCCTTAGGATTTCTTTTTCATGCAAATTATCTAATTAATTAGGTTAACTAGTTTAAATATTTACAAATCTACCACCTAGTTTTTATTATCTTGAAAAATAAAATTTAAAATTTAAAAAAATAATATATCATAAAGGAAATAAAATAAAAAAGAAAAGAGAAATAAACATAAGGATAACATAAAAATAAAACAAAAGAAAATGAAATAAAAATCTAAAATAAATAATGAATAATAAATGTAAAAAACATAAGTGATATAATAATTGTAAATTTAAATAAATTAAATAATATCTTTACTAATTTTTAACTAAAATAAACTATACTAAATTTAAAATAACTATATTAAATTTAACTACTAGAATAACTATACTAAATGTAAATAAAATTCAACTATACTAAATTTAATAACTTTACTAAATAAAATAACTACACTAAATTTAAATAATATAACTACACTATATTAAATTTAAATAAATACTACTAAAATATAAATAACTAAATGAATAATAATAATATATGAATGTAAATTAATAATAAAAAAATGTAAATAATAAAAAAATAATGTGATAAGAATAAAATAAATAACTATAAACTTAAATAGATAATGAAAATATAAGAAAATGATAATAATAATAACTAAAATAATAATTGTAAATATAAATAAATAACAAAAATAAGTAAATAAAAATGTCATTCCTTTTTAAAATAATATAAATGTAAATAAATAAATAAATAATAATTGTAATAGCTTTAAAGAAATGGTAATAACTTAAAATAAATAAAAGAATAATTGAGGAGAGAGAAAAGTGAAAAGCTTTATAATTAAATAAAAAATAATATAAATGATAAATAAATGATATAAATAATAAACTTAAATATACTTCTAAATAATAACAATAATAAATTAAAATTAAAATAACTTATAATTTATATATATTAAATGATAAGAATAAAAGGAATAGTAAAATAAATAATACACACACACACGAGACATATATATATATATACATAAATTGAAAATAATGTAAATAATGTAAATAAATAATAAATTAAATAAATTAGGTTAAATAAAATTAAACAATAATGTAAATAAATAGTTATTTAAATTAAATTAAATTAATTAAATTAAAATTAAATTAAATAATAATGTAAATAAATAATAAATTAAAATTAAATTAAATTAATTAAATTGAATTAAATAGAAATATAAATAATCAAATAAATAAAAGTAAATAATAATTGAAATAAATAAATATTAAGCAATCATAAAGAAATAACAATAAATAAATAACAACTAATTAAGTAAAGTAAATGATGATCAATTAATTAAATAAAAGAAATAAATAACAATCAAATAAAAGTAAATAAATCACAATGAATTAAATAAGATAATAAATTAAATAAATAATTTCAATTACAAATAAAAGATAATGACTTTAAATAACACATAGTAAAACTAACGACACATAAATAATAATTAACGATAATAACATAAAATGATAATACATAACAAAAGAAACAATAATAAGATAATAAATAACAATAATGACATATAAATAACATAATAATCACATACAATCACAACTATAATCACATCAACAATCATACACATTACACACATACAATCACAACAATCACAACATACAACAACAATCCCAACCACAATACAATACCAACACGATAACAATCAAACCTAGGATAGGCCTCCTGAGGCATGGTTTATTTTTTCCCTATATAAAGACCCCTAGGAAATCACAACTTGGTTTTAAAAAAAAAACATAATAAGAATACCCTTATGCTTAGTGAATGCATGGAGTAACCCAAATTTTACCCGATGTCCACATAACCTTCCCAATTCACATCCCAAACTCAAAAACCCTAGTTTCAAAACCTAACACAAACCAAATCTAAATACTAACCAAACCCAAACAAAAACTAAAACCACATCCAAACACAAACTCAAGCAAATCTTCCACAAATAAAATTACAAACTCTTTACAGCACTCTCATAAGTCCAAATCAAACTACCAATAGCCACCAATCCAAATCCAAACCACACCTAAACCCATCTACCCCAACCTACTCCGAACACCTGTGTTTATTAAGCATAAGGGTATTGGTAGGATGAGTTGTTAAGCAACATAATAAATCTAAATGAGCCCGAGACTTTTCACCAGGCTGTGAGAGGGAAGCATGGACCTGCATCCTTCTCTGACCTTTTGGATATCTCAGAGGTCTATTAAACTTAATATGTCTGTTTAACGAAACCATCCTCAATTAAATTAACAAAGTTCATTGAAACACAACATAGAAATTCACTTAGACATCACAGGACTTGGTAGAGAACCAGGATCTTTACATGGACATCATAAGATTGAGTAGTTACTGCTTGTTAGTCCTACTTCTTACTGTTTTCTGGCATGCTTTAATTTTTGCAAAATTATAAACACATACATGCAATGCAATACAAAAGTTTCAGGTGGTGGAACATGAAAACCCACCAGGTACATTTTTATTTTAATGCAATTTACTTACCTGTACTTTACTTTACTTCTATTGCATGTTAAAAAACAATGTCACCCTGCATGAAAACTGAAACCTTTAGGATAGTCAAAAAACTGAAACCCAAAACTAAATTAAAATTAACACAAGATAAAATTCACAGCCACAACATTTAAAAGATAAAATAACTCAAAATTTAATCATAAATAGAACGACAAAACTACAACTACAACTAAATTAAAACGTCTCATTGGATGATCGGGAATTCCTCTGATGATGTAACCCACATGTTGCTAATGTGATTTCCCACGGTTTAAATGAAAGTGTTGAACTCAATTAGTTGAGTTTAGCAAATTCATTTGGACTAAGTGAATCCGATGAAAATAACGGTGTCGGGATGACGGAACCGTGGAATCTTAATCAGTTTTGTTTAATCAACTTAAAGATTTGTTTTAATTAAAACATTAAAATATTTCAATTTTAAGACTTCTCTAAACCAAAACACTTCTCTCATCTCTTGATTATCATTTTCCAAAACTAAACCTCTACAACGACGTGGAGCACGGAGCACGACTTCGAGGGCAGCACGACCATCTTCAACAGCAAAACCTGTGTCGACATCAACAAAACCACTCCTTAGTCTAAATAATAAGCTATAGGACTTCGAGGTAGTCTGCCTAGTGCAACATAAATCCTCACTTGTTCTTTTAGGCTTTGGCACAAACTTGCTGTACAATATACGCCCTAACTCGCTTAGGATTCCGAGGTCGTTGTCCGATACGTCGTAAACCCTCCTATCTTTCAGGTTATTTTCATAATCGGGTGATCATGTGAATGTAATTTCTATAATTAATTAGCAGGATTAAAACTTAAATAAATTCATTTCTAAAATTTGAAGCCTAACATTAGGATAGTCTGATAGTCATCGAGATTCTCCTCGAGATCTGTGATGTCCCCTACCTCTCTTTTCTTTGACTCTGGAAATAACTGTTCTAATCTTGTGCCCTTTACCTATTGGAGTTTCCTACTATCACACTTCGTTGAAAACCCTACCTTTTGAATTCATGAAGATAAAAATCCTGATCTAAATCGAGAGTTCTCTCTGGTGATTTCGGTTATCTGAGAGGTAATCGACTATAGGGGCTTGCCTCTATAGGGAGCTTTAAAGACCCCAGATAAAAAAAATCCTATTTAATTCTTTTCGTATTAAATAGAGGAATCGGTCGGTCCACAAAAAGGTTCGCAGACCAGAACGGATGTCATGAATTTTGTGGTTTATTTGATCAAGCGATATTGTCAAGTAGGGTGTCTATTCTTCCGGATAGATGCGTTACTTGCGATATGATGCTCGTTCATTCAAACTGCTAAATGAATGAGATTCGTCCGTTCTCATAATTTCAAATTTAAAATTTTATTTTCATAAATCTATATACAAATGCATTAAATTAAATTTTAAGCATTTCAGCGGCCGACAACTTTATTTTTGCTCATTTTTGCTCCTTTTTCCTTTTTGAACACTTGTTTTATCATCTACATCCAAAAACATAAAAATACCTTTCAGTAAAGCATAATATCCTTAAGAATTGAATCATAAATAAGACATAAAAATAGTATTTTTTAAGTGGATCAAATTCCCCCAAACTTAAATGTTACTTGTCCTCAAGTAACCCTTTTAATTACATAAAATGTATAACATTTGGAATGAAGTTTAAATGTTTAAGATTCCCTGTAATTTTTGGTTTTATATATACTTTAGCAAATCATTAACAAAAATTTAATAATTAAGTTTAATTTTAAAAATTAAAGAATATTTAACTACCAAATTATAAGACTTCCAATTTTTCATTTATTTCAAGAATAATTGTGATTTATCATATTATGGTCACATAGAATTTTTACAAGAAAAAGATTTTCATAAAACATTTTTCTAGTAAAAATAATTGTACATAAAAATTAAGTTAAAAATGTAATTGGTTTTCTTTCTATAATATAATTCAAGTGAATCCAATTTTTTATTAAACATTTCCTTAAGCTTCTCCTCATATTTCTTTGCTCTTTTCTTCTTCTTTTTTTCTTTTTCCTTTTTTTTAAGGATATTTTTTAATCCTCCATTTTTTTTTGTGAGGATTACTATTTTTGGATAGCCTGTTAATGATTTTGAACTTCACTATCCTTAACTTTTATTTAAAAACTTATACATTTTTATTACTTAATAAATATGACATTCTTAATAAGTATTTTTCAAAAATTATTTCAATCTTTTCTTTTTCACGTAATAATCTTGATTCTTTAGTATTTCTAAAATACAATTCCCTTTACGATAAATAGAAAATTTCTTAATCTTATTATTCTTTAAGTTAAATAATTCTATTATTAAAATCAATCAAAATTATTGAAATTTTAGTTAAGTTTACTAAATTATTTATAAATTCAAAAATTTAAGTAATCTTAATTTGATTTTTCATTCCTTATGTTATGTTAATATTTTTTAAAGAAAATATTAGTTCATTAAGGACAAATAATATTTAAATTTGAAAAATGTTTTCCCTTCCCCCAAACTTCAGCTTTAGTATTAAAATGAATCATAAAATTTTCTAAAGCATGAGAGAACGAAATAAATAGGAATTTATCTAGGTACAATGATAATGTAGCAAGGAAAAACTCATTTTTACTCCTACACATGCTTTAATATGTATGTAACATAAATGATTAAGCATATATAGAAAAGTTTGCAGAGGAGGAGTTAATTTCTAAAATTTTTTTATTATAAAACATGCAAAATTACTAACTATTCATGAATACTAAACAGTAGGCTAAAACAGAAATAAACATTTATTATAGAAAATAAAAATTCATCCATATTTCTGTCTTTAATACATAACACATAAGATAATCTAAAATAGTCTCAACATAAAGTCTACACAAAGTTAATTAAACAAATCGACACTAACAAAAAACAATAAAATCAGACTCATCAGTACTGACAAACTAGAAATAAACTAAAAACAAAAACAACACATCTCAAGAGGTAAATCAAGCTACTAATCACTATCTGTAGCCTCTTCGTCGTCGTCACCAAAAGAAAATTCCACATCCTTTGGATCAACATACGATGAAAATCTAAGATAGGTAGGGAACTGAACATCATGATCACCCTTCAGGAATCTAACAAGAGGCTCAGAATACTCAGCATCATAATCACTCTTCCTTTGGGTGCACTCAGAAAGATGATCGATCTTCTTATCGATCGTATCTACTCTATAATGAGGTAGAAATAACTCATTCTACTGCTCCATAAATTTATCATACATGGATTCCTAGAAACTACATGGTGGCTCAGTAGCAGAAGTAGGAGGTCTAGAAGTAGAAGTTCTACCAGAAGTAGGTAATGAACTAGAAGGTGCAGTAGAACTCTTACCTCGAAGTCGATCATAGATACTGACACTTTCTCTTCCTATGGGCTTTATAGACTTGAGCTTTTACTCGAAAGCTCAACGAACTACTCCAACACTTTCACACAGAGAATAAATCAAAGATGGAAATCCAAGTCCAACGTAAGTGCTAGTAACGAGCAGCTGGCCTCTGCAGAATCATAAATGATACTCCCTACATCAATCGCCTTCCTCTCTTGTAGTAGTTGAGGATAGCTCGTCTTTGTAACCTCACTCAAATGATTGGATGGAAGGAGGCGAGCAGAAATAAAGTAATGACATGCCTTTGAAACACCATTAAGCTTAGAAGATGAGAAACTTACCTGTTTTCCATTCCGGATCTTCCAAGCTCCAGTACCATCAGTCAGGTAAGCAATAGTCATCTCTAAATCTCCCTCAGATGAAGATAATCCAGAGTAATAGCACTCGATGTTTGGCAGCAGGCTGTAGAAAATGTTGATACGCTCTGGAGTGAATCCTACTCCAACTTCTCTCACGAAGATCTCATACTCTTCAGCATCCACAAAATTTGCATAAAATTTCCTGACGACAGGGATAACAACAATAGCAGTAAAATAAGAGAATCGTTGCCAGTTGAGTGAAACGATCGTATCCTAAATCCTTCCTTCAGGATTGTAAAAACTTAGTTCCAAGATAAACTTTCTGGTCGTAGCAAAATCTTTGTACCGAAAATGTGCAGCAGCAGTGATAAACTTGCTACGATCAAAATTTTCTTGTTTCTTTCCTCGGTTAGATTTGGGTGTCATCTAAACGTGAAATAAAAATGCAAAATAAATTCAAAGGATCAAAGGAAATAAACTAATTTAAACTTTTCAAACTTAAAAGAGCTTATAAGTCCATGAATTTAACTCTAAAAATCAATTTCTTTTCAAAATTTTGGTTTTCTTCAAAGAGAGCAAAATCCATGGTGAAAATAAAAAAAATTGGTTTAGAATGTAGATCTAACCTTGGGATGAAGAAATCGAGTGATTTCAAGCTCAAAAACTTGAAAATTCAGCCTCAAATGCGATCTCCAGGGTCGATTTTTGCGAAAACAGGAAGAACAGGAAGCTTAGGCTTCAAAAATGGCGTCGGGGTGGTTTAAGAAGATGAAGTTTCGAGTTGAGGCCGAACCGACGCCTAGGCGTTGAATTCTGGCGCCTAGGCGCCAGACTCGCCTTTCAAAAAATTTGATTTAAATATTATATTTTCCACCAAAACATATCAAATTTGACCCCTAATTACTCATATGAGAGTATTAATCCAATTTATATCCTCCAAAAATTTCCAAAATCAATTTAAAATGATAACGTAGATCCACATTTAAAACACAAACTATAACCAAACTCTTCAATTCCAATTCATAATTTTCCTTCCAAACTCCATAAATTCCAGAACAAGACTATAACAAGGTTCATCATTCTGTAAACAACACAAACAACATAAATTCAATGCAAATTTTTAATCCAACAACACACATTGAATAATTAAGCAAACGCGCAAATTCAATATTCGATAAACTAGAACTTGACTCAATCACACCTCAAACTCACACAAGATCTATTCAGCACCGATTTTCAATTTCCATCTCTTTCGTAATGAAGTTTGCTAGGACCGCCGAGATAGAAAACCAACGCCCTTGGAAATTCCAAAGCTGTCTTTTCATCAATCCACTTGTTCTTCGCATACATTGCTTCTTGAGCGTCTTGATAGGCCACCATATGATCAAATTGAAGTTTCGTTTGCCATTCCAAATGTTTAATTTGATGATACATCTCGTGCAAACGATTCCCAATGCTTTGAAGTTTCGCTTCAATCTTTTCCAAACGACTAAATAACCTCTCCATACTAATTGCAATAAAACCATTAAAATAAGGTTGAGGATCTTTGGGGGATTTGTCTCGTACCTCATTTCCATGATTTCCTCTATCCATTGCTTCCAAACGCTTCTTAACTCCTCCAAAATGTATTGCTCTAGTCGAAATTAGGGTTTCTTGGTGATTGGGGACGATGGTAGCGCAATATTTAAATAGATTTCGTGTGAAAAACTGAAATTTTTCAGTCTTTCCATGATCAGTAACTGTGGCACATAGGCGCCGGATTATCGATATGCACTGGTTATTCTTGCGCTTATGCGCCGACTATTGGCTCCTAGGCGTCGGAACCATGATTGACTCCGTTTCGCATATCGTCTAAATTTACAAAGTTTCAGACTTCAAAATAGGTCTAATAAAAGGATGAGATCCACATACAAACAACGATTAGGATAAATTCAAATCACAAACAATCACAATGATAATAAATGGGTTACCTCCCATAAAGCGTTTGGTTTAATGTCGTTAGCCCGACCTAATCAATTGAATTAATTGGGAAGACTCAGTTCGTAAGCCTCTTTGTAATTTGGTTTCATTTCTCCTATATAAGGCTTCATTCTTAATCCGTTAACTTCAAATATTTTTCCATTTTTGGGATCTTTGATAGCCACAGCTTCATAAGAGTATACTTTCTCAATTTTAAATGGTCCCATCCATTTAGATCTTAATTTTGTAGGAAAAAGTTTTAATCGAGCATTAAATAATAACACTTCTTGTCTAGGCTCAAATATTTTCATTGAAATCATTTTGTCATGAAATTTCTTCATTCTTTCCTTATAAATCTTTGCATTTTCATAGGACTTGTTTCTTATCTCTTCCATTTCATTCAGTTGTAATAAATATTTCTCTCCTGCAGCATTCAAATTGTAATTGAACTCCTTTATTGCCCAGTAAGCTTTAGGTTCCAGTTCAACAGGTAAGTGACAATGTTTACCATAAATTAACTAATAAGGTTACATTCCGATAGGTGTCTTATAAGCTGTTATATAAGCCCATAATGCAGAATCAAGTCTATCAACCCATTCAGTTCTTTTAGGATTAACAGTTTTCTATAATATTCTTTTAATTTCTCAGTTTGATACTTCAACCAATTCACTTGTTTGTGGGTGATAAGTAGTTGCAATTCTATGTTTAATTCCGAATTTTTTCAGTAATGATTGAATTCTTACATTTCTGAAATGACTTCCCCCATCTGTGATAATTACACTGGGCATTCCAAATCTTGTAAAAATCATATTCTTTAAAAATTTTGAAACACTTTTGGAATTACAGTTAGGAAAAGCAACATCTTCGATCCACTTTGAAACATAATCAACTGCTAATAAAATATAAATCTTTTCAGATGATGGTACGAAAGGTCCCATAAAGTCTAAACTCTATACATCAAAAATTTCAATTTCTAATATATAGTTTAGCAGCGTTTCATCTTTTCTAGATATATTTCCCATTCTTTGACATTGATCAAAAGTTTTCACATAATGTCTAACATCTCTAGATAATGTATGCCAATAGAATCCATAATTTAAATTTTAAACGTAGTTTTATCCACTCCAAAGTGTCCTCCAAATTCAGAATCGTGATATTTTTGAATAATTGCAAAAGTTTCTTCATAAGGTGCTCATCTTCGAATCCTAGAATCTCTTCCTATTTTAAATAAATGAGGATCTTCCTAAATATATGATTTACAATCATTCTTGAATTTCTTAATATATTTGTTATTCAACCCATATGGTAAAATATTGCTAACCAAATAGTTAACTATATCTGCATACCAAGACATTTGTAATCCTTGAATAACATATAACTGTTCATTAGGGAATTACTCATTTATATTTTCTTCATAAATCTTTTCTTTATTATTTTTTATTCTTGATAAATGATCAGTAATTTGGTTGTCAGTTCCTTTTTTGTCCACTATTTTAAAATCAAATTCTTGTAAAAGTAAAACACATCTGATCAATCTAGGTTTAGCATCCTTTTTAGACATTAAATACTTAATAGCAGAATGATTAGTATGTACGATACATTTCGTCCCAAGAAGATATGGTCTAAATTTATCAATGGCATATACTATTGCTAAAAGCTCTTTTTCAGTAGTAGTGTAATTTATTTGAGTTTCATTTAGAGTTTTGTTAGCATAATATATAACTTTGAAAATTTTCTCATATTTTTGTCCCAATACATCTCCAATTGCATAATCACTTGCATCGCACATTAATTCAAAAAGTTTATCCAATCAGGTGCAACAATAATAGGTGCAGTGGTTAATTTTTCTTTTAAAATATTGAACGCATTCAGACAATCTTCATTAAATTTGAATTTAGATTCTTTTTCTAATAAATGGCAAAGAGGTTTAGAAATTTTAGAAAAATCTATTATATATCTTCTATAAAATCCAGCATGACCCAGAAAACTTCTCACATCAGTAAGGTAGTAGGTGGTTGAAGTTCAACAATAATTTTTACTTTTGCCTGATCAACTTCCATACCTATTTGTGAAATATTATGTCCAAGTACAATTTCTTCTATGATCATAAATTGACATTTTTCCCAGTTTAGAACCAAATTTATTTCTTCACATCTTATCAAAACTTTCATTATATTTTCCAAGAAAGATTCAAAAGAAGTTCCAAAAATTAAAAAATTATCCATAAATACTTCAACTCTTTTATCAATTAAATCACAGAATATTGACATCAGACATCTTTGAAAAGTTGAAGGTGCATTACATAAACCGAAAGACATTCTTCTAAAGGTAAATATTCCACAAGGACTTGTAAATGTTGTTTTCCTTGGTCCTTAGGAGAAACGGGTAATTGATGATAACCAGAATATCCATCCAGAAAATAGAAATATGAGTGTCCAGCTAATTTATCCAGCATCTAATCCAAGAAAGGTAAAGGAAAATGATCCTTTCTAGTGGCGTTGTTTAATTTTCTATAGTCAATGCAAATTCTCCATCCAGTAACTTGTCTTCTAGGAATTAATTCATTTTTTTCATTAACAATGACAGTTACTCCTCCTTTCTTCGGAAGACAATGAATAGGACTTACCCATTGACTATGCGAAATAGGATAAATAAGTCCAGTATCTAACCTTTTTAAAATCTCTTTTTTAACAACCTCTTTCATAATTGGGTTCAATCTTCTTTAAGGTTCAATAGTGGGTTTACAATTTTCTTCCATTAAAATCCTATGCATATAGATTGAAGGGCTTATTCTTTTTATATCTGCAATAGTCCAACCAAAAGCTTTCTTATAATTCTTCAGAACTCCTATCAATTTTTCTTCTTGATCTTTGCTTAGTTTTGAAGATATAATAATAGGTAAAGTTAATGAATTTCCAAGAAATGCATACTTTAAATGTGTAGGTAACATTTTTAATTCCAGTTTAGAGGCTTTTTCAATTGAGGGTAAAAGTATATCAATTTTAGTTGTGTCTAAAATTTCCCAATTTTCATGAATATAATGAGTTTATTCAGATAAATTTTCTTCATTTATTTCTTCAGTTTCTTCAGTTAATGACATATTATATATCACAGATTCATCATCTTTTTCTTCAGAAATAACCTTACATTTTTCTTGATAATGTTTTTCAATTATATAATAAAAAATATCCATCCGATAAAGATTTTTCTTTATCAGGATACCTCATTGATTTCAGAACATTAAATGTTATCTCTTGATCATTAACTCGCGTCGTTAATTCTCCTTTTTGTACATCAATCATAGCACGTCTAGTAGCTAGAAAAGGTCTCCAAAAAATAATAAGTATTTATTTATCTTCTTCCATATCCAGTATAATGAAATCCACAGGAAAGATAAATTTATCTACCTTAACAAGAACATCCTCTATAACTCCTTTAGGATAAGTGATAGATCGATCAGATAACTGAAGGGTTACAGTGGTGGGAGAAATCTCTCTTAAATCTAACCTTCGAAAGATTGAAAATGACATGAGATTAATACTTGCTCCTAAATCACATAAGGCTTTTCCACAAAATTTTTCTCCAATAGCACATGATATAGTGAAACTTCTAAGATCTTTAAGTTTCTGAGGTAGTTTCTTCTGAATTATTGCACTGCATTCTTCACTTAATGCAACAGTTTCATAAGCTTCAAATTTCCTTTTCTTGCTTAAAATTTCCTTCATAAATTTTGCATAGCTTAGCATTTGTTCCAAAGCTTTAGCAAATGGAAAGTTGATGGTATGTTTCTTAAAAATCTTAAAGAACTTAGAAAATTGATGGTCAAGCTTATGCTGTTTTAGTCTTTAAGGAAAAGTGGAGGTGGTCTTTCAACTTCCACTTCAATAGGAATTATAGTCTGATCTTTACTTGGAGAAAGAGTATCTTTAAGTTTTTCAATCTCTTTTACCTCTCTCTCTTTTTCAATTTCATTCTGAATTTTCTCATTTAATTCCTTTCCACTTCTAAGTTGTACAGCTTTTGCTTGTTCATGATCTTTCCCAGTTTCTTTAGGATTAAATTCGACGTTGCTAGGTAGTGTTTCTTGAGATCTGTAATTAATAAAATTAGTAATTTTACCCATCTGATTCTCAATATTATGAATAGCAGTGTTTTAACTTTGTAGCTGATTACTTAGTTGCAAGATCAATTCTTCTACAGATCACTTTTTCTGCTGATTGTTAAAACCAGGATGGTAAGTTGGTCCAAAGTTGGAATTTCCTTAATTGTTCCAATTTCTGGTTGGATTAATTTGATTATTACTCCATTGTTGATGTCCATTATTCCAATTAAAATTAGGATGATTTTTCCAACCTGAATTATAATAATTAAAATAACGGTTATTAGTTTTACTAGCAATAGGTTGCAAAGTTTCTATTGTTTGAGAATCATCATTATTTGCAGAATTATCATTACTTACATGCGACATGTTAATAGCAAAATTATCTAATTTCGTAGATATCGCAACCACTTGTGAAGCTAAAATAGAAAAGGCTTCATTATCTTGAATACTTGCCATTCTTTTAGGATTAACGTTTTAGAAGGCAATTAAAAATTATTATTAGCCATTTCTTCAATTAAAGTATAAGCTTTTTCAAATGTCTTAGCCATTAAAGCACCACCAGCAGCAACATCTATAATAGATCTAAGTGATCTAATAAGTCCATTATAAAATGTTTGAATAATTAACCAATCTAGTAAAGCATGATGAGGACATTTTCTCAATAGTTCTTTAAATCTTTCTCATGCTTCATAAATTGTTTCTCCATCAAATTGCATAAATGAAGTAATATCATTTCTTAATTTAGTAGTTTTAGAAGGAGGAAAATATTTAGCAAGGAATTTTTGTGCCATATTTGCCCAAGTTTTGTTAGAACAAGTTGCTAATGAATTAAGCCACATCTTTGCTTTATCATTTAAGGAAAAAGGAAAGAGTCTAAGCCTAATAACATCATTAGAAACATTATTATATTTAAAGGTAGAACAAAGTTCTAAGGAACTAGCAAGATGTAAATTTGGATCCTCATTTGGTGTTCCTCCAAATTGATTATTTTGAACCATTTGAATAATAAAAGCTTTAAGCTCCAAAGAATTAGCATCTACAGCTGGTATTTGAACACTAATATGAAGTTCATCAGCTGTAGGGTTTGCATAATCCCTTAATGGTTTATAAACATTTTGTTCATTTATTTCTATTGGATTTTGATTATTGTTATGTTAGTGAGCCATTTCCTGGTATTTTTGAATTTGTTTACCTTTTCTAATTATTTTAACTGTTCTTTCTAATTCAGAATCAAAAGGTAATAATTCTTCAGATCCAAAACTACGCATAAAAATAAATTAAAATCTTTTTGGTATTTTTTTTATTTTTATATTATTATTATTTTTTTGTATTATTTTAAAGAAATAAAAATGTATAAATTATATTTAATTTGAGAAATGTAAAAATTGTTTTTTTAACTTTCTTCCTTATCTTCCCCGGCAATGGCACCAAAAAAACTTGAACTGCAGTGACCCAACTTTTACTTATGTAAGAATTTATAAATTTATATTTAAATATTTATAATAATTATTGTAAAATTCACAATTTCAAACGCAAGTATACGTATCGTTTCAAGTAATGCAGGGCTCTATTGGAGTCTTGGTTATCGATCCCACATGAAAGATTATGATAAAATTAAAAAATAATTTAGATTTTTCAAATTAAAAGTAATTATTATTTTTCTTTCTTTTCAAAATTCAGATTTTAAATTTAATAAAATTTTTACTAAATGTAAGTAAGCAATAATTAAATAAAGATTAATGCAAGTATAAATAAAATAACTTTTTCCTTTTTAACTAATCCAAGATTTTTAGAATGATTATCAATTGTGGAGAACTTAGATTATGGTATTGTGCCAAATAGAAGCATTCCTATTCTTTACCTTCGCTCGATAGTAGAAAAGAACATTGGCTAATCTATTTATTGGTTCATGATGTTTTATTAGTAGAATGGGTTAATCTAGGCTCACACTACTAGATGTCCAAGGGTGGCTATGGTCGGCTCTACCAGTGACTGTTCCCTTTCTATAGACCAAATTATCAGAATTTAGTCTGTCACTCTAAAAACTAATTAATTCTACGCCAAATAAATATTATTGTCCTATTTATTTGCACTTCACCTTGAATAACCTGCTTAAAGCCTTCGATTACCCAAGGATTCATGAGATATCTACAAGTTAAGAACTCATCTCTGCTTAGGTCTCAGAATTCTTCAACAGGTTTTGATAATTTAAATGATCAGTTTAAAAAGTAAATTAAGATTAGGTATTAATATCATCACAATTTTTATAAATATTTTAAGTTAAGTTCTCGAACCAAATTCAATTATCTTATTATCTTTTCACAGTTGACAGAAGAAAGAAAACTAATTACTCAGAACACATTGAATTCACACAACAAAACATATTTATATAACTTTGAACTAAGTTACAAATACTTATCTGGAATGTTACTTCAAGTGATCTGCTAACTCCTACTGACTCCAATGTAAGGTACAAAACTTCAACAACAACAATACTTGAAACTCACACTTACAACTCAAGGAATTGAGTAGTAATACTCAAAATAAACTCACTAAATGTAAAATAAAGTGGCTCTCTAAAATGATTGGATGCTAGAGGGGGGTATATTGTGATAGAATGGCTATAGGGTGCTAAAAGGGGCACTTTTTTCTGTAGAATTGACTCCTACTTATAGAGATCCGAATTTGACTAGGGTTTGCTTAAGGCACCTCTTCAAAATTCGTCCAAATACAATATATCTTCTAGAAGGTAACTGTCGCGCCTAGGCGCCAGGATCTAGTGCCTACGTGCGGAGTTCGTGACCAGGTCTTCGCACCTCTTCACTTTGGATCGCACCTCTTCGCGATTAAAACCATTTTCCTGTGTCCAGATGCATTGTATCACATGTCCTATATATTAGGAGTAACTTCCAGTCTTCTAGAAGGTCTGATAACCGCTTAACACCTTCAAAATAACTACCCTAAGTCATCAAAAATATTACTTTTTTCTGTATCGAGCTGGTGCTTAGGCGCCAGATTCTAGCGCCAGACCTATAATTTTGACAACTTTGCTCTTTAAGCTCTGTTTTTGCTCCTTTTTCCTCCTTTTTCCTTCTAATACTCTTTTTTTATCATCTACATCCAAAACATAAAAATAACTTTCATTAAAGCATAATATTCTTAAGAATTGAATTATAAATAAGGCATAAAATTAGGCATTTCTTAAGTGGATCACTGTGCTACTGTGGCAACTACTCAGGTTGAATCCTCATTGGCTGCTTTCCTTTATCGACTGTTGCCACTACACCAGATCTTTTCTTGTATGCTTTAGCATGTTTTGTTTTCTCTGTCTTTTCTGCAAGTTTCATGTGCTTGATTTCTTCTTGTAAGATGCTGGTTTTGCTGAGTAGTTTCTCGAAAGACTTGATGGTGAGACCATTAAGCTTGAAGGCTACCAGAACGTGGATACTCTTAAGTAGTATCTTGATCGCTTGCTTTTATTATGGCTGAGGTTCACATTTCATGTTTAAGTTTCTCCACCTCAGAATGTAATTGATCAAAGTCTTGCCGGGCTTCTTCCGCTCAACTACGAGATCTCCTATGGTAACAAGATGTCGGGCACCAACGAATCTTTTCACGAATTTGTTTTCCATTTCTGCAAAAGTCTTTACTGATCCATTGGGAAGCTCGACATACCAATCAAACGCTATTCCTGACAGGCTATTGAAAGACTTACGGAACAACAGAGCCTCACTTTCTCCTGTGTTGCAACAATTAGCTATGTGCTGGCGAGGATTTCCTATCTCGTCGATCATCTTGAAAGTTGGAGGCACGAAGCTATTGGGGTAAGGCATGACACCAAACTCCTCTAGGTAGGGTCTACCCTTTGAAACTGATGCTCCACCTTAAGACTGAGCCAAGGCCTCCCGAACTTGATGTTCGACTATCTATTTAATGTCCTTTTTTGGCGTGTTCAGAGTTAGATTACTTCTCAGCGGCTTGTCTTCATTGTTTGAAGCGACTTCTCTTCTTTCATCGGTGATGTGTATGATTTTGGGGTTGAATAATCTCCGGAGACGCTGTGGCCCTTGACTGTGATTGTCCGTGAAGTGTAGCCATGGCGCTCATGGCGGCAGTCATTTCCTCTATTTTCTTCTCCAGGTGGCTAATATGTTCATCCCTTGTTAGGATGGTCCTCTGAAGCTCATCTGTGGTGTTCTCAACACTAAGAGCATCGCTCGCAGATGATGTCGACCGAGTTTCAACCATATTAATTTCCATGAATTCTTCATTCATGTAATCTGACAGGAAGTAATCCTCATCCTCAATATCAAACCCTCGTTGTTTGGCTAACTTAGAAATTTTTGCTCGGACCCTTCAAACTTTTTCATCAACTATTTCTTTTTAGCTAATTTTAAATCTGTAGGCTTCCCTGCACTGTCACTCTTTTCTGCAACTGATTCAGAAGCAACGACAACGGTGGCAACGGGAGTATCCAACTCATAATCAATTTTTTGGTGAACAGACCTTTTAGAAGGTACTGGTAACCACACTTTCTTCTTAAAAGTCGATGCCTTAAGACGAGTGTCTCAGCGGGGACATCGGGGTAACGAGGGGAATTGCGCTCCCTAGTGTGTAGACCATGTACAGAGGAGAATAATCCTCTCTCGTTCTTTCTCTTTCGAGGTTCCTTATGATCATCGGCAGCTGGTACTCTCGGACCCAGCCGGGACTTAACTGATATGCTTATAGTAGTATCATCTGTAGCAGCTACATCAACATGTTTTCCCAAATGGTGTTTGACGGAAACTCGAATGGGTCATTCCATTTTTATAATTTTATCCTTAATTTCAGGGGATATTGCACATCCCATCCTTTGAGAAGCTGGCGACAGAACAACCTGCTATTTCAGACAACTTTAGTAGAAGAGTGTGAGCTCGGGTGATAGGTGTGGGCTTCTCCCTCACCTTATTACGACTGTGTGGTGCTGGAAGTTTAGCGGTAATCCTATGGAGGCTTTCATCTCTAGTAGTGTGAGCTAACTGGTGGAACCTGCTACCTCGAAGAAGAGGAGAGGTATATGGTAAACCGAGTTCCTCCTGTTGATCAATCTCATCAATTACTGACAGATTTGCAACTTGTGTTCTGGCGGCCCTGCAAATCCTGCAGTTGTGGTTTCTTCTTTGAGATTTGGTTGGCAAGGGAGGTCTAGAACTTAAGTCAATCTCGAAGACTGACGGCAGGGCAAGAAAGGTATCATCAGAGTTATCTTCGCACAAAATTTCTTTCCCTTTGGTAGACGGAAAAGTAGGTGCAGTAACGACAAAGCCGGTGGCAGTAGAGGTGACAACTCTCCTTGGCACAAAGACGACTGGCCTGACGGGGGCATTGGTTACTTTCATCATCTTAATAGAAGGGAAATCTTCGTGGGAGTTCAGATCAAACTCAGTAGATGGTTCTTGAAATTCAGGAGTGGCAACTTTCACGATCACGAACTGGGATTTTCCGAGTACGACTGCAAACTCGCTGAAGCCAGTCCCAAACTAAATCATCGATGCTGCAAGATGGGCCTCACAGGAGGAGAGCAAGTTGCAAGAGAAAGTTAGTGTATGGGTTGACATCTTTAACTGTTTAAAGAAGTATTCTAAAGGTTAGTGAGGGCCAAAAAACTTGTCATCATAGTGCAAACACTACGAAAAACGTTGTTCGGTGTACTGGGGAAAATTTTATTTTATTCTGATATTTTATTATTTTTATTTCATTTTTAGGTTTTCACATGTTTGTTAAAAGGAATGTTAAGATTTAAGGAAGAGTGGGTCAATCTGCCGAAGACAGGATTGAACCAGGGAGATGAAAAAAGGAGGCAAAGTTTGGGACCCTGTCGGAGATCCCCTTCACAATGTAGATTGCCCTAGCAAACTTTTCTTGCAGACACACCTATTAAGGGTCCGATCCCACAAGATCAAAAGGAAAACCTAGAGGCTCCTGAACCCATCTGTTTTAGAGTGACCGAACAGACGGTCCTGAATCCAGAGGAGTTGATCACACTTTCCCAAGAAGAAATTGGTAAAGTATGTCAACGAAAGAATAATAATCTGGCTCATGAGGGACATGAGCACATTACCGATATAGGAATATATTATTTCCTAATCTCAATGAAGAGACAAACTAATCCCCAACAGAGTCGCCAGAAAACTGTCGGTCGTTAAATTTAGAAAGGTTGATATTTTTGAAAAGTTTTAGAATATAATTTCATAAAATAGAAAATTGATTTAATATATATATATATATATATATATATATATATATATATATATATATATATATATATATATATATATATATACATACATATATATATATATGGATTTTTGAAAATAACATTTTAATTTTGGCGGATGCGAAATCAAACCGATTTTATAAAAACATTAGCTTAGATAATCAAGCACTTCATCACAAGACATGTACCTATATCGGAGATTAGATACATGGCTTGAGGTGAGGCTTGATCAAATAAACTAAAGGATTCTTGACATCCGTTTGGTCTGTGAACCATTTTTTACCAACAATTTCCCCTATATAATATGAAGGGATTAGATAGGGTTTATATTAATATGGGGTCTTTATGTTTCCTATAAGGGTAAACCTCTATAGTTGATTACATCTTAGATAACTGAAGTTACATAAGAAAACTCTTAATATAAATCACGAAATATTTATATTCATGACTTCCAAAGGTAAGGTTTTCAAAGAAAAATGTGATAGTCATAAATCCAATAGGTGAATGGCTCAAGTTTTGGAACATTTCATTATATCAGAATCCAAAGGAAAGAAGGCTAGGAGAAGTACAATGATTTATGGAAAATCTTGATGTCTTCCCAAACTATCCTATGGTTTGGTTTTGATTTAGGATATTTATTTTGTGTTTCATTTTGTCAATTTTATTATTTAGGACTTACGTTCACTTGATACTGATCATGTGAATAGCCTGGAAGATATGAGTGTTTATGTCATACCCGATTACAACCGCGGAATCTTAAGTCGAGTTACGGCTTATGTTACACAACATGGTTATGCAAGGGCCTAAAGAAAAGGTGAGAATTTATGTTGTATTAAGCGGGCTACCTTGAAGTCCTATGCCTTATTTGTTTATTTCTAAGGAATTTTGCTGTTGAAGATGGCCGTGCTACCCACTGTGCATGCTCCAAGCTCCTCGTCGTAGCAGGTTTAGTTTACAGAAGTGGCAAATGAAGAGAGAGGAGAAGTGTCATGTTTTGAAAATATTTAAATTGAGGTATCTTAATATTTTTATTAGGGGAACATTAAAGTTGATTACAACAACACTGGTTAAGATCCCATAGTTCCATCATCCCGACATCATAATTTTCATCGAATTCACTTAGTCCAAATGAATTTACTAAACTAAACTTAATGAGTTCCATACTTTTATTTAGATAGTGGGAAACCCCATTAGCAATACATAGGTTACCTCCTCTGAGGAATTCCTGATCATCCAACGAGATGTTTTAATTTAGTCGCAATTGTGGTTTATATTTTGTTTGTGATTAAATTTTGAGTTGTTTTATATTTTGAATATTGTGCAGTGAATTTTATCTTATTTTTTATTTTTAATTTTTTATTCTGGTTTTGGTTTTATGGCTATCCTAAAAGGTTTCAGTTTTCATGCAGGGTGACATTGTTATTTAACATGCAAATTTGCAAGGAAAGAGAGTGTAGTAGAGTGCAGGTAAGTATATTGCAAAAAAAAATAAAAGCATACCTGGTAGGTCTTCCCGTCATCTCCACCTGAAACTTTAGTATTCTTGCAATAAACATTTATATTTTATAGGGAAGTAAAACCCTATGGATAGGTTCGTCACAGGTCTACCAAACTCTATGTCATAACCCGGTGAATTCTATTCACTTATTTGAGAGACATTTTCATTTAATAGATATGATAGATCCAGTTGTCCTACAAGGTGTCCAGAAGACTTGGGAAAAGATCCAGAAGAGACCCAGATATCTCACAATACTTTTGAACTTCCTTGAGGTCCTTTTGGACTTATCATAGTTATTAAATGATTTATCTGTTTCATACCCTTATGCTCAGTGAGCCATTATTTTAGTTATCCCGAAAGACGGGGTAATTATCATTTGGTGCTTTACTTAGGAATTATGCGAGTTGGCCTTTAGAGGCAAAATTAACTTATGGAAGAATTCATCAAATTTTGATGGACTTTTAATGTTACAAAGGTAGTTTAAAATTAATTATGTTTTAATTTCTAATTCTTGTTAGTTAATTCCTTTGATTAAACCTAGCTCACTACTATGCCCTTACGATTTTAGTGGACATTTTTATGTCTTTAGAAAAGGAAATTTTATAACTTTCATGATTATGATTCTTATCAAAATATTGATTTATCATTTAAACATCAAATGAAGGGGTATTAAATTAGTGGAATATTAACTCCCAAAATCAACCCCTAACTTTAAGGCTCTCTTTTAATTTGATTTTCTTCCAAATTATGATAATTAAGCAAATTTAAATATTTAATTTTAATGTGACAAGATTGCAGTGGGTTTTTACCATTTATCCCTTAATGTTTCAATCATCCAATCATAATAATTAAGGTCATTTATTGCCCTTTCCCATTTTGATTAAGCCTATATATTGATTAAGGCTAAGTTTTCCAAAATTACAATTTTACCGCTAAAGGCCTTTATCACTTCATAATTCATTAAAGTTAGCTCAAATGACTTTGACATTTTTATGTGACCTCACTTATGGGTTAATTTAAATATTAGAGAAGAAAATGTGATTTTTTTTATATTTAAATTTAATATGTATTCATTTTAATGCAAAAGTAGAGGTTTTCAATGAAAATTCAATAACTTGTCCAAAACATAGCATAAAACTTTTGAAATTTTTTTTGGAGGTAGACCTAGACTAGAGGACCACTTAGACCACATTTCATAATTTTTTTAGTCTTAATATAATTATTAGAATTATTTTAAGTTTTGGAGTTTTAATTAATTATAAAATATTTTAAAGGTTAAAAATTTAGTTTTATCTTTTACTTATGTATCTTTGACGTCAAGGAACATAGAGAAACAAATTTTATAGATTTTAAATTTCTTCTTAATTATTAGAATTATTTTTGTGGGAAATTAAGGAAATTCATTTTTACCCTTTTAAATATTAATTTAAGCCTTCAAAAATTGAGATTTTGATTTTAAGGCTTAGGAAAATTATGGGGATGGTTCCTAAGTAATTAGGAGAGCAAATGTGATAATTTGGAGTTTTTTAATATTTTAGTGATTTTTATTATTATTTAATTATTAAAATATTTAAATTATGATTAAAAATAAAAATTTTGTAAAAATTCCAATTTTAATTTTATAAACTCCCGGTAATCACAGAGAACTCCCAAAACTAATTTTACAATTTTTTGAGTTATATTTTAATTATTAAAATTAGTATAATATTCAAAATTATTTTTTCACTTAGCAAATTTATTTAGGTGGCAAAATGAACTCCAAATGCCAATAAATTATTATGGGGAGTTCTTTGACCTTTAAAGTATAGTGGAGAATTATTTTTTGGTTATTTTCATATTTAATGAACTCCAATTAATTTAAATTCAATTTTAAACCAAGTTGATGATTAGGTCATTTCTTAATGATTTAACCCATGAGAATTTTATCCTTGGGTCCTCTAGTCATAAGGGACCTACAAAATTTACTTTGCATTTTTCTGATCATTATTTTTTTTATTAAAATTTTTATACCAAAACTGGCATAATAACTTATAAAATAGATATCTCCTCATAGAGATCTCTCCTAACCAAAGAAAAATCAGGTAAGGTCCCTTATAATAGATAAAACAAGACCACCAAAGCTCAAGCCATGGTGAAATGTCTACCTTTATGGAGAATTAAAATACTACATATAGTATTTAATTTATTAAAAATAAAATATTTATCAAATAAATTTCAAACAATTCCACATTATTCTCCTCTGTTTACTGAGCAAGAGGGTATTTTTCTTTTATTTTTATGATTTTCCTAAGCCAAGATATGAATTTTTAAATTTCTAGTAATTTAATTAATTCAATCATCCCCTATTTTTCCACTTAAACATGCAACGCTGACTGGATCCTCGAAAACTCTGAAAGACCATGCGGAGCACTCCTATTTGACGCCGCCATCTGACTAGATGTCCATGCAGCTGCGCTTTATGTATCTGTTCTCCGTCCGACTCCATCCTGGCTGTCCAAACATTACACGCTCGATCCAATGAAACTCCTTCATCGTCTTCAACTGGTGTAACCTGTGACTCATCCACTTTCTAGACCTAAGATCTTAAGCTATACTCAGCCAAATCACATGGGGTTTATATCTAGAGCTTCATCTAGCCTAGATGAACCTATCCATACAGTTTATACGACATGAAATACAGTGTACAATTATGGAGGAAGAAGAAAAGCTTGGGAGGATGAGTGAGTTCAATACCTTTGCCAGAGAGGGGAGGCCTCAATCTGATTATTGTGGCAGCTTCGATTGGTCCCAACGAACCTCCAGATGGAGCATTTTTCCCTGGGGAATTGTCTGAACCCAAACTCGACCAGACCCGATTTCAGGTGTTGATCAAAGTCTGGTGCTGAGGCTTTCTGTGATGGGGCTTTGATAGGGAATCTTCTTCTTTCACTGCTGTGAAGGTGTGGGTGCAGTTAATTGAACGTTGGTGCACTGTAGAGCAATGACAAAACTTATCCTAGTTTTCAGCCAAGTTTGAGCTTTGAAATTGAGCTCTAGTAGTGGGAATCAGAGGGGAAATGTGGCCGGAATGATCTTAGGGAGGTTTGGAGCAGCTAAGGTGAAGTTTTGGTAGAGTTTGGTTAGGAAAATTTCAGCACCTTGATTTTGGCTGTGAGGGGTAGTTTTTATAGCCACGGCCAATTGGCTGAGCTAAGGGCCTGGCTTTGGTTGTATTCAACTGCTTAGGTGGAGGGCATATCAGCTCCAATGGCCAATCAGTGCTGGACAGCTTGGGAGGTGAGTTTGGGTTCAATTGGAGAGGGGGTGGCTTACAATTTTGGCATTTTCCGGCCACTAAGCCGGCCGACCAGGCCAGAGGAGGTGGCTAGTGGTCAGGTGGTCAGGTGGGCAAGCCTTCAAGTGCCATGAGTTTAAATGGTGAAGGGATTATTGCAAATATCCCTTGATTTAGCCATTTATGGGAGGAGATCCCTTAATTTGGGGGACCTTCGGTCCATGGCTAAAGTATATTGGGCTAGGTCAGTCTAAGGTGGTTCCTAGGGGTCACTTGGTGAACCTAGGTTGGTCACATTTGGGATGATTTGCTCACATTGGGCTATAAGTTAAATTTAGGTTATTTGGGTTCAAGTTGGGCTAGTTTTGGTTTGATCTTGGGTTAGACCCAAATGATTGAGAAATCTTGTGTATATGATTGTCATAAGTGGTTTAGAGAAGGATTGGAGTGGTGTTGAATTGATTTGGTAGGTCAATTTGGCTTGGTTTAGCGTTTTGGTCAATTTGGGGAAAGTTGGCTAAGCTTGGGTTTAGGTTGCGCTAAAGCAGAATTTAGGCCCAATTGAAGGTTCCAAATGGGCTAGGCGGATTCCATAAAGAGTTCCCAACATCAATTAGGTGGCAATTTTGGGAGTAGGGCAATCAATTTGGGAGATTTTGGGCATATGGCATATTTGGGTCAAAATTGAGTATTTTGGATTTCAAGTCGATTTGGGTGAGACTTAGGCTCAAATTTGGGGCAATTGATGGTTAAATTCAGTTTAGGGGAGTGTTATGAATGGTTTAGAATTCAAATTGGAGAGAAATTGATTGGCATTAGGTCAATTTGGGGGATTTTGGTCACTTAGGCAAAATTGGGGATTTTGGATTTCAAGTGAAATTGAACTTAAATGTGGGCCAAATTGGGCTTGGATTTTGTTTATATTCACATTGGAGATGTTGAATTAAATTTTTGAATTGAAATTGGGCAAGATTGGGGTTAATTGGGTAGATATTGGGTTTAATTTGGGCACTTTTGGGTTAAATGGGTCAAATTGGTGGTTTTGGTTAAATTTGTCTAAATTGGCCAAATTGAGTGATGTGGCATTTGAGACTAATGAAGTTGGGAATATTTGGGAGGTTTTGTAAATTTGTGGGAATTTTTTGAATTTTTGAAATTTTGGGCTATGAGGGGCATTTTGGTCATTTTGGGGATTTTTTTGGCAAATTTGGCAAATTTTGGATAATTTTGGATAATTTTAGTGGTAGGAAGCATTTTGGAATGAATTTTGAAGAATAATGGGTAATTTTAGTGATTTTGGAAAATTTGAGAAATCTTAGGGTTTTGAGGGTATTTTGGGTTTTAAGGGTATTTTAGGGCAAAGGGGTTAGAAATTTGAGATCTTTGGAAAAATTGGGATTGGTTGAAAGTGAGTAATATGTCATTTTTTAGGTTGAGTCGTGGACCAAGGGTCACCCACATTTGTTCCTCTATGTGTTTGTACTAGCCAAACCCTAGCCCGAGGCTGATGGGCTTGGAAAAACCACTTACACGAGATTCCAAAGAGTTAAGAGATCAAAGGTTATGTGCCTTGTTTAGGGTTTGTGACTGTGTGGTGTAAGTGTGGTGTAAGCTACATACCTCCCAGGGTATATCCTAAGGTCTGACCACCTATACGAGAAATTTTCGGACCCAGAAAAATTTTTGCACTGGCGCTGCCGGCGCGAATGGGCGTCGCCGACGCCCAAATCCAGAGACTTTGGCCAATTTAAAAAAATAGAGCGCCGCCAGCGCCTGAATACATAAAAAGGCCAAAACCCATTTATTTCGTGATTTTGACCTAGGGAACCGCAATTTTTTCCATTGCTTTTGTCTTCCTCCTTAATTTTCGCGACTTTGAAGACCTAGGGCTTGTGAGATCTTGGATTTGAAGTGATTTGAAGGCTATTCGAGACCAGATCTACACTTCTCTTGGTAAGATCTTCAATTTAAGTTAATTTTTTTTTATTTTCACCATACGAATCTCTCACATTGCTTCGATTGGAATTTCAAGATTTTTGAAGAAATTTTGGGATTTCCTATGATGAAATTTTCTCTTACTTGTTTAGAATAGTATTTGGAGTTTGTTACACTGTGGATTTGTAATTTATTAGAATTTTCTTGCAATTTTTAGAAATTTGAATGGCTCCAAGGATGAGTAAACGGAAGAGAAAATTTGATTATGATGAAGAAAGATTTGTCAATGTCAAATTGCAATTTCGTTTTAATTCTTACCTTTACAATAATAAGTGTATTCAGGATTGAGCTTTTGACAATCCTAGTGGATCTGTTGAATAGTTAATTGTCGAGCGAAAATGGTAGAGATTTTTTTATTGTATCGTTAATGCTGTTTTGGGTGTTGTTAGAGAGTTTTATGCAAATGTGCCCTATAATGAGACAGAATATTTGCTAGTTAGAGGAAAAATGGTTAAATTTACCCCTCAGCGTATCGATGCATTTTATCAGACTTGGAAACATTTTGTTTGAGAATATGAAAATTTTGATATCTGAGAGGCAAATATGAAGGAAGTGATTGCTTTTCTGACAGACGAAAGAGGGGAATGGAAAGTGAGTCAAAAACATATGATTAACTTCCCTGCTTCCAAGTTAAATGTTGGATATAATGTTTGGTACTATTTTAACTCTGCAAGATTGTTACCTTCTTATCACCACAGTGAAGTTACAAGGGATAGAGCAATTCTGAACTACTGTATTTAAAATATGAAGATGATAGATATTGGAGCTATTCAAGAACATTCAGTTTATTGCTAGAGGAGAGACCATTGGAGGATTAGGACATCGTGCCCTAGTTCATGCTCTGTGTGTACAGTCTAGAGTAGAGTTCAACAGTTCTGAAGACGTAGCTATACCACTGAGACCCATTACAAAGACTATCATTCGTACTTATGAGTCTCATGTGGGAGCACGAGATGAGAGTATGAGTACTGATATTCTTGCTACGAGTTATGACATTCCATCTACATCTGAGCCCCTTACTTTGTCCGATATTATGGAGTAGCTGAGATTACAGAGTGCTAGTTTGGATAGACTCCATGGTATGAACGATGTGTTTGAGGCTAGAAGTGATGTGAATGAAGATTATATGAGAAGAAGAGTTGAGTTTGATATTGCCTATCATGACGCCCAGGTCAGGTTTATGAGGGGGGAGGATGTGATATTCCATACATGCCCCAGCTATACACCGTATGGACCTGATTCTGCTGACCCTGCTGATGAACCTAGTGATGAAGATTGGTAGTTTGTCCATTTTTATTTCTGTTTTTCTTATTGTGTTCTGTTTTATTGTGATGTAGCAGTTATTTACTTTCCATGTGATGTGTAAACCTATTGATGTACTGTTATGTTGTAATGAAAAATTGAAATTGTTAAATGAACTGTGTAGTGTTGTGATAGTTTGTTTAGTAATTGTGGTGTTTTGTTGGATGCTTAGATGTTTAATGTTAATATCTCTTTACCCTACAAATGTTTAAAGATTTTATATCACAGTTACTAACTGTTTCACGCCTGCTAGCTGTAAATTTTGATTAATACCAGATAACTTTTGAAGATTTCAAGATCCAAACACAAAAAAGGTTAGTTTCTTTTACTCTCTACTGTTTCAAATTTATTGAAAAATTTATGTTTGAGGGAGGGTAGAAAAATATTAACTCTTATTTGTTTTAAATTATTATATTTTCAAAAATTATTAGCATAACTTCTGGCAGTTGAACCTCACTTTAGATAACTAAAACTTTTTATTTCAGTTGAATATTATGGAAGAATTGGATGAAATTTTTTAGTAATAAAGGTTAATTTTATAGGTGAAAGATATTTGGTATGAAAGGATTTGATTATAGTTAACTATTTAAAGTAAAGAAAACTGTATTTTTGAAATGTTAAGAGACTTAAAGTATTATGTGTTAAGAAGAGATTGTGACTTTATGATGAATAATAAAGCTCATACCTAATTATATAGTACATAGGTGTTTCAAGTTTGAACTTTAGAAAGAGGAGAGTGAAGCTCAAAATCATTAAAGGCTATTCAGATATAGTAATCCACATTAAAAAAAAGGAGAAAAAGAAAAGAAAAGAAATGAAGGATTGAAAAACAATCCCAAAAAGAAAGTAAGAAAGAAGAAAAAGAAAAGAAAAATATTTATGAGGAGAAGCTTGAGGAGATGCCTAATCGAAAATTGGCTTCACTTGAGTCACCCTAAAGGGAAATCTTGATTTCATTTCCGAATTTATATTTAAAGTATTGGCCTACATTCTGATGAAGTTTACATGAACTCCTTTTTCACATAGTCTTTTAAGGCACTTTTAATGTGACAAATTATGGTTTATCTTGAAATAAATAGAAGACTAGAACCCTTAGACTTGATTGCTGAATATTCTTATACTCGTAGTGTTGACTCGAGATTACTCGAATTTCTTACTAAAAGTCTTACCAATATATTCTTTCAAATGAAAAATTTTAGTGTCCTACAGGTGAAAAGAACATTGCCTTGAGTTATATTTTTATGTAGTAAAAGGATTACTTGAGGAAAAGTAATAGTTAAGTTTGGGGGATTTTGATGCACCAAAAATATATATTATTTTTGCTAAATAATTTTACCCTTTTTTTGTGATATTACACTTTAAAGAATGGTATTTTTCATGATTTGTTGCAGGTATGATGGATTTAGGTGATTGGAGCAAAAAGAAGCGAAAAGGAATAAATTCGGAGCAAAAATGAGCAAAATGGAGAAAAACAGCTTTTGGTGTCGCCGGCGCCATTTTCCCGAGAGCTCCAGATTTAATCGGGCGATAGAGCACCGCCGGCGCCCAATGTTGATGCAATTTAAATTTGAAGAGTTTTGGTGACTTTTTGAAGGGATGCTTAAGAAAACTCTTGGGATTTCATTTCTAACATATAAGTAACTGTTTTTGGATGAATATTGAGAGGGGAGAAAGTGGTGGTAGTGAGAGTATTAGTGTGTTGAGTGTTAGGGTTTGTAAAAGAAGAGTGTAGAAGTGAGGATTTGAGAGGGATTCTTCTCTAATGAGTGAAGGAGAACGAGTAAAGTGAGAGATTGCTTCTTTCTTTCCAGTCTAAAGAGGGAATTGAGTGTTGTAAAGAAGAGAGAAAAGGATTCAAAGGAACTTCAAGGGATTTGCTTGGGGAAGAGAAAGAGATAAGTTGTATTTACTTTTGTGGTTTGTATGATTTTTCTTATATATATATAAAATCCATGTTTTATTGTATCTTCTTTATGAATTTTGAGTAGTCTCCTTTGTCTTTCTTCTTGCATAGAGATGTGATGATGTGGATTTGAAGTGCTTTTAAAGTATTGAAGAAATTGTGATGGTTTTTCATTTCAAACTTAATTTACTTTTCAATCTAGCCAATTGTATTGTTAAAATCTGTTGTTGAACATTAACTCTGAAAGGATTTAGTGTCCTACAACAATAATGAAGAGTCCATTCAATGTCCATGGATGAATTGCGTAGTTCATGGGAATTGAGTGCAAATAAATAGAGAAATGTGTTTTGATGCACTTCAAATTGGAGGTTTCAGGGTGACAGGCTGAGATCCCTAATTTGGTCCTAAGATTAGTTACTAAACTCGAAGGTTAGCCTTTAGATGAAGGGTGAGTGGGAGCTCCGTAGTGACAGCCGGTATCCTCCCAGCCTAGCTTTAGATTTAGTGACTAAACTTAGGATATGTCAATGTTCTTTTCATGCTTGGAAGAGGGGGTACTCTTTTAAGGATAAAGAAAGATTTATGCTCCTATTTGGCACAACATAATAAATAATCATTCTACATCATTCACAAATCATATACTCGTTGCAAGAGGAAAGATAATTTTCATATATATTAAAACCTTTCATATACGAGCTTAGTGTGTGTGTGTGTGTGTTAATTAATTCTGTTTTAAAGATATTAGTAGTAATTATAGTTTGCTTAATTGTTACTATTTTCTGCATCTTGTTAGTAGAGGTAAACTTAAAATTTAATTACTATTTGAGTATTGGATTTCATTAATACGCTATTTATTGTAAGGAACATGCCTTCCATGTGGGATCGATAACTAGGACTCCATTAGAGCCCTGTATTACTTGATACGATACGTATACTTGCGTTGAATTTTAGACTTTACAAAATCAGTATAAATATATAAATTAAGGTTCATAAGTTCTTGCATTATAAAAAGTCAGCATCAGTCCCCACCGAGACACCCCGTCCCAAATCATCGACTCTCAAGAGGAAAGTGTTGTTACCGAAGGTCATTGCACAAGTACACACCGAGAGGTCTATGGATCACAAAATGGATCATGAGTCTGACATTCCTGTTGCCAGTGCCGTCATCACTTCAAAGTAAGTTGCAGAAAGAAGTGACAGTCGAGGGAGACCTACAGATCTGAGGGTAACTAGACAGAAAGCATTTGATGATAAAGTTTGAAGCTCTGAGCAGAAATTTCAGAATTAGAAAGAGAACGAGGACTGTATTTTGAACTTAAAGATTACAACCTGTCAGTTTACATGTAATAAGAGTTCACGAAGATTAATGTCGTCAAGACTAGGTCCACATCATCTGCGCACAATGCTTCTATTGAGGAGAACGCTGCAGATGAGCTTCAAAGGGCCATTTTGACAAGAGATGAACAAATCAATTGTCTGGAGAAGAGGATGGAGGAAATGAGCACTATCATGATTGTCATTGCCACACTACACGGACAGTCAAAGTCACAACCAATGGCATCTGCAGAAGTTATCCTGCCTGAAATTATACACGTCACTGACGAAAGAGGAGAAGTCGCTTCTGCTAAAGAAGACGAACCTCCAAAGATGGACTTAGCTCAGAGTCCACCGGAAAAGGATATCAAGCAATTGATTGAGCAACAAGTTTGGGAGGCCTTGGCTCAGTCTAAAGGTGGGGCATCAGTTTCAAGGGGTAGACGCTATCTGGAGGAATTCGATGTCATGCCATAACTCAAAAGCTTTGTGCCCCAAACTTTTAAGATGTTTGATGGGACGGGAAATCCTCATCTGTACATAGCACACTTCAGAGTCAGTTGTTACAACATAGGAGGAAGTGAAGCATTATTGTTCTGATAGTTCATTAGTAGCTTGTCAGGGATAGCTTTTAATTGGTATGCAAAGATACCCAATGGACTAGTGAAGTCATTTGCAGAAATGAAGGACATGTTTGTGAAGAGATTCACCATTACGCAGCACCATTTCACTATAAGAGATCTCGTAGTGGAATGGCAGAAACCAGACGAGACTCTAGTTGATTACATTCTGAGATAGAGAATCCTTAGCATGAAATGTGAGCCTCATCTACAATAACAACACGTGATCAAGATACTGCTCAAGAGTATCCATGGTCAGGTGGGTTTCATGCTTAAGGGTCTTACTATTAAGTCCTTCGAGAAGTTACTCAGTAAGGCCAGCAGTTTACAAGAGAAAGTAAAGCATATGGAGTTGACAGAAAAAGCAGAGAAAACTAGACTGGTCAGCATATGAGAAGAGGTCTGGTGTAGTGGCAACGATCGAAAAAGAGAAACAACTGGTGAGGATTCAGGCTGACCAGTCATCGCAACAGCATAGTCTGTTGCCTCGGTACAATCAGAAGTACATTCAGTCTCAGCAGTATGGTCAGCCTCGTTCAAAGCAGAGTAGTTAGTCTAATCAGCAGTAAAGGTCAAACAGGACTGATGGATGACAGGTTCCAACGATTTCCGAATGGCTATGTAGGAACTACTCCTTTAAGGATGATGCTTTAGCGGAGATGTTCAGATTTTTAGCATTTTAAAAATTTATAGCTTTGTTTTAGAAAATTAAAAAAATATATTTTAATCATTCCCAAGTGACTAGGAATCAAATGTGACATTGTCAAGCATTTTTATATTTTGTGATTTTTAATTATTTTTTAAATATTTTAAATTATTTAAAATTCAAAATATAGCCTAAAAAATGGAATGTTTATTTTAATTCCAATTTTATTTTTCTTACGTTCCTCTAGTCACTAGGAACTCCCAAAATTAGTTTTATAATTTTATTAATTATATTTTAATTATTATAATTATTTTAGTCCAAAAAGGCTATTTGCCTTAGAAAATCCATTTTAGTGAGTAAATCAATTCCAATTAACTTCAAATTATTATGGAGGGTTAATATAATTATTATTTACATTGTGAAATCATTTTTTTGATTTTCTATTTATATTTCATTCATTTAATTTTTTAAGGATTTTAATGAGTTAATTTTAATTAGTGCTACTCTTAATTAATTAAATCCATTTTATATTTGTCTTAGGTTCCTCTAACAACAATGAACCTACCAAAATAAGTTTTGTATTTTTTAACTTATATTTTAATTACTATAATTTTTTAAACAAAATAGAGAGGTTTAACTTGAAAATAAGGAATCTTCAGCTAGAGATGCTCTCTGACCTTGGAAAAGTCAGTGAAGATCCATAATAACATGAGAAATTAACCCCCAAAGTTTCAAGCCATGGTGAAATATTTGTGATGTGTTATGATTTAATCAATTTTTACTAGAGTTAATTAATTTAAAAATAAATACTAGTCAAATAACTCTAATTTTATTTTCAGATTGTTCTCCTCTGTTTACTAATCAAGAAGGTATTTCATTTTCATTTTTATGAAGTTTCTACACCAAGTTATATATTTTTAAAGTTTTTGGATTTAAATAAATTCAGAAAATCCATATTTTCCTAGTTAACTAGTGCAGTGATAGGTCATCCTAAGTAGCTCCGAAGTCTCCATGTGTCCTCTTTCCATTCGACACCGTTAGCTGAATAAGCACGCTGTTCACGCATCAAGAGTTCATTCGGTGTAATCCTGACCATCCGTCTGATACAGGCGCGATCAGACATCTCCCCGTCTTGGTCCTCAACTAACCTAACTCGTAAATTGTTCACACTAAAACCCTAAGATCTCTGCCTATACTCAACTAAATCACTTCAGGTTTGTTCCTACACCTTCATCTAGTCCAGACGAAGACATCCATACGGTTTATCAACTATGAAATTAAACTTTTCTTCAAAATTTCTCAAACTGAACTCGAAATGTGGGAAAGTGGTTTATAACTTTATCTGAGAGGTGTGGCCTCAATCAGGTGCTTATAGAAGCTTCAGTGGAGTCTGTCAAACCTTCTGAAAATGTTGGTTTGGCCCGGTAAAAGGTCTCTATCAGCAGGTGGAGGGGTTGGGGAGAAGGTCAGGTGTAGAGGTGCAGAGAGAAACTTCCTCTCTAGCTCTAGTGAAGCTCAGGGAATGGTCAATTTGAGGTTTCGTGGAGTGGGGTAAAGTCTCTTATTTATGGCATGATTTTGAGCTCTGAAATTGAGCATAAACACTGGGAATTATAGCTGAAAAATGGTGGGGATGAGCTTCTCTCAGCTGCTACAGGGCCTGCGAACAATTTGGCTTAGTTTTGTTTAGGTTTTGTGCACTCTCCCCTCTTGGTCATGAGTGGGTGGTGTTTAAATAGAAGGGCTTAGAGTGGCTGTCATGGCTAGCTAGTGGGTGCAATCAATTGCTTAAGTGGAAGGCAGAGAGGTGACAATGTCCAATAAAAGTGAGACAGCTCAGGGGGTGCAATTGGGTTTGGTTTGGGATGGGGTTGCTCTCAGTTTTAGGGTTCTCCACCGACTAGGTCGGCCGGTCAGGCCTGAGCTAGTCGCTAGGTTGGTCAGGTGAGCTAGAGGATGCTTAATGGTGAATAGCAGTGAGGTTTGATGGCTGGTGGCAATGATCCACTTGGTTTAGCCATATATGAAAGAAACAGCCCTAAATCATGGGACACTTGGTCCATGGCTCATGTAGGTTGGGCTAGGTGGGTCTAGGTTGGGTCCTAGGGTTCAGATATCGGCTGTGGTGGAGTTAGTTTGGTCAATTTGGCATGATTTGGTCACATTTGGAGTTTGGATTCAAAATTAGGGATTTGGGTTAACTTAGCTCTAGGTTGGGTTTAGCCTAAAGTTTGGGTAAAGTGATTAATCAAATAGGCTTGGATAATTTTTATGAGAAGTCTTGAAAAGAAATTAGGTGATTCTGAATTGATTTGGAGGAATTTATTCATATGGTCAATTTTGGGGTATTTGGGCTCGACATGGGTTTAGATTGGGCTAAGATTTGGATATGGTTCAATTGATGATTCAATTTGATGCGGGTGATTGTCATGAAGAGTTTTTGATATCAATCAGATAGAAATTTTGGGTTTAGGGAGTTCAATTTGGTGAGATTTGGAATTTAGGTCAAAATTAGAGTTTTGGCTTAGATTGGGCTTGCGTGATGTTTGAGTTCAAAATTGGGTCAATTGGTGGCTCAATTTTATTTTGGGATGTGTTATGAAGAATTTAGAATTCAAATTTGGGGAAATTGATTTGATTATGGGGTTCAATTTGTGGGAATTTAAAGGGATGGCTTTATTGGGCATTTTGGTAGATTTTGGTCAAATTGAATGTTGGGATATGTTTTGAAAAAATTTTTGAGGGAAATTTGAGAGTTTAGGCAATTTTGGAAATTTTGGGAAAAATTAAGGTTGTAGGGGAATTTGGTAATTTCGCTGAAATTAGGGCAAAATTGGTCAAAATTGGGAATTTTGGTAAAATTGGGATTAGTTAAGAATGTCAATAGTGATATTAACCTATTTGAGCCAGGACCAAAGAAAAAGTCCCGTTTTGGATCCTCGATGTGTTGGTCCTAGCTAAACACTAGCTTAGGGCTAAGAGCTTGGGAAACCACCGACATGAGTTTGCAAAAGTGTAGGGAACCAAGGTTGGGCATGTTTGGTTTAGAGTTTTGGGTTAAGAGTGAAAGTATGAGGTTTAAGTTTGTGTGTGTGTGCAAACCTGACCCGGACGAAACCACCCAGGGTTAATCCTAAGGCTTGACCATCCTATAGAGGACTCCTCTTAGAGTTTCCTTATGCTTGGCTAAGTCCTACTAAGTGCTAGAGGTTGGTAGCAAGCATATGAAACTCCAAGTAAAGTAAAGAAGCATTTTGAATTTCTAGTAAGGGAGGGTTCCATCACTAGTCCTCTAAGATAGTCACCAAGAAATCCTATAGCTAGATCCTAGTCTCCTAAAGAAAGACTAGACATCAACAAAAGTGAGGTCAACAAATGTTCATTGTCATTATATTTTTTCCTTATCTACTCCTCAAATGATATTACATTAATTCAAATTCACCATCAAGCTCTTAATGCTTAGGGGCAAACTTGTAATTTTGAAAAAGATTATAAAGTATGCTCAATCTTCTTTAAATGGATTGAATTTTACTTAACCATTAATTTGAGGTTCCAAAGAATTAAGACATTGATCTTTTCACTAGTTCCCCTCAATCTTGGATCATCAAAATTCTTATTTATTCCTATATAACAATTTAAATGTTTACAATTTTACCATTTTAGAAATTATTATGAATGAGTTACTACCATATTAATCGCTTGGTTTTCTAATCATTTTAGTTGACCAATCATCATAATTTAATACCTTTACCATTTCATTATAACCTAAATTTTGGATTAAATCAGGGCCAAGGTGTAAAATCTCAAAATTACAATTATACCCTTAGGTTAACACCCTATAACTCTTAGAATTCAAATGGTCATGAAGCTTTGCCGACTTCTTACTCATGAACCAATTAATAAATCAGAGAGAAATTATACTTTTTCTTTGTTTATTTTTAGAATTATTTTTAATCCATGATTATGATTTCTCAATGTTAATTAATGTTATTATTCAAAACATGAGAAAATTTATGATATCCCTAAAAGTTAGAGGATCACTTGGACAAATTTTCATAATTTTTGTGATTATCTTTTAATTTTTATGTTTATTTAGTTAGTTTAAATGAATAAATAAATAGAAAACATACTTTTTATTTTGAAAAACCCTTTTTATCTTTTTTATTAATCTCTCTAACTCCAAGGAATTCAGAAAACTTGATTATATATTTTTTATTTATATTTTATTTTTTATAATTATTTTAGTAAATAATTTTTAAAAATATAAAAAAAATATATTTAAATACTCAAAACACATTTTTATGTCTTTAAAAATTTGTGAAAGTATTTTAAAGTTGCTATTTCTAATCCAAGAAAAATTTATGACATGTTGAAATATATTTGTATTTTAACAATTTTTATTATTTTAAATTAGAAAAATATTTAAAAATATATTTTTTTTATTTTACTTCAAATTTTTTTTAAGTGCCTATGACTTTAGTGAGTTCACCAAATTTAATTTCACTTTTTTATTAATATTTTATTTTTAATAATTATTTTAAATAAAATTTCCTTGAAAAATACATTTTGATATCAAAAATACATTTTCTCACATTGAAATTTTTATTCGATATTTTTAAAGTGATTACCATAGGTCATGTGACATTTTATAACATTTTCTTTTTTATTTGGATATTTTTAATTTTTTAAATTATTTAAATTGATAAAAATTAGAAAAAATATATTTTTTATTTGAAAGTTTCACGAGGAATGGTCTTTGCTTATATTTAAACTAATCTTTTCAGCGCTTCCACGTGGCTAAATATGTCATGGTGGGTAAACACGTCATGGTTTCGCAATGATAGAGGCGAAGTCCTATTCTTAAATTTTTGTGGTATATAACAATCACAACTTGTCATGCAATGATTGCTAATACGTTTACCAACCCATTAAAATGCGTCTCTCTCTGACACTCGTCCCAACTTTCATTCATATCCACTCTATTTTCATACTTACCACAGACACTGTTAACCAATAAAAAAAAATAAGTACGATGTTATATATGGTACGACAAATCCATTGAAGAATAATAAATACACTGAAAATAAATAAATCCATTGAAAAAACTTAATTAAGATTCGACAAAATGTAAAAAATTCTCATATCATGATAAAATATTATTACAGAGTCACCTGCATCATTCAGATGGAATAATCTCATAGCAATATAAATTCCCTCCGAACTAAAATCACAGCATAACATCAAAACATCAAGGCAAAGGAAAATAATTAACAAGGATGGGACATATTCCTGAGCTGCCAAAAGTGGATTTGAGAGGATTAGGTATGAAAGGTTTTGACGAGAAGATTTGTACAGCGGCTCGACTAAAGATTGCAGAAGCTCTAAAAACTTATGGTGGCTTTGAAGTTATTTACAGTGATGTTAGTTCTGAGCTACGAAATAAGCTGTTTGGAATGGTTGTTCCAGTGATGTTCAACAGGCAGGCTGTGAACAAACTTAGCGATGGCCAAGGGCTGCCTTATCATGGGATTTTGTTCTCGAAGCCAGGGTTTCCTTTCATAGCTCTTCAGTTGATTGATCCCAATTCAAGAGTTAATGTCCAAGAATATGCTGATATTGTTTGGCCTGAAGAAAACAACTTTTTCACGTATGAACCTCTCTTATAACAATTTATTGTTAATCATAATATTTTATATATTTTAATTTTTACATACATGCCAATCATTTCTTTAATATCACAGAAAAAATAACACAATTTCAAATACACCTTTTTAGGAATACCTTTATGACATTAAAGTATTATAAATGTAAATATGAAACTTTGGGTGTCAGATATATAAATATGTAAGAACTATGTGGTATGTAAATAAATCTTCTTTTATTATTTTTTTATAGTAACACAGTGTTGAACTATGCAAAAGCACATGCAAGAGCTCATAAATATGATCCATCGGATGATCATTGTGGGCTTGAGCTTGGTGGATCACTATGATTCACATATGAAATCATTGGCATATTCAATAAGATTTGCAAATTATTATAAGAACAAGTTTGATAATGGAATCAATCTTGCTTTGCCTACCCACAAAGACCCAAACTTTGTAAGCAAAATTTGCCCACACGGTGTGGAAGGACTTGAAGTAGAGGCTACTGGTGCTACACGTGGTGAATGGATACCAACAACGACCATGACAAATTCATTTATTGTTTTAGTGGGCGAAGCATTTATGGTTAGTATATTTAATGAATAAAATTTATTATTATTATTATTGTGAAAAATTGTTGTTTAACGTTGAACAATATTTTATTTTATTTTATTTTTTGTTTTGTTTTTTATAACTCAGGCATGTAGTAATGGAAGGCTTCATGCTCCTAATCATCGAGTAATCTTAAAAAATGAGATCGAAAGACGATATGCAGTGATATTTAGCACATTAACGACAATCACAAATGATATGATAAATGCTCCAGAACAATTTATTGATGAACAACATCCATTACTTTTCAAGGTTTTTAAATATTATGATTATGTAAAGTTTCATTTTTTAGAGGAAGGAGAGAAAGCTGATGATGCCCTAAAAGCTTACTGTGGTGCTTAGTTAATATGTATACAGTTATCTGCTATGTACTACTTATTTTCTTGGCTTTTTTTTTTTATTTTTTTGTGTGAAATTTATAAGTTTGTTGCTCTTATATTCTTCTTCAAAATCTTTCTCTGACAATAGAAGATTTGTTTAATGGAGGGGTAAGCAGGATTTTGCAGATGCAATAGATTTTTCAGTGTATAATTTCAGCTGTTTTAAATCTAATATTTGCTGAAATCTTAAATTCTAATATAAAATATCAGAGTATTCTGAAAATTAATATTCTGAAAAATTTTTCAAATCAAATTTTTATGGATTTATTAACTCCTACTTGAGTTGTATATTCTACTTGTAGTTAATTCAAGGCAGCTCCATTAGATTAGCAGAATATTACAACCACCTTCTAACTCTCATTGTTTGTTTCATCCCATCTTGGTAAATAAAAAATATAATAATAATAGAGACAATTAAGAGGCCTTGGGCTCTATCATGCTAGATTATTTGAAGATTATTTTCTTGATTTTTTTTCTTTTTTGGTGTATTATATGATATTGAGAGCATTTTTAAGTGAATTGTGTTTTTTAATACTACATCCTTTTTTTTATTTTACCCATTTTTTCTCTGTTAACACAGCTATTGCTGGGTCCTAAGTCCTAGATGTGAAAAGTGGAAGGTCGTGTTAGGTAGTCGATAGCCAACATAAAATTTATTCAAAAATCATAACAAGAATCCTTTTGATCTTTGTGTAAATAATAGAGCTTCACCTAGAAGTGATGTGTTGTATAATCTAAATATAATGAAATATATGCAAGGTCGGCTACACGTCGTCCATGTGTAGTGTCGAATAAGCAAGCGTTCTCACATTACGGACGGATGTAGGTAAAACATTTAGTCCATGAAACTAATATTAAGATAGGATCATGGCATACAGTTACTCTCATAGGTAATTAATATAATTAGTTGATATTATGATTCATAGAAAGACAAATATCTTATAAATTCAAAAAATTAAATGTGTTGGAGAAAAGGCTGAGGAGATTGATAACTTAGGTTTTAAGCTTTGGTATTCATGTAAGAGTAGCACTAGAAATGAACCAAATGATGTAGATGTAATTATAGATAAGAGTTTAAAAGATAATGTTATAAATATTAATAATATTGGAGATACATTATATCCCTTAATATTATTGTTGATACTAAGACATTTAGCATTATAAGTACTTATGCTCCTTAAGTATGTTTAGATGTAAGTTCTAAAGAAAAATTCTTGAATGACCTTGAAGACTTAATACAAATGATTGTTAGAATCAATTTTTGATTTCACAAGTGTAGGGTGTCTATCTGAATGACTTAGGGTAGTCTATGTCCCATTTGTAGCGTCCAGTAGTTCAAATGCCCACTTGGGACTCCTTAGCACTTGTTCGTGGCAAGTAGCTAGGGTTGGCTGCGATTCAACCCTACCGGAAAAAACCCCTTTAGAAGGGTTTGTTCGATACATAAGACGTTCTTTGTGCCTAAAATTTAAGTCACTATACATTAGTCTGGAACCTCTTATGGCCAAAGAAAGCCACAGTGTTATGCTACACGCGCTACAGAAAAATTAGGGTTTGGGATATCCTACCCATATCGTGGTCTGAAATGGTCGTTGGGACCAATTTCTTCATTGAATGACCAAAGAGAATACTCCATTTCAAATTTATGGGACTAAATTTTAATCATACAGAGTCTTCCATAACTTATAGATCGAAAAATTATTCTGTCAGAAGCTCCTGACAAAAATCAGGGTTTTAGGCTAGACCGGCGCCCCAACAAAGACCCTGGGAGCATCGGCACCCAAAATATCTTTCCAAACCATTGAGCTTAAGTGTCCTGAGGTCTAGAACCTGATTGGGACATTTAAATTCATTCTTGGTGCTTCTATGCCAAGGCCCTCAAAACTGGCTAAAAGCCATCATTTTTCAAGATAACGACATTGTGGCGGCACCTAGTGTGGCACCTAGGCGCCGGTCACTTCTCAAGTCACAAAAATGACCATTTCATACTTTATTTTGACTCCTAATGCTTTTGTTTTCATAGAGGTGTGATCATGACCCTGAGGAGTGGGAAAGAGTGGTGTGAAAGGACCCTTTTTCCTCACTTTAAAAGCTTCTTGGGCATCTTTCGGTGGCTTTTTGATCATTTTGGAGGAACGGTTAGCTGCATAACCGATCGGACCCTTCTCAGTGGTATAGAAGGAATCCATTCAATAAGGAGCTCAAGGAAGAGCTATGGAGTTTTTGGAGAGTTGGAGGGGTTTTCCTAGGATATTTAGGCTTCCTCCTTCTTCCTCTGCCTCTTCTTCTTCATTTTTTTCTCCTTCTTCTTCTCCATTCCTTCTTCTCCTTGGGAGTTTTCTCCCTTCTTTGAAGGGCTTGGATTTTTGGGGGTTTTCTTCATGGAAAGAGCTCGATTTTGGCCCTTTCCTAAGCTTTCCTTCTTGTGCGCTGCCTTCTTCTTCTCTGACCAAGCTTCGAAGGAGTATGGCTAGAAAAGCATCATCCTAGCTTGGGGGAAGGAAACTCCGGAGAGCATTGGAGATCTGAGTAGAGCTTTTTCATATCTTTGGGAAGGATTCACATGGGCTTCTCTCCTACCTTTTTGGAGAGCTTATTCTTGCACTTTGGTGGATGTCGAGCAAACTCCGTAGTGGTGAGACTGAAAAGTCCTCGAATTTTCCTTCCTAGCTAGCCGTAAGGTTTGTGTTAAGCTTGTGGGTTTGATCGCCTACAAGGGGTGAGTGTGTTGGCCAACATTAGTCAGAATGGATACTCTGCGTATGTGATGGATTTTTATATTCCCTAAATAAAGACCTAGGTTAGGGTTTACCTACGTTGTTGTATCCCTAAAAAGCCAAGCATTTCCTTGTTGTGATTTCCTTTTCTTCTCCAGTCTTGATGCCTACCACCTTGCACTATTCCAAAATTTTATCTTTTGGTTATACTTCAGTATTGTTGGGCAATGTTTCTGGGGTATATTATTCACTGAGCTTGCCTATTATCCTAATTGTGTCTCTACACTCTTTATCACCGCAGCATGGCTCTGTAACATGTTCCCTATTTGTATCACAAATTATTTTAATGATGATTTCCTTTATTTTTGGGAGCTCCCCTAGAATAATTGTGGTTATTGGGGTTTATGACGTTGTTGACCTCAATTTTGCTGAGGTCTTTCCTTCCTCTTAGTGCCTATGATCTAGCCATATGTCTTTCTTTGTGACTATCCTAAAAGTCTTTAGATGGAGCCCACCTACATAGATATGCAAACCACTTCCTTGCTCTTTCTGGAACCCACATGGATGATCATGAATATCTAACACTTGAAAGGTTGAGACCAACATGTGAGGATTCAAGGACGAGTTTGTATAGGGCTATTGAACATAGGACAACACTAGGGTTTGCTCTCTCGCACACTCAAGCACATCACAACTATCACTTGTCCAAAAACCCTAAATCACACCAATAAAACTAACCTTCATTACTCTTTGAGAAACACATGAATAGTCCCAAGCCTCTGGCCTTTGGTTGAGATGGCTAGGACCAACATGCGAAGGTTCATGAAGGAGTTTCCATTTGGCAAGACTTGGTTCCAAGGTGGTTATGTGTGCTTAACACCCTTTACCAAATGCCCCTAAACTCTAAACCTACCTAAAACACCCAATTTTGCTAAAATTTATCAAAATTATCAAAATGCCTCTCGAAACCGAAATTCCAAAAGTGGCCCAAATCCTAAAATTCTCTCCAAAAATCATGACAAACTATTTCAAACAACCCAGCATGATCAAAACACCAGAATTTCCTCAAAATTCCTAAAATACCCCTAAATTTGCAAAAAAAAATACCAAAGTACCCTTCATATCCTGAAAATTCTCAAAACCACCCAGATAATTTCAAACCTCTCCTAAACTATTCCTAACCACCCAATGAGCCCAATTTTACAAAATTGATCAATTTTGACCAAAATCCTAATTTTGCACTTAAAGGCCCAAAATCCCCAAATTACTCTCAATTTCCATTAAATTGATTTCAAATTTCCCTAATTCCAAATCTACATCAAAATTCAACATGTTCAAATCCACGCTCATTTGACTAAGTCTATGATCAATTCCAAAATTTAAATTCCATCATGCATGATTAAAAGCTTATTTGTAAAAAGAATTTTCAAGTGCCCACGACACCAATTTTAAAAGCCCAATTTGAGCTCACATGACAAAAAATCAATTCATCATCATCTCTGGCATTTACATCCCCCAATCAAGGAATCATATGAAGCATAACATGCATGTACATGAAATTCTACCAAAATGACGCATGTTGACCTTTTTCATTTAAAATTCATAAAATCCTAAATTTCATTTGCTTGAAACATTTCCATGACTCTATACATGGCATGGCATGCCTCATGGAGCCTTCCATGGGCATCATGAGATCAAACATACCAACTTTTGCAAGTGGAGGTGACAACTCCCCCTCTTCCCTCTCCACTTGGATTTACCCTTCTCATGCAAAGTTGAACCTTGGTTTTACGTCGCAAACGAGACATTTAAGATCACCAAAACCTGCTCAAGGGTTTAGAATCAACCCTAAAAACCATAGGACAAAGTTTGGCCATGTGACCAAGGGGTTGAACCGAAACTAGGCCAACTTACCCAAACCTCACTTCCCCTTTGGATCTAAGCCTTGGAGCCACCTTAGAACAAAACTGGGTTGACAACTCAACCTCTCTAACCTCTCTGAACTTGGAGGTGACCTTGCCTTGGCCGGACAGCCACCTTAGCTGCCAAAAAATGGTAAAACCGAGAAGCCCCAAATGGGTTAAACCCAAAATTCAACTCACCTGAGTTGGCTCACTGCCATTGGCCACAAAGCTCTTCATACCTCCACTTAAGCGGTCACTCTGCCACCCTAACTTGCTTTGTTGGCCACCATGGCCATAACTATAAGTAAGACCACCACCATGGCCAAATGGAGAGAGGTGCTTGATGCACCAAAAATATATTTGATTTTTCATATACATTTTGGACTAATTTTTGGTGATATTGCACTTTAAAGGATTGTATTTTTCATGCTTTGTTGCATGTACGATGAGTTTAGGCAAATGGTTAATGAGAAGCGAAAAGGAATGAATTTGGAGCAAAAAAGGAAAAAAACTAGGAATTTAAAGTTCTTGCACCAACTGTGCATTTTTCCATAGAGTTCAGAATTACATAGGGTGCTGACGGCGCCATATTGGGTGCCGACGACGCCCAATATCGGTGGAGGCAAAGTTCAATGTATTTGGAAAACTTTTGGAGGGATTCTTGAGGCAACTCTTGGGAAATTCATTCCTAAACTATTTTAACTTGTTTTGGGCACCAAAATTAGGGAGTGTGTTGATGTAAGTGAAGTAAAGTGTGTTTGAGTTTAGAGGAAGTTTCTAGAGAGAGTTTATAGTCTAGGCTTTGGTGTTAATTATTGTTTTGTGAGGGATTCTTCTCAAAAGATTTGTTGCATGAAAGGGAAAGTGAGAGATTACTTCTTCACTACTACTTTAAGGGGGAATTGTGTGTTGTCGTGAAGAGAGAAGGAGATTCAAAGGAACTTCAAGTGATTCGCTTGGGGAAGAAATTAAGATAAGTTGTATCCACTTCCTATTATTTGTATGACTTTGCTTTTGTCATTTCTTTGTTTTGTCGTATCTTCCACATGAATTCTTAGTTGTTTTCTTTGTCTTTCTCCTTACAATGATAAATAGTGATGTGATTTTTTGGATTAGATGTGCCATATAAATGCTTAGAAATTGTGATGATTTTTCACTTCGTTCTTAATTTACTTTTCGACCTGGCCAATTGAATTGTTAAAATATGTTGTGAAACATACGATCCAAAAGGTTTACGCTTTCTACAACCAAAATGGAGATTACGTTTAATGTCCATGAATGAGTGATGTAGTTTATGGGGGTTGGGTGCAAATAAATAGGGAAATATGATTTGTTGGACGTAGAATTAGAGATTTTAGGGTGACAGACTGAATTCTTCAATTTGGTCCTAGTTTCTGGAAACTAAAGCGAGAGTTAGCCTTCGGGCAAAGGAAAGTGGGAGCTCTAGAGTGAGAGTCATTATCCTCCCAGCCTAACCATGGATTTAGGGACTAAACCTAGGATTATCCAATGTTCTTTATAGCACTCAGAAGAGGGTAAAGAATAGGTATGCTCCTATTTGACACAATAAAATAATCTTACTAATCTTTATATTTCACACACCAGAATATCATTGTGAGGGGGAGGACACCTTCTTTAAACATGAACCTTACATTACAAAAGTTATTGTAGTAGAAGTTAACTTTAATTTGAAGTTTAGAAAGTAACTTTGTGATCTTAAAATCTCTAGCATCGTTAGCTTTAGCGTCTTTAATATTTACTTTTGATGCTTTGCAAATTTGAATATTGGATTTTTGTGATATGTTTTAAAAATTGCTTCCTCCCTGTGGAATCGATAACTAGGACTCTGCTAGAGCTTTGTATTACTTAAACGATACGTATACTTGCATATAGATTTGTTTTTATCTTATTAAACTGATTATATTTTGTGACTGAACTGAAATTAATTTTAAAAATTTATTCCTTAGTAGCAGCAACTCGTAGCTAAGTTTTTGGGTCTATTGCCGGGTAGATAATAGTAAATTTAGTAGTAACTGAAAACCTTTAATTTGTATTTGTGTATGCACATTTTTGGATCAAAATGTTTATTACCTTATAATTCGGAGTTAGAACACACTATTAAAAAATTCAAAAATAATAAAAAGAATCTAAAAATTTAAGGAAAATGGAGAACAATCTCGATAACCAAAGAAATGAAAATGATCATCAGTCTATACCTTTAAGAGATTATGCTAACCCTGCAACAGATGAAATTCACTTAACTATTCAAAATCTTGATGTAGCTGCTAATTCATTTGAGCTTAAATATGCTATTATCCAAATGGTATAACATAATCAATTTAGTGGAAAATTGAACGAAGATCTTAACTTACACATTGCTAGTTTTCTAGAATTGTGTGCAACATTTAAATTTGAAGGAGTGTCGAACGATGCTGTCAGGCTTAAACTTTTTCCTTTTTCATTAAGGGACAAAGCTAAGGCGTGGTTAAATTTGTTAGCACTTGGAATTATCATAACTTGGGGAGAACTATCACAAAAATTTTTGTCAAAATATTTCCCTCCATCAAAACCTGCTAAGCTTAGAAACAATATTACATTTTTCTGTCAGTTTGAAGGGGAATAAATATATGAAACTTTGGGAAAGAATTAAAAATCTCCTTATGAAGTGTCCAGATCATGCTATACCATATTGGTTAATAATTCAAACAATTATAATGGATTAATGGGATCTCTTAAATCGATCATTGACGCTACTATTACTGGATCATTAATGTCAAAATCCATTGATGAGGCATATTCTTTTATTGAAGATATGGGTACTAATAATATTCAATGGCCGTCTGAATGGGTAAATCTAAAAAGAATAGCTAGTATTCATGATTCTAATGCGATTTTGAAGAAAATAAATCAATTCAGATGGAGCTATTGTAAAATGCCTCAGGTGTTAGAGGAAAATTCATTTGGACAGATAGTAAATTCTCAATCATCTTAGGAGACATTAAATGCTATTAATAATAGACCCAACAATCATTATGCCAATTATTATAATCCCGATTAGAAGAGCCACCCAAACTTAAATTGGAATAATAACACTGCTGTTGTTAACCCACAGTGGGAGAGCAATTATGTAAGCCCATTGAGAAATTCAAACAACCAGCGAAACAAAACTTGTAGACCTTCTTATCTTCCAGGATTCAATAGTAACCCCCAATTTAAAGAAAAGAAGTTGTCTATGGAAGAATTGATATTAAACATGGGTAATCAATTACAAAGTCAAGGGAATCAGTTCCAAAGTCAAGTAGCTGCAATTAAAAAAAATTAAAAATCAATTGTTTCATATTGCTACTACACTGAATAACAAAACTGCTGGAACATTCCCTAGTAATGTTGAGAATAATCCAAAAGATCAAAATAGAGAACAATTTAAGGCTATAATGTTATGAAATGGAAAAGAATTGGAAAAAAGAGTGCAAAAAGACGTTGAAGTTGAAAAAGAGAAGGGGGAAATTGATAAAGGACATGATAATATATGTCCTGATTTGAAATATCCGCTTAAACCAATGAAAATTACTGTAAAAATATCACCACCTTCATTTCCTCAAAGATTGAAACAACAAAAGTGAGATAAACAATTTTCAAAATTCTTAGAAATCCTTAAAAGATTAACAGTAAATATCCCTTTTATTGAAGCCATAAAACAAATGTCTAACTATGTGAAGTTTATGAAGGATATACTAAATAAGAAAAGGAAGTTTTAGATAATGAGACTATTACACTCAGTTAATAGTGTAGCACAATTATCCAGAAGAAGCTTCCTGAAAAACATAAAGATCCTGGTAGCTTCACTATTCCTTGTGCTATTGGAGAAAAGTTTTTTGGAAGATACTTATGTGATCAGGGAGCCAACATAAATCTTATGCCTCTATTAATATTCAAAAGTTTTGGAATAGGAGAAATTTCACCTACTTCAGTAACACTTCAGTTAGCTGATCGTTCTATTACTTATCCTAAAGGAGTTATTGAAGACGTTTTAGTAAAGGTTAATAAATTTATCTTCCCTGTGGACATTATTAATTTAGATATGGAGGAAGATAAAGAAATTCCTATTATTTTGGGAAGACCTTTCCTTGCAACTAGAAGAACCATAACAAATGTTCAAAAAGAAGAATTAACTATGAGGGCGAATGATAAAGAGGTGAAATTTAATATATCAAAAGCCCTACAACAGAAAAAGATGATGAATTCTTTCGAATAGAAACTTGTGATTACTTAAAAGATGAGCATTTTAAGGAAAAGTTTGAAGAATAAAAGGAACAAGAAGATGAAATGGAAGATGAATATGATGAGATAGATAATGAGGAACTAGACTATGTTCAGGAAATATTTGAGATGTTAGATATTACAGCAAATGATAATAAAGTTTAATTCTTTCATAAAACCTCCTGAAGTTAAAATGAAAATAATTTCATATCATTTGAAGTATGTGTTTTTAGGGGAATTAACTACATTACCAATTATTGTATTCTTAGATTTAAATGATTAACAAGAGCAGAAACTACTAGAAATCTTGAGAAGATATAAAAAACCTTTTTGTTGAACTTTAGCTGATATTAAAGGAATCAATCCATCAATCTGCATGCATATAATTCTGTTGGATGAACAACATAAACCTAGAGCAGATCCGCAAAAGAGATTAAATCCATTGATGAAAGAAGTAGTAAAGAAAGAAATATTAAAATTTTTGGATGTCAGAAGTATATATCTTATTTCAGATAGTGCATGGGTAAATCTGATCCATTATGTTCCTAAGAAAGGAGGAGTGACAGTTGTGAATAATGAAAGAAATTAATTAATAACCACAAGAAAAGTCACTGGTTGGTGATTCTGTATTGACTATAAAAAATTAAATTCTGCCAGTAGGAAAGATCACTTTCCTTTACCTTTTCTAGACTAAATGGGGATAAGCTCACTGGGCACAAATATTTTTGCTTTGTAGATGTATATACTGGCTATTATCACATACTAATTTCTTCTGAGGATCAAGAAAAGACAACATTTTCTAGTTCTTATGGAACATTTGCTTTTTGAAGAATGCCCATTGGATTATGTAATGCATCAACAACTTTTCAAAGATGTATGATGTCAGTATTTAGTAATCTGATTGACAATGGAATATAAGTTTCTAAGAATGTTTTTTTTGTATTTGGAACTTCATTTGATGTTTTCTTAAATAATTTAGAAAAATTTTTGAAATTATGCGAAAAACAAGTTTAGTTCTAAATTATGAGAAATGTCAATTTATGGTTACAAAAGGAATTGTATTCGGGCATAAAATTTCTGATTATGGCTAGAAGTAGACCCTACAAAGATTCAAATCATCTCGAAATTACCACCTCCAACTACAGTGAGAGGGGTAGTAGTTTTTTAGAATATGCTGTGTTCTACATGCGTTATATTAAAGATTTTTCAAAAATTACTAAACCTATGTGCCAACTTTTAGAAAATGATAGGAAATTTGATTTTAATGAAGACTCTTTAAATTCCTTTGAAGCATTGAAAGAAAAATTAGTCACTGGCCTATAATGGTTTCACTTGATAGGGAAAAACTATTTGAACTTATGTGTGATGCTAGTGATTATACGATTGGAGCTATTTTAGGATAAAAGTATGATAAAATTTTCAAATTTATTTAGTGTTCTAGTAAAACTCTTAATAAAGCTCAAATCAACTACACCAATTCTGAAAGAGAGTTATTAGTGATTGTATATGCTTTTGAAAAGTTTAGGTCGTACTTAATTGGAACTAAATGTATATTGCAAACAGACTACCCTGCTATCAAATACATAATGCAAAAGAAGGATGCTAAATCAAGATTAATTAGATGGGTACTTCTAATGTAAGAATTTGACTTCATAATAGTATATAGAAAAAGATCTGACAATCAAATAACTTATCATTTATCTAGGCTGGAACAATATGAATTTCCAGACTTTCAAAACGAAATCACAGAAACTTTTCCTGATGAACAACTTTACAATATTAAGGAATAGAATTTGTCGTGGTATGCTGATATTGTGAACTATATTGTAATTGATATTTTACCAACTGAATTACCAAAGCAACAACAGAAAAAATTTATCTATCATGCCAAATTTTATTTTTGGGTTGACCCATATTTATATAAAAAATGTAAGTATCTAGTTATTAGGAGATGTGTACCTCATGAAAAAATTGAACCAATTAGTCAGAGGTGTCATGATTCTAAATTTGTGGGACATTTTGAAATTGACTAAACTGCACATAAGATTTTACAATCTGGATCTATTGGCGTACTCTTTTTAGAGATGTTAACAGATATATTAAAACATGCAATCGATGTCGGTGAGTAGATAATATTTCTAGAAGAAAGAAAGCGCCCCTAAATTTTACATTGAAAGTTGAAATCTTTGATGTTTGGGGATTAGATTTTATGTGACCATTTATTCTTTCATTTGGAAATATATATATATATATATATATATATATATATATATATATATATATATATATATATATATATATATATATATATATTAGTTGTTATGGATTATGTATCAAAATAGATTGCAGCAATAGCTTTACCTAAATGTCATGCTCGAAGTGTTTCAAAATTTCTAATGAGAAATATTTTTACAAGATATGAAATGCCAAAAATTATCATTACTAATGGTGGATCATATTTTAGAAATAAACTAATTTAGAAATTAACTAGAAAATATAATATTATGCATAGAATCTCAACTGCTTATCATCCCCAGACAAGTGGTTTAGCTGAAGTATCTAATCACGAAATTAAAAGAATTTTAGAGAAATATGTAAATCCTCATAAATTAGATTAGTTTGCAAGATTAATATTGCATTATGGGTATATAAGACTGTTTATAAAACTCCAATAGGAATGTCTCTTTATAGACTGATTTTTGGAAAAACTTGTCATTTACCAGTTAAATTAGAACATAAAGCATATTGGGCATTCAATATAAATTTAAAAGTTGTTGGTGAGAATATGTTATTACAACTTAATGAATTGGAAGAAATAAGAAATGAATCTTATGATAATGAAAGAGTTTATGAGTAGAAGATGAAGATATGACATGATAAAAAGATTATAAGAAAGAGATTTGAGTTGATAGGAAGTTTTGTTATACAATATAAGATTAAGATTATTTCTTGGAAAACTTAAGTCTAGGTGGATAGGACATTTCACTATTATAAAAGTTTATCAGTTTGGAGCTATTGATATTAAAGATCCTAAGACTGGAAGAATATTTAAACATAATGGGCATCCACTAAAACCATATTTTGAGGTTTCACGGCCTAATTATAAGGAAGTTTTAATGTTAAGTCGTCCTGAATAAAACTAATGTTTGTCGAGCTGACGACGTTAAACTAAGTGCTTTATGGGAGGCAACCCATAGTTATCTTTGTTGTTTAATGTGTTTTTATGTAATCTGAGTAATATAATTATTAGATAGAAGTATATTTGAGTCCTACTCACTCATAATTATCCTAAATAGTGCTAATTATTTGATTGAATCAACGATTTTGAGTTTATTTGGACAAAAAATGTTGGAGCATAATTGTAAACTGGCGCCGGTGGTGGAATTTTCCAGAGAGCAATTTTTTTTTTGAAGCTTGGCCGCTGACAGTGCCCTATTGAACGCCGACAGCGCTGACGGCTGAGAAGCAGTTTTTAGAGTTTCAAATGGTAGAATTTGGCGGTTTTCAGCAAGAATTTCACCCTTATAACTCCCCAAACTAATGCTAAAACCCATTAACTCCAGAAAAACGAAATGGAGTTCCAAAAATTGCATTATATGGCTTTCAACTTCTTAGAATCTCTAAGATTTAAAGTTTTCAACATGAGAATGTTTTGTTATTTTTGAGGTGCCGCGACTTTGTGACAAAGTCCTTATTAGGATGAGACTCATCAAAGAAAGATGCTTTGTCCATCGAGGTATGAATGATCTAGTACTCGTGTTGAAGAAATTATTATACAATGGCATTGGGAAGTGCTTTGTTTCAATACTTCTGTAGTAATCATTCCTGTGGTGAAGAAATTTATGCAAATCTTCATAGAATCAACCAAGGAGTCGTCTATATGTGAGGTTGATGGATATCGTTCACTCCTTCCAATATTAATGAACTTTATCTGATAGATAATGTGCCAATCTGTCATTATACCAATTTTGTCCCTATGAGAGACAATATGAATGAAATCTATCGATATTTGACGGATGAAGGCGAAGATTGGGAAATAAGAGACGACGGGTATGTCAATTTATTTAATAATTTATTAAATATTGTCTCGAGGCAATGGCATTTTTTTATATCCTCAAAATTACACCCGACTATAAGAATTAGTAAAGTGACGAAAGAAAGTGCAATCTTAAACTATTGTATTCAAACTGGAAGACCTGTTGATATTGGCACAATAATTGTGAAATCTGTTTTGGGTTTGATTATGTGTGGATTATGTTATGGATTGCGACATCCTTCCACTATATCTCTTCTTTGCTGCCAGTCATGAGTGTCATATGAGAGTTGTTGGGAAAAAGTGCTTCTCCCTTGGAAGCCCATGAACCCAACTAATGTTTATGAAAAAGTATCTGATCATAACTGTAGACAAACCATCTCAGAGTTTACTACCTATTTAACCTCATTTTCCTGAAAATGCGCAGTTGATTTTGAGGAAGATCAAGAAATTGGAGAAAGAGGTATGAAGTCTTATGGATAAAATTAACAATATATCAAAATTATTTGATCACCTAGATTGGAGGATGAAGGAACAGTTTGATCATATTGGGCATATGGCAGAAGGATTTATACGATTGATGAAGAAAATGACTTGAATTGAGAAGGATTCAACTAATAAATTACTGTATCAAACCTTCTACATTTGTTTTGTGCTCCACCAATTCATGGGAGATATTAGAGAAGATAGTACTGACATTGATGGGGAGTAGTACTTTACTATTTTATCTACTTTACTTAGTATTTGGACTTTATTTGCTCGAGTTTGGTTTGTATTTGGCTTGCTTATGGTTTGATTTCATACTCTTAGCTGGGCTAAGTTTGTCTGGTATGGCACCGGGATTATGCTTGAGATTTGAATTTGTGTTATGTTTTCAGTGTTAGATTGTTGTGGATTAATTACGAGCCTGATTTAATGATGTAGTAGTATGATTGATGTGTGTAAGTTTATAACATTGGATTTTATATATAAAAGTGATATTTTGTGTTGTTTGTGTAATTTTAGTATTAGTTAATCACTTAATAATGAATATAGATGCTTAATAAGACTAATTATATGTCGTTATTACTTGGAAAGAATCAAAACTGCGGAATAATTTTGGAACCAGAAAAATTGGTCTGGCACCGACGACACCTGATTTAGTGCTGACTTCACTTGATTCAGCGCTGACAGCACCCAAAATAATACTGACAACCCCCGATACCTGAAAGTCCCAGATCCCTTTTAAAATCACGATTTTAACTATTAACCCCCCCCCCCCCATTTATCACCTTTAACCTCGAGACAAGGGTGAAAAAGTCCATTAGGGCTTGCTTGCATTTAGATTTGAAGCGATTTCGGAACTTTTTGAGGTTTGATCTCATCTTCCATTGGTAAGAGCTCTATTTTAAAACTAAAATTTTTTTTATTTCACCATGAAAATCTCCTACATTGGAGAGATATGAAATTTTAGTGTTTTTGAAGAAAATTTTGAGAGAATCCACGGTTAAATGCTCTTACTTGCTATATTTAACTTTAGAGTTTATAGCATTGTGATTTTGGAATTTATTGGGATTTATTTGCAAATTTTATAGATATTTTGATATAGCTCCAAAGATGTTTAAGGGGAAGAAAAAAGTTGATTTTGATGAAAGGACATTTGTGAATGTGAAAGCACAGTACCATTTTAAATCTACACTTAATAGAAAATAGTGTATACAAGATCAAAGATTTGAAAATCTGGGTGGAGTTGTAGAGCAGGTGATTGCTGATTGGAATTGTGAAACTTTCTCTTATATTTCTGCTGATGTTGTTCGTTAGATCTATGCTAACTTGTGGTATACTAAAGAAGATTATATAATAGTTCGAGGATAAATAGTAGAATTCACTCCTGAATAGATCAATTTTTTCTACCAGTTAAGAGATAAAACGTGTGAGTACAAATCTTTTGGTACTATGGATACTGCTTTGAATGAGGTAATTAGTTTTCTTACTGATTGAAAAGGGGAATGGAGTACTAAGCAAAGACAAAAGATAAATTTTCCTGCTTCCAATTTTAATGTAGCATCTAAAGCCTGACATTATTTTACTTCTGTAAAACTACTACTTGCTTATCATCATTGTGAAGTTTCAAGGGATAGAGCAATTTTGAATTTTTATATTCAAAATATGAGAATAATTGATATTGGAAGAATTATTTAGAATAGTATTCAGACTATAGCTAAAGTAGAAACTACTAGAGGATTGGGACATCCTACCCTGATTTATACATTATGTATACAATTAGGAGTTGAGGTTGATAGTAGTGAAGAGTTGGTCCATCCTTTGAAGCTTATTAGTAAGGCCAACATTCGCACTTATGAGTCTCATGTAGGACGGAGATCTGGATGTAAGAGTAGTGAGATTCCCTCTGCTAGTCATGATATACCTTCTACTTCTGGAACTCCTACAACTTATGATGTTATGGAGCGACTGATGATATAACAAGATGATATTACGAGGCTATATAGCAAAATTTGATGGTTTGGAAGCAAGAAATAGCATCAATGATGATTATCAGAGGACAAGAGTCGAATGTGATATAGCTTATCATGATGCTTAGATGATATTTATGAGGGGAGAAGCTGGTGTGATATTTCCTACCTTCCCCCGCTACTATCCATACCAGCCTAAGGAAGAAGAAGGAGTTGAAGAAGGAAGAGAGGATGATTGGTAGTGTAGTACACTTTATGTTTGTTATTGTTGTGTTGACTTTTGTGTTTCTTAATTGCTTTTTTGTAGTAGTTATGTGTAGCGATTGTACTTTCATTTCAGTTAATTTGTATTGAAGTTTATGTTAATATGTATCTATTGTACTAAAATCGTAATGGATATTATAGTAAGTGTTTTAAAATTTCTTTATCCTGTGAATCTCTAATATATATATAACAATGCTTATAACCATTTTATGTTTGTAGTTAAATTTTTATTTAATACCTGTTTGTTAGTTTGATATACACCAAAAAACTTAAGTTTGGGGGAGGAAAATTTAACTTTTATTTGTTCTCAATCAAAATATATTTTCAAAATTAGCTTAACTAAATGTAAGTAAGCAGCAATAAAGTAAAGGTTAATGCAAGTATAAATAAAACAACTTTCTCCTTTTTAACTAATCCAAGATTTTTCAGAATAATTATCATTCGTGGAGAACTTAGATTATGGTATTGTGCCAAATAGAAGCATTCCTATTCTTTACCTTCGCTCGATAGTATAAAGAATATTGGCTAATCTATAGATCAGTTCAGGATGTATTAATAGTAGAATGAGTTAATCTAGGCTTACACTTCTGGATGTCCAAGGGTGGCTATGGTTGGCCCTACTAGTGACCCGTTCCCTTTCTATAAACCAAATTATTAGAATTTAGTCTATCACTCTAAAAACTAATTAATTCTACGCCCAAAAAATAATATCTCCCAATTTATTTGCACTTCACCTTGAATAACCTGCTCAAGGCCTTCGATTACCCATGGATTCATGTGATATCTACTAGTTAAGAACTCATCTCCGGATAGGTCTCATATTTCTTCAACAGGTTTTAACAATTTAAATGGCCAGTTTAAAAAGTAAATTAAGATCACGTATTAATATCATCACAATTTTTATAAAATTTAAGTTTAAGTTCTCCAACGAAGTTAAATTATCTTTATTATTTTTTCATGGTTGGAAGGAGAAAGAAAACTAACTACTCAGAACACATTGAATTCACACAATAAAACATATTTATAAAACTTTGAACCAAGTTACAGATACTTATGTGGAATGTTCCTTCAAGTGATCCGCTGACTTCTACTGACTCCAATGTAAAATAAAAGACTTCAACAACAACAACACTTATATACACACACTTACTACTTAAGGAATTGAGTAGTAACACTCAAAATAACTAAAATAAACTCACTAATTACTTAAGAAGGTGGCTCCCTAAAATTTTTTTTAAACATGAGAGAACTCTAGGGTGCTTAGGGGCACACTCTAGGATGCTTTGGGGCACACTCTAGGATTTTTTGGTGGGGGGGTTTCTCTGTAGAAAAGACTCCTATTTATAGAGCTTCAAAAATGACCAGGGGTTGCTTAAGGCACCTCTTCAAAATTCATCCAAATACAACGTATCTTCTCGAAAGTAACTGTGGCACCTAGGCGCCGAGATCTGGCGTCTAGGTGCCGGAGTCCATGACCAAGTCTTCGCACCTCTTCACTTTGGATCGCACCTCTTTGGGTTTAAAATTGTTTTCCCGTGTCCAGATGCATTGTATCACATGTCCTATGTATTAGGAGTAACTTCCAGTCTTCTAGAAGGTCTGATAACCGTTTAACACCATCAAAATAACTGCCCAAAATTGTCAAAAATCTTATTTGCTTCAGTATCGAACTGGCGCTTACGCGCCGGATTCTGCCACCTAGGCGCCAGACCTATAATTTTGGCAACTTTTCTTTTAAGCTCTATTTTTGCTCCTTTTTTCTCTTTTTTCCTTGAAATCTCTTTTATCACCTACATCCAAAAACATAAAAATACATTTCCTTAAAGCATAAAATCCTTATAAATTGAATAAAAAATAAGGCATAAAAATAGGTACTTTTTCAGTGGATCAAGAGGCTAAAGCCTCCTAATTTGGTTTGATATTTTAAATTTTGTTATGAGAAGTTAGCCCCCAGGTGGAGGGAATCAAAGGAACTCTAGAGTGAGAGTTGGTATCTTCCCTACCTAACCATGTTCAAAATTTTAAAATTTCAAATTAACCAATGTTCTTTATAGATCCAAGTAAGGGTAAAGAATAAAATTGCTCCTATTTGTCACCACACATTTAAATACTTCCACAACAATACATTCATAATTATTACTGCTTTATAAGAGAAAGAAAAAGATATTTTATTTTCTAGTGTTTCATACCGTATTTTAAATTTCTGATAATTTTCATTTCGTGCTTAGTCTTTTATCAAAAATACCAAAAACAACTTTCAAACTTTATAAATCAAAACATACTTTCAAAAGTCATTTAAAAAGTAAAAATATAATTTTCTTATTTCTTTAAAAAGTTTTTAAATTTCCCCGTGGGTTCGATATCTCGGGACTTAATAAGAAAGTTCTATATTACTTGATAAATCATACGTATACTTGCGTAGTATCCGATATTATAAAAATCATAATTTTCATATCTAAATTGTAAGTACATATATTTGGTGTTGAGTCTAGTTTTTTGTGCACATATATTTATCAGGGATCAATGCCTCTCTAGTAACATCGAATTGCTTGCAATCCCTAATGTGCGGACCAGATAACACAGTAAGAAATCTCTTTTCATTATCCTTCTTCTAGGATTCTCCACATACAGTGGCAGGAAAAACTCTCAAAGCAAAATGAGACCTGACCGATCTATTCTTAGTTGGCTTCATGGAACTACTAACAGCGTCGGTGACAACATTTGCAGTAGCTATGCGGTCTTCTAATTGGAGCTTGGCAGGAATATGAGGTGGCAACACACTTTTTGATTTGTGAAACTGTCTGGCGCGCCCATCTTTTTTTAAAATTTCAGCCTTCATTTGTAGGGACATTTCACATCCCAGCCTCTTCAATAGCCCAGAAATGGAACAATATTCTTTCTCTGCCAATCTCTCAAAAATTGAGTAGACTCGGGTAAGGGGCGTACGTTTCTCTTTTTTCTTACCCCAATTATTATGTATAGATGGTGGTGGTAAAATAGTGGCATTGTTGTAAATGCCCTTCTTTCTGAAAGTGGCAGACAACAGGTGAAACCAAGTTCCTCTTAGTAGAGATGCAATCATAGGTAATTCTGTCTCTTCTAACTGAGGGACTGCCTTGATAGGGGTCGATTCTGTGGCACTAGCCTCCTTGTCTTTCAGAATTTCTAAATGGTAGATTCCATCTCTAGTCTTCTAGGATAGTCAAATGAAAGTCTTATGGCTAGATCCTAAGCACTAAGAGATAAGAAAGACCTTACCAAAATGAGGTTAACATGGGGTGACTGTCAGTGTTGGGGTTCTCCACTGACTATGTCGGCCGGTCAGGCCTGAGCTAGTGGCTAGGGTGGTCAGGTGAGCCAGAGGAAGCTTAATTGTGAATAGTACTAAGGTTTGATGGCTGGTGGAAATGATCCACTTGGTCTAGTCATATATGAGAGAATAGCCACTAAATCATGGGACCCTTGGTTCATGGCTCATGTAGGTTGGGCTAAGTGGGTCTAGGTTGGGTCCTAGAGTTCACATCTCAGCTGTGGTGGACTTGATTTTGTCTATATGGCATGGTTTAGTTATATTTGGAGTTTGGGTTCAAAATTAGGGTTTTGGGTCAACTTGGGTCTAGGTTAGGTTTGGGCTAAAGTTTGGGTCAAGTGATTAATCAAATAGGCTTGGATAATTTCCATGAGAAGTTTTGAAAAGAAATTAGGAGTTTCTTAATTGATTTGGATGGTCAATTTGGTGGAATTTAGTCAAATGGTCAATTTTGGGTACTTGGGCTAGACATGGGTTTGAATTGGGCTAGGGTTTGGATATGGTTCAATTTGATGCGGGCGATTTTCATGAAGAATTTTTTATGTCAATTGGATAGAAATTTTGGGTTTAGGGAGTTCAATTTGGTGAGATTTGGTATTTAGTTCAAAATTGGGGTGTTGGCTTAGATTGGGCTTGGGTGATGCTTGTGTTCAAAATTGGGTCAATTGGTGGCTCAATTTTATTTTGGGAAGTGTTATGAAGAATTTAAAATTCAAATTTGGGGAAATTGATATAATTATGGGGTTCAATTTGGGAAAATTTAAGGGTATGGCTGAATTGGGGATTTTAGATATTTTGGTAGATTTTGGTCAATTTAAATGTTGGGAAATGTTTTGAAATATTTTTTGAGGGAAATTTGAAAGTTTGGGTAATTTTGAGAATTTTGGAAAAATTAGGGTTATAGGGGTGTCGGCATATTTTTAGGTTGTGTGTTGTATTTTGAAAAGGGGGTCACTTAACAGAAATTGACGGCGAATTTTAGATTTTAAATTATATATATATATATATATATATATATATATATATATATATATATATATATATATATATATATATAATTTAGAAAGTAGCGTTTGATTTTGAAAATAATTTTAAGTTTGAAAATTTTAAGATATGAAATCAAGCCGATCTCACATCCCTAATAGTTTATATAAACGAGCACCGCACCACAAACCGTATATCTATCCGGGAGAATAGACACACTCGCTTGATGATGGGGCTCGATTAAATAAACTAGAAGATTTGTGACATCCTTTTGGTTTGCGAACCAATTTTATAAGCCGACAAGTTCCGCTGCTTAATATAAATGAATAAAGAAGGGTTTATATTACCTGGGTTCTTAAAGTTCCCTATAAGGGCAAGCCCTTATAGTTAATTACATCTTAAATGACGGGAATCATTTAAGAAAACTCTCGATAATGATCAGTGGTTCTGCTCTCAAGAATTTCAAAGTTTAGGGTTTTCAAAGGATTAAATTTTGGAGATTTCAATAGGGAATGGATCAAATTTGGAACAGTTTATTTTAAGAATCCAAAGGAAGAGAAGTAGGAGAAGCTGAGGATTCAAGAGGAATCTTGGCAACTTCCCGGACTATCCTATTGTTTGGCTTCAATTTGGGAGTTTATTTAATGTTTCAATCCTGCCAATTTTATTTAATTAGGACTTATATTCGTATGACATGATCATACAAATAGCCTTGAAAATGTGAGGGTTTATGTCGTACCGAACGACTACCTCGGAGTCCTAAGACCGGTTAGGGCTTAACTTACATGACATGATCATGCAAATGCCTAACGAAGAGTTGAGGACTTATGTTGCACTAGGAAAACTACCTCGAAATCCTATGGCTTTGTTGTTTAATTCTAAGAAAGTTTTGCTGAAGTAGATCCGAGTTTTGCTGATGACGATGGCCGAGCTGCCCACCATGCTCTGAGCTCCTTGTCGTTGTAGAGGTTTAGTTTTAGAAGTCATAAATCAGGAGATGAGAGAAGTTTTTTGGTTTAGAGAAAATCTTAAAATCCAAGTGCTTTTAGTGTTTTAATTAAAACAAATCTTAAAGTTAATTAAACAGAACCGATTAAGATCCCATGGTTCCGTCATCCCGGCACCGTTATTTTCATTGAATTCACTTAGTCCAGATGAATTTGCTAAACTTAACTGAATGAGTTCCACACATTCATTTAGACCGTGGGAAATCCCGTTAGCAACACGTGGGTTACATCATCCGAGGTATTCCCGATCAGTCAATGAGACATTTTAATTTAGTTGTGATTGTAGTTTTGTTGTTCTGTTTGTGATTAAATTTTGAGTTATTTTATATTTTGGAATGTTGTGGCGATGAATTTTATCTTGCAATGATTTTTTAATTTAGTTTTGGTTTCAGTTCAGGAACTATCCTAAAGGTTTTGATTTTCATGCAACAGTCTTGTTTATCATGCCAGAAAAAGTAAAGTACGGTGCATGTAAGTAAATTGCAATAAAGTAAATTGCAATAAAATAAAGGCGTACCTGGAGGGTCTTCTCGTCATCACAAGCTGCACTTAAAACACATGTTAAGGCATTTAAAAATTTCAACAGATACCTAAGTAAATTTAAGGGAAGGGCTTTGGTTGTCTTCGAAATTCCTAATCCTATAACTAGTCATCTCCTATGACGTCTAGGTTGTTGGTTTGGTTTAAGGATGATTTTCTTCATCAAAGAACAATTAAATTCAATTGTTCTTCTAAAACATCCCGTCATATTGAGAAAGTGCTTAGGACGAGTCCTAAACATCTTTTCCATATTTATGGGATTGTTTTGAGTCCAGGTAAATTTAGTTGTACAAGTGAATTAGTCATCCAGGGGTTTACGTTTTTTTCCCTTGCTCAGTGAACTAGGACATTTGAATATCCTATAAGTGAAGTCACACTTCACTTGATACTTCATTTAAGAGTTATAATAATAATAAGAGCTTTAAAAGGGCAAATTTATTAGGTATTTTGACGATTTAAACTTAATGATTTAATTCTAATTTTGACTTAATTATATAAATTAGTTTATGTTTGGAATAGTGTTCAAGTTATTTTAGATTTAATTTAAGTCTTAATGATTTCATTTAGGTTCGTTGTTAATGATTTTGATTTAATTTAATTCAACTTAATTTAATTTAATTTATTTTAATTTTAACTTAATTTGATTTGATTTTGATTTTAATTTAATTTGGTTCAATTTAATTTAATTTAAATTTAAATTAAATTAAATTTAATTTAATTTAATTTAATTTTAATTGAATTTAATTTTAATTAATTTTAATTTTAATTTAATTTGATTTTAATTTAGTTTTAATTTTAATTTAATTTTAATTTACTTTAATTTAGTTTAGTTAAGTTTAAATTTAATTTAATTTGATTTAATTTCTTAGTTTAGTTTAAATTTAATTTTAATTTAATTTTAGTTTAATTTTAGTTTTAATTACTAATTTGGATTATTATTTTAACTTTTTAATTAAGAATTAAGTATTATTGAAGTGATTTATTTAAGGATTTTTAAAATAAAGAATAAATATCTTCTTAATAATATCCCTACTTTTAATAATTCAAATTTCCATTACTCTTCCAAAATTTTAATTAATTAATTAATTAAGGTTTATTTTAATTATTCTTGAAATGATTAGTTGGTTTGTACCCTTCAATCATTTAAGTTACAATCATCCAAAATCAGTTTAAAAAAAATCAAATATTTTACCCTCCCCTTTTTGATTATTCCTAAAATTTTAATTAAGGGTTGAAATTTTTAATTACCATTTCGTCCTTCAAGCTTAATAATTCTATAACTCACTAAACTAAGCTCAAGTGAACTTCAAATTTTTATGTGACCTCACTCACATGTCAATTAAGACATTAGAGGAGAAAATGTGGTTTTTCTGTATTTAATTTATTTATGTAATTATTTTTTTAATGGAAAATAGGGGTTTTCAAGGAAAATTCAATAACATGAACAAGGAAACATTTATGTCCTTAAGAAAATTATGAAATGTTCTTAATGACCAGAGGACCATTTGGACCAATTTTGGTGATTTTTTGAATTATATTTTATTTATTAGAATTATTTTGAATTTTAGAGTATTAATTAATTTTAAAATAAAATTACAGTTGAAAAATGGATTTTATATTTTTCTTAAATCTCTCTGACCTCAAGGAGTCTAGAGAAACAAATTTTATATTTTTCTGATTTTGCCTTGATTTATTAGAATTATTTTAGTGAAAAGGTTGGAAATTACATTTTTTAATATTAAAAATTACATTAAGCCTTTAAAATTCAATATCTTATCCTAGGGACTTTAAAAAAATATTTGGTTTGTTCCTAAGTGATTAGATATCAAAATGTGACATTTTGGTGATTTTTAATATTTTTATGATTTTTATAATTTTTTAATTATTAAAAATATTAAAATAATGATAAAAATCAACCTTTTTAGAAAATTACAATTTTAGTTTTCCTAAGTTCCTCTGATATTAGAGAAGCTCCAAAATCATTTTTGTAACTTTTTGAAAAGTATTTTGTGAGTTATGAATTTTTAAAATTTAATTTTATCCATTTTGCTTAAGAGGCTTAATCAACCCATTTGGTGGGGTTAATCAAGTCCAATTGACTTCAAATTTTTATGTGATGTTCCTCTGATCCTAAAGATTAGTGCAGAATTATTTTCAAGTCAATTTAATGAGTGGTTAACCCTAATTAATTAAAATTCAATTTTGGGTATTTAGGCTCATTAGGGTTGTTCCATGTGGATTAACTCAAAACCTATTTTTCCTAGGTTCCTCTGGTCATAAGAAACATAACCAAATTTTCCTAGAATTTATTTCTCAACATGCTAATTATTTGAATTAAAATACTCAAAACAGTAACATGCAATTGAAAAATCAATAACTTCTCATAGGATGGCTCTCGACCTTGGAAAATTCAGGGAATGTTCCCAAGTTCAGAGGCTTCAAAAGCCTTATGGTCTCATGCCATGACAAATTGTCTACATGCATGGAGAATCAAAATAGTGCAGAGAGTAAATAATTAATTAAAAATAAAATACTTGATGAAATGAATCGATTTCTTTTCCACATTATTCTCCTCTGTTCACTGAGCAAGAAGATATTTTTATTTTATTTTTAGGATTTTTCTACACAAAGTTATGAATTTGCAAAGTTTCTGATATTTAATAAATACATTAAATACCCTATTTATCTACTTATCCACGTGGCGCCACGCAATCCTCGACAGCTCCGAAAGGCCACGCGGCGCGCTTTGATTCGGCGCTGCCATCTGACTCAGCGCTCCGGGGGCCCGCGGTTCACGTAACATTCCCTGGTCCGGCGCAATCTGAACCGTCCGCTCAATACACGCGCAATCCAATGGCTTCTGGTCATCGTCTATGACTGGTGTGCACCCATAACCGTCCACACTAAAACCCTAAAATCTCACTCGATTCTCAACGGATTTTTCGTGTTCTTATGCTCTATGGATTCGTCTTGAAGATACGAACACATCCATACGGTAAACATGCATTGAAATTGATTCATATCAAATGGAGAATCTCCAGAAGCTCGGGAGGAAGAGAGAGCTCATACCTTTTCTCAGAGAAGTGAAGCTTCGATCTGAGAGTTGTGTCAAGTTCGATTGGGTCCAAGCAAGCTCCAGATGAAGTCCCTTAGCCTGGTGAATTGCCTATGTACAAAAGTAACCACAACCGATCACAAAGCTTGGAGGCTGGAAGCAATGGCTGGCCTGGTGAGGGGGCTTTTGTTGGGGAACTTCTACTCTTGGTCTGGTGAAGGTGTAGAAACAATCAATTTGAGGATTGACTCACTGTGGTGAAGTGTCCTAGTTTTGGGCTTGAGTTTCAACTCTGAAATTGAGCTCACAGAGAGGAAATGGCAGGGGGATTTCAGAGGGGATTAAGTTCTCCAGGTGTGGAGGAGAGTCTGGAATGATTTTGGCAGAGTTTTTGTATGGTTTGGTTCAGTACCTCTCTTGGCCGAGAGGAGGTGGTGTTTAACTAGGGCTGGCTGGAGGGCTTCCCAGGGAGGGTTGAAGGCTTGGATCAGCTGCTTAGATCAAGGGAAGAACAGCCATGGCAGCCATTGGACATGGGGCAGCTCAGCAAGATAAAATTTCAATGTTTGGCTCCTTCCAAGGTCTCGGCCATGGTGTTTTCCGGCGTTCGTGGTGGTCGGCCGGCCGGGCATGGGTCACCATCTTGACCGGGGAAGTCGTGGCTGGGGTTTGGTGAAGTGAATTGGCTTTGGACATGTGTAAAGGGGTTGGCTCTAAGTTGTATGGGGATAAGGCCATTTTAGGCTTGGTTTGGTCAACTCATCCAAATGGATTGGGTTCACTCTCCCATAACCTGATTTTGGGCTGAGGTAATCAGTTGGGTCAACCTCCCATGTGTGGTGGAGTCTCCATCAAGGATTAGGTGGCAAAACATGGTTTAGTGTGTGACATAGATATGGCTAAAAAGGCTTAATGAAGGATTAGGAAAGGGGACCCTCCTTTTTCCATTAATAGCTTGGTCACATGTCAAACCCCTCATGGCTTCACATGGGGCTTAAGGATGGCTTCATGGCTCTTATATGGCTTGGGAAAAGTTGGCTTGGTTCATGGAAATGGGTTTAAGGGATTTTGGTATTTTGGTGTAAAATTTGGATGGTTTGTCATATGGCTTTGTTTAGAAATGTTTCATTGCTGATTTAGGACTTAGGAATGATTTTAATTAAGTGAGGATGAGATGAGATTGTAATGTGGGCTTTAGGATGGGCTTGGGCTTTTGAGTTTGGTTAGGAATGGGCTTTTGAATGCCTTTTGGAAGTGGGCTTTTAGATGAAAATTTTGCAAAGGGCCATGCCAAATAAATGTTTAGTTTAGTTTAAGGATGTGTCATGAGTGATTTGGATCAAACTTGAGGTGGTTTGGAATTGAATTGGGTCTAAATTGGGTCTCTTTAGTGATAGGGTCAAAATAGGTCAAAATGTACTAACTTGGGCTAAGGTTGGGCTAATGTTGAAATTGATGTGAAATTAACATTGAAAAATGTTTATGGGTGTGTTTCAAAGAGGTTTCAACTTTGGTTGGGTTTTGATTTTGGGATTTGGGCCTATTTGGGTTAGGTTTGGGTGTAGGCCCATTTAAGGGATTTTGGGTTTGGGTTGAATTTGAGTAGGGTTTGGGTCCAAATTTTGAGCAAATTATGTTAGTGTTTTGTTTGTGGGGATGTTAGGGAAGGTTTAGAAAAGGTTTGGGGTTAATTGGAGTTGAATTGGGTTGGTTTGGGCTAAGTTTGGGTCGTGGGCCAAAATTGGGCCTTAAGCTTAAAAGTGAAATTAGATTCAAATGTCAATCAAATTAAGCTTGGATTTGGTCTTTATTATTATTGGGGATATTGAATTGAAGTTTAGAATTGAATTGGACCAAAATTGAGGTCAATTGGGGTGATTTGGTTTGACATTGGGTTCACTTGGGTTTAAAATGGGTCAAATTGGGGGTTTTGGTAAAAGTGGGGTAAATTGGCAAAATTGGCCCATGGTTTAGTTGAACAAAATGAAATTGGGAATATTTGGGATTTTTTGGAATTTTCGGGGAATTTTTGGAATTTTTGGATTTTTTGTGTCAAGAGGGGCATTTTGGTAATTTGGAGGGTATTGGGGGTATTTTTGGAAATTTTGGTATTTTTGGCTGTAAATGATCAATTTGATTGGTGGGGAAATGTTCAAGGTTAATTTTGGAAAAGTTTTGGGTGATTGGAAATTTTGGTGGTTTTGGATGGTTTCGATGGCTTTTAGTAGGTTTGGTGGGTCTAGGGCCTCAGGGGTCAAAAATTGAAATTTTGGAAAAATGAAAATTGAGCAAGTATGAGTGAAATGGAATCATTTTGGTTGAGCCATGAAGCCATATTAAGCCCATAGGAGCCATGAGAGGACTCATTTGAGGCATTCACTATGTTGTTCTTAACCCTTTTAGCGAGGGGCTTAGGGGTTGAGGACCATCCATGTGAATTACCTACATGAGTCAAGAGGTCAAGTTGGGTGAGAGTGTGGGTTTTAGGATTTGGAATGTGTGTGTGAGAGTGTAGTGTATGTGTAAGTCAGCCTTCACTAGACCAGGCCACCCAGGGTAGTCCTAAGGCCAAAGAGTCCTATAGGGAACTCATCCTTTAAACCTTCACATTTGATTTCAACCCTCTAGGTGATTAGGGGTCTACAATCAAGCTTGTGGGGTTTGCAGGGAGTTAAGAGGTGTTTGAATTTCTATGTGGTGGGTTCCGTTTCTAGTCCTTTAAGATTAGTCAAAGGAAAAGCCTAAGGCTAGATCCTAAGTACTAAAGAGAGAAGCAAAAGACCTCATCAAAAATGAGGTCAATAAATGGACCCCCAATAGGTGTGGTGTGCTAACCAAGCACACCGCGCGTATTGGCGTTGACCGAAGAGATCAACAAAACCAACACAGATGTCCAAGTGACAAACTTAGGACGAAGTAAAAGAATTTCCGCTGGGGAGTATCAGGTATATTTCCAAGACTAGAGATTCCTGAACTCTCCCTAGGGAAAGGAAAAGGAGGTGAATTCCAAATCACAAGATTTGGAGAACTTCAGTTTAGATGTCGTTTCATTTTATGTTCAAGTTTTGATGTGTGAGTTTAGATTTCGATTTGTTTTGAGTTTCAATTTCGATTGAGGTTTAATTTAAAATCACTTTAAGGAAATTTGGATTTGAAATGAGAATTGAAACCTAGGTTCCAATCTCGGGATTGCAAAGTAAACTGGATTTAAGTACCAGTCTTGGAGTGTGAATCGGAGTTTAAGTATCTATTGAAAAGGATGAGAATCAGAATTTAGGTATTGATCTCGAAAGAGAACTGGAATTTAGGTACCAGTCCCACAAGTTTGGAATTGAAATTTAGATGTCAATTCGAAAGAGAATCAAAATTTAGGTATTGATTTCGAAAAGAGAGTCGAAATGTAGGTACCGATCTCAGAATGAGAACTGGAATGTAGGTACCAGTCTCAGAAATTTTGAATTGAAATGTAGGTATCAATTTAGATGAGAATCGAAACGTAGGTATCGATCTAAAAATGAGAACTGGAATGTAGGTACCAGTCTCGGAAATTTTGAATTGAAATGTAGGTATCAATTCAGATGAGAATTGAAATGTAGGTATCGATCTCGAAATGAGAACTGGATTGTAGGTACCAGTCTCGGAAATTTTGAATTGAAATGTAGGTATAACATCACCTTCCAAGCCACCCTTGGCAGGAATGCCACATGGATGTGCATTGGAGGTGTGCTATTTCCCATGTAACTCACAGCTCGTAGGGCCGAAGACACTCCAATTCTGAATCTGGCTGGAAGTGGTAAGGCGCATTTCTGTCGTTCATCCTTCTAAAAGTAACAGAGATCCGCTCCACTGGCACTCCTGGTATACAATGTTTTGCGACGTCTGCTCCATTTCCTTTTAAGATCATGACGGAACCTACCGGAAAGGGTATCTCCACCGGACCTCGAAACTTACCTGGGCCTGCTATCCGGAGGTCAGATCAGAACATGATATTGCATTGGTTGACGAACGAAACTGTGCAGAAAGGTCTGACAAAGTCGTGGTGGTCTATGTGTGGAGGTATGCAGTCGCCTTTCTGGTAAATGTTGATGATGCAACTGTTGGGTATGCAGTCTGCTGGCAGTACCCTCCACGTTACCATCCTTTTCACCATTCTTTTAATTATCCTTTGCATTGAATCCACTTCAATGTGACGGAGTATCCCTGGTGGATTCCCTTTTCTGTCCTCTGCGAAGTTATAGCAACATCCGCACTGTATTGTGACCCTTCCTTTCCCTGGCATCCATCTCCGGGGTTCTGAATAAGTCTTTTCCCTCAGACGGCTCGCTCGGCCCATCTCCTGAAGCTCTAAGATGCAATCCACAATCTGCTGTTGCTCATGTTCTGAGAATGCATCTGTGTGTAACTCGAGGCCTTCCAAAATGTTGATTCTCTTGCCTTTAATCCTGTCAAAGTATTCGAAAGTCTTCTTTTCAACATTTTTCATTCTTTCTAATTCATATTCTGGGACGATCTGCAAGTGACGAGACGTAGTAACGTACTGCGGGATGTATGGCTCAATCCCGTCACGTTCTCCTGCATACCTTGACTCCTCGGGGATTGTCTCTATCGGGACATCCTCAGAGGTTGCTTCCGCAAAAAGGTTCTTCAGCTCTGGTATCTCTGTCCGGTGTCGAGGCACTGACTCTATTTCTGTTCTTCTTGGCACTTCTTTGATTTGTTCTAATTTTCTTGGCGTTGACTTTCTTCTTTCTGGTTTTTGACGAATCGGTATCTTTGAAATGTGTGTGCCGGCAAAAGCGGCTGTTTCCTTGTGTTGATCTGCTGCAAGTTTAGTGAACATCTTGCGGATACGGCGATTCTTATTCCTTCTTTGGGAAGCAGTGAGAGTAGCTCTCTTTACCCCTTGATTTCTGCGGGCGCGGCGCTGACGAGCCAGCCCTCTGCCGTGGCAACTACAAACTTGATTTTCTTGTTCTCCTCGGTGTTTGTCTTTCTTTTCTTGTTGTTGGAGTGGTGGCTTGGGCCACCCATCTTCATCACTGTCTGGCTGTGAAGCTCTTCTCGGTCAACTCGGGACCCGATCATTTTCTTCGTATCGTAGGGTCGGCCGGTGTGAAGTCGGAATCAATTTCTATCATCGCTCCATCCTTCACCCTCTTTTCATCGAGTGCGAGACTCACGCCATTTTTAAAGTTTAGGACCAACCGCCCGTTCGACATTTCCTCGCGAAAAGACAAGGAAAGGATCGAGAGTCGTACTAAGAACAAGAACATTAAGAAAATATTTATCACTGAAGATTCTTATTCACTTATTTTAATTTTAAGGAAAGTAGGAAAAGATGAAGAAAGATCAGGAACAAGAGTTGATTTGAAAGGAAGGGTAAAACTTTATTATTATGATTTCACATATTTTATTTTTAGCACATATTTTTTGTTAATGATTTTTTTTTCTTTTGTCATCCATTTTTATGTTTTTTTTTTGTTTCTGACCCAGTCACAAGTAGTTATTTCACCCGTGTTTCTAGGGATGAGAATTCATTCCTTCGAAACATCAGGTTGCGTAATACTTCTTCAAATATCATCCTATGATTGGAAGCATTTGTCGTTCTCCTTGGCAATTCACAAGTTGGTAGGAGCCTCCTGAGTAGACTGTCTCGACCACAAACCGCCCTTCCCAAGTTGGTTCAAATTTACCACCTATCTTGCGATGTGCAAGAATAGGTCTCTTGAGGACAAGTACTAAGTCACCAACTTTGAAAGTTATTGGCCGGACCAGTTTATCATGGGCCTGGATCATCTTAGCATGGTACAGTTCCAAATTTTGCTGCGCTGCAAGTCTTTTCCCTTCCAAGCTTTCTAGTTCTTCCAGTCGTAGTCTGGCATTTTCTTCTGTAGTGATTTTGTTTGCAGCTGTGATTCTGAGTGATGGAAGCTGGACTTTCAATGGTAACACTGCCTCGGACCCGTACACCATAGCGTATGGCGTAGACTGAGTAGGAGTTCTGAAAGTCGTCCTGTAGGCCCATAAAACTTCTAACAACTTCTCGTGCCAATTTCTTTTGTTGTCGTCCAAAGTTTTCTTTAGGATTTGGACGAGAGTTTTATTAAAGACCTCGGCCAAGCCGTTTGCTCTTGGGTAGTAGATCGTCGAATATCGCTAGTCGATCCCGTGCCTTCTGACAAAATTATTGATCTTCGTACTTCAGAGAGCTGACCCATTATCCGATATAATTCTGTGCGGTACTCCGAAACGGTAGACCACCTGATTCTTGAAGAACTATAACACATGGTGTACTTTAACTTCCCTGAGCAGTATAGCTTCTGCCCATTTGGAAAAATAATCTGTTGCTGCAAGAATGAAGGGATGTCCTCTTGAAGAAGGCAGTTCTATCGGACCCACTATATCTGTGCCCCAACACTCAAATGGCCACGACGTGATTGTCGGATGTAGCACATTTGGAGGTTGATGTAGAACCACTTCATGCACTTGGCACTGGTGACAGTTTTTGGCAACTTTCATGCAGTCGATCATCATCGAGGGCCAGTAGTACCCTAGTATTTTAATCTTCATTTTCATTTTCGGACCCGACTGATGAGAGCCACAAAGTCCTGAATGTACTTCTTTAACGATTTCACGAGCCTCGGACCCGCTCAGGCATCTTAGCCACATCTGGTCAAAAGACCTTCTGTATAATGTACTGTTTATTAATGCGTAAGACAGAGTTCTTATCTTGATATGATGGGCTAGCGACTTATCGTCCGGTAATTTCCCTGTTTGCAGGTAGTCTTTTAGTGATTGACGCCAATCTTCTGTGTTTTCTGTTATTGCTGCAACTGATTCCTCTGCTTTTTCTGATTTCTGTATCATATCCATGTCGAGCTGTGATAGGACCTGTCGTCCCTGAACTGACACTTCAACCGACTCATCTTGTAAGCGAGGCAAATTCTTTTGTAAGGCGAGCTAGCGCATCTCGCAAGAGCATTTTCTTTTCACGGGGATCTTGTAGATCGTTACATTCGGAATATGTTCCAACGGTTTCATGGCATACTAAAAGTATCGCTCGAGTCTTGGCTTTAGAATCCTGTACTGTTCGGCGACCTGTTGAATGATCAACTGAGAATCCCCGTAGATGTTGATGTCCGTTATTCCCATTTGAATGGTTAGTTCTAGTTCTGTTATGAGGGCTTCATATTCTGCCTCGTTGTTTGTGCATGGTTCTGTTAAGTGGTAGGAGTATCTTAACATCCCCCGCTGCGGTGTTATAAAGATTAGTCTGATTCCTGCCTTACCGGGCACTATCGTTTGCAATTCTTTGTTCTTCTGCGCTGAGGACGCACCGTCAAAGTATAGTTCCCAACGTCGATCATCAATGTCTTCTAGGCTCATTATCTGCTCGTCAGGCAAATCGTCGTCGAGAGGCGAATCTGCCGGTAAAGGGTGTGCTGCAAGGAAGTCTGCTGGACTTGCCCCTTTACTGCGTGAAGAGGAACGAAAGTTATGTCAAATTGCAATAGTATCATCGACCACCTGGCAAGTCTGCCAGAAAGCGTCGGTCGGGTCATCAAGTATTGCAACGGATTAACTCTCAAAATAAGGTTGACCTTGTGAGAAAGCATATAATGCCTGAACTTTTGTGCGGCGAAGATCAGGGCCAAACAATGCTTCTCAATCGGAGGATACTTTACTTCCGTTGGAATTAGAAGACGACTTAAGTAGTAGAGAGCATTTTCTTTCCCCTCATCATTGACCTGGGCTAACAGGGCTCCAAGGGAGTCGTCTAAAGCCGCGGTATAAAGTATCAACGGTCTACCTGAGACTGGGGCTGCTAAGACAGGAGGTGACATTAATTATTGTTTAATGTCATCAAAGGCATGTTGACATTTGGAGTCCCAAGTAAACTTGGCATCCTTCTTAACCAAAGCAGAAAAAGGCTGACACCTTCCTGACAAATTCGATATAAAGCGTCGAAGATATGCCAACTTTCCTTGAAAGGATCGTAGCTGTTTCAAAGTTTTAGGAGGTGGCATTTCTAAGATAGCTTTAATCTTTTCCGGATCAATTTCAATCCCGTGATGTCGGACAACAAATCCCAAGAATTTCCCGGAGGTGACGCCGAAGGCGCATTTTAAGGGATTCATCTTAAGGTTGTATTGTCTTAGTCGTTCAAAAACAATTCTCAAATCATACAGGTGATCTTCTTTCAGTTTACTTTTGATGACCACATCATCCACGTAGCACTCAACTTGGTTATGAATGAGATCATCAAAAATCTTCTTCATCGCTCTTTGGTATGTTGCTCCTGCGTTCTTTAGTCCGAATGACATTACTATGTAGCAATACACTCCGATCGGCGTTCTGATTGCCGTGAGCTTTTCGTCTTCTGGTGCCATCTTTATCTGGTTGTATCCTGATGATCCATCCATGAAAGAAAAGATTTCATGTGTTGAAGCAATGTCGATCATCAGTTCTGGGATTGGTAGTGGAAATTCGACTTTTGGACATGCTTTATTCAAATCTCTGAAATCCACGTAGATTCTGATCTGACCGTTCTTCTTTCTAACTGGTACCACATTGGCTAACCAAGTAGGGAATTGTTCTTCACGGACAAATTTAGCGTCTATTAGCTTCTTAACTTCAGCTATTAGTTGTTGTTCAATCTCTAGATGCATTCTTCTGGGAGCTTGTCGGACTGGAACAGAAGTAGGATCTACTCCTAACTTGTGAACTGCAACTTCTGGAGCTAATCCCGGCATTTCGTCGTAACTCCAAGAAAAATAGTCCTTGAATTCCATTAGTAGCTTGATTATGTTTTCAGAATCTTTTTTATTGATTAAGGAGCTAACAAAGGTTGGCCTAGGCTCTTCACTAGTACCTAAGTTAACTTCCATTAACTCGTCTATTGTAGATTTGATTTCTTCTTCGAATTCTGGTGGAGCATCTCCAATTGGTGTACCTTAGAGATCTTCTGTAACTTCGAAGCAGTCTTTATTAGGTTCGCAAGTGAGAATCAAGAAAAATTCTGTATCGTCAACTGATCCTACTGTGCCAAATCCGAGACCATGTTTTGAATTGGGAGGCTGACTAACATTATTCCATAATTTTTCAAAGTCTTGTCATCGGCGTTTTGTCCATTGTCGAGGTAAGACACCACGTTGAATTAAATTTTGAACACAGGGAGGATACCACTTAAAAGGTAGTTCCATTAATTCGGAAGAAGTAAAATCTTCAAATTGTACATCTTTTTCATTATTGGAAGAAGAAGCACCACGGTAAAATTTGATTGGCTAAGTACCACCACCATGCACTTCCTTGACCACCATACCCTCGATCTTATTAGAATGGATCGGGGTCAGGTTCATAGTATGAACATGATGGTTAATCTTCTCGTACATTGATTTATATTCTTCATTCTTTTCATCTTCGAGAGAGATCTTAAACTGGGGTTTCTTTTGACTTATTGTCGCTGCTTCTTTCTTGATTTCTTCTTCTTCTTCGGAAGTGTTCTCTCAATCAACATCGATGACCGGTTTCTTCTGTCCAACTGTTCCAACATTTCTTCCACGTCCCTGTCCCCGGCCTCGACCTCGTCGCTGTTCTTTTAACGATCAAACTTCGTCGAAGGAATTACCGACTATTTGAGCTAAACAAATTTTTGGATCAAGTAAAGCCTTGATCAGAGCCTCTCTCATCTCCTTTGACAGGATCAGAGCGTCGTATATACTTTGTTTGGCTGGTAGCTTCCTAAGATGGGCTAGCACGTTGTAGTCCACTTTATTATCGTGTTCCTCGGTTTCTTCCCGAATGGGCAGTTCCTCTGCTGGGGTTGGCTCTTCCTGAGCAACCACCTGCTTTCCTTTATCCTTTGGACCCATTCTCGGGGGTAGAACTTTTCCACTTTTTAAATTTACTTCATTTATTTCTTCTGAATTTGGTGTTAAATCTACCGGTGTATCCTCTTGAATTGGAACCACTGGCTCTTCTGAAGTTGCTTCAGTGTCTGAGGGTTCTAATTCTATCGTGATCGGCGGTCCTCGTAATTCATAAATGGACTCGTTGCTTGTCGAGCTTTCGTAGCATCCTTTGTGAACATCTTCTTCGTCGTGGTCATCAAGGTTGTGTATGATTTGAGAATCGTTATTTATATCGGAATCGTAATCCGAACTAAGCTGGTTGTCGCTAGTTACGTATTCGTTAAAAACAGTCAAAACGTAGCCAACGCCATAACCCTTATCATTATAAGATCCCGCCGGGGCGGACAGATAATCATACAGAGTCAGGAGTTCGAGGGATTTCTCCCTCGAATCGGAAACAAACATCCTAGGATAAGCAGCCCCTCGTCTACCTTTCGGAGCCTCGGTCTTCTTTTCTTCCACGATCTTCTCCTTCTTCTGGGGCGGTTCTTCAATCGCAAGTGATAGTGCCGGCTTGACAGGTTTCAAACTCTGAGTTGAAGCACGCACCGAAGCGGCCTGGATGTGATCCAAAATTTTCTTTGATGACTTCGTCCAGACGGTACTTCATCCATCATCAGTAGCGTATGGGTTTATCAGAACAATAGGATCCGTTGAAATAACATTGACGGAACCTCCCTTCTGAGGTTCTTTCATGTATTCCTTTGGGATCGTTATGTTCCCTTTTCGGAGATTGTCATCAAGCCAACTCTTGAAAGTGATGCAATCTTCTATCTTATGTCTAAGCATCTGGTGGTAAGGGCAATAGTTCGGATGATCTTTCTTATTAACTTCTTCCGGCTTCTTGGGCTCTGGCAGCTAAATATCCGGTATCTTCATTAAGCTGCGGAACATCTTCGCTACTGCTTCCTTTTTGAATGGATATTATTTATTTAGAAGTTCCCTTAAGGTACGCGATGAACGAGGCGGTTGTTCATAATGCCGAGATGACTGATAGCTCGGACGAGGTTGTTGATAGCCTTGTTGAGGTTGCTGATAGCCCTGCTGAGGTTGTTTGTATGTCCGTTGCGGTGGTTGATAACTAGACTGTGGCCGCTCTTACTGTATCTGCATTAGCTATTTGCCCTTATCTACTGCCGCGACGATTCCAGATTTATTTTTGAATGTTTTCACGGGCTTCTGCTTATCATTCTTGTTCGCGAAACTCAACTGCTTTTCCACTTCTTGCAAGCTCCCGACCTTGCTAAGCAACTTCTCGAAAGTCTTGATTGTAAACCTTTTAAGGAGAAGTGCTCTCGGGCCATGGATACTTTTAAGTAGGATACCGACTGCATGTTGTTCTTGAAGCTGTGGTTCACACTTCATGCTTAAGTTTCTCCATCGAAGTATGTAATCCACTAAAGTCTCGTTCGGCTTTTGCTGCTCCACCACTAGATCACCGATAGTGATGTGGTGCTGAGCCCCAGCGAATCGTTTCATGAAGAGATTCTCCAGTTCTGAAAAGGTCTTTACTGAACCATTCGGCAATTCTGCGTACCAGTCAAAGGCAATCCCTGATAAACTGCTGACGAACTGTCGGAAGAGTAAAGCATCACTTCCACCAGCATTGCAGCAACTAGCACGAAAATGTGCGACATGCTGCCGAGGGTTTCCCGTCCCATCAAAAGTCTTAAACAGAGGTGGTACGAATCCTTTCGTATATTGGACTGCATCGAACTCTTCGGGTTAAGGTCTACCCTTCTGAATAGATGCTCCACTCTTGGATTGTGCTAAAGATTCTCGCACCTGCTGTTCTACCATGTTTTTGATATCCTTTTCTGGGATCATGCTTTGTGTAGAGTCCTTCTTTGGTGGTTCGTCTCCGTTGACGGATGTGATCTCTTTTCCTCCATCTGCAATATGGATAATTTCTGGGGGTGTCTCTTTCTGAGGCTGGGCCTGACTCTGGAGAGTGGCTAAGGCAGCAGCCATCTCTTCCATCCTCTTTGCCATCTAGGAAATTGTATCATCTCTCTCCCGAATCTGTGCTCTCAACACTTCCGGTTCATCTCTTTCCGCAGCTGCCGAAGCACCTTGCGAAGCTGACGATGCTCGTGTCTCAACCATGTTGATTTCGGCATACTCCTCATCCATGAACTCTGATGAGCCAATTTTGTCTCCTAATTCTTCTTCTCTTTCCTTTGCTAACCGTCGGATGTCGGTCCTTAACTTGTCCATGGCATCCTCTAGTGGCCCTTTTTGCACGGTCTCGCAGTTGTCTCGTGACGGTTGTTGAACTTCCTTCCCGGGAGTCCCCTTTATTGCAGTAGCACTTTCTTCTGATTCAAGTCTCCTGACGAGACTTTTCTTCTCAGGACATTGTTTTGGTCTTAGCTGGCCGGTAGTAGGTTGCCACACCATCCTTCTTGCAGTCGGAAGCCTAGGACCGGATGGTCTGTCGGCTATATGCTGGAAGGTGGTATCCTCCCTAATCTGTAGACCCGATACAACAACTGGTGGACTGGCTTTTATCTTCTTCTTTGGTTTCTCTGTGGTAGCAATAGGTTCTATTAGCGGTCCGAGGAAGGATTTAGCTGGTACCCGTCCTATCCTTCTTAAGATTTCTGATACAGGGCATCTTTCTTTCTTTGCCAATCTTTCTATAACTGCTTGCAGTCGAGCCAATGGCGTGGTCTTATCCCTTTTCCTCTTGTAATTGTTGTAATATGCAGGTCGGGGTAATGAGGTGGCGATCCTACGAACATCCTCTTCATCTGATGCGGCAGAGAGGGGTGAAACCTCGCTCCCTTCCAACGAGGTATATACTCGCGCGGTTCTTCTCTTTCCTCGGGAATTTATTCTAGAAAAGCAACTTCAGCGGCTACGGCTTTCTTGGCGATCTTCCTGCTTCTATTCCTCCTTTGAGTCCGAGTTAGGGGTGCAACTCTTGAACTGGACCCAATCTCAAAAACATATGGTATTGTAGCAAAGTCTGCACCCTCCACGGTGACATGCTCATCACAGACTTGGATTTCCTTCCCCTTCAGTTTGGCAGAAGTTGGGGTAGGTGCTGAGATGACTAGACCGGTGGGGGTAGAGACAACAGTCTTCCTATGAACAGTGGTACTTCTTTCAGTTGGAACCCTTTGCAGGGGAGGGTATTCTTGAGCCGACTTCAAATTGAACTCAATCACGGGCTCTTCAGTTTCAGACACTTTGTCCATTAGTGTGAAGAGAGTGATGTCAGCGAACTTAACATCTGTGTTGCCAAATCCTTGTCCGAAACCGATGATCCCATTGTCGGGCAGCTCATCTTTGTAAACGGCGAAGTCCATTCCATTGGTGAAGGAAAAGCTTGACTTTGGGGCAGTCATTTTCTGCAGGGTAGATTTCAAATGTCAGTCCCGAATTATGCTTCTTTTCATCGTAAAGTTTAGGACGAAAAAGAAAGAGTTCGAACACATTTTCGTTTATCTTAGTGCATTTGTAAAATTTTTTTTTTAAAAGAGATTGTTTATTAGAAGGTTCGTTTGTTAGAAATAAAACAATTAAAGGAAAAAAAGGTTATAGAAAAGGTAAAGGACACGATTTAGAATTGGAAAGGAAGAGAAAGTCTTATGCAAGACTTCTCGACTCGAAGGATCGCTCCTAAACTAACACCTATTGGGGGTCCACCTCACCTCAGAAAATAGGTAAAAGGATCTCGGAACTTCTCTGTTTAGGGGTGTCTAAACAGTGGCTCCTAAATCCGAGAGGAGTTGGTTATACTCGTTCAAGACAGAAATGAATGAGGTGTTCCAACGGAAGAATGGTAGTTTTGGTCTATTAGGGGCATGGACTTGCTACCAATTTATGAAAGCAAAACCATCAGATCAAAATGGAGAGAGGAACTAGTCCCCAGCGGAGTCGCCAGAAATTGTCGGCATATTTTTAGGTTGTGTGTTGTATTTTGAAAAGGGGGTCGCCTAACAAAAATTATCGGCGAATTTTAGATTTTAAATTTCATTTAAATATATATATATAATTTAGAAAGTAGCATTTGATTTTGAAAATAATTTTAAGTTTGAAAATTTTAAGATATGAAATCAAACTGATCTCATATCCCGAATAGTTTATATAAACGAGCACCGCACCACAAACTGTATATCTATCCCGGAGAATAGACACACTGCTTGATAATGGGGCTCGATTAAATAAACTAGATGATTTGTGACATCCGTTTGGTTTGCAAACCAATTTTATAAGACGACAAGTTCCCCTGCTTAATATAAATGAATTAAGCAGGGTTTATATTACATGGGTTCTTAAAGTTCCCTATAAGGGCAAGCCCCTATAGTTAATTACATCTTAAATGACGGGAATCATTTAAGAAAACTCTCGATAATGATCAGTGGTTTTGCTCTCAAGAATTTCAAAGTTTAGGGTTTTGAAAGGATTAAATTTTGGAGATTTCAATAGGGAATGGATCAAATTTGGAACAGTTTATTTTAAGAATCCAAAGGAAGAGAAGTAGGAGAAGCTGAGGATTCAAGAGGAATCTTGGCAACTTCCCAGAATATCCTATTATTTGGCTTCAATTTGGGAGTTTATTTAATGTTTCAATCCTGTCAATTTTATTTAATTAGGACTTATATTCGTATGACATGATCATACAAATAGCCTCGAAGATGTGAGGGTTTATGTCGTACCGAACGACTACCTCGGAGTCCTAAGACCGGTTAGGGCTTAATTTACATGACATGATCATGCAAATGCCTAACGAAGAGTTGAGGACTTATGTTGCACTAGGCAAACTACCTCGAAATCCTATGGCTTTGTTGTTTAATTCTAAGAAAGTTTTGCTGAAGTAGATCCGAGTTTTGCTGATGACGATGGCCGAGCTGCCCACCATGCTCAGAGCTCCTTGTCGTTGCAGAGGTTTAGTTTTAGAAGTTATAAATCAGGAGATGAGAGAAGTGTTTTGGTTTAGAGACAATCTTAAAATCCAAGTGTTTTTAGTGTTTTAATTAAAATAAATCTTAAAGTTAATTAAACAGAACCGATTAAGATCCCACGGTTCCGTCATCCCGGCACCGTTATTTTTATTGAATTCACTTAGTCCAGATGAATTTGCTAAACTCAATCGAATGAGTTACACACTTTCATTTGGATCGTGGGAAATCCCGTTAGCAACACTTGTGTTACATCATCTGAGGTATTCCCGATCATTCAATGAGACGTTTTAATTTAGTTGTGATTGTAGTTTTGTTGTTTTGTTTGTGATTAAATTTTGAGTTGTTTTATATTTTGGAATGTTGTGGCGGTGAATTTTATCTTGCAATGATTTTTTAATTTAGTTTTGGTTTCAGTTCAGGGACTATCCTAAAGGTTTTGATTTTCATGCAACAGTCTTGTTTATCATGCGAGAAAAAGTAAAGTACGGTGCATGTAAGTAAATTGCAATAAAGTAAATTACAATAAAATAAAGGCGTACCTGGAGGGTCTTCCCGTCATCCCAAGCTGCACTTAAAACACATGTTTAGGCATTTAAATATTTCAACGAGATACCTAGTAAAGCTAAGGAAGGGCTTTGGTTGTCTACCAAATTCCTAATCCTATAACTAGTCATCTCCTATGACGTCTAGGTTGTTGGTTTGGTTTAAGGATGATTTTCTTCATCAAAGAACAATTAAATTCAATTGTTCTTCTAAAACATCCCGTCATATTGAGAAAGTGCTTAGGACTAGTCCTAAACATCTTTTCCATATTTCTGGGATTGTTTTGAGTCCAAGTAAATTTAGTTGTACAGGTGAATTAGTCATCCAGGGGTTTAAGTTTTGTTCCCTTGCACAGTGAACTAGGACATTTGAATATCCTATAAGTGAAGTAACACTTCACTTGATACTTCATTTAAGAGTTATAATAATAATAAGAGCTTTAAAAGGGCAAATTTATTAGGTATTTTGACGATTTAAACTTAATGATTTAATTCTAATTTTGACTTAATTATAGAAATTAGTTTAAGTTTGGAATAGTGTTCAAGTTATTTTAGATTTAATTTAAGTCTTAATGATTTCATTTAGGTTCGTTGTTAAATGATTATGATTTAATTTAATTCAACTTAATTTTAATTTAATTTATTTTAATTTTAACTTAATTTGATTTGATTTTGATTTTAATTTAATTTGGTTCAATTTAATTTAATTTAAATTTAAATTTAAATTTAATTTAATTTAATTTAATTTTAATTTTAATTTAATTTAATTTTAATTGAATTTAATTTTAATTAATTTTAATTTTAATATATTTTGATTTTAATTTAGTTTTAATTTTAATTTAATTTTAATTTACTTTAATTTAGTTTAGTTTAATTTAAATTTAATTTAATTTGATTTAATTTCTTAGTTTAGTTTAAATTTAATTTTAATTTAATTTTAGTTTAATTTTAGTTTTAATTATTAATATGGATTATTATTTTAATTTTTTAATTTAGAATTAAGTATTATTGAAGTGATTTATTTAGGGATTTTTAAATTAAAGAATAAACATCTTCTTAATAATATCCCTACTTTTAATAATTCAAATTTCCATTACTCTTCCAAAATTTTAATTAATTAATTAATTAAGGTTTAGTTTAATTATTCTTGAAATGATTAGTTGGTTTCTACCCTTCAATCATTTAAGTTTCAATCATCCAAAATCAGTTTAGAAAAAATCAAATATTTTACCCTCCCCTTTTTGATTATTCCTAAAATTTTAATTAAGGGTTGAAATTTTTAATTACCATTTTGCCCTTCAAGCTTAATAATTCTATAACTCACTAAACTAAGCTCAAGTGAACTTGAAATTTTTATGTGACCTCACTCATATGTCAATTAAGACATTAGAGGAGAAAATGTGGTTTTTCTGTATTTAATTTATTATGTAATTATTTTTTTAATTGAAAATAGGGGTTTTGAAGGAAAATTCAATAACATAACCAAGGAAATGTTTCTGTCCTTAAGAAAATTATGGGATATTCTTAAAGACCAAAGGACCATTTTGACCAATTTTGGTGATTTTTTTAATTATATTTTATTTATTAGAATTATTTTGAATTTTGGAGTATTAATTTATTTTAAAATAAAATTAAAGTTGAAAAATGGATTTTATATTTTTCTTAAATCTCTCTAACCTCAAGGAGTCTAGAGAAACAAATTTTATATTTTTCTGATTTTTATTTGATTTATTAGAATTATTTTAGTGAAAAGGTTGGAAAATACATTTTTTAATATTAAAAATTACATTAAGCCTTTAAAATTCAATATCTTATCCTAGGGACTTAAAAAAATATTTGGTTTGTTCCTAAGTGATTAGAATTCAAAATGTGACTTTTTGGTGATTTTTAATATTTTTATGATTTTTATTATTTTTTAATTATTAAAAATATTAAAATAATGATAAAAATCAACTTTTTTAGAAAATTACAATTTTAGTTTTCCTAAGTTCATCAGATATTAGAGAAGCTCCAAAATCATTTTTGTGAATTTTTGAGAAGTATTTTGTGAGTTACGAATTTTTAAAATTTAATTTTATCGATTTTGTTTTAGAGGCTTAATCAACCCATTTGGTGGGTATTTAGGCCCATTAGGGTTGTTCCATGTGGATTAACTCAAAACCTATTTTTCCTAGGTTCTTCTGGTCATAAGAAACATCACCAAATTTTCCTAGAATTTATTTCTCAACATGCTAATTATTGGAATTAAAATACTCAAAACAGTAACATGCAATTGAAAAATCAATAACTTCTTATAGGGATGGCCTCTGACCTTGGAAAATTCAGGGAATGTTCCTAAGTTCAGAGGCTTCAAAAGCTCTATGGTCTCATGCCATGATGAATTGTCTACATGCATGGAGAATCAAAATAGTGCAGAGTAAATAATTAATTAAAAATAAAATACTTGATGAAATGACTCGATTTCTTTTCCACATTATTCTCCTCTGTTCACTGAGTAAGAGGATATTTTTATTTTATTTTTAGGATTTTTCTACACAAAGTTATGAATTTTCAAAGTTTATGATATTTAATAAATAAATTAAATACCCTATTTATCTACTTATCCACACGGCACCACGCAATCCTCGGTTGCTTCGAAAGGCCACGCGGCGCACTTTGATTCGGCGCCGCCATCTGACTCAGTGCTCCGGGGGCCCGCGGTTCACGTAACATTCCCTGGTCTGGCGCAATCTGAATCGTCTGCTCGATACACGCGTGATCCAATGGCTCCTGGTCATCATCTACGACTGGTGTGCACCCATAACCGTCCACACTAAAACCCTAAGATCTCACTCGATTCTCAACGGATTTTCATGTTCTTATGCTCAATGGATTCGTCTTGAAGAGACGAACACATCCATAGGGTAAACATTCATTAAAATTGATTCATATCAAATGGAGAATCTCCAGAAGCTCGGGAGGAAGAGAGAGCTCATACCTTTGCTCAGAGAAGTGAAGCTTCGATCTGAGAGTTGTGTCACATTTGATTGGGTCCAAGCAAGCTCCAGATGAAGTCCCTTGGCACGGTGAATTGCCTAGGTACAAAGTGACCACGGCTCGATCACAAAGCTTGGAGGACTGGATGCGATGGTCGGCCTCGGTGAGGGGGCTTTTCTTTGGGGAACTTCTCCTCTTGGTACTAGTGAAGGTGTAGAGTCGATCAATTTGAGGATTGACTCACTGTGGTGAAGTGTCCTGGTTTTGGGCTTGAATTTTAACTCCGAATTTGAGCTCACGGAGAGGAAATGGCGGGGGATTTCGGTGGGGATCAAGTTCTCCAGGTTGTGGAGGAGAGTCCGGAATGATTTTGGCGAGTTTCGTATGGTTTGTTTCGAGCAACTCTCTTGGCCGAGAGGAGGTGGTGTTTAACTAGGGCTGGCTAGAGGGCTTCCTAAGGAGGGTCGAAGGCTTGGATCAGCTGCTTAGATCAAGGGAAGAACAACCATGGCAGCCATTGGACATGGGGCAGCTCAGCAAGATGGAATTTCAATGTTTGGCTCCTTCCAAGGTCTCGGCCATGGTGTTTTCCGGCGGCTGTGGTGGCTGGCCGGCCAGCATGGGTCACCATCTTGACCAGGGAAGTCAGGGCTGGGGTTTGGTGAAGTGAATTGGCTTTGGACATGTGTAAAGGGGTTGGCTCTAAGTGGTATGGGGATAAGGCCATTTTAGGCTTGGTTTGGTCAACTCATTCAAATGGATTGGGTTCACTCTCTCATAACCTGATTTTGGGCTGAGGCGATCGGTTAGGTCGACCTCCCATGTGTGGTGGAGTCTCCATCAAGGATTAGGTGGCTAAACATGGTTTAGTGTGTGACATAAATATGGCTAAAAAGGCTTAATGAAGGATTAGGAAAGGGGGCCCTCCTTTTGTCATTAATAGCTTGGTCACATGTCAAACCCCTCATGGCTTCACATGGGGCTTAAGGATGGCTTCATGGCTCTTATATGGCTTGGGAAAAGTTGGCTTGGTTTCATGGAAATGGGTTTAAGGGGTTTTGGTATTTTGGTGTAAAATTTGGATGGTTTGTCATATGGCTTTGTTTAGAAATGTTTGATTGCTGATTTAGGACTTAGGAATGATTTTAATTAAGTGAGGATGAGATGAGATTGTAATGTGGGCTTTAGGATGGGCTTGGGCTTTTGAGTTTGGTTAGGAATGGGCTTTTGAATGTCTTTTGGAAGTGGGCTTTTAGATGAAAATTTTGCAAAGGTCCATGCCAAATAAATGTTGGGTTTAGTTTAAGGATGTGTCATGAGTGATTTGGATCAAATTTGAGGTGGTTTGGAATTGAATTGGGTCTAAATTGGGTCTCTTTAGTGATAGGGTCAAAATAGGTCAAAATGGACTAACTTGGGCTAAGGTTGGGCTAATGTTGAAATTGATGTGAAATTAAGAATGATAAATGTTTATGGGAGTGTTTCAAAGAGGTTTCAACTTTGGTTGGGTTTTGATTTTGGGATTTGGGCCTATTTGGGTTAGGTTTGGGTGTAGGCCCATTTAAGGGATTTTGGGTTTGGGTTGAATTTGAGTAGGGTTTGGGTCTAAATTTTGGGCAAATTATGTTAGTGTTTTGTTTTTGGGGATGTTAGGTAAGGTTTAGAAAAGGTTTGGGGTTAATTGGAGTTGAATTGGGTTGGTTTGGGCTAAGTTTGGGTCATGGGCCAAAAGTGGGCCTTAAGCTTAAAAGTGAAATTAGATTCAAATTTCAATCAAATTGAGCTTGGATTTGGTCTAGATTAATATTGAGGATATTGAATTGAAGTTTAGAATTGAATTGGACCAAAATTGAGGTTAATTGGGGTGATTTGGTTTGACATTGGATTCACTTGGGTTTAAAATGGGTCAAATTGGGGGTTTTGGTAAAAGTGGGGTAAATTGGCAAAATTGGCCCATGGTGTTGTTGAACAAAATCAAATTGGGAATATTTGGGATTTTTTGGAATTTTTTGGAAATTTGTGGAATTTTTGGATTTTTTGGGTCAAGAGGGGCATTTTGGTAATTTGGAGGGTATTGGGGGTATTTTTGGAAATTTTGGTATTTTTTGCTGTAAATGATCAATTTGATTGGTGGGGAAATGTTCAAGGTTATTTTTGGAAAATTTTTGGGTGATTTGGAAATTTTGGTGGTTTTGGGTAGTTTCAAGGGCTTTTAGTAGGTTTGGTGGGTCCAGGGCCTCGGGGGTCAAAAATTGAAATTTTGGAAAAATGAAAATTGAGCAAGTGTGAGTGAAATAGAATCATTTTGGTTGAGCCATGAAGCCATATTAAGCGCATAGGAGTTATGAGAGGACTCATTTAAGGCATTCACTATGTTGTTCCTAACCCTCTTAGCCAGGGGCTTAGGGGTTGAGGACCATCCATGTGAATTACCTACTTGAGTCAAGAGGTCAAGTTGGGTGAGAGTGTGGGTTTTAGGATTTGGAATGTGTGTTTGAGAGTGTAGTGTATGTGTAAGCCAGCCTTCACTAGACCAGGCCACCCAGGGTAGTCCTAAGGCCAAAGAGTCATATAGGGAACTCATTCTTTAAACCTTCACATTTGATTTCAACCCTCTAGGTGATTAGGGGTCTATAATCAAGCTTGTGGGGTTTGCAAGGCGTTAATAGGTGTTTGAATTTCTAAGTGGTGGGTTCCGTTTCTAGTCCTCTAAGATTAGTCAAAGGAAGAGCCTAAGGCTAGATCCTAAGTACTAAAGAGAGAAGCAAAATACCTCATCAAAAATGAGGTCAACAAGGGGAATTTGGTAATTTTGGTGAAGGTTGGGCTAAATTGGTCTAAATTGAGAATTTTGGTAAAATTGGGATTAGTTAAGAATATCATTAATGATATTAACCTATTTGAGCCATGGACCAAACAAAATGTCCCATTTTGGATCCTCCATGTGTTGGTCCTAGCCAAACCCTAGCTTAGGGCTAAGAGCTTGGGGAACCACCGACATGAGTTTCCAAAAGAGTAGGGAACTGATACACCTAAAATATATAGAATTTTTATGCACATTTTTATACCTATTTTTAATGTTATTGCACTTTAATGGAAGATATTTTGTGTTTTTCTTACAGGTATGATGAAAATGGATTGTCATAATGAAAGGACCAAAATTGGATCAAATTTGGAGCAAAAAAATGAAAAATAAAAAATTTGGTACTGGCAGCTAAGCGCCGCTGGGCTAGCGCTTAGCTGCCACAGTTAAAAATTGAGATTCAAATGGATTTGGCGCCAATTTCAAAGGGGATGGGATGCAACTCTTGGTGGTAACATCCATAACTTCCTTTGGGCGGCAAGTTTGAATGACGGGGTGCGTTACTTGGTAGATACATCGAATATGGCACATTTTGAAGAGACACTAAGGCACCTTTTGGTTTACTATTTAAAGAGAGTCTTAGGAAAGATTTAGGGGAGGCAATTTGAGGAGACTCTTCCACTGCATTTTGAAGAGTACTTCCATTGTTCTTCCACTGCATTTTAAAAGTTTTTATTTAGAGTAGGAGTAGAAAGTAGAATGAAGAAAAGGGTCGGAGAGAAGTATTCTTCTTCCCACTTCTTTTCTTTCTTTTAGATTAGTTTTTATTGATGTCGAAGTACGTATTCGAGTCAACGGAGTTGGGAGACTTGCTCTGAGAAGTAGTTTAGCGAAGAGTAAAAGTTTCAGAGGAACTTCCTTAGTCTTGTGGTGAGGATTGTCAGATAAGTGTTTACTTTTACTTAGTTTATTAATACTTATTTTCGTTTATTATTTTTCTTATCGTTGTTTTTAATTTCAAATCAATGTGTTTTTATATTTTCTCAATTCATTATGAGTAGTTTACTTTATCTTTTTCTTTCTTAAATGGAGAATTAATTAATTTAAAGAGAATTGTTGTGGAAAGTATAAGTGTTTAAAAGTTTGAAGAAGTTGTGAAGATTGATTCTAAAAACTTTGTTTACTTCTTAATTTGGCTCGTTAAGTTGTAAAATTTCTTGAGATTATGTAAGATCCAATGCGGTATTGTCTCATAAAAGTTAGTAAGAATCACATGAAAGTATATGGGTGGGAACTGTAGTCCATATAATTGAATGTAATATTAAAATATATTTTTATAAAAGGGGGTAAAATTAGATGATTTTAGAGTGACAGGCTAAAACCCCCTAATTTGGTTTAAAGTTTTGAGTTTGTTATGAGAAGTTAGCCCCCAGGTGGTGGGAATAGAGGGAACTCTAGAAGTGAGAGGCTGGTATCTTCCACTGCTAACCATGTTCAAAATAATATAAATTTCAAATTAACCTATGTTCTTTATAGAACCAAGTAAGGGTAAAGAACACATTTGCTTCTATCCCTCACAAAAAAAATTTGAATACTTCCACAACAATACTTTAAGAATTATTACTAATTGATGAAAGGAAAGAAAAAGATATTCTAGTTAATAGTATTTTACATCCAGTGTTATTAGTTATTGTAATTTTAATTTCTTCATTTGCATTCTATTAAGAAAATTTTTTTAAAAAAAGAGACATATGAACCTTCAAAACTTTTCAAAATCAAGACATACTTTTTCGAAAACAATTAAAGAAAGTAAAAAGATAATTTCTCTGATTCCTTTAAAGATTTCACATTTTCTCTATGGGTTCGATATCTCGAGGCTTAATCAGAAAGTCCTATATTACTTGATAAACGATACGTATACTTGCATAGTATCCCATATTATAAAATCATTACTTTCATATCTAAAATCATCAGCGCACTTATATCTGACGGTACCAAGGTTTTGGCGCCGTTGCACTTATATCTATCGGGGATCAAGTTTTTGGCGCCGTTGCCGGGGAAATTAAATTAAATTGCATTTTAAAGAGAATTAAGAAATTATAAATTTTTACTTTTCTTTGTTTTTGTTAGTGTGTTGTATTTTGTTTTGTTTTATTATTGTATGCGTAGTTCAGGTTCTGAAGGACTTGTGCCTTACGATTCTGAATTAGAAAGAACTATCAGAAAAATCAAAAAAATTAAAAATACGGAAAAAGAAAAAAATATTCGAAATGGCAAATCATCAAAATCAAAATGTTGGCATCCATCGAAATTAAGACCTTTAAGAGATTATGTTAACCCTACGGTAGATGAACTTCGTGGTAGTATTCAAAACCTACTGTATGTTGCTAATTCTTTTTGAGCTTAAACCTGATTATTATCGAAATGGTGTCGAATAATCGAGTTTGGGGAGCAACAAGCGAAGATCCTAATTTGCATCTTGCTTAATTTTCTAGAGTTGTGTGCTACATTTAAATATGATGGTGTTTCGGATGATCTTTATTAGACTTATAATTTTTCCTTTCTCACTAAGGGATAAAGCTAAAATGTGGTTACATTCGTTAGCACCTAGATCAGTTAGAACTTGGGGTGAACTCTCACAAAAGTTCCTTGCTAAATATTTTCCACCATCTAAGACTGCTAAGTTGAGAAATGATATAATATCTTTTTATCAGTTTGAAGGAGAATCAATATATGAAGCATGGGAAAGATTTAAAGATCTCCTCAGGAAATGTCCACATCATGCGATTCCAGATTAGTTAATAATTCAAACTTTTTATAATGGATTAGTTGGATCTCTTAGATCGATCATCGATCTTCTGTCTTGGTGGATCATTAATGTCTAAACCATTTTACGATGCTTATGCTTTAATTGAAGAAATGGCTACTAATAATTTTCAATGGCCTTCGAAAGGTTAAATCCTTAAAAGGTAGCCGGTGTTTATGAAAATGATGCTTTTACAATGTTAGCAAATCGAGTTCTTCGTTATATCGAGGAAGATAGACCAATTTGGGATGAATTTTTCTCGGCGAAATTTCATGATTGAAGAAAATTCATTAGGACGAATGGTTGATTCTTATTCTTCACCGAAGCTGTGAATGTTATAATCGAACCTAACAACCCATATTACAATTATTATAACCCGAGTTGGAAGAATCATCAAATTTTAACTGGAATAACAATAATCGGGGTGGTGTTAATCGACAATGGGGGAACACCAAAGTAAACCCATTGGGGAATTGGAATAACCAAGGTAATAATAATAATAGATTAACTTATCCTTCGGAGTTATAACGATGCTTTACAAAATAAGGAGAAGAAGTTGTACATGGAAGAAGTAGTATCACATATGGGAAATCGATTACAAATTCGAGGAGCAACCATCGAAATATTGAAAATCAATTGGGACAAATTGCAAATGCCTTAAGTAATAGATCCCGAGGAATGCTTCCAAGTAATATTGAAGTGAATCCAAGAGAAAAGAATAAAGAACAAGTGAAAGCGATTCAAGCGAGAAGTGGAAAAGAATTGGAAGGTAGAGTTCGAAAAGAATGCGAAGTAGAGAAAGAAGAGATTGAAAGACCTAAAGAGGACGCTCCAAAAGGTTTTGAAAGACTGTTCTCCACTAAGGTTGATTTAGAAAAACCACCACCTCCATTTCCTCGGAGACTTCGTCAACAAAAGTTGGATAAGCAATTTTCGAAAATTCTTGGAGATATTAAAGAAGCTTACCATTAATATTCCATTTGTTGAAGCCACTAGAACAAATGCCGAAGCTATGCAAAATTTATGAAGGATATTCTTAATAAAAAGAGGAAGTTTGAAGAAAATGAGGTTGTTGCACTTAGTGAGGAGTGCGGTGCGATAATTCTGAAAAAGCTTCTCGAAAAACTTAAAGATCTCGGTAGTTTCACAATTCCGTATGCGATCGGAGAAAGATTATGTGGAAAAGCTTTATGTGATTTGGGTGCGAAGCATTAACCTTATGCCTCTATCAATATTCGAAAAGGCGGGACTAGGAGAAATAACCCCGACTACTTGTAAGTCTGCGATTAGCGAGATCGTTCGATCACATATCCTAAAGGAGTTATAGAAGATGTTTTGGTAAAAGTGGATCAATTTATTTTTCTTGTGGATTTCATTGTGTTAGATATGGAGGAAGATAAAGAGATACCCATAATTTTGGGGAGACATTTTCTAGCTACGAGCAGAGTCATGATAGATGTGCAAAGGGAATTAACGATGAGGGTTAATGATCGATCGTTACATTTAATATTTCAAAATCGATGAAATATCGTGCAAGAGGTAAAGAAGATGGTGTTTTAGGATGGATGTTATCGAATATATAAGTGAATGTCATTTCAAATCAACTTATGAAGAAAAAGCTGAAAGAGAAGAATTTGAATATAAGCAAGAAGAGGAGTTATTTGATTTTGAATATTTTCAAGAAGAAGATTTAAAGTATGTTCGTGAAAGTTTTCAATTGTTGTATATGACTGAAAAAGATAAATCTTATGGTCCATCGATTGAAAAACCTCCCGAACTTGAGTTAAAATTGCTTCACGATCATTTGAAGTATGTTTTTCTAGGTGAATCCTCGACCTTGTACTGTTATAATTTCCTCGCAATTAATCGAAAAAGAAGAAGAGAGTTTGCTTGAAATTCGAAGAAGCACAAGAAAGCCTTTGGATGGACAATTGCTGATATTAAAGGAGTCAGTCCTTCAATTTGTATGCACAGAATTCTTATGGAAGATCATTGCAAACCACGGGCTAATCCCCAAAGAAGATTAAATCCTATCATGAAAGAAGTTGTTAAGAAAGAAATTTTAAAGTGGTTGGATGCTGGAATTATCTACCCTATTTCAGATAGTGCATGGGTTAGTCCTATTCACTGTGTTCCTAAGAAAGGAGGAGTCACTGTGACTGTTAATGAAAGAATGAAATGATACCAATAAGACAAGTTACAGGGTGGCGAATATGCATTGATTATAGAAAATTAAACCTTGCCACAAGGAAAGATCATTTTCCACTCCCTCTTCTAGATCAAATGTTGGATGAAGTAGCTGGGCATAAATACTTTTGTTTTCTGGATGGATATACTTGGTTACCACGAAATTCAAGTTACTCACTGAGGATCGAGAAAACTACGTTTACCGATCCTTATGGTACGTTTGCTTTTAGAAGAATGCCCTTTGGTTTATGTAATGCCTCTTACATTTCGAGAGATGTATGATGGCTATTTTTTATGATTTAATTGAAAAAGGGATTGAATTTTTTATGGATGACATTTGAGTGTTTGGAATTTCATTTTAATCATGTTTAGAACATCTATCTAAAGTTTTAAAACGTTGTGAAGAAACTAATTTGGTCCTTAATTGGGAAAAATGCCATTTTATGGTAACAGGAGGAATTGTTTTGGGACATCGGATTTCAGAAAAAGGTTTGCAGGTAGATCCTGCAAAAATTCAAGTTATATCTAATTTACCTTGCCCAACCAATGTAAGGGGAATTAGAAGTTTTTAGGACATGCTGGATTCTACAGGCGTTACATCAAAGATTTTTCAAAGATTACGAAACCTTTATGTCGTTTACTGTAAAAGGATGCAATTTTTAATTTTGATGATGAGTGCCATAAAGCCTTTGAAACATTAAAAGAAAAATTAATCACTGCACTTGTAATAATTTCACCAAATTAGGAAAAACCTTTTGAATTAATGTGTGATGCTAGTGATTATGCTATTGGTGCTATTTTGGGTCAGAAATATGATAAAATTTTCAAAGTAATTTATTATGCTAGTAAAACTCTTAATGAAGCTCAAATTAATTATACCACTACTGCGAAAGAGTTATTAGCTATAGTATTTGCCTTTAATAAATTTCGATCATATTTAATTGGAACTAAATGTGTTGATGCATCGATCATTCTGCTATCAAATACTTAATGAAGAAAAATGATGCGAAAACGAGACTGATAAGATGGATTCTTCTTTTGCGAGAATTTGATTTTGAGATAGTAGATAGGAAGGGTTCGATAATCGAATTGTTGATCATTTGTCCGGGCTTGAAATTGAAAAATCTTTACGTGATATTGAAGAAATTAATGAACATTTTCCTGATGAAAAAGCATTCACTTGTTAAAGAACTGGAGTGTTCCGTGGTATGCGAGACATAGTAAACTTTATTGTTAGTAATATTATACCACTATGGTTTGACATATCATGAAAAGATGAAATTTACGTACGATGCTTAAGACTTATTTTGGGATGACCAATTTTAATATAAACAAGGAACGGATCTTATAATTCGAAGATGTGTACCTTTGGAAGAGACTTATGAAATTATTCAAAATGTCATGATTCTGATTATGGGGGACATTTTGGAAGTGATAAAACTACATATAAATATTACAATCAGGATTTTATTGGCTTACGATTTTTAAGGATGTGAATGTTTATATTAATAATTGTGATAGATGTCGGCGTGTAGGTAATATTTCTAGAAGAAATGAGACGCCCCTCGATTATATGTTGGAAGTTGAAATATTTGATGTTTGGGGATTAGATTTTATGGGACCATTTACACCATCTTTCGAAATGTTTATATTTTGATAGCGATGATTGTGTTTCCAAATGGATTGAAGCTATTGCTTTACCTCGATGTGATGCTCGAAGTGTTGCAAAGTTTTTAGAAAAGAATATATTTTGCGGATTTGGAATACGAAGGTAATCATAAGCGATCGAGGAAGTCGTTTTAGAAATGCGATTATTGGGAAGTTAGCAAAGAAATATCATATTAATCATCGCATTGCTACTGCTTATCATCCGTAGACAAGTGGTTTGGTTGAATTATCCAATCATGAAATTAAAAGAATATTGGAAAAAACTGATAATCCAAATAGAAGGGATAGATCAATTAAACTGGATTATGCTTTGTGGGCCTATAGGACTGCTTACAGAACATCTATAGGAATGTCCCCATATAGGCTGATTTTTTGAAAAGCTTGTCATTTACCTTTTGAACTTGAGCATAAGGCTTATTGAGGCTATTAAAGAGTTCGATTATAATTCGAAAGATGCTTACTTGAAAAGAGATTATTGCAATTGAGTGAGCTTGAAGAAATAAGGAATGAATCTTATGAAAATGCTAAGATTGATAAGGAAAAGATGAAGTTATGGCATGATCGGAAGATTCTTACTAAAAATTTTGTACCAGGACAACAAGTTTTGATGTATAATGCTAGATTGAGAAGATTTTTTGGAAAACTTAAGTCTAGGTGGATGGGTCCATTCATTGTGATAAAATTTTATTCTTATGGAGCTGCAGATATTCAAGATCCTAAGACTGGAAAAATATTTAAAGCTAACGGACATAGACTTAAACCATATTTTTCAGTCAATAAATCTAAATCTGATGAGAATTTAATATTGGGTCACTCAGAATGAGTTCTGGGTATGTCAGACTGAAGACGTTAAAACAAGCGCTTTGTGGAAGGCACCCCATATTTATCAGTGTGTTTGCTTTATGTTTGTTTTGTGTGTTTTGTTTGCTTAGTTTGGTTTGTTTTTATGTTTTTAGTGGTAGTAATTTGGAGTTTTTAAACTTAAGTGGAGTTTATTTGACCTTAATTGATGATTTGGAAAAGTCAGAATGAGAATTTGCACACTTAGCAGACGTGTGCTAAATTGTGCATTGGCGGTTAAGCACCGACTAGTTGGCGCTTAGGCGCCACAGCTATAAAAAACGTGAAAAATGTGAATTTATAGCCTAGATCATGGGGGAGAAGTTATGGGAGTTATTTAGGAGATTCTAAACGTGTTGGAGAATATTCTAGCATCTCCCAAGTCTATAAAAAGGTCCTGACTTAAGGAAAACACTTGCCCCAAGTCCTATTTTCATTTACGAAGTCTAAGAAGAGAATTTTGAGCACCATGTCTTCACGGGAGAACGAGATGAAGAAGAAGCAAGATTCGATAAAAGTAAGTTCATTAGTGATAGTGCTAAGGAGTTATTTAATGGATATATGGCTATTAGCATTCGAGGTATTGCGAGAGATGATTGCGAAAATTGAAGCCGAGTGACTTCGATGGAAGCAAAGATCAATGATATTACTTTACATCTGGATCACATGGGATGGCAACTCAAGATGCCATTCAATCATTCAAGGTATGTGGAAGAAATAGATAAGGCGATGTTTGTGAAGAACAAATGGATGGAAGAAGATGATATAAGAATGAACAATGATCGCCCATTCTATCAAATTTATATTCCTGAAGGGTCAAATGAAAGTAATAGTGGTCCTAGTTATATTTCGCCTAATGGAGAGTGGAATTAAAAGTGTTTTGTTTCTATTTGTTTAGTGTCTTATGTGTTATGTTAATGTTCTTGTGAGTTCATGTTTTGTGTGCTTAATGTTTTTATATATGTCTGATGATGTGATAGGTACATCTTAGAAATGTACACTTATCAGTTTAAGGTTATAGTGTCTTGTATTTTGAGAATTTTATCCTTTATGTTTGGATAAAAATTCTAGTATTGTATTGAATGTTATGTTTGTTTTAATATAAGTTTGTGTTTTTGTGAAATTTGTGTGGAATCAATGGTTATTAAATTTTAATTTGGAGTATTAGAAGATCCATGTGAGGAAAAATAATTATTTTGGAGTAATTAAGGGTAATTAACTAAGTGATTTAGTGCATATACCTTAATTATAAAAATTTTGGTATTGGAGGCTAAGCGCCAAAGTGTCGGTGCTTACGCCACAGATTTCGCGACTAAGCGCCGATAGTTCGCGCTTAGGCGCTAATTCACAAAAATTGATTCCCGAAAGTTAAAAACCCGAAAATTGCCATTTTCAACCGCCCCATCATCTTCAACCTTTGCTTTGCCGTGAAAGAGGAGCCTAGGGTATCATATTGTGGATCATTTAAGAGCCGATCTCAACAAAAATTGTTAGATTTGGATTCCTTGAGGTAAGAGCACTACTCCTAAGTAAAAATAATTTATTTTCACCATGTATTTTGAGTACATTTTGGAAGATCTTAAAATCACTATTCATGGTGAAATTTTGAGGAAAAGCTTGATAAATTGCTTGGATTTAGTGAAAATATTTTTTGGAAGATAATTTAGCAAGTTTAGTTTAATTTTGGAATTTATGGTGAATTTTTCGTGAATTTTTAGAGATGGCTCCAAAGTCAAAGCGTGCACGAGAAAAGACGAAGTTTGATTCTGACAAATTTGTTAGTATGAGGGCTGAGGAACGATACGTCGATGCATTGCAGTCACGTAAGTTGATTCCTGAGCGTGTGTTTAATAAGCCAAGAGAGGTGATTGAAGATATGATTGCAAGTAGAAACTGGCAGAATTACTGTTGCTTCTCTGCTGTTGCTGTTGTTTCTGTGGTAAGAGAGTTCTATGCAAATTTACCTGCTGTAGAGGAAAATCAGGTGATGGTTAGGAGGCATGAAGTAAACTTTTTTTCAGGGGCAATCAATACCTTTTATGAACTACCTCCTGACATGTTCTATTTTTATTCTAACTATCATCCTTTGGAAAGAGAATTAGATGAGATTATGGAATATCTGACTGATGGAAGAGGGTTATGGAAAATTACAAATGATAAAAGTGTGAACTTTCTTGCTTCCAAATTGAATGTCATTTCTAAGGCATGACATTATTTTATCTCATCTAAGTTGTTACCTTTAAGTCATACCAGTGAAGTGACGAGAGAAAGAGCGGTGTTGAACCATTGTATTCAGCATGAGAAGCCTATTGATATTGGAAGCATAATTTTTTATTATGTTTTGAACTGTGTTAGATAAACCACGACTGCAGGTATGGGATTTCCTTCATTGATTCATTCACTATGTGAATGATCTGGAGTGAAATTTGAAACCTAGGAAGAGGTACTTCAGCCATTGAGACCAATTACTAGTGTAAACATTGGTGCTTACACTGTACATTCAGTGTTTGGTTGGAGAGGAGGATTTGGTAGTGCTTCTACTGCTTCTGCTTCTGCTGCTTCTGCTTCTCATGCTACTACTTCATGTGCTTCGTTATCTACTGATTCACAGACTGGTTTATTAAGAAAGATTTTGAAAAAAGTGAGTCTTACTCGAGAGCATTTGAGAGATATAGATGGTAAGATGGATAATGTTGAGAGATATATTGTAAAACATGATGAATATGAGGAGAATTATCATCAATATTTGTATATACTGATTAGAGGAGATCAGAGTGCTGAGATGCCAACTCATCCATTCTATATACCTTATGTGTCATCCAGAGATTGGAACGAGCAAGATGATGATGATGATGAGGATGAAGAGTAGATGTATGTTGTTTGTTTTAGTTGTTGTATTGATGTGTTGTGTCACTGTGTACTTTATCTAGTATTTTGTTTGATGATTGTGTTGTGATGTGAAACTTGATAGTATGCAGATTGCAGTTGTACTGTTTATCTGTTATGCATATTCAGGTGTTGTTGTTGTTTTATTGTTGATTTATATGTTGTTGTGTGGTAGTGTGTAATAGTAAATGTTTTAATGTGTATGTTATGTCGAGTTTTTAGTAGTATGTATTTTTAATTTCAAAAACTGTTAGGAAATTATAAACCACTATTAGAAACTTCAACTTAGGAAAACTACATGTTTAAAATTCTTCAAATTCCACTATCATCTGTTATTTGTATCAGTGTGTTATTTTAGTTGGTGTGTATTTGTTTTGAAAACCTCCACTACTGTAGAAGTCTTCTAAAATTTTTACTTTTCTTATTATTATAAAAAAAAGAAAAATGTTTTGAAAAACTAAATTTGATTTCATTTGACTTCTGTATTTAAATTGTTATACTTGCATATTAGAATATTAAAAATTCTCGCAAGCATGATATGTCAGTTTTTATTTCTCACCCCTGTATCATTTCTTATGCTTAAATGTTTTATCTTAATTAAAAATTTAAAGTTTGGGTGGGGATTTTAAATAAAAAGATTTTAAAAAACCTAAAGTTTTATTTGATTCTCAAGAATACTTAAAAATAAATCTTAATTCTGATTGAGAACAATTATGTAGATGAAGTTATATTAAGGGAACAAAATTTTGAATATAGAAATGAATAAAAGAATTTAGTTAAAATTTATAGTAATCATGAAAAACTTAAAGTTAAAATTTTCTTAATGAAGAAGTGTTAAATAAAGTTAAACTATCTTTAGTAAGAAGTTTTGTATTTTTGGATAAATAGAAGATTTGACTTTTATTCTTCAAAACTTAAATTTCTTTTATTGAAGAGTAATTTTCAGATACTATTATTATGATTTTTAAGTGAAAGATGTATATCTGATCTTTATTTTAAATGGAAGGATGGAATTCAAAATCATTAAAGTTCTATCCAGATATAGTAATCATTGCCTTATAAAAAAAAGAAGTGAAAAATATAGTATATGAAAAGGGAGGAGAAGCTTGAGGATTTAAGGGCCTAATCAAAAATTGGTTTCATACCTAAAGTTTAAGATATAAGTTCAAAGAAAATCTAAAGCTTAAAGTTGTAATATAGTAAGTAAAATTATTTTTCAACTAAAGATTTTTAAGTGAGAAAAATAAATGTTTGAATCCTATATTTTGAAAAATCTACAAATATTTCAGAAATAGATAGAGACTTTTATTTATCATTTTATTTTACTTAAGAACTTTCTAAACTTTAAGTTGGTTTTAATTACTGAAATTTTTTCTAATTTGTACTATTCCATTTCTAGAACAAAATTTTTTTATCTTCCTAAGAAACTCATTACATAATTTGCATGCTAAAATGTTCTATGAGATTAACTGTCACTTGAGGACAAGTAACAATTTAAGTTTGGGGGATTTTGATACACCTAAAATATATAGTATTTTTATGCACATTTTATACCTATTTTTAATGATATTGCACTTTAATGGAAGGTATTTTGTGTTTTTCTTGCAGGTATGATAAAAATGGATGGTCATGATGAAAGGACCAAAATTGATCAAATTTGGAGCAAAAAAATGACTGGGCCGGTGCTTAGCCGCCACAGTGAAAAATTGAGATTCAAATGGATTTGGAGCCAATTTCAAAGGGGATGGGATACAACTCTTGGTAGTAACGTCCATAACTTCCTTTGGGCAGCAAGTTTGAATTAATGGGTGCTTTCCTTGGTAGATACATCTAATTTGGACACATTTTGAAGAGACACCAAGACACCTTTTGGTTTACTATTTAAAGAGAGTCTTAGGAAAGATTTAGGGGAGGCAATTTGAGGAGACTCTTCCATTCCATTTTGAAAAGTACTTCCACTGTTCTTCCACTGCATTTTAAAAGTTTTTATTTAGAGTAGGAGTAGAGAGTAGAAAGGAGAAAAGGGTCGGAGTGAAGTATTCTTCTTCCCACTTCTTTTCTTTCTTTTAGATTAGTTTTTATTGAAGTTTGAAGTCTGTATTCTAACTCAACAAAGTTGGGAGACTTGCTCTGAGAAGTAGTTTAGCGAAGAGTCAAAGTTTCAAAGGAACTTCCTTAGTCTTGTGGAGAGGATTTTCAGATAAGTGTTTACTTTTATTTAGTTTATTAATACTTATTTTCGTTTATTATTTTTCTTATCGTTGTTTTTAATTTCAAATTAATGTGTTTTTATATTTTCTCAATGCATTCTGAGTAGTTTACTTTATCTTTTTCTTTCTTAAATGGAGAAGTAATTAATTTAAAGAGAATTGTTGTGGAAAGTAAGTGTTTAAATGTTGGAAGAAGTTGTGAAGATTGATTCTAAAAACTTTGTTTACTCTTAATTTGGCCTGTTAAGTTGTAAAATTTCTTGAGATTATGTAAGATCCAATGCGGTATTGTCTCATAAAAGTTAGTAAGAATCACATGAAATTTTATGGGCGAGAACTGTAGTCTATATAATTGAATCTAATATTAGAAGATATTTTTATAAAAGGGAGTAAAATTAGAGGATTTTAGAGTGACAGGCTAAAACCCCCTAATTTGGTTTGAAGTTTTGAGTTTTGTTATGAGAAGTTAGCCCCCAAAGTGGTGGGAATCGAGGGAACTCTAGAGTGAGAGACCGGTATCTTCCCCGTCTAACCATGTTCAAAATAATATAAATTTCAAATTAACCTATGTTCTTTATAGAACCAAGTAAGGGTAAAGAACACATTTGCTTCTATCTGTCACAATAAAAATTTGAATACTTCCACAACAATACTTTAAGAATTATTACTACTTCATGAAAGGAAAGAAAAAGATATTCTAGTTAATAGTCTTTTACATCCAGTGTTATTAGTTATTGTAATTTTAATTTCTTGCTTTGCATTGTATTAAGAATTTTTTTTTTAAAAAAAGAGACATATCAACCTTAAAAACTTTTCAAAATCGAGACATATTTTTTTGAAAACAATTAAAGAAAGTAAAAAGATAATTTCTCTGATTCCTTTAAAGATTTCACATTTTTTCTGTGGGTTCGATATCTCGGGGCTTAATCAAAAAGTCCTATATTACTTGATAAACAATACGTATACTTGCATAGTATCCCATATTATAAAATCATAATTTTCATATCTAAAATCATCAGTGCACTTATGTCTGACGGTACCAAGTTTTTGGCGCCGTTGCACTTATATTTATCGGGGATCAGGAACCATGGTTGGGCATGTTTGGTTTAGAGTTTGGGTTAAGAGTGAAAGTATGAGGTTCAAGTGTGTGTATGTGTACAAACATGACCCAGACGAAATCACCCAGGGTTAGTGCTAAGGCTTGACCAACTTATAGGGGACTCCTCTTGTTTCCTTATTCTTGGCTCCATCCCACTAAATGCTAGATGTTATTAGCAAGCATATGAAACTCCAAGTGAAGCAAAGAAGAATTTTGAATTTCTAGTGGGGAGGTTACCATCACTAGTCCTCTAAGATAGTCACCAGGAAATCCTATGGCTAGATCCTACTAAAGAAAGACTAGACGTCAACAAAAGTGAGGTCAACTAATGTTCATTGTCATTATATATTTTCCTTTATCAACACCTCAAATGATATTACATTAATTCTAATTCATCATCAAGCTCTGAAGGCTTATGGGCGAACTTGTAATTTTGAAAGAAGTTATAAAGTATGCTCTATCTTCATTAAATGGATTAAATTTTACTTAACCATTAATTTGGGGTTCCAAATCAGTGAAACATTGATCTTCTTACTAGTTCCCCTCACTCTTGGATCATCTAAATTCTCATTTATACCTATATAACAATTCAAATATTTACAATTTTACCATTTTAGAAATTATTATGAATTAGTTACTACCATATTGATCGCTTAGTTTTTTAATCATTTTAGTTGACTAATCATCATAATCTAATACCTTTACCTTTTCGTTATAACCTAAATTTTGGATTAAATCAAGGGTAAGGTGTAAAATCTCAAAATTACAATTATACCCTTAGGTTTACACCTTATAACTCTTATATTTGAATTTAAATGGTCAAGAAGCTTTGTCAACTTCTTACTCATGGACCAATTAATAAATCAGAGAGAAATTATACTTTTTCTTTGTTTATTTTTAGAATTATTTTTAATCATGATTATGATTTCTCAATGTTAATTAATTTTATTATTCAAAACCTGAGAAAATTTATGATATCCCTAAAAGTAAGAGGATCACTAGGACAAATTTTCATAATTTTTTTTATTATATTTTAATTTTTATGATTTTTTAGTTAGTTTAAACGAATAAATAAATAGAAAACATACTTTTTTATTTTGAAAAACCCTTTTTATTTTTTTTATTAATCTCTCTAACTTCATGGAACTCACAAAACTTGATTTTATATTTTTTATTTATATTTTATTTTTTATAATTATTATATTAAATAATTTTAAAAAATAGAGAAAAAATATATTTAAATACTCAAAACACATTTTTATGTCTTTAAAAATTTGTGAAAGTATTTTAAAGTTGTTGTTTCTAATTCAAGAAAATTTTATGACATGTTGAAATATATTTGTATTTTTACAATTTTTATTATTTTAAATTAAAAAATATTTAAAAATACATTTTTTGATTTTACTTCAATTTTTTTTTCTAAGTGCCTCTGACTTTAATGAGTTCACCAAATTTTATTTCACTTTTTTATTTATATTTTATTTTTAATAATTATTTTAAATAAAATTTCCTTGAAAAATACATTTTGATATCAAAAATACATTTTCTCACATTGAAATTTTTATTCGATATTTTTAAAGTGATTACCATAGGTCATGTGACATTTTATAACATTTTCTTTTTTATTCGGAAATTTTTAATTTTTTAAATTATTTAAATTGGTAAAAATTAGAAAAAGTATATTTTTTATTTGAAAGTTTCACGAGGAATGGTCTTTGCTTATATTTAAACTAAGCTTTCCAGCGCTTCCACGTGGCTAAATATGTCATGGTGGGTAAACACGTCATGGTTTCGCAAGATAGAGGCGAAGTCCTATTCTTAAATTTTTGTGGTATATAACAATCACAACTTGTCATGCAATGATTGCTAATACGTTAACCAACCCATTAAAATGCGTCTCTCTCTGACACTCGTCCCAACTTTCATTCATATCCACTCTATTTTCATACTTACCACAGACACTGTTAACCAATAAAAAAAAATAAGTACGATGTTATATATGGTACGACAAATCCATTGAAGAATAATAAATACACTGAAAATAAATAAATCCATTGAAAAAACTTAATTAAGATTCGACAAAATGTAAAAAATTGTTATATCAGGACAAAATATTATTACAGAGTCACCTGCATCATTCAGATGGAATAATCTCATAGCAATATAAATTCCCTTCGAACTAAAACCACATCATAACATCAAAACATCAAGGCAAAGGAAAACAATTAACAAGGATGGGAGATATTCCTGAGCTGCCAAAAGTGGATTTGAGCGGATTAGGTATGAAAGGTTTTGACGAGAAGATTTGTACGGCGGCTCGACAAAAGATTGTAGAAGCTCTAAAAACTTATGGTGGCTTTGAAGTTATTTACAGTGATGTCAGTTCTGAGCTACGAAATAAGCTGCTTGGAATGGTGGTGCCAGAGATGTTCAACAGGCAGGCTGTGAACAAATTTAGCGACGGCCAAGGGCTGCCTTATCATGGGATTTTGTTCTCGAAGCCAGGGTTTCCTTTCATAGCTCGTCAGTTGATCGATCCCAATTCAAGAGTTAATGTCCAAGAATATGCTGATAGTGTTTGGCCCGAAGGAAACGACTTTTTCACGTATGAACCTCTCTTATAACAATTTATTTTTAATCATAATGTTTTATATATTTTAATATTTACATACATGACAATCATTTCTTTAATATCACAGAAAAAATAACAAAATTTGAAATACACCTTTTTAGGAATACCTTTACGGCATTAAAGTATTATAAATGTAAATATGAAAGTTTCGGTGTTAGATATATAAATATTTACGAACTGTGTGGTATGTATATAAATCCTCTTTTTTTATTTTATTTTATAGTAACACAGTGTTGAACTATGCAAAGCACATGCAAGAGCTCATAAATATGATCCATAGGATGATCATTGAGGGCTTGGGCTTGGTGGATCACTATGATTCACATATGAAATCATTGGCATATTCAATAAGATTTGCAAATTATTATAAGAACAAGTTTGATAATGGAATCAATCTTGCTTTGCCTACCCACAAAGACCCAAACTTTGTAAGCATAATTTGCCCACACTGTGTGGAAGGACTTGAAGTAGAGGCTGCTGGTGCTACACGTGGTGAATGGATACCAACAATGACCATGACAAATTCATTTATTGTTTTAGTGGGCCAAGCATTTATGGTTAGTATATTTAATGATTTTTATTATTATTGTGAAAATTTGTATTTAACGTTGAACAATATTTTATTTTATTTTAATTTTTTGTTTTGTTTTTTATAACTCAGGCATGGAGTAACGGAAGGCTTCATGCTCCTAATCATCGAGTAATCTTAAAAAATGAGACCGAAAGACGATATGCAGTGATATTTAGCACATTACCGACAATCACAAATGATACAATAAATGCTCCAGAAGAATTGATTGATGAACAACATCCATTACTTTTCAAGGCTTTTAAGTATTATGATTATATAAAGTTTCGTTTTTCAGAGGAAGGAGAGAAAGCTGATGATGCCCTAAAAGCTTACTGTGGTGCTTAGTTAATATGCATACAGTTATGTGCTATGTACTACTTATTTTCTTGGCTTTTTTTTTTGATCTTTTTGTGTGAAATTTGTAAGTTTGTTACTGTGTTCTTCTTCAAAATCCTTCTCTGACAATAGAAGACTTGTGTAATGGAGGGGTAAGGAGGATTTTGCAGATGCAATGGATTTTCAGTCTATAATTTCAGCTGTTTTAAATCTAATATTTGCTAAAATCTTAAATTCTTACATAAAATATGAGAGTATTCTGAAAATTAATATTCTGCAAAAATTTTCAAATTAATTTTTTATGGATTTATTAACTCCTACTTGAGTTGTATATTCTACTTGTAGTTAATTTAAGGCAGCTCCATTAGTTTAGCAAAATATTACAACCAACCTTCTAATTCTCATTGTTTGTTTCCTCCCATCTTGATAAATAAAAAATATAATAATAATAATAGAGACAGTTAAGAGGCTTTGGTGTCTATCATGTTAGATTTTTTGGAGATTATTTTCTTGAGTTTCTTCTTTATTTGTGTATGATATGATATTGAGAGCATTTTTAACTGAATTATGTTTTTTAATAATCCATCCTTTTTTTATTTTATCCATTTTTTCTCTGTTAACACAGCCATTACTGGGTCCCAAGTCCAAGATGTGAAAAGTGGAAGGTCGCGTTAGGTAGTCGATAGCCAACATAAAATTTATTCAAAAATCATGACAAGAATCCTTATGATCTTTGTGTAAATAATAGAGCTTCCCCTAGAAGTGATGTGTTGTATGATCTGAATATAATGAAAATTATGCAAGGGCGGCTACAAGGCGCCCATGTGTAGAGTCAAATAAGCAAGTGTTCTCACATTACGGACGGATGTAGGTAAAAAATTTAGTCCTTGAAACTAATATTAAGATTGGATCTTGGCATATAGTTACTCTCATAGGTAAATTAATAGAATTAGTTGATATTATGATTCATAGAAAGACAAATATCTTATAAATTCAAAAAACTAAGTACGTTGGAGAAAAGGTTGAGGAGATTGATAACTTTGGTTTTAAGCTTTGGTATTCAAGTAAGAGTTGTACTAGAAATGGACCAAATCATGTACATGTAACTATAGATAAGAGTTTAAAAGATAATGTTATAAATATTAATAAAATTGGAGATAAATTAAAGCCCTTAATTATTGTTGATATTAAGACATTTAGCATTATAAGTACTTATGCTCCTTAAGTAAGTTTAGATGTAAGTTCTAACGAAAAATTCTTAAATGACCTTGAAGACTTAATACAAATGATTATTGGAATCAATTTTTGATGTCACGAGTGTAGGGTGTCTACCTGCATGACTTAGGGCAGTCTAAGTCCCATTTGTAGCATCCAGTAGTTCAAATACCCACCTGGGACTCCATAGCACTTGTTCGGGACAAGTAGCTTAGGTTGGCCGTGATTCAGCCCTATCGGGAAAAACCCTTTTGGAAGGATTTGTTCGAGACGTGAGACTTTATTAGTGAATAAACTTGAAGTCACCATACATTAGTCTGGAACCTCTTATGGCCAAAGGAATCCACAGTGTCATGCTACGTGCGCTCCAGAAAAATGAGGTTTTGGGTAATCCTACCCGTGTCGTTGCCTTGGATGGCCGTTGGGACCAATTTCTCCATTGAATGACCAAAGATAATACTCCATTTCAAATTTATGGGTCTAAATTTTAATCATACGGAGTCTTCCATAACTTACGGATTGAAAGATTACTCTGTCAAACGCTCCAGCATAAAGTTAGGGTTTCAGGCTAGACCGACACCCCGACACAGACCCTGGGTGAGTCGGCGCCCAAAATACCTTTCCAAACCATCGAGCTTAAATGTCTGGAGGTCTAGCACCTGATTTGGAAATTTGTACTCATTCCTGGCGCCTCGGCGCTAAGGCCCCCAACGCTAGCTAAAATTCATCATTTTTCAAGAACACGACATTCTGGCGTCACCTAGGGCTGCACCAAGGCGTCAGTTGATCCCCGTATATTTATGCTTACATTTTATATATGAGTTTATACTTTATACTTCTTTTTAATTATATCTCTTTCTCTACAACGATGCCAAAAACTTTGATCCACCCGATGCAAATGAGAGATTTACATGATATTTTTATAAAATAAGATACTACGCAAGTATACATATCGTTTATAAAGTAATTTAGAACTTTCTGATTATGCCCCAAGATATTGAACCCACAGTGAAAGTTATAACAAAGAAAATATTTTGTAATTTAGAACACAGAAAAATAACTTTTTTAATTTTAGAAAAGATCTTACTCAAATTAAATATAATGTTTTAGGAAACAAAATTCAATTCTTTTTGTTAATATTATAATTTGAAATGAAAGTAAGCAAATACTTTAACTAAAATTTTTTAAGATAAAAAATTATGCAAATGAAATATCTTTTTTCTTTATATGAATCAGTAACAAGTTATGAAAAGTATTTGTTGTGGAAGTATCTAAAATGTGTTGTGTCACATAGAAGCAATAATATTGTTTACCCTTACTAAAGATGCTATAAAGAATATAGGTTATTTAACTATTATAAAAATCTTGAAGACGAGTTAAGCAGAAAAGATACTAGCTCTCACTCTAGAGTTTCCTCGATTCCCTCCACCTGAGATCTATCATCTCGTATCAAAACATAAAGCAATAAACCAAATTGGAGACTTTAGCCTGTCACTCTAAAGTCCATTAATACTACACCCATTTAAAGTACATTTCCTTATTTATTTGCACTCAACCATATGGATTACATTCTCACCCATACAATCTCACGTGATTCATTTCAATTGTTGACTGAGAATACCACACTAGATCTTACATGTTCTCACAACATATTTTAACATCTTAATTGACCAAATCAAGAAGTAAATGAAGTGCAAGGTTTTGAATCATCACAACTTCTTCCAACATTCAATTCCTATACTTCACACAACATATTTCCATAATTTAATTACTTCATCACATTAAGGAAAAAATATAGAAAACTACTCAAAATTCATAGAGAGAACACAATCACAACTTCGTTTAAAATTATAAACATAGTGTAAACACAACAAGTCTTAATTAAAAACCAATTGTGATATAAAGATAAAGAATTATATGTAAATCCTCTCCATAAAACTCTTGAAGTTTCTTTAAAAACTTTGTTTTCCCTTACAATACTCTATAGAGGTTAGCGCCAAACTCAGTACACTCTAAATCTCAATTCTACTTCTAATACAAACTATATAAAATGAAGTAAAGATGGTAAAGTGGAGGGGTGTCTTCTAAAACAATTCTATAACATTAACCTCACTCTTAAACACTAACCACACCCTCCAACAACAATCTCTTTCTGATCATCAAGTCCTCTTATTATATTTTTCCAAAAGGTGTCTTCGTATCTCTTCAAATTGTGTCTCGATTCAATGTATCTTCTAAGAGATGCATCCATTCAAGAGTAATTTGAATGAAAATTGGTGCCAATAGGTAGTTATCCACGTTCTCACCAAGAGGTGCTTCGGAAACCACTTCAAAATGGCACCAATATTAACATAAATCCTCTTTTATAACTGTCCCGCGTAAGCGCGGGGTACGGGAGCTTAGTCGCGAGCTTGCTGGCGTGTAAGCTCTAGATCCTGGCGCATAGCAGCGGGGCCTTGGCGCTTAGCTGCCACTCATCACTTCTCCAATTTTCTTCACTTTTTGCTCCAAATTTGATCCTTTTTCCTTCCTTTCATCACAATCATCCATTTAAAACATACCTGTAAGAAAAACACACAAAATACCTTCCATTAAAATGCAATATCATCAAAATTAGGTGTATCAAAATCCCCAAACTTGAAATGCTACTTGTCCTAAAGTGACACTTTAATCATATAAAAATCATACAACTAAATTATGTGATGAGTTTCTTTAGGAGTTGTTAAAATTTTGTTCTACAAATATAGTACTCTAATTTAGAAAAATTTTAGTAAGTGAGATCAATTTAAAGTTTAGAAATCTCTTAAGTAAAGGTTAATGAGAAATACTAGTTCCTATCTTATTTAGAAACACTTATAGATTCTTCAAAAATATAGTGCTTAGGCATTTTGTTTGCTTTAGTTAAAAATCTTTACTAAAAATAATTATACTCTCTATATTATATTTATAAGCTTCAAGATTTTCATTAAATCTTATACTAAAAAAATCAAGTGTTGAACCAGTTTTTGATTAGGCTCTTAAATCCTCAAACATCTCCTTCCACTTTTCATATACTCATTTTTTACTTTTTTTTTCTTTTTCTTTTTTTTTCTTTTTTATAAGGCAAGGATTAGTGTATCTAGATAGGCCTTAAATGATTTTGAATTCCACCCTTCCTTTCCTAAAGTATAAGGTATATATAACTTTAACTTAGAAATATAATAAAAGTTTTGAAATTTATTTTCAATAAAAGAAACTTAAGCATTAAAAATAAAAGTCTAATCCTTCAATTTTTTTCCAAAAATATAACTTTTCCTAATAAAGATAATTATAAAATATTCATCATTTATTCACTAAGAAATTTTTAACTTAAAATTTTTCATCATTACTATATTTTTTAACTAAATTTTCTTACTCGTTTATATATTCAAAGTTTTTCTTCCCTAATATAACTTTATACACATAATTATTTTTCATTCAAAATAAAATATTTAGTTCATTTGAGAACAAATAAAATTTTAACTTTTTGAAATTTGTTTCTTATTCCCTTCAAACTTTAAAATTTTTCATTATAATGAAACAATTGAGCATAGTAACAACATACATGATTAGGAACACAAAACCATAAATATTAAATTTGTAGGAATTTTTAATATCCTAACTATGGAGTGTTGACCTCATTTTTGATGAGGTCTTCTCTTCTTCTTTTTAGTACTCAGGATCTAGCCTTAGGCTTTTCCTTTGACTATCCTAGAGGATTAGAATTGGGACTCACCACTTAGAAATTCAAACCAATTCTTAACTCCCTGCAAACTCCACAAACTTGACTGTAGACCCCTAATCACCTAGAGGGTCGAAATCAAATGTGGAAGTTTAAAGGATGAGTTCCTATAGGACTCTTTGGCCTTAGGACCGCCTCAGGTGGCCCTGGTCCGGTGAGGGCTGACTTACACACACACTACACTTATACACTACACTTTCACACACCTCCTAAAACCACACCTATACCCAACTTGACCTCCCGACTCATGAAGGTGATTCACATGGATGGTCCTTAACCCCTAAGCCCTCAGGCTAAGAGGTTAGGAACAACATAGTGAATGCCTCAAATGAGTCCCTTCATGGCTCATGTGGGCTTGATATGGCTTCATGGCTCAACCAAAATGATTTCATTCCACTTACATTTACCCAATCTTCAATTTTCTAAATTTTCAATTTTTGACCCCGGGACCCTACACCCGCCAACTCTACCCAAACCCTTGAAATTACCCAAAATTTTCAAAAAATCTCCAAATACCCAAAATTCCTCAAAACCAATCCCAAACATTCCCACATTACTCAAATTGATCATTCATAGCCAAAAATACCAAAAATTCCAAAAATACCTCCCAATACCCTCCAAATACCCAAAATGCCCCTCTTAGCCAAAAAATCCAAAAATTCAGAAAATTCCCAGAAAATTCCAGAAAATCCCAAATATTTTCAATTTCATTTTATTCAACTACACCATGGGGCAATTTTGTCAATTTACCCCACTTTTGTCAAAATCCCTAATTTGACCCATTTTAACCCAAAATGAACCCAATGTCAAACCAAACCTACCCAATTGACCCAAATTCTGGTCTAATTCAATTCTAAACTTCAATTCAACATCCCCAACACCAATCTAGACCAAATCCAAGTCCAATTTGATTGGCATTTGAATCCAATTTCCCTTTTGACCTTAAAGCCCAATTTGGACCCATGACCCAAACTTAGCCCAAACTAACCCAATTCAACTCCAATTAACCCCAAATCTTTTCTAAACCTTCCCTAACATCCCCACAAACAAAACAATAACATGATTTGCCCAAAATTTAGACCCAAACCCCACTCAAATTCAACCCAAAGCTAAAAGGCCCAATTTTGACCTAAACCCAAACCTAACCCAAATAAGCCCAAACCCCAAACTCAAAACCCAACCAAAGTCAAAAACTCTTTGAAACACTCCCATAAACATTTCCCAACATTAATTTTACATCAATTTCAACCCTAGCCCAACATTGGCCCAAGTTAGCCCAATTTGACCTACATTGGCCCATTTACCAAAGAGGCCCAAATCCAACCCCATTCAAACCCAAATCACTCCAAACTCATTTCAAATCACTCATGACATATCCCTAAACCAAACCCAACAATTATTTGGCCCAAATTTCTACAAAATTCCCATCCATGAATTCATTCTTAAACCTAAAGGCCCATCCCCTTAGCCTTCCTAAAAGCCCATCAAAAATAATTTCAAAAGGCTCAAAGCCCACATGACAATCCTCTATCATCATCCATTTGATAAAACCATCTCCTAAGTTCCAAATCCATGATAAAATAAATCCAAATCAAGCCATATGCCAAATCCCATCAAATCACCCCTAAATTACCAAAATTTTTAAAGCCTTTTTCATGAAATTGACTTAACTTTTCCCAAGCCAAAGATGAGCCAAGAAGCCATGCATGAGCCACATGGAAGCCATGAGAGCCACTTTACATGTCACCATGCCATTTTGGGCAAAAGAAGGAGACTCTTTCCTTAATCTCCTAAAGTCATTAGCCTTAACCATGATTCCCCTTAACCCAAATTTAATCCAAATATATTTGGATAAGGACTTCTCCATGCCAAACCAGCTGATTCCTTTGACTCCCCAAAACATCCAAAGCCTCCTTGAAGGGTGAACTAAGCCCAAAAGGTGGACTTGACCAAATCAAGCCAAAATTGGCCTTCCCCCGTGCCATTTTAATCCAAGCTTTTGACACATGGCAAAGCCCAATTGCCTACACTAAATCCCGGCCACGACCCACTCGAACAAGATGGTGACCGATGCACTGGCCGGCCAGCCACCGGGCCGCCGTAAAACACCATGGCCGAAAGCTCACATGTGAGCCAACATTGAAATTCCCCTTGTCGAGCCGCTCAAGCCCAATGGCCACCATGGTCGTTCTTCCCTTGACCTAAGCGAGCTGATCCCAAGCCTTAAACCCCCACAGGAGGCCCTCCACCCTCTCCTATTTAAACCTCATCTCCTCTCGGCCATGAGAGGTGCTGAACCAGACCTTACTAAAACCCTGCCAAAATTCCTCCAGACCACTCTCCACACTTAGAGTAGTTGATCCCCAGTGATAATTTGCCCTAATCCCCACCAACAGAGCTCAATTTCCTAGCCAAAATTCCACCCAAAAATAGGACATCTCCCAACTCTCCACCAAATTCAAATTAAACTCACCCACACCTGCACAAGGTCAAGAGAAGGAGTTCCCAGGTGAAAGCCCCTCTCCGGGCCACCCATCCGTTCCGGACTCCATGCTTTGTAATTGGGCCGTGGTCGAAATCATACCCGGATAATTCACCAGCCCGAGGGACTTCATCTAGAGCTTGCTTGGACCCAATCGAAGGTGACACAACTCTCGGATCGAAGCTTCACTTCTCCGAGCAAAGTATGGACTCACTCTTCTTCCCGAGCTTACGGAGATTCTCTATTTAATTTAAGTGAATTTCAATACATGTTTATCCGTATGGATGTGTTCGTCTCCTCAAGATGAATCCATAGAGCATAAGAACATGAAAATCCGTTGAGAATTGAGTGAGAAATTAGGGTTAGAAGGTTGACGGTCACGGGTGCACACCAGTCGTAGACGATGACTAGGAGCCGTCGGATTGAGCGTGTATCGAGCGGACGGTCTGGATTGAGCTGGACAGCGCGATGGTACGTGAACCGCGGGGCCCTGGAGTGCCGAATCGAGGAGACGACGCGTGTGCGTTCGGAGCTCGCCGAGGCTGAGTCGGCGCCGCGTCACTTAAGTAGAAAAATAGGATTTTTCCTATTTATTTAATTACGAACTTGGAAAATTCATAACTTTGTGTAGGAAAATCAGAAAAATAAAATAAAAATACCCTATCGCTTAGTGAACAGAGGAGAATAATGTGGAAAAGAAATCATTTAATTTCATTAAGTATTTTATTTTTAATTATTTATTTACTCTCTGCACTATTTCAATTCTCCATGCATGTATACAATTCACCATGGCATGAGACCATAGGGCTTTTGAAGCCTCTAAATTTGGGAACATTCCCTGAATTTTCCAAAGTCAGAGGCCATCTCTATGAAGAGTAATTGATTTTTTCAATTCTAGGTCACTATTCTGAGTATTTTAATTCCAATAATTAGCATGTTGTGAAATAAATTCTAGGAAAATTTGGTGATGTTTCTTATGACCAGAGGACCCTAGGGAAAATGGTTTTTAAGTTAACTCACTTGTAATAACCCTAATTAGCTTAAACACCCAAAATGGAGCTTTAATTAATTAGAGCTAATCATACATCAAATTGACTTGAAATCAATTCTCCACTGACCTTTAGGATCAGAGGAAGCCACCATAAAAGTTTGAAGTCAATTGGACTTGGTTAGCCCTATCAAATGGGTTGATTAAGCCATTTAGCCAAACTTAAACTTCAAAAATTCATAACTTTCAAAATACTTTTCAAAAATTCACCAAATTGGTTTTGGAGTCGCTCTGATATCAAGGGAATTTAAGAAAAATAAAATTGTAATTTTCCAAAAAAAGTTGATTTTTTACATTATTTTAATATTTTTAATAATTAAAAAATAATAAAAATCACAAAAATAATAAAATTCACCAAAATGTCACATTTTGAATTTTAATCATTTAGGAACAAACCCCATATTTTTCTTAAGTCTCTATGATGAGATATTAAATTTTAAAACCCTAAGGTAATTTTAAAATATAAAAAAATGTATTTTCTAGCATTTCCACTAAAATAATTCTAATAAATCAAAGAAAAATTAGAAAATTATGAAAATTGGTTCTCCGGTTTCCTTGATATCAGAGAGATTTTTGAAAAATATAAAATTCATTTTTCAACCTTTATTTATTTTTAAATTAATTAATACTCCAAAACTCAAAATAATTATAATAAAAATAATATAATTCAAAAAATCACCAAAATTGGTCCAAGTGGTCCTCTGATCATTAGGAATGTCCCATAATTTTCTTAAGGACAGAAACTTTCCCTTGGTCATATTATTAAGTTTTCCTTGAAAATCCCTATTTTCCACCAAAAATAATTACATAAATAAATTAAATACAGAAAAATCACATTTTCTCCTCTAATGTCTTGATTGATATATGAGTGAAGTCAAATAAAAATTTCAAGTTCACTTAAGCTCAATTTAGTGAGTTATGAAATTAGTAAGTTTAAAGGGCAAAATAGTAATTAAAATTTTAACCTATAATTAAAAAATTTTAGGTTTAATTAAAAGTGTGGGTAAAATATTTGATACTAAGTTGATTTTGGATGTTTGAAACTTAGGTAATTAAAGGGTAGAAACTTACCAAATAATTTAAAAGTAATTAAAATAAACCTTAATTAAATGATTAATTAAACTTGGAAGAATAATAAAAAAATTGGAATTATTAAAATAGGGATATTATTAGGAAGAAATTTATTCTTTAATCTAAGAATCCCCAAATTAATCACCTCAATAATATTTAATTCCTAATTAAAATGATAATCCAAATTCAAGATTTAAAATGCTAAAAGACTTAATCATTAAATTAAATTAAAGTTAAAACATTTAAATTAAAACCTTCTAAGATTTCAATTAAATTAATATTTTAACAATTAAAATTAAATCATCCTTAAAGCATAAAAAAAATATTAAATTAAAATTAAAATAAAATTAAATTAAAATTAAAATAAAATTAAATTAAAATTTAAATTAAATTAAATTAAATTGAATTAAATTAAAATTTAAATTAAATTAAAATAAATTAAATTAAATCACATTAAATTAAATTAAATAAAATTAAATTAAAACATATTAAATTAAATTAAATTAAATTAAAATGTATTAAACTAAATTAAATTAAATTAAATTAAATTGAAAGTAAAACTAAACCAAATTAAATTAAACTAAAATTAAATTAAATTGAATTAAATATAACATCACCAAAGACATAAAGAATTCAAAATAAATCTAAAACAACTTGAAGACTATTCCAAACTTAAACCCATTAATTGAAACTAAATTAAATCACAAATCACTTGAACATTAATTTGCCCTCAAAAGCTCATGTTATCATAACTCCTAAATGGAGTGTTAAGTGAAGTATTACTTCACTCATGGGATATTCAAATGTCCTAGTTCACTGAGCAAGATAACAAAACTTGAACTCCTGGATGATTAATTCATTTTGTATAATTAAATTCTCTTGGACTTAAAACAATCCTAGAGGTATTGAAAAGATGTTTAAGATTTGTCTTAAGCATTTCCTCAATATGATAGGATGTTTATAAGAACAATTGAACTTAATTGTTATTTGATGAAGAAAATTGTCCTCAAACCAAAACACAAGAACCTAGACGTCATAGGAGATAACTAGCTATAGGAGTAGGACCTTGGTAGAAAATCATAACCCTTCCCTTAGCATTACCTAGGAACTTGCTTTAAATGATTAAATATCCTAAATTGTGTTTAAGTGTAGCTTGGGATGACGGGAAGACCCTCCAGGTATGCTTTTATTTTATTGCTATTTACCTCCTTGCAATTTATTTTATTGCAAATGCACTTTACTTTTCTTGCATGATAAACAACTGTTGCATGAAAACCCACACCTTTAGGATAGCCCCTAAAACCAAAACCAAAACTAAATTAAAAGTCATTGCAAGATAAAATTCACCGCCACAACATTTCAAAATATAAAACAACTCAAAATTTAATCACAAACAAAACAACAAAACTACAACTACAACTAAATTAAAACGTCTTGTTGGATGATCGGGAATACCTCGGATGATGTAACCTACGTGTTGCTAACGGGATTTCCCACGATCTAAATGAAAGTGTGGAACTCATTTAGTTGAGTTTAGCAAATTCATACGGACTAAGTGAATCAGATAAAAATAACGATGCCGGAAGAATGAAACCAGTGGGATCTTAACCGGTGTTGTTATAATCAACTTTAAGATTTGTTTTAATTAAAACATAAAAAACACTTGGACTTTAAGATTTCTAAACCAAAACACTTCTCACATCTCCCGATTTATGACTTCTAAAACTAAACCTCTACAACAACGAGGAGCTCGGAGCATGGTGGGCGGCACGACCATCGTCATCGAGTAAAACACGAGTCTACTACGGCAAAACTTTCTTAGAATTAAATAACCAAGCCATAGGACTTCGAGGTAGTTTGCCTAGTGCAACATAAATCCTCGACTCTTCGTTAGGCATTTGCATGATCATATCATGTAAATTAAGCCCTAACCGGTCTTAGGACTCGAGGTGATCATTCGGTACGACATAAACCCTCACATCTTCGAAGCTATTTGTATGATCATGTCATACGAATATAAGTCCTAATTAATTAAAATTGGCAAGATCAAAACATTAAATAAACATTAGGACTTTCCTAAATTCAAGCCAAACAATAGGATAGTCGGAAAATTACCGAAGTTCGCTTCGAATCTGTAATTTCTCCTACCTTTCTTCCTTTGAATTCCTAAAACAAAATGTTCCAAATTTGATCCATTCCCTATTGAAATTCCAAAATTCAATCCCTTGAAAACTTAAAATTTGAAATTCTTGAGAGCAGAACTACTGATTATTATCGAGAGTTTTCTTAGGTGATTCCTGTCACTTAAGATGTAATTAGCTATAGGGGCTTGCCCTTATAGGGAATTTTAAGAACCCGAGTAATATAAACCTCGTTTAATTCATTTATATTAAGCGGGGAACTTGTCGGCTTATAAAATCGGTTCGCAGACCAAAGCGATGTCACAAATCTTTTAGTTTATTTAATCGAGCCCCATCATCAAGCAATGTGTCTATTCTTTGGGATAAATACACGGTTTGTGATGCGGTGCTCATTTATATAAACTATTTGGGATGTGAGATCGGTTTGATTTCATATCTTAAAAATTTCAAATTTAAAATTATTTTCAAAATCAAATGCTACTTTCTAAATTATATATATTTAAATTAAATTTAAAAATCTAAAATTCGCCGACAATTTCTGTAGGTGACCCCCTTTTCAAAATACAACTTATAACCTAAAAATATGCCGACAACTTATGGCGACTCCGCTGGGGAAAATTCCTCTCTCCATTTTAATCAGATAGTTCTGCTTTCAAAAATTGGTAGCGTATCCATGTCCCTAGTGGATCAAACTACCCTTCTTTCAGTTGGAATACTATGTTCATTTCTACCTTGAGTGAGTATAGCTGACATTCTCTCGGATTTAGAAACCACTGTTTAGACACCCCTAAACGGAGAGGTTCGAGATCCTTTTACCTCGTTTACGAGGTGGGGTGGACCCCGATAGGTATTAGTTTAGGAGCGGTACGGCGGGTTGAGACTTTCTCTTCCTTTTCCGGTTCTAATCGATTCCTTTTACCCTTCCTACAACTCTCCTTCTTTTAATAATTCTCGTCCTAACGAACAAATCTTTTCGAAAAACAATTATCTAAATAAATTTTCTTTTAATACCACAAATACACTAAGATAAACGGAAATGTGTTCGGACTCTTTCTTTTTCATCATAAGTTTTATGACAAGAAGAAGCACGCTTCGGGGACTAACACTTGGAATGCGCACTGCGAAATGGAAGCCCCAAGCCGATCTTCTCCTTCGTCGACGGACCTGGACTCAGTTCGTGTTCGAGGACGAGCTGCCTAATAATGCAATCATTCGATTCGGACGAGGATTCGGGGACACCGACATCAAAATCCCGATGTCACTCTCTTTTCACTCGCAAGCAAAGTACGGAAGCGAGAAGCCGTTGATTGAGTTTAACCTCGAGTCGACTCATGAATTCCCTCCTCTGCAAAAGATTCCAGCGAGAGGAGTACTGTTGTTCGCGGAAGGACTTGTTGTTGCTACTCCAGCTGGTCTAGTTGTCTCTGTACCTACCCGGCTACGCCGAGCTAAAGGGAAGGAAATTCAGAACTGTGATGAACCTGTGGAGGGTACAGATCTTCCTGTGAGACCTGTTTTCGAAATCGGGTCCAGCTCGAGAATTCCACCACTGACACAGACTCAGAGGAGGAACAAAGGTAGAAGGATTGCTAGAGAAGCCAGAGCTGCTGAAGTTGCTTTTTTGGAGGAAATCCCAAAACTGACCGAATATACACCGCTGCCTGAATAAATACCACTTTTGGGAGGAAGTAGGTTCCATCCCCTCTCCGCCGCAGAGGATGAGGAAAATGTCTGCAAGATTCTTCGTTGCATTGCCTCGGCCCGCATATTACAACGACGGCCGTAAGAAAAGGGCTAGAATTACGCCATTTGCTCGACTGCAAACCACGATAGAAAAGTTAACAAAGAAAGAAAAATGCCCGTGTCGAGAATTTTAAGAAGGATAGGGCGGGTGCCAGCCAAGTCCCGTCTTGGGCCGCGAGTAGAACCTACCATCGTTGCGGAAAAGCCAAATAAGAGAATGAAAGCTAGTCACTTTGTCGTTGTTTCGGGACTACAAATTAGGGAGGATACCACCTTCCGGCATTTGGGCGACGAGACCATCCGGTTCTAGACCTTCTGCGCTGGAAGGATGGTATGGCGTCCCACTACCGGACAATTAAGATTAAAACAACGACTCGGGAAGGAAAGTCTCGTCGGGAGACTTGAGTCCGAAGAAAGTGCTACCGCAATGAAGGGGACTCATGAGAAGGAAACCCGACGGTTATCGCATGACAAGCTGCGAGGATGTACGAAAAAGACCACTAGAAGATGCTTATGGAGAAGCTAAGAGCGATATTCGGCGATTAGCAAGGAAAGAGAAGAAAAATTCAGGAGATGAAGTCGACTCGTCGAGTTCATGGATGATGAATATGCGAAAATTAACATGGTTGAAACACGAGCTTCGTCGGCTTCACAAGGTGCTCCGCGGCCGCGAGAAGAGAGGAGCCGGAAATAATGAGGATGCGGCTTCAGAGAAAGATGATACGATCGCCCAAATGGCAAAAAGGATGGAAGAGATGGGCTGCGGCCCTAGCCACTCTCCAGAGTCAGGTTTAACCCCAAAGAGAAACACCCCCAGAAGTTATTCACATTGTAGATGGAGGAAAGGAGATTACATCCGTCGACGGGGATGATCAATTAAAAAAGGATGCAACACAAAGGATGATTCCGGAAAAGGATATTAAGAGCATGGTGGAACAGCAGGTGCGAGAAGCCTTGGCACAATCAAAGAGCGGGACATCCATTCGGACGGGTAGGCCTTACCCCGAAGAATTCGACGCCGTCCGATATCCGAAAGGCTTCGTACCACCTCTGTTCAAGACCTTTGATGGAACCAGAAATCCTCGGCAGCATGTTGCACATTTTCGTGCCAGTTGTTGCAACGCCGGCGGAAGTGATGCTTTACTCTTCCGACAATTTGTTAGCAGCCTGTCAGAAATCGCCTTTGATTGGTATGCGGAATTACCGAACGGTTCGGTGAAGACATTTTCAGAATTAGAGAACCTCTTCATCAAGCGATTTGCGGAGCTCGGCACCACATCACTATAGGTGATTTAGTGGTAGAGAAGCGAAGCCGAACAAAACTTTGGTAGACTACATACTTCGATGGAGGAATCTAAGTATGAAGTGTGAGCCACAGCTACAAGAACGACATGCGATCGGCATTTTACTTAAGAGCATTCATGGCCGATAAGCACTTCTCCTCGAGGGATTTACTATTAAAACTTTCGAGAAGTTGTTAAGCAAGGCCGGAAGCTTGCAAGAGGAGGCGAAGCAATTAAGTTTCACCGACAAAACAGACAAACAGAAGCCGTGAAAACTTTTGAAAAGAAGTCGGGATCGTCGCGAGCGATCGATAAAGGCAAGCGACCAATACAAATACCGTCGAACGGCCGCGACAAATTCAACGGAATCACCAGGCAACCCCGACCCGGCTATCGGTCATCTCAACGAGTATGAACAACCGCCTCGTCCACAACGTACGTTAAGGGAGCTTCGAGCAGGGAATATCCTTTCAAGAATGAGGCGATGCTGAAAATGTTCCGCGATCGATGAAGACTCCGGATTTCCAACTGCCGGAACCTAAGAGACCGGAAGAAGTCGATAAGAAAGGTGATCCCAACTTTTGCCCTTACCACTGGATGCTTGGACACAAGATAGAAGATTGTATTACCTTCAAAAGTTGGCTCGATGACAATCTTCGAAAAGGGAATATAATGATCCCGAAGGAATACATGAAGGAACCCCAGAAAGGAGGTTCCATCAATGTTATCTCAACGGATCTCATTGTTCTGATAGATCTCTATGCGACTGATGATGGATGGACTACCGCCTGGACAAAGTCTTCGAAGAAGATTTTGGATCGCATCCAAACCACTTCGGTGCGAGCCTCGATTCGGAATTCGAAACCTGTCAAGTTGGCATTATCACTTGCGATAGAAGAACCACCTCAACAAGAGACGATTGAAGAAAAGAAGAAAATTGATGAAGAAGAAAAGACCGAGGCTTTTAAGGCTAGACTAGGGGCTGCTTATCCTAGGATGGTTGTTTCCGATTCGGGGGAGAAATCCCTCGAACCTCTGACTCTGTATGATTATTTACTCACTCCGGTGGGATCTTATAATGATAAGGGTTATGGCGTTGGCTACGTTTTGATCATGTTCTAACGATTACGTAACTAGCGACAACCAACCTAATCCGGACTTCGATTCCGATACAAGTAACAATTCTCGAATCATACACAATCTCGACGATCACAATGATAAAGAAGACATCCACCAAGGAGGCTACGAGAGTTCAACAAGAAATGAATCTATTTGCGAGTTTCGAGGAGCTCCAGTCACAATAGAGTTAGAGCCTTTAGACTCCGAAGCTAATCCAGAAGAACTTGTCATTCTGATTCGGGAGGAGACACCGACAAACTCGATACCGGATTCGGGAGAAATTACGGAAGTCGACTTAAGAAGTGGAAAAGTTCTACCTCCTAGAATGGGTCCAAAGGACGAAGGAAAGCGGTGGTTGTTCGGGAAGAACCAACCCGGCGGAAGAAATACCCATTCGGGAAGAAATCGAGACACATGGAAATAAAGTGGACTACAACGTGCTAGCCCATCTTAGGAAACTACCGGCCAAATTAAGCATCTACGACGCTCTCATCTTATCGAAGTAGATGAGAGAAGCTACGATCGAGGCCTTACTTGATCCGAAATTTGCTTAGCTCAAATGACCGGAGATTCCTTGGATGAGGTTTGCTCGTTAAAGGAACAACGAGGTGTTACCTTCACGGACAATGACCTACTACTTGGGACAACGAGGCCACGACCGACTAGTTGTACATTTCGATTACTAATTGGGAAGTTTACACTCTCCGAAGTATTGGTGGATTCGGGAGCATCAATCGATATAATGAATCTTTGAACGCTAGCATACTTGGAAATTGATGCTCGCGAGCTCGAAGCGGAAAAAATGTTATTAAGAGGATTCGACCGAGAAAGGAGAAAGAGCCCTCGGATCGATAACACTGCTAATGAAGACCGGTGACTTGGCAAAGACAACCGCAAAATTTCACATAATTGATTCAGAAACGTCATTCAACGCTCTACTGGGCCGACCATGGATACATGAGAACCGGATGGTACCATCATCCCTACATCAGTGCATCAAATACTACGATGGAGGGGAACAGTGCATCAAAGGTGACTTACAACCATTCTCCGTACATGAGATTGGAATCCATGAAGATGCGGCTTATTATGCACCTCCGAAGAAAACAATCTTTTCCAGAGATCCTATAATGAATGAAGCAAAGGAAGTTCGGGACGACGAAGAACCTGAAGTCCTAGTCCAACAGTTACTCACCACTCCCTTACAGCGAGATGGTGAAGGTTTCTCCACAACTCGCATCCGAGGTCGAGGCCGGGGACGAGGTCGTGGCAGAGACGTTAGGATAGTTGGACAGAGGAAACCGGCCGTCAATGTTGATTGGGAAGACGAGTTACGAAGAAGAAAAAGAGATCAAGCAAGAAGCAGCGACAATAAGTCGGAAGAAGCTGCAATTCAGGATCTCTCTTGAAGATGAAAATAACGAAGAATATAAATCGATGTACGAGAAGATTAACCACTATGTACATACTATGACCCTGACCCCGATCTATTCTAATAAGATCGAGGGTATGGTGGTCAAAGAGGTACGTAGCGGCGATGCAAAGCCCATCAAATTCTACCGTGGTGCTCCTTCCTCCAAAGCCGAAAATAATGTACAATTTGAAGATGCTACTTCATCGGAATTAATGGAATTGCCTTTTGAGTGGTACTCTCCCTGTGTTCAACATTTAATTCGGCGTGGTTTCTTACCTCGACAATGGACAAAAGGTCGATCACAACATTTTGAAAAATTATGGAATAACTCCGGTCGTCCACCCGATTCGAGGCATGGTCTCGGATTCGGCACGGTAGGATCGGTTGACGATGCCGAATTTTGCTTGGTTGTCACTTGCGAGTCTAATGAAGACGCATGGAAACTACGAGAAGAGTTTGAAGATTTACAAATTGGAAACGCTCCACCGGAGTTCGAAGAAGAGATCAAATCTACTAATAGATGAATTAACGGAAGTTAACTTAGGTACTAGCGAAGAGCCTAGACCTACCTTTGTTAGCTCCTTACTCGATAAAGAAGACTCCAAAGAAATAATCGAGTTATTAATGGAATTTAAAGACCGTTTTGCTTGGAGCTACGATGAGATGCCGGGATTAGCTCCGGAGGTCGCGGTCCATAATCTAGGAGTGGATCCTACTACGTTCCGGTTAGACGAGGTCCGAGAAGAATGCGTCTAGAAATCGAACAACAAGTCATAGCTGAAGTTAAAAAGCTAATAGACGCCAAATTTGTCCGTGAAGAACAATACCGACTTGGTTAGCCAATGTGGTACCGGTCGGGAAGAAGAATGGTCAGATCGGAATTTGTGTGGATTTCAGAGATTTAAACAAGGCATATCCAAAAGATGAATTCCCTCTACCGATCCTAGAATTAATGATCGACATTGCTTGACACATGAAATATTCTCATTTATGGATGAATCTTCGGGATACAACCAGATAAAAATGGCTCCGAGAAGATGAAAAACTTACGAGCATTCGGAACGCCGATCGGAGTATATTGCTACACGAGTGATGCCATTCGGACTATAGAACGCAGGAGCGACATACCAGAGAGCGATGACAAGAATTTTTGATGATCTCATCCACAATTAAGTCGAGTGCTACGTGGACGATGTGGTCATCAAAAGCAAAGTAAAGGAAAACCACCTGTATGATTTGAGAATTGTTTTCGAACGATTAAGACAATTTAACCTTAAGATGAATCCCTTAAAATGCGCCTTCGGTGTCACCTCTAGGAAATTCTTAGGATTCGTTGTCCGACATCGTGGAATTGAAATCGACCCGGAAAAGATTAAAGCTATCTTAGAAATGCCGCCTCCCAAAACCTTAAAACAACTACGATCTTTTCGAGGGAAGCTGGCATATCTTCGACGCTTTATCTCGAACTTGTCGGGTAGGTGTCGGCCTTTCTCGGCATTAGTTAAAAAGGACGCCAAATTTATTTGGGAAGAGAAATGCCGAAGGCCTTCGAGGACATTAAACGATATTTAATGACACCTCCTGTCTTAGCGACCCCAGATCTCGGGTAGACCGTCGATACTTTATATCGCGGCTTTAGACGATTCTCTCGGAGCCCTATTAGCTGAGGTCGATGATGAGGGTAAAGAAAATGCTCTTTACTACCTAAGCCGTCGTTTGCTTCCGACGGAAGTAAAGTATCCCACGATTGAAAAGCACTTGTTTGGCCACGATCTTCGCCGCTCAAAAGCCCGGGCACTACATGCTTTCTCATAAGGTCAACTCCGATCTTGAAATTTAATCCATTGCAATACTTGATGACCCGTCCAACGCTTTACGGCGGACTTGCCGGGTGGTCGATGATATTATTGCAATTCGATATAACTTTCGTGCCTCTTCGTGCGTAAAGGGACAAGTCCTACGAGACTTCCTCGCAAGCACACCCTCTGCTGGCGGAATCTCCTCTCGATGACGACTTGCCGGATGAACAAATAATGAGCTTAGAAGACCACGATGATCGACGTTGGGAATTATATTTCGACGGAGCATCTTCGGCACACAAAGACGAAGAATCGCAAGTGATAGTGCCGGTAAGGCGGGAATCGTACTAATCTTTATAACACCGGAGCTGGGGATGTTAAGATACTCCTACCACTTAACGAGCCATGTACAAACAACGAAGCGAATATGAAGCTCTCATAACGGAGTGGAATTAACTATTCGAATGGGGATAACAAACATCAACATCTACGGGGATTCGCGGTTAATCATTCGACGGATCGCCGGACGATACGAATTTTAAAGCCAAGACTCGAGCAATACTTTCGGTATGCCATACGGTTGTTGGAACGAGTTCGAATGTGACGATCTACAAAATTCCCGAGAGAAAACGCTTTAGCGAGATGTGTTAGCCTGCCTCGCAAAAGAATTTGCATCGCTTGCAAGATGAATCGGTAGAAGTGTCGGTTCACGGACGTCGGGTCCTATCACGACTCGACATAGGCACAATACACAAATCGAGAAAGAAAAAGAATCGGTTGCAGCGGTGACGGAAAACACGAGAAGATTGGCGACGGCCATTAATGACTACACTGCAAACAAGAGAACTACCGGACGATAGGTCGTTAGCCCATCGGATCAAGAAAAGAACTCTATCCTACGCATTAATAAACAACACGTTATACGGAAGGTCTTTAGATCGAATGTGGCTAAGGTGCCTAAGCGGGTCCGAGGCCCGTGAAATTGTTAAAGAGGTGCATTCGGGACTGCGTGGCGCTCACTAGTTGGGTCCGAAGATGAAAATGAAAATTAAAAGACTAGGGTACTACTGGCCCTCGATGATGACCGACTGCATGAAAATCGCCAAGAGCTGTCACCAATGCCAAGTGCACGGAGTGGTGCTACACCAACCTCCAAATGTGCTACATCCGACAATTGCGTCATGGCCATTTGAATGTTGGGGCACAGATATAGTGGGTCCAATAGAACCACCATCTTCAAAAGGACATCGTTTCATTCTTGCGGCTACAGATTACTTTTCCAAGTGGGCGAGGCGGTTCCACTTAGAGAAGTGAAAGCACACCATGTGCTACAGTTTTCAAGAACCAAGTTGTCTACCGTTTCGGAGTGCCGCGCAGGATCATCTCAGATAATGGATCAGCATTCAGAAGCACGCAAATCAACAATTTTGTCAGGAGACACGGAATCGACTGGCGGTATTCAACAATTTACTATCCAAGAGCAAACGGCCTGGCTGAGGCTTTTAATAAAAATCTCGTTCAAATTTTAAAGAAAACTTTGGACGATAATAAGAGAAATTGGCACGAGAAGTTATTAGAAGCCTTATGGGCCTATCGGACAACCTTCAGAACTCCTACTCGAAGCTACACCTTACGCTCCGGTGTATGGGTCCGAGGCAGTGTTACCTTAGAGATCCAGCTTCCTTCACTCAGAATTGCAGTTGCAAAAAAAATCACGACATAAGAGAATGCCAAATTACGACTAGAGGAGTTGGAAAGCCTGGAAGGGAAAAGACTTGCAGCGCAGCAGAATTTAGAACTATACCAAGCTAAGATGGTTCAAGCCTATGACAGACTGGGTCGCCCAAGAACCTTCAAAGTTGGTGACTTAGTTCTCGTTCTCAGAGACCTATTCTTGCACACCGCAAGATAGGAGGAAAATTTGAACCCACTTGGGAAGGACCGTTTGTGGTTGAGGCGATCTACTCGGGAGGCTCCTACCGGCTTGTGAATTGCCGAGGAGAAAGACATATGCTTCCGATCAACGGACGATACTTGAAGAAGTATTACGCTACCTGATGTTTCGAAGTAATGAATTCTTCATCCCTAGAAGCACGGGTGAAGTAATTACTTATGACTGGGTCCGAACCCAAAAATAATAAAAAATGTGCTAAAATAAATAAAATCATGATAATAAAGTTTTCCTTGTTCTCTCTTCCAAATCAAAATCTTTTTCTCGATCTTTTCCCACTTCATTCCTGTTGAATTTAAAAATATAAAAGAAATAATAATAAAAAAAAAGAAAACTTTGTCTCTAATAAACATTTTCTTAATGTTCTTGTTCTTAGTACAGCCCCTGATCCTTTTCCTTGTCTTTTCGCAGGGAAATGTTGAACCGACGGTTGGTCCTGAACTTTAGAAATGGCGTAAGCCTTGCACTCGACGAAAAGAGGGTGAAAGATGGAGCGATAATAGAGATTGACTCGGACTTCGCACCGGCGAGCACTGCAATACGATGAAGGTGGTCGGGTCCCGGTTGACCGAGAGGAACTGCCCGATCAGGACGAGTAATGAAAGTGGGTGGCCCGAGCCACCGACCCAGACGACAGAAAAGGAAAACAAACACCGAGGAGGACAAGAGAATCGAGTACGTGGTCGCTACGGCGGAGGGCGGGCTTGTCGGCGCCGCGCCCACACAAATTCGGGAAGTACGAAGAGCTACTCTCACGGCGAACTCGGCGAAGAAATAAAAATCGCCGTATCCGCAAGATGTTAACTAAACTAGCGACGGACCAGCGCTACGAGACGATCGCTACTACCGGTGCATATGCTTCGAGGATGCCGGTTCGCCGGGAACCTGAAGAAAGGAGGCCGGCTCCGAAGATAACGAAGAAACCGGGGAAATCTCAAGAAGATCGGAAGAAGGAAGGCTACCACGCCACCGGATAAAGCCACCGATAATGCATAACCTTGTTGCGAAGCAACCCGGAGGATGTCCCGACGGAGACCATCCCCGAGGAGCCTAGGTATGCGGGAGAACGCGAAGGGATTGAGCCATATATCCCGCGATGCGTCACCGGGCCTCGCCATTTGCAGATTATTCCAGAATACGAGCTAGAAAGAAAGCAGAATGTCGAGAAGCAAACTTTTGAATACTTCGAGAGAATTAGGGGCAGGAGGATCAATATACTAGAAGGCCTCGAGCTACATACAAACATGTTCTCATAATACGAACAACAACAAATCGTGGACTGCATCCGGGATTTGAAAAGAATGGGTCGAGCGAGCCGCCTAAGAGAAAACACCTACTCGGAACCCCGGAGATGGATGCCGGGGAAAGGGAGAATTACGATACAATGCGGATCTTGCTACTGACTTCGCGAGAAGACGGAAAGGAAACCCACCGGGGATACTCCGTCATGGCAAGGTAGATCCATTGCCATTAGTCATCAAAAGGATGGTAAAGAGAATGATAACATGGAGGGTACTGCCGGCAGATTGCATACCCAACGGTTGCATCATTAACATTTACAAGAAGGGTGATCGCATACCCCGCACATCGATCACCACGACTTTGTAAGACCTTTACGCACGGTTTCTTTTACGAACGAGTGTAATATCATGTTCGGATCCGACCTTCGGATAGCGAGCCCGAGTGAGTTCGAGGGCCGATAAAGATACCATTACCGGTAGGTTCCGTCATGATACTAAAGGGCAACGGAACGAGATGTCGCTAAACATTGCATACGGGAGTACCAATGAAGCGGATCTCGGTTACTTTCGGAAGGATGGATGACAAGAAAGCACCTTACCACTTCCGGCCGGACCCGTAGCTAGAGAGCCTCCGGCCTTACGAGCTGTGAGTTACATGGAAAATATCACACCTCCAACGCACATGCATACGACATCCTTGCCAAGGATGGCTTGGAAGGTGATGTTATTGACCATGTACTTCACTATTCAGACATGGATTTTTGACAGATGCCTTTTTGGATGGATCGACAAAGATCATACATAGTCCGTTTTGAGTCTACATGGATTGTATGAGATGTATTCCAGATCGAGTTGTATGATGTATCTTCGACATGATTGGAATGAAAGTGACCATGTCACATTTTTGGCCTTCACCTCTTTTGTGCAAGTTGACTGGGAAACGCCATTAAAGTTAAATGAACTTCGAACAAAGAACAGAAAAGAAACAAAAAGAATAAAAGAAAACTTTCCTTAAAAAAAAATCTAAAAAAAAAAAGAAAATGATGAACGCCAAATTCACATGAACATTAAATGAACGATAAAGCAAATTTGAATCGTTAAAGGACAAACAAAATGAAAACAAATTTTAAATCAAATCTCAATCAAATTCAAATTCAACCTTCCAGATATCAAATCAAATCTCAATCAAATTCAAATTCAACCTTTCAGATCTCAAATCAAATCTCGATCGAATTCAAACTCAACATTCCAAATGCGAAATCCAATCCGTTCTACTCTTTCCCTTGTGCGGGATGGAAGCGGTCGATTCCAACGACACGGAGCCATGAGGTTTTCGATTCGGATCGATGGCGAGGAATTGTATCCAACCCAAACCAGCAACTTTCGATCAACTCTTTTGAATGGGATATGTAACATCTACATATTCCCTCCTAATCTGTTTCTTTCCACAAAAATCTTTTACAACTCTCATGAAATTCTCGAAACTCCAAAATTCCACACTTTTCAAATCAACATTACAAATCTTTGCAAAATCAATTACCATTCGAAATCAAATTTTTGGGGTTGAGGATTTTACATCCGAGACTGCATTGCTTTAGGATTCTTTCTCTATCGCAATGAAATACATCAAAATCAAATTCTTGGGGTTGAGGATTTTACATCCGAGACTGCATTGCTTTAGTATTCTTTCCCTATCGCAATGAAATACATCAAAATCAAATTCTTGGGGTTGAGGATTTTACATCCGAGACTGCATTGCTTTAGGATTCTTTCCCTATCGCAATGAAATACATCAAAATCAAATTCTTGGGGTTGAGGATTTTACATCCGAGATCTGCATTGCTTTAGGATTCTTTCCCTATCGCAATGAAATACATCAAAATCAAACTTTTGGGGTTGAGGATTTTACATCCGAGACTGCATTGCTTTAGGTTCTTTCCCTATCGCAATGAAATACATCAAAATCAAACTTTTGGGGTTGAGGATTTTACATCCGAGGCTGCATTGCTTTAGGATTCTTTCCCTATCGCAATGAAATACATCAAAATCAAACTCTTGGGGTTGAGGATTTTACATCCGAGACAGCATTGCTTTAGGATTCTTTCCCTATCGTAATGAAATACATCAAAATTAAACCTTTGGGGTTGAGGATTTTACATCCGAGACTGCATTGCTTTAGGATTCTTTCCCTATCGCAATGAAATACATTAAAATCAAATTCTTGGGGTTAAGGATTTTACAGCCGAGACTGCATTGCTTTAGATTCTTTCCCTATCGCAATGAAATACATCAAAATCAAATTCTTGGTGTTGAGGATTTTATATCCGAGACTACATTGCTTTAGGATTCTTTCCCTATCGCAATGAAATACATCAAAATCAAACTTTTGGGGTTGAGGATTTTACATCCGAGACTGCATTGCTTTAGGATTCTTTCCCTATCGCAATGAAATACATCAAAATCAAACTTTTAGGGTTGAGGATTTTACATCCGAGACTGCATTGCTTTAGGATTCTTTCCCTATCGCAATGAAATACATCAAAATCAAATTCTTGGGGTTGAGGATTTTACATCCGAGACTGCATTACTTTAGGATTCTTTCCCTATCACAATGAAATACATCAAAATCAAATTCTTGGGGTTGAGGATTTTACATCCGAGACTGCATTGCTTTAGGATTCTTTCCCTATCACAATGAAATACATCAAAATCAAACTCTTGGGGTTGAGGATTTTACATCCGAGACTGCATTGCTTTAGGATTCTTTCCCTATCGCAATGAAATACATCAAAATCAAACTGTTGGGGTTGAGGATTTTACATCCGAGACTGCATTGCTTTAGGTTCTTTCCCTATCGCAATGAAATACATCAAAATCAAATTCTTAGGGTTGAGGATTTTACATCCGAGACTACATTGCTTTAGGATTCTTTCCCTATCGCAATGAAATACATCAAAATCAAATTCTTGGGGTTGAGGATTTTACATCCGAGACTGCATTGCTTTAGGATTCTTTCCCTATCGCAATGAAATCATCAAAATCAAATTTTTGGGGTTGAGGATTTTACATCCGAGACTGCATTGCTTTAGGTTCTTTGCCTATCGCAATGAAATACATCAAAATCAAATTCTTGGGATCCTCAAAATCAAATTTTTGGGGTTGAGGATTTTACATCCGAGACTGCATTGCTTTAGGTTCTTTCCCTATCGCAATGAAATACATCAAAATCAAATTCTTGGAGTTGAGGATTTTACATCCAATACCGCATTGCTTGAGATTCTCTCCCTATTGCAATGAAGCACACCAAATCAAACTCTTGAGGTTAAGGATTTTACATCCAATACCACATTGCTCTGAGATCTCTCCTCATTGTAATGATTCAATCCAATCAATTCACTTTTCTTTTGAGGCTGAAGATGTTACATCTAAAACCACAAAATTCCAATTTTCATTTCAAGTTCAAATCCCTTCAAATTAATTTTGACAAACTTCAATCTAAATTGAAACTCAAACTAAAATCTGAGCTCACACATCAAAACTTAAACTGAAACAAAATGAAATCTAAATCGAAATTCCCTTAGATCATGTGACTTGGGATTCACCTCCTTTTCCTTTCCCCAGCGAGAGTTCAGGAATCTCCAGTCTCAGAGATATACTTGACACTCCCCAGCGGAAATTCTTCTACTATGTCCCAAGTTTGTCACTTGGACATCTCTGTTGGTTTTGTTGATCTTTTCGGTCAACGCCAATACGCGCGGTGTGCTTGGTTAGCACACCACACACTATTGGGGGTCCATTTGTTGACCTCATTTTTGATGAGGTCTTCTCTTCTTCTTTTAGTACTCGGGATCTAGCCTTAGGCTTTTCCTTTGACTATCCTAGAGGATTAGAATTGGGACCCACCACTTAGAAATTCAAACCACTTCTTAACTCTCTCGCAAACTCCACAAACTTGACTGTAGACCCCTAATCACCTAGAGGGTTGAAATCAAATGTGGAAGTTTAAAGGATGAGTTCCTATAGGACTCTTTGGCCTTGGGACCGCACCAGGTGGCCCGGTCCGGTGAGGGCTGACTTACACACACACTACACTTATACACTACACTTTCACACACCTCCTAAAACCACACCTATACCCAACTTGACCTCCTCGACTCATGAAGGTGATTCACATGGATGGTCGCTAACCCCTAAGCCCTTGGCCAAGAGGGTTAGGAACAACATAGTGAATGCCTCAAATGAGTCCCTTCATGGCTCATGTGGGCTTGATATGGCTTCATGGCTCAACCAAAATGATTTCATTCCACTTACATTTACCCAATCTTTAATTTTCTAAATTTTCGATTTTTTACCCTCGGGACCACTACACCCTCTACTTTACCCAAACCCTCGAAATTACCCAAATTTTTCAAAAAATCTCCAAATACCCAAAATTCCTCAAAACCAATCCCAAACATTCCCACATTACTCAAATTGATCATTCATAGCCAAAAATACCAAAAATTCCAAAAATACCTCCCAATACCCTCCAAATACCCAAAATGCCCCTCTTAGCCAAAAAATCCAAAAATTCAGAAAATTCCCAGAAAATTCCAAAAAATCTCAAATAATATTAATTTCATTTTGTTCAACTACACCATAGGCCAATTTTGTCAATTTACCCCATTTTTGTCAAAATCCCCAATTTGACCCATTTTAACCCAAAATGAACCCAATGTCAAACCAAACCTACCCAATTGACCCAAATTCTGGTCCAATTCAATTCTAAACTTAAATTCAACATCCCCAACACCAATCTAGACCAAATACAAGTCCAATTTGATTGGCATTTGAATCCAATTTCACTCTTGACCTTAAAGCCCAATTTGGACCCATGACCCAAACTTAGCCCAAACTAACCCAATTCAACACCAATTAACCCCAAATCTTTTCTAAACCTTCCCTAACATCCCCACAAACAAAAAACTAACATGATTTGCCCAAAATTTAGACCCAAACCCCACTCAAATTCAACCCAAAGCTAAAAGGCCCAATTTTGACCTAAACCCAAACCTAACCCAAATAAGCCCAAACCCCAAAATCAAAACCCAACCAAAGTCAAAACCTCTTTGAAACACTCCCATAAAAATTTCCCAACATTAATTTTACATCAATTTCAACCCTAGCCCTACATTGGCCCAAGTTAGCCCAATTTGACCTACATTGGCCCATTTACCAAGGAGGCCCAAATCCAACCCCATTCAAACCCAAATCACTCCAAACTCATTTCAAATCACTCATGACATATCCCTAAACCAAACCCAACAATTATTTGGCCCAAACTTCTACAAAATTCCCATCCATGAATTCATTCTTAAACCTAAAGGCCCACCCCTTAGCCTTCCTAAAAGCCCATCAAAAATAATTTCAAAAGGCTCAAAGCCCACATGACAATCCTCTATCATCATCCATTTGATAAAACCATCTCCTAAGTTCTAAATCCATGATAAAATAAATCCAAATCAAGCCATATGCCAAATCCCATCAAATCACCCCTAAATTACCAAAATTTTTAAAGCCTTTTTCATGAAATTGACTTAACTTTTCCCAAGCCAAAGATGAGCCAAGAAGCCATGCATGAGCCACATGGAAGCCATGAGAGCCACTTTACATGTCACCATGCCATTTTGGGCAAAAGAAGGAGACTCTTTCCTTAATCTCCTAAAGTCATTAGCCTTAACCATGATTCCCTTAACTCCAAATTTAATCCAAATATATTTGGATAAGGACTTCTTCATGCCAAACCAGCTGATTCCTTTGACTCCCCACAACACCCAAAGCCTCCTTGAAGGGTGAACTAAGCCCAAAAGGTAGACTTAACCAAATCAAGCCAAAATTGGCCTTCCCCCATGCCATTTTAATCCAAGCTTTTGACACATGGCAAAGCCCAATTTCCTACACTAAACCCCAGCCCTGACCCACCTGAACAAGATGGTGACCGAGTGCACGGCCGGCCGGCCACCGAGCCGCCGAAAACACCATGGCGAAAGCTCACATGTGAGCCAACATTGAAATTCCCCTTCGCTGAGCCGCTTCAAGCCCAATGGCCACCATGGTCGTTCTTCCCTTGACCTAAGCAGCTGATCCCAAGCCTTAAACCCCCACGGGAGGCCCTCCACCCTCTCCTATTTAAACCTCACCTCCTCTCGGCCATGAGAGGTGCTTGAACCGGACCTTATCGAAACCACCGCCAAAATTCCTCCGGACCACTCTCCACACTTAGAGCAGTTGATCCCCGGTGACAATTTGCCCTAATCCCCACCAACGAGCTCGATTTCCCGACCAAAATTCCACCCAAAACGGGACATCTCCCAACTCTCCACCAAATTCAAATTAAACTCACCCACACCCGCACAAGGTCAAGAGAAGGAGTTCCCAGGTGAAAGCCACCTCTCCGGGCCACCCATCCGTTCCGGACTCCGAGGCTTTGTAATCGTGCGTGGTCGAAATCATACCCGACAATTCACCGAGCACAAGAGACTTCATCCGGAGCTTGCTTGGACCCAATCGAAGGTGACACGACTCTCAGATCGAAGCTTCACTTCTCTGAGCAAAGGTATGGACTCACTCTTCTTCCCGAGCTTACAGAGATTCTTTATTTAATTTGAGTGAATTTCAATACATGTTTACCGTATGGATGTGTTCCTCTCCTCAAGACGAATCCATAGAGCATAAGAACACGAAAATCAGTTGAGAATCGAGTGAGAAATTAGGGTTAGAAGGTTGACGGTCACGGGTGCAAACCAGTCGTAGACGATGACTGGGAGCCGTCGGATCGAGCGTGTATCGAGCGGACGGTCCGGATCGAGCCGGACGGCGCGATGGTATGTGAACCGCGGGCCCCGGAGCGCCGAGTCGGATGGCGGTGCCGAATCAGGAGACGACGCGTGTGCGTTCGGAGCTGCCGAGGTTGGGCTGGCGCCGCGTCACTTAAGTAGAAAAATAGGATTTTTCCTATTTATTTAATTACCAGAACTTGGAAAATTCATAACTTTGGGTAGGAAAATTAGAAAAATAAAATAAAAATACCATCTTGCTCAGTGAACAGAGGAGAATAATGTGGAAAAGAAATCATTTAATTTCATCAAGTATTTTATTTTTAATTATTTATTTACTCTCTGCACTATTTCAATTCTCCATGCATGTATACAATTCACCATGACATGAGACCATAGGAGCTTTTGAAGCCTACGAATTTGGGAACATTCCCTGAATTTTCCAAAGTCGGAGGCCATCCCTATGAAGAGTTATTGATTTTTTCAATTCTAGGTCACTATTACGAGTATTTTAATTCCAATAATTAGCATGTTGTGAAATAAATTCTAGGAAAATTTGCTGATGTTTCTTATGACCAGAGGACCCTAGGGAAAATGGTTTTTGAGTTAACTCACTTGTAATAACCCTAATTAGCTTAAACACCCAAAATGGAGCTTTAATTAATTAGAGCTAATCATACATCAAATTGACTTGAAATCAATTCTCCACTGACCTTTAGGATCAGAGGAACCCACCATAAAAGTTTGAAGTCAATTGGACTTGGTTAGCCCTATCAAATGGGTTGATTAAGCCATTTAGCCAAACTTAAACTTCAAAAATTCATAACTTTCAAAATACTTTTCAAAAATTCACCAAATTGGTTTTGGAGCCTCTCTGATATCAGGGAAATTTAAGAAAAATAAAATTACAATTTTCCAAAAAAGTTGATTTTTTACATTATTTTAATATTTTTAATAATTAAAAAATAATAAAAATCACAAAAATAATAAAATTCACCAAAATGTCACATTTTGAATTTTAATCATTTAGGAACAAACCCCATATTTTTCTTAAGTCTCTATGATGAGATATTAAATTTTAAAACCCTAAGGTAATTTTAAAATATAAAAAAATGTATTTTCTAGCATTTCCACTAAAATAATTCTAATAAATCAAATAAAAATCATAAAATTATGAAAAATTTGTTCTCTGATTTCCTTGATATCAGAGAGATTTTTGAAAAATATAAAATTCATTTTTCAACCTTTATTTTATTTTTAAATTAATTAATACTCCAAAACTCAAAATAATTATAATAAAAATAATATAATTCAAAAAATCACCAAAATTGGTCCAAGTGGTCCTCTGGTCATTAGGAATGTCCCATAATTTTCTTAAGGACAGAAACTTTCCCTTGGTCATATTATTAAGTTTTCCTTGAAAATCCCTATTTTCCACCAAAAATAATTACATAAATAAATTAAATACAGAAAAATCACATTTTCTCCTCTAATGTCTTGATTGATATATGAGTGAAGTCACATAAAAATTTCAGGTTCACTTAAGCTCAATTTAGTGAGTTATGAAATTAGTAAGTTTAAAGGGCAAAATAGTAATTAAAATTTTAACCTATAATTAAAAAATTTTAGGTTTAATTAAAAGTGTGGGTAAAATATTTGATACTAAGTTGATTTTGGATGTTTGAAACTTAGGTAATTAAAGGGTAGAAACCTACCAAATAATTTAAAAGTAATTAAAATAAACCTTAATTAAATGATTAATTAAACTTGGAAGAATAATAAAAAAATTGGAATTATTAAAATAGGGATATTATTAGGAAGAAATTTATTCTTTAATCTAAGAATCCCTAAATTAATCACCTCAATAATATTTAATTTCTAATTAAAATGATAATCCGAATTCAAGATTTAAAATGCTAAAAGACTTAATCATTAAATTAAATTAAAGTTAAAACATTTAAATTAAAACCTTCTAAGATTTCAATTAAAGTAATATTTTAACAATTAAAATTAAATCATCCTTAAAGCATAAAAAAAATTAAATTAAAATTAAAATAAAATAAAATTAAAATTAAAATTAAATTAAATTATATTGAATTAAATTAAAATTTAAATTAAATTAAAATAAATTAAATTAAATCACATTAAATAAAATAAAATTAAATTAAATTAAAACATATTAAATTAAATTAAATTAAATTAAAATGTATTAAACTAAATTAAATTAAATAAAATTAAATTGAAAGTAAAACTAAACTAAATTAAATTAAACTAAAATTAAATTAAATTGAATTAAATATAACATCACCAAAGACATAAAGAATTCAAAATAAATCTAAAACAACTTGAACACTATTCCAAACTTAATCCCATTAATTGAAACTAAATTAAATCACAAATCACTTGAACATTAATTTGCCCTCAAAAGCTCATGTTATCATAACTCCTAAATGGAGTGTTAAGTGAAGTATTACTTCACTCATGGGATATTCAAATGTCCTAGTTCACTCGAGCAAGATAACAAAACTTGAACTCCTGGATGATTAATTCATTTTGTATAATTAAATTCTCTTGGACTTAAAACAATCCTAGAGGTATTGAAAAGATGTTTAAGATTCGTCTTAAGCACTTCCTCAATATGATAGGATGTTTATAAGAACAATTGAACTTAATTGTTCTTTGATGAAGAAAATCGTCCTCAAACCAAAACACAAGAACCTAAACGTCATAGGAGATAACTAGCTATAGGAGTAGGACCTTAGTAGAAAACCATAACCCTTCCCTTAGCTTTACCTAGGAACTTGCTTTAAATGATTAAATATCCTAAATTGTGTTTAAATGTAGCTTGGGATGACGGGAAGACCCTCCAGGTACGCTTTTATTTTATTGCAATTCACCTCCTTACAATTTACTTTATTGCAAATGCACTTTACTTTTCTTGCATGATAAACAACTGTTGCATGAAAACCCACACCTTTAGGATAGCCCCTAAAACCAAAACCAAAACTAAATTAAAAGTCATTGCAAGATAAAATTCACCGCCACAACATTTCAAAATATAAAACAACTCAAAATTTAATCACAAACAAAACAACAAAACTATAACTACAACTAAATTAAAACGTCTTGTTGGATGATCGGGAATACCTCGGATGATGTAACCTACGTGTTGCTAACGGGATTTCCCACGGTCTAAATGAAAGTGTGGCACTCATTTAGTTGAGTTTAGCAAATTCATACTGGACTAAGTGAATCCGATAAAAATAACGATGCCGGAAGAATGGAACCGTGGGATCTTAACCGGTGTTGTTATAATCAACTTTAAGATTTGTTTTAATTAAAACATAAAAAACACTTGGACTTTAAGATTTCTAAACCAAAACACTTCTCACATCTCCTGATTTATGACTTCTAAAACTAAACCTCTACAACAACAATGAGCTCGGAGCATGGTGGGCAGCACGGCCATCGTCATCAGCAAAACCTGAGTCTACTTCAGCAAAACTTTCTTAGAATTAAATAACCAAGACATAGGACTTCGAGGTAGTTTGCCTAGTGCAACATAAATCCTCAACTCTTCGTTAGGCATTTGCATGATCATATCATGTAAATTAAGCCCTAACCGGTCTTAGGACTCCGAGGTGATCGTTCGGTACGACATAAACCCTCACATCTTCGAGGCTATTTGTATGATCATGTCATACGAATATAAGTCCTAATTAATTAAAATTGGCAAGATCAAAACATTAAATAAACATTAGGACTTTCCTAAATTCAAGCCAAACAATAGGATAGTCGGGAAATTACCGAAGTTCGCTTCGAATCTGTAATTTCTCCTACCTTTCTTCCTTTGAATTCCCAAAACAAAATGTTCCAAATTTGATCCATTCCCTATTGAAATTCCAAAATTCAATCCCTTGAAAACTTAAACTTTGAAATTCTTGAGAGCAGAACTACTGATTATTATCGAGAGTTTTCTTTGGTGATTCCTGTCACTTAAGATGTAATTAACTATAGGGGCTTGCCCTTATAGGGAATTTTAAGAACCTGAGTAATATAAACCCTGTTTAATTCATTTATATTAAGCAGGGGAACTTGTCGGCTTATAAAATCGGTTCGCAGACTAAACGGATGTCACAAATCTTTTAGTTTATTTAATCGAGCCCCATCATCAAGCAGTGTGTCTATTCTTCGGGATAGATACACGGTTTGTGGTGCGGCGCTCATTTATATAAACTATTTGGGATGTGAGATCAGTTTGATTTCATATCTTAAAATTTTCAAATTTAAAATTATTTTCAAAATCAAATGCTACTTTCTAAATTATATATATTTAAATTAAATTTAAAAATATAAAATTCGCCGACAATTTCTGTAGGCGACCCTCTTTTCAAAATACAACTTATAACCTAAAAATATGCCGACATGGAGGTATTAAAAACATTAATGAAAATATCCAGATCAAATTTTTATTTTAAATTTTTATTAAATAAAAAGGTATTCAAAAGACTACTAAAGTAGTGGAGGATACACAATAGTAAATTCACACACTTAAACAGAAATTGAAATTAAGAAATATATATATGGCAGTAAAATGAAAAGTTAAGCATGAAATTTAATTAGTGGATTTTAATAGCATTTAAAAATCTTCGTAAATAGTTTCTAGAAAAAGTTCTAAACTATCAAACAAAGCACACTAACAAATCATTAGAACATTTACTACCACAAATAATCACATCACATATAACTTACATACAACATCCATAACTAAAATAAACACAATCTAAACTGTTTCAGCAACTACTACAACAACATGAAATACATAAAGTAGTCCAACAAAATATCTACAATTGACACTGACAACACAACATAAAATATAGAAATAGTACACAAACACATCACATAACAAACATAAAGCAAATAAAATAACAATCCTAATCATCCTCCTCTTCACCATCCTTATCCCGTTCACTCCAGGTACAGGTAGGCACATATGGGTTATACTTTGGATGAGTAGGTAGCACATCACTAAAATCTCCTCTCATCAATCTATCCATATAGCTGTGATAATTCCCCTCATACTCACCGTGTTTCAGGAGATAGTCCCCCATACGGTCTACTTTCCCCTCTAAATCATGCACTTGATCCACAGTATAGTTTATATTATCTCTTATCCTATTCAAAAGCTCTGTCTGCGAATCAGTGAACTGACCTGAAGATGCCAGGAATGTAGAAGCACTAGATGTAGAAGTAGCAGAAGCTGATGCACTGGAACCTCTAGAAAATCCTCCCCTCCAGTCAAATATTGAATGCTCAACATAAGTCTTCAAATTTCAATAGGTAATGGGCTTAAGAGGTTGAAGAATCTCTTCCCAATTCTCAGATCTAACACCACCCTGCTCACACAATGAATGTATCAAAGAAGCAAATCCCATACCTGCAGTGGTGGTAGATCTAGCTCATAAATAACTTTTCCAAATGTTTATCGCCTTCCTCTGCTGAATACAATAGTTTAAAGTGGCTCTCTCTCCAGTCACTTCAGTATAATGATTTGTAGAAAGCAGCTTCGATGATATAAAGTAATGCAATGCTTTGGAATTGGCATTTAAATTCAATGCAGGAAAGTTAACTCTTCTTTCATTAGTAATTTTCGATAACCTCCTTCCATCAGTTAAAGTGGTGATAATCTCATCCAACTCTTCCTCAGTATGATTGTAATTTAAATAAAAACAAAACATGTTAGGATGCAGTAGATAAAATATGTTAATTACCTCCGCACAGAAGTGTGTTAGCTGCCCTCAAACAAAGACAAAGTTATTCTCTGACTCCGTGAGGTTCGCATAGAACTCCCGCTCAACAGAAGAAACAACAACAGCAGTAAAACAAGAAAACTTATCCTAAAGGCGATTCACAATGATATCTTTAATTTCTCCGTTGGCTTATCAAAACCTCGTTCCTGGATCAATTTACTTGATTGCAACGCTTGCACGTATCGATCTTGAGCTTTCAAACTGACAAACTTGTCTGAATCAAACGTAACTTTCGTTTGCTCCTCTTCGGTGTCATCTCTAAAATTTGCATAAAAATCATTATAATTCCACATTCGACTTAAAATCACTAAACTCAACCCCTAAAGGTATAAACTACTAAATCCTTTTCTCAAGCTTTTTCTCAAATTTTCATCATGAAGAGTGATGTTCAAATTTCTCCAAAATACACTCAAAATATATGGTGAAAATAAAAATTTTTTACTTAGGAGAAGTTCTCTTACCTCAAGAAGATTGAATCTAACAAATTTCACTTGAAATGACTTGAGATTAGCTTATGTAGGGATGTCCTAGCCTCCAAAATCGCTAAATGATGATGGAAGAAGATGACGGTGGTGAAAATTTTGTGATTTTTCGGATTTTTAAACCGGAAAATAAATTTTTGCAAATCGGCTTCTAAGCGTGAAAGTATGGCACTTAGCCACAGAGCATTGGCACGTAAGCGCGACGTCTCGAAGCATAGCCGCCAACTAGCAGATTTTGATTTTTTTCATTACTTAAATATTCTCTTTCCTCTAATCAACCTAAATTGATTTAATAAGTATCTCAACACTTTATATTCTTCTTATCACCAAACATTCACTTTAGATGTTTTACACAAACACAAACTTTTCTTAATTTAATCATAAAAATTACAAGTAAAAACCATAAGACTTTAATCCAAAATATTTGGATAAGATCTCATCTTTCTACTCACAATAAAACATTAAAACAAAACACTAAACACTCACATAAAACATAAAACATAAAATAAATAACACATATAAACATTAAACATCAAACACTTAACACAATTAATTAAACAAAAACACAAATATCTAACACTTAACGCACCAAGAACTTAATTCAAGTCTCCATTAGGTAGAAAATATCTAGTACCTTCATTAGCTCCATCAAAAACATTTGGTATATAGATTTGATAGAACGGACGATGATGAAGACATCTGACAAAATCCTCTTCAATCCACTTGTTTTTCAGATACATTACTTTGTCCACTACTTCAACATAACTTATATGACTAAATTTTATTTTCTATTTCCATCCAATATGTGCTAAATGTGCATTTATATCGTTTACCTTTGCTTCCATTGATGCAACATTAGCCTTGAACTTTCTAATCTTTTATGTTATTCTTTGAATACTAACGGCTATAAATCCGTTATATAACTCTTGCACACTCTCACTAACAAACATCATCTTGTTGGCATTCTCCTTCTTCTTAACTTCGTTCTCCCAAGAAGACATTTTCTCACTTAGACTCTTTCTTAAGACTTTTGGGATAGAAATTTGGAATGGGATGATTTTTTTTAATCCTTACTCTATTTTTAGACTTTAGATGGCTTAAAACCATCCTTCCACATTCATCAACCATCCCATAACGTGCCATTCAACTTCCCCATGATAATGGCTTCTAGAAACAAATTTTTCACGTTTTTGATAACTCCGTCGCCTAAGCACGAACTGCCGGCGCTTAGCCGCCAGTGCTCATTTTAGCACAGGCTTGTTAAGCATTCGAAAACTCATTTTAAATCCTCTAAATGGTCAGTTTAGGTCATATTAAACTCCACTAACATAATAAAGCTAAAATACAACCATATAACACTCACATCAAACCAAATAAAATACATAAAACAAACTTAATGCGAAGCACACCATTAACTATGGGTTACCTCCCACAAAGAACTTGGTTTTAAGTCTTCAGAATGACATAAAAAATACTTAATTTGGGTGACCCATCATCAAATTCTCATCAGATTTAAGTTGATCAACTATGAAATAAGATTTCAGTCTATGACCATTTACTTTGAATATTTTCTCAGTTTAAGGATCTTTAATGTCAACAGCTTCATAGGGATAAACTTTCATTCCAATAAACGGGCCTATCCACCTGGACTTAAGTTTTCCAGCAGATAATCTCAATCTGGAATTATATAGCAAAACCTGTTGTCCTGGTTCAATATTTTTATACAGAATCTTACGTTCTTGTTATATCTTCATCTTTTCTTTATATATCTTAGCACTTTCATATGATTCATTCATTATCTCTTCAAGCTCATTTAATTACAATAATTTTTTCTCACAAGCATCCTTCAAATTATAATGGAACTCTTTAATAGCCTAGTATGCTTTATCTTTGAGCTCAACTAGTAAATGAAAAGCTTTCCCAAAAATTAGTTTATTTGGGGACATTCCTATAGGAGTCCTATAAGCAGTCCTATAAACCCACAAAGCAAAATTTAGTTTGATTAACCAACTCTTTCAGTTTGGATTAATAGATTTTTCCAAAATTCATTTAATTTCACGATTGGATAATTCAATTAAACCACTTGTTTGAGGATGATAAGCAGTAGCAATTTTATGAAAGATATGATATTTCCTTACTAACTTTTCCATAATTTCATTTTTAAAATGACTTTCCCCATCAGTTATGATTACTCTTGACATTCCAAATCTAGCAAAATATGTTTATTCTTAAAAATTTTGCAGCACTTCAAGCATCACATCGAGGTAAAGCAACAGCTTTTATCCATTTAGATTCATAGTCTACTGCTATCAAAATAAATAAATTTCTGAATGATGGTATAAATGGTCCCATGAAATCTAATCCTCAAACATTAAATATTTCAACTTCCAACATATAATTGAGGGGCATTTCATTCCTTCTAAAATATTATCTACACATTGACATCGATCATAATTTTTATTATAAGTATTTACATCCTTAAAAATTATATGCCAATAAAATCCAGATTGTATAATTTTATATGCAGTTTTATCAACACCAAAACGTTCCCCAAAATTAGAATCAAGACATTTCTTAGCTTCAGATAAATTTTTTTTCCTCTTTTGGTATGTCAATCCATAGGGTAATATGTCACTAACATTAAAGTTCAATGTCTGCATACCATGGAACTCGCAACTCATTAATAGTGAATAGCTTTTATCAGGAAAATGTTTATTAGTTTCTTCATCAGAAAACATACATTTTTCATTATCAAGCATAGACAGATGATCATCAATTTGATTATCAGCACCCCTCCTATCAACTATTTCAAAGTTAAACTCTCATAAAAGAAGAATCCATCTTATCAATATTGTTTTAGCATCTTTCTTTTTCATTAAATACTTAAAAGCAGAATGGTCAGTATACACCACACATTTAGTCCCAATCAAATATGATCTAAATTTATCAAAAGCATATACTACAACTAGTAACTCTTTTTCAGTTGTGGTATAATTGATTTGAGCTTCATTTAGAGTTCTACTAGCATAGTAGATTACTTTGAAAATTTTATCATATTTCTATCCTAAAACAGCTCCAATAGCATAATCACTTGCATTACACATTAATTTAAAATGTTTTTCCCAATCTGGCGAAACAATAACTGGTGCAGTGATTAATTTTTCTTTTAATAACTCAAAAGTTTTTAGGCAGTCTTCATTAAAATTAAAAATGATTTCCTTTTCCAATAATTGGCTTAGAGACTTAGCAATTTTTGAAAAATCTTTAATATATCGCCTGTAGAATCCAACATGTCCCAAAAAACTTCTAATTTCCCTTAACATTTGTTAAGCAAGGTAAATTAGCAATAACTTGAATTTTAGCAGAGTCTACTTCTACACAATTTTCTAAAATTTTATGTCCCAAAACAATTCTTCCAGCTACCATAAACTGACATTTTTCCCAATTAAGGACTAAATTTATTTCTTCAAAGCTTTTAAGAACTTTAGATAAATGTTCTAAACATGATTCAAATGAAATTCTAAACACTAAAAATCATCCATAAACACTTCAATTCCTTTTTCAATTATATCACAGAAAGTTTCCATCATACATCTTTGAAATGTAGTAGGGCCACTACATAAAACAAAGCGCATTCTTCCAAAAGCAAATGTACCATAAGGACTGGTAAACGTTGTTTTCTATTGAACCTTAGAAGCAAATTGTATTTGTTAATAACTAGTATATCCATCCAGAGAACAAAAGTATTATGCCCAGCTAGTCTATCCAACATTTGATCAAGAAAGGTAAGAGAAAAATGATCTTTTTTGGTGGAAAAATTTAATTTTCTATAATTAATGCATATTCTCCATCCTTTAACTTGTCTTGTTGGTATTAATTCATTTTTTTCAATAAAAGTTATAGTTACTCCTCTTTTCTAAGAAACACAGTAAATAGGATTAACCCATGCACTATCTGAAATAGGGTAGATAATTCTATCATCCAACAACTTTAAAATTTCTTTCTTAACAACTTCCTTCATAAACATGATTTAATCTCCTTTGTGGATGAGCCCTGGGTTTACAGTTTTCTTCCATAAGAATTCTGTGCATAAATTTGAAGAACTGATTCCTTTAATATCAGTTATAGTCCATCCAAAGGCTTTCTTAAATTTCTTTAGAATTTCAAGCAAACTCTTTTCCTCTTCTATAGTTGACTTTGAGGAAATTACAACAGGAAAAGTTGAGGAATCACCTAAAAATACATATTTTAAATGTTCAGGAAGTAACTTCAATTCAAGTTCAGGAGGCTTTTCAATTAAATGACAAAAATATTCTTCTTTCTTTGTCGTGTCCAAAAATTCAAAACTTTCTTGAATATAATTTAAATCTTCCTCAATAAAATAATCAGAATATTGTGTTTCTTCTTCTTGCTCGTGTTCTAACTGTTCACTTTCAGATTTTTCTTCATTTGTTATTTTGAAATGTCATTCACTCAAATATTTTATATCATCCATCTTGAAATATTCATCATATTTACCTCCGGCATGATATTTCATTAATTTTGAAATATTACATGTAATATTTTGATCATTCACACGCATAGTTAGTTCCCCTTTCTGTACATCAATCTTTGCTCTTTCTGTAGCTAGAAAAGGTCTCTCCAAAATAATAGGTATTTCTTTATCTTTCTCCATTTCAAGCATATTGAAATCAATAGGAAAGATAAATTGATCCACTTTTACTAACACATCTTCTATAACTCCTTTAGGATATGTAATCGAATGATCTGCTAATTGCAGAGTTACAGTTGAAGGGATTATTTCTCCTAATCCCAGTCTTTTAAATATAGATAATGGCATAAGGTTAATGTTTGCACCCAAATCACATAAAGTTTTTCCATAAAATCTGTCTCCGATTGCACATGGAATTGTGAAGCTATCATGATCTTTAACCATTTCAAGAAGCTTCTTTTGAATTATTGCTCTGCATTCTTCACTAAGTGCAACAATCTCATTATCTTAAAATTTCCTTTTCCTGTTTAGAATATCCTTCATAAAGTTTACATAACTTGGCATTTGTTCTAAGGCTTCAACAAATAGAATATTAATTATAAGCTTCTTAAAAATCTTTTAAAACTTTGAAAATTGCTTATCCAACTTTTGTTGTCGAAATCTCTAAGGAAATGGTGGTGGTGGCTTTTCTAAATAAATTTTTGTAGGAGAAATAGGTCTTTCCAAACCTTTCTGAGCATCCTTTTTTGGTCCTTCAATCTCTTCTTTCTCTACTTCAATCTCTTTTTGAACTATACCATCCAAATCTCTTCCACTTCTTAATTGAATAGCTTTACTTGCTCTTTATTTTTATCTCTTGGATTTATCTCAGTATTACTTGGAAGCATTCCTTGAGATCTATTACTTAATGAATTAGCAATCTCCCCCAACTGATTCTCAATATTTCTAATTGTAGCTCCTTGACTTTGCAATTGATTTCCCATCTGTAACAACACTTCTTCTATAGAAAACTTCTTCTCCTTAAATTTTTAAGCATTATTAAAACCTGGAGGATAAGTAGGTCTATAATAATTATTTCCTTAATTGTTTCAATTCTCTAATAGGTTTACTTGATTATTCCCCCATTGTTGAGTACCACCACCTTGATTATTGGTATTCCAATTAAAGTTTGGATGGTTCTTCCAACATGGGTTATAATAATTGGAATATGGGTTATTTGACTTGTTTTTGGCATTCAAAGTTTCTAAAGATGATTGAGAATCTACCATTTTGCCTAATGATTTTTCTTCAATTGTTGGAATTGGTTGAGAAAAATTCATTCAAAATTAGTCTGTCTTCCTTGAAATTGCAGCAACTTGATTTGATAGCATAGAAAAAGCATCAGATTCATGAATACTGGCTACCTTTTTAGGATTTGCCTTCTCAGAAGGCCATTGAAAATTATTTGTTGTCATTTCTTCAATTAAAGCATAAGCATCATTAAACTATTTAAACATCAGTGAACCACCTCCAGCATCATCAATAATAGATCAAGAGATCCAACTAATCCATTATAAAAAGTTTGAATTATTAACCAATCTGGTATCGAATGATGTGGAAAATCTTTAAAATGTTTACATGCTTCATAAATAGATTCCCTTTCAAACTGGCAAAAAGATGTAATGTCATTTCTAAGTTTACCAGCCTTTGATGGTGGAAAATATTTAGCAAAGATTTTTTATGCTAAGTCACCCCAAGTTCTGATAGATTCAAGTGCTAAGAAATTTAACCACATCTTAGCTTTATCCCTTAATGACAAAGGAAAAAATTCAAAGTCTTATAACATCATCCATAATACAATCATATTTAAATGTAGCGCACAATTCTAGAAAATTGGTAAGAAGCAAATTTGGATCTTCAGTTTGTGCTCCCCTGACCCACTTTTTATATGTTTGCAAATTATGTTAATAGCAACGGAACCAAAAATTTGATCCCGCTTTAAATATAGATATATGATTTAATGTATAATGTGGATTCTACGCAAGTATACGTATCGTATCAAGTAATACAGGGCTCTAGTGGAGTCCTGGTTATCGATCCCACAGGGAAGTTTTTAACAGATTTGTTATCAGCTAAATTTAAAGGAATTACTTACGAATAAAGTGAATGGAAATTCAAAGTAACTATAGTAAACTAAAGTAAACTAATGCTTTAAATAAGTTGATTTAAATAATTCAGAAAAAGTATCCTTCTCCTTGTTTTTTAGAAAATTAAGTGAATGATGAATTTAAATAGGATTCTTAAATTGTATTGTGACAAATAGGAGCATTCCTATTCTTTACCCTTTGGTCCAGGTGCAAAGAACATTGACTAATCCTATGTTTGATTACTGAATCTGCGGCTAGGCTGGGAGGATACTGGCTGCCACTTCAGAGCTCCCACGTTCCCCTCACCTGAGGGCTAACTTCTACACTTCAGCTCTCAAACAATAGGACCAAATTGAATATTTCCTTATTTATTTGCACCCGCCTTCCAAGGCTTTTGACTTCCCTGAATATTGGATGTAATTTTTACTATAGTTGATAATTCAACATATTTTAACAACTCAATTGGCCAGATTGAAAGTAAATTAAGTTTTAAGTAAAAATTATCACAATTTATTTATATTATATTAGGTACTTCTATTTAATTTCATCAATCCGCATAATTTTCATAAACAAGGAAAAAGATTAAGAAAACTACTCAGAATGCATGGGAATAAAACAAAGCATGGATTTCATTTAAAGTTAACAACAATAAACTAAGATACTTATCTTAATTTCCTCCCACGAGACTCCTTGAAGTTCCTTTGACGTTTCCTTCTAGTACAACAAACTAAATAGCACTCAATTAAACTAATGAACTCACTAAACACACTCAAACTCACTAAATTAGACTCAAGAAACACACACAAATGACACTTAAGACACTAGAAAGACACACTAAATCACTAGAATTCGGCCTCTATTTATAGAGGTAAGCAAAGGTCCAAGGGTGCTTAAACATCTCTTCAAAAAGTATCCAGGTTCAATGTATATGCATTTTGAACTGTCTCGCCGTCGGCGGGAAACGACCTCGCCGTCAGCGGGGCTTCTAGAAGGTCTTCAAACCGCACGATCTCGTTGTCGGCGGGCTCGGGCTCGCTGTCGGCGAGGTAGTTATAATTCCTTCAGAAATTCTCCTCACGATCTCGTCGTCGGCGACTTAGTTCAATTTGCATGAATTTCCTCTTTTTTGATCCAAATTTGCTCCATTTCATGCTTTTTGCTTCCATCACTTATAAATCTTCATTCCTGAAATAAAATAAAGAAAATACCTTTCTTTAAAGTGCAATTTCATCAAAAATAGATATGAATTTCTTAATGTATTTTTCTGTGATCAAAATCCCCCAAACTTAATTATTACTTGTCCTCAAGTAATTTTAATACTAAATAAAGATAATGATTTCTATAATAGAATTTTTCAACTCAGATAATATGAATTAAATTTAAATAACATTATAATAAAGTTGAATAGAAATATTTCTAAGTAATTAAAATAACTTTATAGATATAAGATTATCTAGTTATCAGGTCTAAGATTTCTAGCTTTCTATTTATTTCAGGAATGACTATATTTAAAATAGTAAATTACTTAAGGTATTTAGATGATAGGAAATTCAAGAAAACACTATTTAGTAAATTACTAATCCATAAATATAAGTTTAGAAATATAATTAAGTTTTACCCTTTAGGTTGAATCCATTGAAGCCAATTTTTGATAAGGCATCTCCTCAAGCTTCTCCTCACTTGATGTTTTTATTTTCTTTTCTTTTCTTTTTCTTTTTGGATTGATTTTCAATCCTTCTTTTTCTTTTTCTTTTTCTTTTTCAAGTGAGGATTACTGTATCTGGATATCCTGTTAATAATTTTGAACTTCAATTTCTCTTCCTAAATTTGAAACATTAAAATATTTCTTTGCTTATATATATTTCATAGCCTTTACTTCATTGAGTTTCTATCCTTTCTTTTTCACTTAAATACATAAGAATTTTTAATTTCAAAATATAGTTTTCCTTACTTTAAATAGTTTACTATATTCTTATTCCTTTTAACCGAATATCTTATTCCATTAATTAATTGAATTACTAGAAATATTTTCCTTAACTTTATATAATAATTAAATAAAGTAACTCATGTTTATTGAATTGAAAAACTACTATAGAAAATCATTTAATAATAATTTTTGAAAATAGAAATTGAAAACAATTTTAATAATTAAATTTGTATTTTTACCTTCCCCCAAACATAAACTTTTCTATCTATACTACATAGTGAAAAAGGGAAAGTATATAATAAAATTCATCATACCTTTGGGCCTTAGGTATTTCTTTTCTTTGAAATTTTTGCAGGCTTTTTCATTACTTACATAACCTGTACTGTTAGTATTCTTCCACATATAATATTTAAAAGAAAGTGCAGGGATGAAATTTTAAAATAAGTATCAAACATAACAATTGAAAGCTTAATCTATTACTACACATACATTTAAAACTTAAACACATTAAAGAAAGACTAACATCCTATATATATAAAAAATTGCAACTAATTTAACACACAAGTAATCTAACATCATAACATAAGCAAACATACCAACATCCATAGTCTCTAGAAAGTACAGAATAATCACATCCAAAATAATAAAGTTTCTCAAAATAACAACAAATCTAAACAAACCAAACAAACTAAACTAAAGCTTCTAATCTTCTACATTAAAATCCCAAACTATGTCATCTCCTTGATCTCCAGGCTGAGAAGGCTGAGCAGGCTGGTACTGTGAATAACGGGGGCACTCAGGAAAGACAACATCTAAATCACCACTCCTATATCGACGTTCAGCTTCATAGTAGGCAATTTCGTATTCTGAATGTCACTGGAGATATTCGCTATCATAATCGTGTCTTCTTTCCAAGCCTCCGATCCTTTGATCTATATGCTTAAATCTTCATTCCATACTTTCTCCAAATAACTCAAAACTCTTTCTACTCAGGGTCAATTCATTCATCAGATCTTGAAGGGTAGGAGTGGTGTACTGAGGGGGTGGTTCATAACTAGTAGAGGGTATATCTCTACTTGAAGAAGGTACATAATCCCTTATCCCAGATCTCCATCCTTCGTGGGATTCATATTTCTTATATTAGCCTGAGTAAGGGGTTTCATAGGTTCAATCCATTTCTCATCATCTCTTGCCTCTACCCCAGATAATTGGCAAAGTGCATAGATAAGACCAGGATGTCCTAGTCCTCCTCCACTTTCATTTCTAGCAGTGGCTAATATGTTTTTATAAATAACATTTCCCACATTAATACTCTTCTAGTTCTGAATACAGAAATTCAGAACTGCTCTATCTCTTGTTACCTCACTATGGTGGTAGGTAGGTAACAAAGTAGAACAAATAAAATAATGCCAGGCTTTAGATGTTGCATTTAGCATAGAAAGAGGGAAATTTACCCGTTCCCGCTGCTTTATCTTCCAGACTCCTTTCCCATCAGTGAGAAAGTCGATCACCACCTCCAGTGGTCCTTCCATAGTTCCAAAAGTTTCATAATCGCTGGTGTAGGTGTCTCGTACTTCATAATAAGCGTTTATTCTAGCAGCGTTGAAATCTTTAAAAAATCCTCTAACCTTAACCGGTGCATCTTCAGCCTGTGTTAAATTTGCATAAAATTCCTTTACTACTTCTACAGCTGCTCTGTTGGTAACGAAACATAAATTTTCCCATCCTCGCTCCTGAATGATTCGCTCAACTTCTCCTCCTGGATTCTTGAAAACTCGATCTTGAATGCATTTTCTTGCTTGTATGTTTTGAAAATATCGCGTTTGTACTCTTGCATTAATGAATCGGATTTCGTCATAATCTATTCGTCGCTTTTTTCGTGGAGCCATTTCTTGATCTGTGAAATTTGCAAAAATCTTAACTAAACTCCAAATTATTACTAAGAAGGCTTCCTACAACAACTAAAATCCATTTAAATCAATTTTTATGAAATTCTTCCATGTATTTTCTTCACATTTCGAAATTTTTTAAAATTCTCCAATGTAGAAGAAATCCATGGTGAAAATAAAAAATTTTTGCATAGGAGTGAAGCTCTTACCAAGGGAAGATGAAATCCAGTGTCAAAAAGTGTTGAAATCGCCTCAAATCCAAGATCTCTCAATCCCTAGGTCGGTTTTTTCAAAAATTTGAGGAAAGGGATGATGAATAGTGTCGGTTGACCGGTCAAATATAGGTCTTTTCGCGTTCTCGCTGTCAGCAAGATTTTTCTCGGGGTCGGCGAGCTAATTAATTTCATAAGGTAAAAGTTTCGGGAAAAATCCGCCGTCGGCGAGCTCGGTTTCGCTGTCAGCGGGTTTTCTCGCTGTCGGCGAGATAATTCTCGCCGTCGGCGAGATCCAAAAAATTTTAAATTTTTGAAATTCGTCAATCATTTTCAACCTCGAATTGGCCTTAATCAATCTTTCGATCACTTAATTTAATAATAATACGAAGATTAGATAATTATACTCACAAAAAGTCACACAACACAAACAATATAACTTTATATATAAAATCCATGAAACTTACAACTTTCACACTAACAACTTAACACTTACTTAACTTAAATGTTCAAATCCATAATACTCAGCATCGCAATCCACACCACAATACTCTAAATGCTGAGACATAACAATTTACATAAAATCTCATCAAATCTGAGATGATCAAATCAAATTTCGACTCATAATAAAATCTAACTCCAAATCAAACACATATATATATACAAATATAACATAAACATAGAAATCTTTCCTACTCTTCAGTGTCAGAACTAACATCTTCTCTGATATTTCCGATACGACGCAGGTGCACAAATAAATTGTAGAAAGGCACGAAAGGGAATTCCGCGATAGATTCTTCATTAATCCATCCTTTCTGTCTTAGTAGATGAATAAAACTGGCCTCCAGATGTCCAGTATGATCAAAGTGCTCCTTCATTCTCCAATCAATATGATCAAAACATATCAGAGATATTGTCAATAGAATTCATCACATTTTGCAATTCGTTCTCCAATCCCTTATTCTTCTTCAGAATGAAATTAGTCTTATCAGTAAAGGGCCTTGCTAAAGGATTGTTCTGTGATGCTCTGTCAGAAATAATGGTAATCTCATCATTGTTATCCAAAGTGGGAAACATATCAGTAGGATGCAGTGGTTTCCATAGTAAAAGTACTTTTTCCCAAGCCTCATAAGAAACTTGGTACTGAGTGCATAAAACAAATATAGTAGATGGGTGTCCAAGTCCATGCACAATTAATCCCAATGCAGACTTTACTATTATTGATCCAACATCGATAGGTAATCCAATTTGAATACAGTAGTTTAAAATAGCGCATTCCTCTGAAACTTTATTTACTCTCATGGTAGGTAATAATTTTGATGATATAAAGAAATGCCAGTGCTTTGAGACAGGGTTAAGAAGTGATGCAAAAAAACTGACATACCCGTCTTCTCGTAACTCCCAGTCATCCGGTTCGTCGGTCAGATATCTATATATTTCGTTCATATTGTATCTTGAAGGCACAAAGTTGGAATAATGACAAACAGAGGTATTCTCTATAGAAAACAATTCATTTACCCTTGCAGGAGTAAATGTTACCCATCTTCCTCTGACGTACACATTTCCATTATTGATCGCATGTAGATTAGAGTAAAACTCTTTAACTACTGGTATAACTACAGCGGATGTCGTATAACAAAATACCTCCCAATGCCGTTGTGCGATCATTTCTTCAATTTTTGTAGTAGAATTCTCTACTGCTCTGTTGACAAATCCTCTTTCTTTAATAAGTCTTTTCTTCATCAAGCCTTTGTTGAAGATTCGCTGTGCCTCTGAACTGACAAATTTTCTCCAGTTTTTGTTATTCTAAGAATTTGGTGGCCATTTTGGATGGAAAGGATTGGTCTCTAGTCATTCCTAAGGAAGAAAATGGTGTAAAATCGGATTTGGAATAATTTCTTACGAAGTAATGGCTTAGATCCGTCCAAAACCGCACGAAAAATCTTTAAGAAACCAAATTTTCAACTGCCTTGCCGTCGGCGGGAAGTTCCTCGCCGTCGGCGACTTAGTTATAAATCTGACTGAAGTAATGGAGCACGATCTCGCTGTCAGCGGGCTCGGGCTCACTGTCGGCGAGATTCGTAAAAATCGCCCAATTTTGCTCTGGTCCTAATATATTTTGATCTCATCAAATAGGTTCAATTTTGTGATGATTCTAATAAAAAATTGAGTAGTAAGATTTGTTTTAATAATATAGACTCACTAGATATTTAAAATAAAAGACTACTATGGGTTGCCTCCCATAAAGCGCTTGGTTTAACGTCGTCAGCCCGACCTAATTTAGTTTAGTGTTCAGGTTGACTAAGCATTAAAACCTATTTAAAATTTTGTCTTCTATTTTCGAAATATGGTTTTAATCTATGTCCATTTACTTTAAATCTATGTCCTGTTTTTGGATCTTCAATTTCTATAGTTCCATATGAAAATATTTGAGTTATGGTGAAAGGTCCTAACCATCGAGATTTCATTTTCCTAGGAAATAATTTCAATCTAGTATTATAAAGCAAAACTTCTTGTCCTAGTTCAAAATTTCTCTGATTAATCTTCCGATCATGCCATAATTTCATTCTTTCCTTATAAATCCTATCATTATCATATGATTCGTTTCTTAGTTCATCCAATTCATTTAATTGCAAAAATCTCTTCTCACCAGCTTCTTTCATATTATAATTAAATTCTTTAATCGCCCAATATGCTTTATATTCTAATTCAACTGGTAAGTGGCAAGTTTTTCCATATATAAGCCTATAAGGAGTCATTCCAATCGGAGTTTTATAAGCGATCCTGTATACCCATAATGCGAGTGTCTAGTCTTATAGACCGGTCCGATCTATTAGGATTTACTGAGACTTTTCTAATATACGCTTAATCTCTCGATTAGAAGCTGCAGCTAATCCACTAGTTTGTGGATGATAAGCGATTGATATCTTATGCATAATATTATATTTTTCTACTAGTTTGTGAATATATTTGTTTCTAAAATGAGTTCCTCCGTCAGTGATAATCACTCTCGGCATTCCAAATCTAGTAAAAATATTTTTTCATTAGAAATTTTGAAACACTTTTAGCATCACACCTAGATAAAGCTTGTGCTTCAATCCATTTAGAAACATAATCAACAGCTACTAATATATATGAGTTTCCAAATGAAGGAATAAAAGGTCCCATGAAATCTAGTGCCCAAACATCAAAAATTTCAACTTCTAATATAAAATTCGAGAGGCATTTCATTTTTCTTGATATGTTTCCTACTCTTTGGCATTTATGTCAGGTTTTTATATATCTATATACATCTCTAAATAGAGTAGGCCAGTAGAATCCAGATAGTAGAATTTTATATGCAGTTTTATCTGTCTCAAAATGTCCTCCAAAATCAGAGTCATGACATTTTTGAATAATTGGTTCAGTTTCTTCATAAGGCACGCATCTTCTAATAATTAGATCCGTACATTGCTTATATAAGTATGGTTCATCCCAAAAGTATGTTTTAGTATCATGAATGAATTTTTTCTGTTGTTGCAAAGTTAACATAGGTGGTAAAATGTCACTTACAATATAATTTACTATATCAGGCATACCAAGGTATTTTCAACTCATTAATATTATATAGTTGTTCATCAGGAAAAGCATGTCTAAAATTTTATTATCAGTATTAGATAATTCATGATTTTCTAATCTTGATAAATGATCTGCAATTTGATTATCAATTCCCTTTTTGTTAACGATCTCAAAATCAAATTCTTGCATTAATAATATCCATCTGATTAATCTTGGTTTAGAATCTTTCTTTTGCATTAAATATTTTATAGCGAGAATGATCGGTATGCACAATACATTTAGTTCCTATAAGATAATGCCGAAATTTATTAAAAGCATATACAACTCGCTAATAATTCTCTTTAAGTAACTCGTATAATTTATTTCAGCATCATTTAGAGTTTTACTAGCATAATATATAACTTTGAAAATCTTATCATATCTTTGCCCAAGAAGCTGCTCCTATAGCATAATCACTAGCATCACACATAAGCTCAAATGGTTTCTCCCAATTAGGTGAAACTATTATAGATCTTGTAATTAATTTATCTTTTAATAATTCGAAAGCATTCGGGCATTCGGTTGTAAATTCAAATTTCTTGTCCTTTTCAAGAAGTTGGCATAGAGGTTTAGTAATTTTTGAAAAATCTTTAATATAACGTCCGTAGAATCCAGGCATGTCCAAGAAAACTTCTTACCCCTTTTACCGTAGTTGGAGGTGGTAATTTAGCTATTACTTGAATTTTTACGGAGTCTACTTCCATGCCTTTTCCGAAATTTTATGCCCTAATACAATGCGCTCTGTAACCATAAATTGACATTTCTCCCAATTAAGAACTAAATTAGTTTTCTCACATACTTCAAATACTTTTTCAAGATAATTTAAGCATGTATCAAATGTTGTTCCAAATACAGAGAAATCATCCATAAATACTTCTATTCTATTATCAATTAATTTACTAAATATAGACATCATACATCTTTGGAATGTTGCAGGTGCATTACATAATCTAAAAGGCATTCTTCGAAAAGCGAAAGTTCCATAAGGACTAGTAAATATAGTTTTATCTTGATCCTCAGGAGCAATTTGTATTTGATGATAACTAGGTATATCCATCTAAGAAACAAAAATACTTATGTCCAGCTAATCTATCTAACATACGAGTCTAGAAATGGTAAAGGGAAGTGATCTTTCCTGAGTAGTCTGTGTTTAATTTTCTATAATCGATACATATTCGCCATCCGAGTAACTTGTCTTATAGGGATAAGATCATTATTTTCATTAGCTTTGACGATCACCCCTCCTTTTTAGGTACACAGTGAATTGGGCTTACCCAAGCACTATCAGAAATAGGATATATAATACCATTATCTAACCATTTTAAAATTTCTTTCTTGACTACTTCTTTGATTATTGGATTTAATCTCCTTTGTGGATCTGCTTTAGGTTTATGTTCATTATCTAAAATAATTCTGTGCATACAGATTGAAGGACTAATTCCTTTAATATCTGCTAAAGTCCAACCAAAAATTTTCTTATAGTTTTTTAATGTATCTAAAAGTTTTTGTTCTTGAGATTCATTTAATTCAGATGAAATAATAAATGGTAGAGTTGAAGAATTACCTAAGTAAGCATACTTTAAATGGTGAGGTAACATTTTTAACTCAAGTTCAGGAGGTTTAATAATTGATGGAACTATATTTTTTTCAGTATTTTCTATGTTATCCAAAAATTCAAATTTTTCTTGAATATAATCTAGTTCTTCATTTATCTCCGATTTTTCAATTAATTCAATATTTTCTTTTTCTAATTTTTCTTCATAATATTCTTCAAAATGTTCTTTTTGTAAATGATCGAGTACTTCCATTCGAAAACACCCATCATCTTTTTCTAGCGCAGGATATTTCATTGATTTAGCAATATTAAAAGTTACTTTTTGGTCATTTACTCTCATAGTTAATTCTCCTTTACGAACATCAATCATAGCTTTTCCGGAGGCTAAAAATGGTCTTCCTAAAATGATAGGAATTTCTTTATCATCTTCCATATCTAGAACAATAAAATCTACAGGGAAGATAAATTTGTCCACTTTTACTAATACATCTTCAATAACTCCCTTAGGATATGTAACAGAACGATTAGCTAACTGAAGAGATACTGAAGTAGGTGAAATTTCTCCCAATCCTAATCTCTTAAAAATTGATAGAGGCATTAGATTGATGCTTGCTCCTAAGTCACACAAAGCTTTTCCATAGAATTTTTCTCCAATAGCGCAGGGTATAGTGAAACTACTAGGATCTTTTAATTTTTCTGGAAGTTTTTTCTGAATAATAGCACTACACTCTTCACTAAGTGCGACCATTTCATTATCGATAAATTTTCTTTTTTTATTTAGAATATCTTTCATAAATTTTACATAGTTTGACATCTGTTCTAAAGCTTCTACGAAAGGAATATTTATCGTTAATTTCTTCAAAATTTCAAGGAATTTAGCAAATTGCTTATCTTTTTTATGTTGAATTAGTCATTCAGGAAATAGTGGTGGAGGTTTTTCAACAGAAATTTTCAGTTGTATTAAAGGATTTTCTAAATTTGGATCTTGTTGATTCTTTTCCTTTTCAATTTCCACTTCCTCTTTTTGACTTTCAAGTTCTTTCTGAATTCGAGGTTCTAATTCTTTTCCACTTCGTAATTGTATCGCTTTAATTTGTTCATTTCCCTTGTCTGCGGGATTTATTTCTACATTACTAGGAAATGTTCCAGGTATTCTATTATTAAGTGCGGTAGCGATATGTCCGAGTTGAGTTTCAATATTTTTAATAATTTGTTCCTTGATTTTGTAATTGGTTTCCTTGTATTTGTAATTGATTTCCTTGATTTTGTAAATGTTGACCCATATTTAATATTAATTCTTCTATAGATAATTTCTTATCTTTAAATTGTGGGTTATTAAATCCAGAGTGGATAATTAGATTTATAATTAGGATTTCCTTGATTACATGGATTTCCTAATTGTTGTGTCATATTATTCATCCATGGTTGATTAGTTGTATTATTATTCCAATTAAAATTAGGATGATTTTTCCATCCAGGATTATAATAATTTGCATAAGGATTATTGGGTCTATTGTTAATTGCATTAATCATTTCATATTGAGATTGAGATTCTATAAGTTGTTCAGATGAATTTTCTTCTGATATAGTTGGAGAGTAATTCATTCCAAAATGATCTAATTTTTTAGATACAACAGCAATTTGTGAAGTTAACATAGATATTGCATCATTTTCATGAATAATAGCTATTTTTTTCGGATTCATTCTATCAGCAGGCCATTGAAAATTATTGGTTGCCATTTCTTCGATTAGTGCATAGGTTTCATCAAATGGTTTTGACATTAATGATCCTCCAGCAGCAGCATCGATGATTGATCTTAAAGATCCTACTAATCCATTATAGAAAGATTGAATAATTAACCAATCTGGTAACGCATGATGTGGGCATTTCCTAAGAAGTTCTTTAAATCTCTCCCAAGATTCATATATTGACTCTCCATCAAACTGACTAAAAGAAGTTATATCATTCCTAAGCTTAGCAGTTTTAGATGGTGTAAAATATTTGGATAGAAATTTTTGTGATAATTCTCCCCAAGTTTTAATAGATCCAGGTGCTAACAAATTTAACCACATTTTAGCCTTACCCCTTAAAGAAAAAGGAAAAAGTCTAAGTCTAATGGCATCATTAGATACTCCTTCATATTTGAAAGTAGCACATAGTTCTAAAAAACTAGCAAGATGTAAATTAGGATCTTCGATAGGTGAACCACTAAATTGATTATTTTGTACCATTTGGATAATTGTAGGTTTAAGTTCGAATGAATTAGCGGCTACATCGGGGTTTTGAATAGTTAAATGAATTTCATCTAATGTAGGGTTGGCATAATCTCGTAATGGTCTTGGTTGATTGATATTTTCATTTTCAGGAATATTTGCCATTTGTGTTAAATTTATAATTTCTCTTTTTTGTTTTCTAATTCTTTTAATTGTACGCTCTAATTCTGAATCGTAAGGTATTAAATTTTCGTTTCCAAATTTTCGCATACAATTTTATAAAATAGTCCGTTACTCTAGTAAATAATTTCTTTACTTCCCCGGCAACGACGCCAAAAACTTGGCCCACTTTTTATATGTTTGCAAATTATGTTAATAGCAACGGAACCAAAAATTTGATCCCGCTTTAAATATAGATATATGATTTAATGTATAATGTGGATTCTACGCAAGTATACGTATCGTATCAAGTAATACGGGGCTACTAGTGGAGTCCCGGTAATCGATCCCATCTGGGAAGTTTTTAACGTATTTGTTATCACTAAATTTAAAGGAATTACTTACGAATAAAGTGAATGGAAATTCAAAGTAACTATAGTAAACTAAAGTAAACTAATGCTTTAAATAAGTTGATTTAAATAATTCGGAAAAGTATCCTTCTCCTTGTTTTTTAGAAAATTAAGTGAATGATGAATTTAAATAGGATTCTTAAATTGTATTGTGACAAATAAGAGCATTCCTATTCTTTACCCTTTGGTCCAGGTGCAAAGAACATCGACTAATCCTATGTTTGATTGCCGAATGCGTGTAATTTGTGGGAGGATCTTGTTGCCACTTCGAGCTCCCACGTTCCCCTCACCTGAGGGCTAACTTCTACACTTCAGCTCTCAAACAATAGGACCGAATTGAATATTTTAGTCTGTCACACTAAAATGTTCAATTCTACGTTTGATAATTAATATTTCCTTATTTATTTGCACCCGCCTTCCAAGGCTTTTGACTTCCCTGAATATTGGATGTAATTTTTACTATAGTTGATAATTCAACATATTTTAACAACTCAATTGGCCGGATTGAAAGTAAATTAAGTTTTAAGTAAAAATTATCACAATTTATTTTTATTATATTAGGTACTTCTATTTAATTTCATCAATCCGCATAATTTTCATAAACAAGGAGAAAGACAAAGAAAACTACTCAGAATGAATGGGAATAAAACAAAACATGGATTTCATTTAAAGTTAACAACAATAAACAAAGATATTTATCTTAATTTCCTCCCCAAGCAGACTCCTTGAAGTTCCTTTGACTTTTTCTTCTAGTACAGCAAACTAAATAGCACTCAATTAAACTAATGAACTCACTAAACACACTCAAACTCACTAAATTAGACTCAAGAAACACACACAAATGACACTTAAGACACTAGAAAGACAGACTAAATCACTAGAATTCGGCCTCTATTTATAGAGGTAAGCAAAGGTCCAAGGGGTACTTAAACATCTCTTCAAAAAGTGTTCAGGTTCAATGTATATGTATTTTGAACTGTCTCGCCGTCGGCGGGAAACGACCTCGCCGTCAGCGGGGCTTCTAGAAGGTCTTCAAACCGCAAGATCTCACTGTCGGCGGGCTCGGGCTCGCTATCGGTGAGGTAGTTATAATTCCTTCAGAAATTCTCCTGACGATCTCGCCGTCGGCGGCCTCGATCTCGCCGTCGGCGACTTAGTTCAATTTGCATGAATTTCCTCCTTTTTGATCCAAATTTGCTCCATTTCATGCTTTTTGCTTCCATCACTTATAAATTTTCATTCATGCAACAAAATAAAGAAAATACCTTTCTTTAAAGTGCAATTTCATCAAAAATAGATATGAATTTCTTAATGTATTTTTCTGTGATGATCCCCCAAACTAATTATTAGATACCATTTGGATAATAATAGGTTTAAGTTCAAATGCATTAGCAACTACAACAAGATTTACCATGAAATTCATCTACTGTAGGGTTAGCATAATCTCATAAAGGTCTAAATTCTTGATGGATTTCATCATTTTGATTATCTTGATTTGTCATTTCTTGAATATTTTTATCTTTTTCAGTATTTTTAATTTTCTTGAATTTTTCTTACAGTTCTTTCTAATTCAGAATCGTAAGGCAAAAGTCCTCCAAAACGTGAACTACGCATACACAATTAAATAAAACACAATAAAAACAACTAATTCCTAAAATAAATCTAACAAATAAAATTAAGACTTTAAAAAAGTAAAAATTAATTTTCTTAAAGATTTTCTTTTTTAATTTCTTTCCCCAGCAACGACACCAAAAACTTGATCCCCATATGTTTATGCTTACGTTTTATATATAATTTTATACATTATACTTCTTTTTAATTATATCTCTTTCCTTACAATGACGCCAAATACTTTGATCCACTTGATGCAAACGAGAGATTTGAATGATATTTTTATAAAATGAGATACTACACAAGCATACGTATAGTTTATCAAGTAATATAAAATTTTTTGATTAAGCCTCAAGATATCGAGCCCAGAGGGAAAGTTATAACAAAGAAAATATATTCTAATTTAGAACACAAAAAATTAACTTTTTACTTTTAGAAAAGATCTTACTCAAATTTAATATATTATTTTAGGAAACAGAATTCAACTCTTTTTGTTAATTTTATAATTTGAAATGAAAGTAAGCAAACACTTCACTAAATTTTTGTAAGATGAAAACTTATACAAATGAAATATCTTTTTCCTTTATATGAATCAGTAACAATTTAAGAAAAATATTGTTGTGCCAAATAGGAGAAATAATATTCTTTACCCTTACTTGAGATGCTGTAAAGAACATAGGCTAATTCACTGTTCTAAAAATCTTGAAGACAGGTTAGGCAAGAAAGGTACTAGCTCTCACTCTAGAGTTTCCTCGATTCCCTCCACTTGGGGGCTAACATCTCGTATGAAAACATAAAACAATAAACCAAATTAGGGGCTTTAGCCTGTCACTTTAAAGTCCTCTTATTCTACACCCATCAAAATATATTTCCTTATTTATTTGTACTCACCCATATAGAGTACATTCTCACCCATACAATCTCACATGATTCTTTCCAATTGTTGATTGAGACAATACCGCACTCGAGCTTACAAATTCTCACAACATATTTTAACATCTTAATTGACAAAATCAAGAAGTAAATGAAGTGCAAGGTTTTGAATCATCACAACTTCTTCCAACATTGACTTCCTATACTTCACAAAACATATTTCCATAATTTAATTACTTCACCACATTAAGGAAAAGGATAAATAAAACTACTCAAAATATAAGGAGAAAACATAATCACAACTTGGTTTAAAAGTAGAAATCATAGTGTAGGCACAATAAGTCTTAATTAAAAACCAAATGTAATATAAAGATAAAGAATAATCTGTAAAGCCTCACAACAAAACTCTTGAAAACAATACTCTATAGAGGTTGAAGCCCAACTCACTAAATTCCAAATCTCAATTCTACTCATAATACAAACTATATAAAATGAAGTAAAGATAGTGAAGTAGAGAGGTGTGTTCTAGAACAACTCTATAACATAAACCTCACTCTTAAAAACTAACCACACCCTCCAACAACTACCTTTTTCTAATCTTCAAGTCCTCTTTTTATATTTTCCAAAAGGTGTCTCTGTATCTCTTCAAATTGTGTCCCGATTCAACAATCTTCCAAGATATGCATCCATTCAGGAGTAAATTGAATTAAAATTGGCGTCAATAGGTAGTTACCCATGTTCTCGCTAAGAGGTGTCTTAACCTCACTTTTGGTTGAGGTATAGTTTCTCTTTAGAATAGCCGAGGGTCTAGCCATAGAACTCTTCTGGTGACTTTCTTAGAAGACTAGTCATGGAAACCCTCCTTATAGAAATTTAAGCTTTTCTCACTTCACTGGGAGTTTTCATATGCTTAAGGCCTAACCTCCAGTTTTGGGGGGGAGGGGGGAAGAGACCAAGCTAAGGAAGCCTAGGGGAAGTCTTCTATAGCTGGTCAGGCCATAAGATCTACCCTGGGAGGTCTGGAGCTTACACCACACTCACACTACACAGTCACAACCCTAAATAAAGCACATCACCTTTTGATCCCCTAACTCTTTCGAAACTCATGTAAGTGATTTCCCAAGCTTTTAGCCTCAGGCTAGGGTTTGGCTAGTACAACCACATAGAGGACTAAATGAGGGTGACCCTTCATCCATGGCTCAATCTAAACAATTCCGTAGTACTCACCTTCAACTAATCCCAATTTGTCTAAATATTCCAAATTTATAGTCCCTCCTTTACCTAAAATTTCCAAAATACCTAAAATGCCCCCAAAACCCTAAAATCCCTAAAATTTCCAAACTTACACAAATTAACCATAGTTTCCAAATAATAATAATAAAATACTCCCTACCACTCAAATTAAACAAAATTACCCAAATTGCAAATTTCTCAAAAAATCTCCAAAATGATCAAAATGCCCCTCTTAGCCCAAAATTTAAAAAATTCAAAAAATTCCCATAAATTCGCAAAATCTCCCAAATATTCCCAATTTTATTTCTGTCAACTACCACATGACCTAATTTGGCCAATTTAGTCCAATTTAACCAAAAGCCCTAATTTGGCCCATTTAACCCAAAAATGCACAAATTAAACCCAATATCTGCCCAATTGACCCCAATCTTGCCCAATTTCAATTCCAAACTTTAATTAAACATCCAAAATACCAATTTATACCAAAAAAAAGTGCAATTTGACCCACATTTGAGTTCAATTCCACTTGAAATCCATAATCCCCAATTTTGCCTAAATAATCCAAAATCCCCAAATTGACCCAATGTCAACCAATTCCCCCAAATTTCAATCATAAACCCTCCATAACACTTCTAGGAATCACATGCGACATTCAATTGCCCCCAATTTGAGCCCAAGTCTCACCCAAATCCATTTGATACCCAAAAATAGCCAATTTTAACCCAAACATACCATATGCCCAAAATCTACCAAATTTATTGGCCTAACCCTAAACGTTCAACCCAATTGATGTTGGGAACTCTTCACCACATTCACCTAGACCATTTGGAGCCTTAAAATAGCCTTGGACCCAACCCTAGCTCAACCTAAACCTAAGTCTAGCCCAATAAGCCCAAATTTGCTAAAATCCCAAAATCCACGAAATTGAACCCCCAAATGAACTCAAAACCACACCAAGCCTTCATAAAAAATCTTTATTACAATTATCTAGACAATGTTACTCAAGACACTTGGGCTCAATTCATGATCAAACCTATGATAGCCCAATTTGAACCCAAGGTGACCCAAATGAACCCATGACCCAATCTAACTAAAGTGAACAAAATGTGACCAAACCAACTCCTTCACAGCCACAAGGTTTACCCTAGGGACTGGGCTAAACCCACCTAGCCATCCATAGTGGCCCAAATTAGAGGAACTCATCCATTAAATGGTTAAATCCAAGAGATGTTTTCCATAATGCCTTAACCATTAAAAATCATTGCACTTATGGCACACTTACTGGTGCACTCGACCCCCGGCCACCTCCCCCTAGCTCGGCAGGGCGGCCTAGTGGCTGGAAAATGCCAAAACTGAGAGCCAGCTCCCCTTGGCCAAACCCAAATTCCACCCTATGGCCAACTGAGCCCAATATTGCCACCAGAGCTCCTCTGCACTACATCTAGGTAGCTCTTTGCACCTGAATTGAAGCCCTGACAGCCACCCCAGCAATGGCTATATAAGCCACCACCCTTCACGACCAAGTGGGGGTGCTAAAAAATTTCTTAACAAAAGTTTGCCAAAATCTCACCAGAGCTCCTCCAGGCCTCTCTAAGATCATTCCAGTCATTTTCCCCTCTAGTTCCCACTGCCTGAGCTCAATTTTAGAGCTCAAATTTGGCCGGAAATGAGGACACTTTCCAATACACCTCCACACAGCACCAAATCTCAATTAACTGCACCCACACATTCCCAATAGTGAAAGAAGAAGATCCCCCATCAAAGCCCCATCACAGAAGGCTTTTGCACCAGACTTCCACTAAAGCTCAAAATTGGGTATGGTCACTTTCTTACTTAGATAATTCACCAGGGCAAGAGGCTTCATCCCTGAGCTCCTAGGACTCCAACAAAGGTGAAGTGCATCTCTGATTGAAGCTTCACTTCTCAGAGCCAAGGTATTACCTCCTTCTTCTTCCTGAGCTTCTCTAGATTCTCCATGTAATTAAGGTTAATTTAAAATGTGATTAGCTGTATGTATATGTTTTCCATGCTTAGACGAATCCATAGAATCAAACCCGATGTGATTTGGTTGAGTCTAAGCTGAGATATTAGGGTTTTAGTGTGGAGGGCTCTCGATATGAACCAGTCGGGGACGAAGCTCGAGCACCGTTGGATCATCTGTGTATTAAACGGAGGGCTAGGATGGCGCCGAATGGGAAGATGAAGCAGAACCGCGGAGTCGCGTGACACTGACTTAGAAGGCAGGTCCCAACTAGAAAGAGACGTGTGTGCTTTCGACCCGCAGTAGGTTTGCGTGGCACCGACGTGGTTAAGTAGAAAAATCCATATTTTCTGAATTATTTAAATAATCAGAACTTAGAAAATCCATATCTTGGTCTAGAAAAAAAAATAAAAAAAAAATACCCTGTTGCTCATTAAACAGAGGAGAACAATGTGGAAATGATTTGAAATATTTTTATGCATATATTATTTTTAGTGATTTAAATACTGATTTCAGTCTTTTAATTCTCCACTGACCCAGACATTTCACCATGGCTTGAGCTTTGCAGGTCTTGTTCTATCTGTTATAAGGGATCTTCCCTAATTTTCCCAAAGTTAGGGGGATCTCTGTGAGGAGATCTCTATTTTTCAAGTTATTGTGTCTATTTTAGTTTAAAAATTATAATAATTAAAATAATATTCAGAAAAATACAAAGTAAATTTTGGTAGGTCTCTTATGATCAGAGGACCTTAGGATAATTATTTCATGGGCTAAATCACTCGGATGTGCACTAATCATCAACTTGACCTTAAATAAATACTTAATTAATAAAGATAAAATAAAATTCAAAATAACCTAAAAATGATTCTTCACTGTGCTTCGGGGATAGAGGAACTCCCTAAAAAATTTGAAGTTATTTGGAATTAGTTTAATAAATTAAATGATTTTCTTAAGCTCGATGGCATTTTTGGCCTTTAAATGAATTTTAATAATTAAAATACATTTTAAAAAGTTATAAAATTAATTTTGAGAGTTCCCTCTGATCAGAGGAATTTTCTAAAAATAAAATTGGAATTTTTATAAAATTTTCATTTTAAATCATATTTTAATATTTAAATAATTAAAAAATAATAAAAATCACAAAATATCAAAAAATCATTAAATTGTCACTTTTAGCTTCCTAATCACTTAGGAACCACCCCCATAATTTTCCTAATTCTCTAAGTCAAGATAGTAGTTTTTAAAAGGCTTAAATTATTTTTTAAAAGGCTAAAAAATGAATTTCCTTAATTTTGTACTAAAATAATTCTAAAAATTAAAATAAAAATCAGAAAAATATGAAATTTATTTCTCTGGATTCCTTGGCCTCAAAGAGATTTTTAAAAAATATAAAATTGAATTTTCAACTTTTTAAATATTTTATAATCAATTAAACTTGCAGAAATTAAAATAATTCTAATTATTAAAATAAAATTAAAAAAAAATCCTTAAATTTGGTCCAAGTGGTCCTGTGGTCTAGGTTTACCTCCAGTAAAATTTCAAAGTAAAATATTTTGTTTTGATCAAGTTAAAAAATTTTCACTAAAAATCTATATTTTTGCATTAAAATAAATATATAAATTCAATTAAAATTTGAAAAATCACATTTTATCCTCTGATGTTTTTATTAACTCATTAGTGAGGTCATTTGAATTGAATTTAAGGATATATGAGGTGATAAGGCCCCAAGGGCAAAGTTGTAATTTTAAGGGTATTTAATTTTAATTAATATTTAGGCCTAACCAAAGGGTAAAATAGGCAATTAATGATCCTAAATGATATGTTTGGATGTTTGAGACATTAAAGAGATAAATGGTGGAAACCAGCTTCAATTTTCTCATATAAAAACTAAATGTTTGGATTTTCCTAATTAGGTTTAATTTGGAAGATAATTAAACAAAATGATCCTTATGGTTAGGGGTTAATCATGGAGGTTAATAATCCACTAACTTACACCCATATTTGATATAATAAATGATAGCCCAACATTTTGATAAAGATCAATTAAACTCATTTAACTTTTTCCAAAATGAATTACAAATGTACCCATGAAAATTTTAAGGGCTTGGTAGTGAGCTAGGTTTAATCAATCTTGCTAAAAGAAGTTTAGAAAAGAAAACACAGTTAAATTCTAAATTCCTGAAAACACTACAAGCCCCAAATAGAAATTTGACCAAGGACCCTAATAATTTTAATTAGTCCTTTGGGGTTTTCACCCACATAATCTCGAAATGAAATAACAAATGATAATTACCCCGCCTTTCGGGATGACTAAAACATAGACTTACTGAGCATAAAGGTATGAAAGAGATAAATAATTTAATAACTATAATAAATCCAAAAGGACCTCAGGGAAGTTCAAAATTATTATGAAATATCTGGGTTTTTCCTAAACCGTTTCACAAGTCTTCTGGACACTTTGTAGCACTATTGTATTTATTATAATTATTAAATGAAAATATCTCATAAATGAGTAGGAGTTCAGCGGGCTATGACCTAGGACTTGGTAGGCCTGTGATGAACATATTCATTAGGTTTTTTTACTTCCCTGCAAATATGAAATGTTTATTGCAAAGAATACTAAAGTTTCAGGTGGAGGAACGAGAAGACTCGCCAGGTACACTTTTATAAGTTTACAGCGCTTTCTTTTCACGTGTTTTCTATATTGCACTTTACTTTTCTTGCAAATTGCATAATAAATAACAACATCACCCTACATGAAAACTGAAGCCTTTAGGATAGCCACAAAACCAAAACCAAAACTAAATAAAAAATCAAGACAAGATAAAGTTCACGCCACAACATACAAAATATAAAACAACTCAAAATTTAATCACAAACCAAACAACAAAAATCACAATTACAACTAAATTAAAACGTCTCGTTGGATGATCGGGAATTCTTTGGAGGAGGTAACCCACGTGTTGCTAACAGGGTTTTCCCACCGGCTAAATGAAAGTATGGAACTCATTAAGTTGGTTAAGTAAATTCATTTGGACTAATTTAATCCGATGAAAGTAGCGGTTCCAGGATAATGGAACCGTGAGAACTTAACCAGTGTTGCTATAGTCAACTTTAATGTTCCCCTAATAAAATATTAAGACACCTCAATTTAAATATATCTAAACATGACATTTCTCTCTTCTCCTCAATTAACACTTCTTTAAACTAAAGCTGTTACGACGAGAAGCTTGGAGCATGCATAGTGGGCAGTACGACCATCTTCAACAACAAAACTTGTCTACACCAGCAAAACATTTCCTTAGCTTAAACAACAAGTTGTAGGACTTCGAGGTAGCTTGTCTAATGCAGAATAAACCCTCACCTTTTTTTAGGCCTTTGCACAGCCCTGCTGTGCAACATAAGCCCTAAATTTTCTTTAGGATTTAGAGGTTGTTGTCTGTTACGATATAAATCCTCTCATTATCCAGGTTGTTTGCATAATCAGATATTATGCAAACGTAATTCCTATAATTAATTGGTAGGATTGAAATTTAAATAACTTCATTTCTAAGATTTAAAGAAAAACTATAGGATAGTTTGGGAGGACATCAAGGTTTCCCTTGAATCTGTGTTCTTCCCCTAGCCTTATCTCCTTTGGATTCTGATAAAATGAATTGTTTCAAAATTTGAGCCATTCACCTATTGAACTTCCGACTATCACATTTTCTTAGAAAAGCTTTACCTTTGGAAGTCATGAATATAAATATTTCCTGATATTTATCAAGAGGTTTCTTAGGTGACTTCAGTTATCTATGATGTAGTTATTTATAGGGGCTTGCCCTTATAGGAAACTTAAAGACCCCAGATTAATATAAACCCTATCTAATTCCTTCATATTAGGTAGGGGAAATTGTCGGTCAAAATGGTTCGCGGATCAAACGAATGTCATAAATTCTTTAGTTTTTTGGATCAAGCTTCACCTCAAGCCTTGTACTTATTCTTCAGAATAAATACATGTCTTGTGGCGAAATGCTTGATTATTTAAACGATTATTTATATGAGATCGATTTGATTTCATATTCTTCAAAATAATAATTTTAACATCCATATATATATATATTAAATTAAATCAAATTTCAATCTTATAAAATTAAAACCTTCTTCAAAACAAAACACCTAAAAGCATATTTTTCAACCAAAACAAAAAGGATCTTAAAACAACCTACAGTTTTCTGGTGACTCTGCTGGGGATTAGTTTCTCTCTTCATTAAGATCAAGAAATACTAAATTCATACATCGGTAATGTGCCCATGTCTCTCATGAACCAGATTACCATTCTTCCGTTAACATACTTCACTAATTTCTTTCTTGGGAAAGTGTGATCAACTCCTCTGGATTTCAGGACCGTCTGTTTGGTTATTCTTAAACAGAAGGGTTCAGGAGTCTCTAGGTTTTCTTTTTGATCTTGTGGGGTTGGACCCCCAATAGGTGTGTCAGGGGACAGATCTCTCTAGGGCAATCTACGCTGTGAAGGGGACCTCAAATAGGATCCAATGCTTTACCTCTTTTCTGTGCCTTTTGGGTTCAATCCTGTCTTTGTCAGATTGACCCATTCTTCTTTAAACCTTAAAACTCTTTTTAACCAACACGTGAAAATCTAAAAAATGAAATAAAAAGATAATAAAATGTAATGAAGTTTTTCCCAGTCCACAGAACAACCTTTTTCGTAGTGTTTGCACTATGATGACAAAGTTTTTAGCCCTCACTAACTTTCAGAATGCTTCACTTGACAGTTAAAGATGTCAAACCCTACACTAACTTTCTCTTGTAACTTTCCTTCCTCCTGTGAAGCCCGTATTGTAGCACTGATGATTCAATTCGGGGACGGCTTCAGTGAGTTTGAAGTCGCACTTGGAAAAGCTCCATTTGTGGTCGTGAAAGTTGCCACTCATGAAATTCAAGAACCGTCTGCTGAGTTCGATTTGAACTCCCACGAAGATTTCCCTTCTGCTATGAAGGTGAGGATAACCATTGCTCCCGTCAGGTCAACCATCTCCGTGCCAAGGAGAGTTGTCACCTCTACTGCTTCCGGCTTCCCCGTCACTGCATCTACTTTCTCGTCTGCCAAAGGGAAAGAGATTCTGCGAAAAGATGATTATGAGGATACCTTTCTTACCCCACCGCCAGTCTTCAAAGTTGGTTCAAGTTCTAAAACTCCCCTGTTAACCAAATCTTAAAGAAGAAACCACAACCGCAGGATTCGCAGGCCTGCCACAACACAAGTCACAGAACTGCCAGTAATTTATGAGATTCCTTAACAGGAGGAACTCGATTTACTGGATACCTCTCCTTTTATTCGAGGTAGCTGGTTCCACCCGTTAGCTGGCACTACTCCATATAATTTCCGCTATGCTTCCAACACCACGCAGTTGTGATAAGGTGAAAGGAAGGCCCACACCTATCACCCGTGCTCACACCCTTTTATGAAGGTTGTCTGAAATGGAGGGTTCTTCTATCACCAAGCTTCTCAAGAGGATAGGATGTGTAATATCCCTTGAAATCAAGGATAAGATTCGATAAATGGAAAGACCCGTCCGAGTTTCCATCAAAGATTGTTCAGAAAAACATGTTGATACAGCTGCTAAAGATGATACTACTATAAGCAAGTCAGTCAGGTCCCGACTAGGTCCAAGAGTACCAACTACCGATGATCATGAGAAATCTTAAAAGAGAAATAATAAGAGAGGAGTATTCTCCTCCGTACATGGTCTACACACTAGGGAGCACAGTTACCCTCATCACCCCGATCTCCTTGCCAAGACATCTCGTCTCGAGACGTCGACGTTTGAGAGGAAAGTGTGGTTACCAAGAGGTGTTGTACGTGTACATTCTAGAAGGTTTGATGACCGCAAAGTGGAGCACGAGTCCGATGTTCCCGTAGCCACTACCACCATTACTTCTGAATCAGTTGCAGAAAAGAGTTATAGCACAGGAAAACTTACAGATTTAAAGCTGACTAAGAAGAAAACAATTGATTATATAGTTCGAAAGCTCCGGGCAGAAATTTCTGAGTTAGCCAATCAACAAGGGTTAGATATCGATGAAGAGGATTACTTCCTGTCTGATTACATGGATGAAGAATTAATGAAAATCAATATGGTCAAAACTCGGTCCACGTCATTCGCGCGCGAAGCTCCTAGTGAAAAGAACACCACAGATGAGCTAGGGAGGGCCGTCCTGACAAGAGACAAACAAATTAGCCGCATGGAGAAGAGAATAGAGGAGATGACCGCCGCCATGACCGCCATGGCTACCCTCCACAGGCAATTACAATCGCAACCAATAGCATCTCCAGAGGTCAACTAACCGGAGATTATACACCTCCGATGAAAGAAGGGAGGTCGCTTCAGCCAATGAAGATGAACCACCAAGGAGAGATCCGACTCTAAATCCGCCAGAAAAAGATATTAAATAGATGGTTGAACGGTATGTTCGGGAGGCCTTAGCCCAGTCCAAAGGAGGTGCATCAGTTTCAAAGGGTAGACCCTACCCACAGGAGTTCGATGTCGTTCCTTACCCTAAAGGCTTCATGCCCCCGACTTTCAAGACGTTCGACGACACAGGAAATCCTCACCAGCACATAGCACATTTCAGAGCAAGTTGTTGCAACACAGGAGGAAATGAAGCTCTGTTGTTCCATCAGTTTGTCAGCAGCCTGTCAGGAATAGCTTTCGATTGGTATGCCGACCTTCCCAATGGATCAATAAAAACTTTTGAAAAAAAGGAAAACATGTTTGTGAAAGATTCACTGGTTCCCGACATCATGTTACCATAAGAGATCTCATGGTGGAGTGGCATAAACACGATGAGACTTTCGTTGACTACAATCTCAGGTGGAGAAATTTAAGCATCAAATGTGAACGTCATCTACAAGAACACACGCGATCACGATACTACTCAAGAGTATCCGCAGTCCGGTAGCCTTCATGCATAAGGGTCTCACCATCAACTCCTTCGAGAAGCTACTCAGTAAAGCCAGCAGCCTACAAGATGAGGTCAAGCACATGGAACCTGCAGAAAAGACAGAAAAGACAAAACCGGTTAAAGCATATGAGAAGAGATCGGGCGTAGTGGCAACGGTCGACAAAGGAAAGCAACCAATGAGGATTCAGCCTGAGCAGCAGCACAGTCAGTCACCTCAGTACAGTCAGCCTCAACAGTATGGTCAACCTCGTGCACAACAGAGCAATCAGCCTGGTCAGTTGCAGAGGTCATACAGGACAAATGGACGACAGGGTCTGACAATGTCAGAATGACTTCGTAGAAACTACTCCTTCAAAGAAGAAGTCATAGCAAAGATGTTCTGGAATCTAATGAAGAAGCCCGAGTTTAAATTGCTCGAGCCGAAGAAGCCGGAAGAGGTGGACAAGAAGGAACAACCCAACTTCTACCCCTACCAGAGGATGCTCGGACACACCATAAAAAGCTGTTTCAGTTTTAAGGATTGGCTCGAGTAGAATTACGAAGAAGGAAACATAACAATACCAAAGGAATACTTAAAAGAACCTGAATGAGGTTCTAAAAATGTGATTTCAGCCCAGGCCATCTCTCTGATTGATCCATATGTTGGCAAAGGTAGATGGAGCACAATTTGGAATGAGCTCAAGAAAGTCCTGGATCAGATCCAGTCTACTCCAAAGAAAGCAGCTGTCCGGAGTCTACCGCCAGACAGTCCAAGACGAGGGCTTCACTAAGGAAGCCACCGCAACAAGAATGGAGGAATAAGCGGATCGTGAATGAAATTAAGGACGATAGCGCGAAGGGTGGGGTAGAGGCTGTCCCTGATAGATTGGTTGTTTTGGATTCAGGGGTGAAACCCCTCGAACCCCTGACATTGTACCATTATCTTTATACCCCTCGAAAGTCTCATAATGATAATATAAACGATGTTAGCTACGTTCTTACTGTCTCTAGTGATGACGTAACTAATCACAACCTCTCAAATCTAGATTTCGCTTCACAAAATGATCCTCAAATCATGAGTGTTCCCAATGAGAATGTTGGCGAAAATAAAGAAGATATCAACAACACCAGCTACGACAGCACCGGAAGTGAGGAGCCAGTCCTCGAATGCAAAGGAGCTCCACTTGCCATCAACATGGACTTTTAAGATACAGAAGAGCTAGATACAGTAATAGAAGGATCTCTGGGTCCAGAAGAAGAAGAAATAACAGAAGTACATTTAAGAAGTGGCAAGGTGCTACCGCCAAGGACAGCTCCAACGGATAAAGGAAAACAGGCAATTACTCAAGAAGAAGTGTCTCCAGCAATGGAAGAAGTACAAGTTCGAGACGAAATTGAAATTCAAACAAAGTGGATTACAACGTGAAAGCTCATCTCAGGAAGTTGCCAGCAAAACTAAACATTTATGATGCTCTGATCCTGTCAAAGGATATGAGAGAAAATTTGATCAAGACTCTACTTGATCCAGATATTTTCTTAGCATAGTTGGCTAGCACATCCTAAGATGGAGTTTTTACCTTGAAACAATAGCCTGGCGTAACCTTCACCGATGAAGACTTTCTACTCGGTACAGCCGATCACAACCGTTCGCTCTACATTTCTGTCATTATCGGCAGGTTCATGCTTTCCATAGTGTTAGTGGATCCTGGAGTGTCGCTCAACATAATGAGTCTACAGACACTAGCCTACTTGGACATCAACGCTCGAGAGCTTTCTATGGATAAAATGACGTTAAAGGGATTTAACTAGAAAGGAGAAAGATCCCTCGGGTCTATAATGCTACAAATGAAAGTTGGAAGTCTAGCAACAACTGAAAAATTCCATGTCATCGATGCGGATACAATGTTCAATACCCTGCTTGGTCGGTCGTGGCTTTACGAGTACAACATGGTCCCATCGTCGCTTCACCAATGTATCATGTACTATAAAGACAGACAAGAACATTACACTAAATGAGACTTACAACCATTCTCAAAACATGAAGTACGCATTCACAAAGATGCCGCCTACTACGTTCCCCCGAAGAAAACAATACTTTCAAGAGAAATTATGACAAGTAAAGCAGAAGATTCAGAAAAACTACGAGAACGGGACCATACAGCTCTAGTTGGTGGAGGTTCTTTTAGCCCACACATCTTAGGTCGAGGCCGGGGACATGGTTAAGGAAGAACTCACCAGATTGTTGAACAGAAAAAGCCGCCAATCAGCATTGAAGTAGAAGGAAGCTCCAAAGAAGATAAATAAACAATGATGACAAGTCAGAAGAAGCCTCAGTTCGAGATTTTTATGGATGACACAGAAAGAGACGAATATGAATCAATTTATAATCAGATTAATCAATATGTGCAAGCCATGACTCTAACTCTGATCCACTCTCAAAAGATCGAGAGTATGGAAGTCAAGGAAGTCCATAATGATGGTTTCAAACCAATCAAGTTTTATAAAGCTTCTCCTTCTACTTCTGAACCTTGTACAACTCTCAATGAAAATGATTCTAATGAATTAATGGAATTACCTTTTGGTTACTTTTCGCCTTGTGTACAAAATTTAATTCAACAAGGATATGTGCTGAAGCAAATGCAAAAAGAAAAGTTACAAACATTTGAAAAATTATGAAATACAAAAGGAAAGAAACTCAACTCCAAATAAAGTCTTGGGTTCGGTACGATCGGACCTGTCGATGACTCAGGATTTTGCATGATTGTTACTAGTCAGCTAGAAGAAGATTGCCTAGACATCCAAGATGAATACGAAGATCAACCGATAGAAGAGGCTCCGCCGGAATTCGAAGAAGAAATCAAATCAACAGTCGATGAATTAAAAGAAATCAATCTAGGGACTGAGGAGTAGCCCCGACCTACTTTCATAAGTTCGTTGCTCAATAAAGAAGAAGTTACAGACTTGGTCAGGTTACTCTCAGAATTCAAAGATTGCTTTGCTTGGAGCTATGACGAAATGCCTGGACTATCTCCAGAGGTTGCAGTTCACCGACTAGGAGTGGATCAAAATACAACACCAGTAAAGCAAGCTCCCAGAAGAATGTGCCTCGAAATAGAACAACAAGTTACAACAGAGATAAAGAAATTAATAGACGCTAACTTTGTCCGAGAAGAACAATATCCGATGTGGTTAGGCAACGTCGTGCCATTAAAGAAGAAAAATGGACAAATCCTAGTGTGTGTCTACATCAGTGATTTGAATAAAGCATGTCCGAAAGACGAATTACCGTTGCCAATACCAGAATTAATGGTTGACATTGCGTCGTCACATGAAATTTTCTCCTTTATGGATTGATCGTCAGGGTACAATCAAATCAAGATGGCTCCAGAAGATGCAACGCTTACAACATTCATAACTCCGATCGGGATTTAATGTTACACCGTGATGCCGTTTGAATTGAAGAACGCAGGACCAACTTACCAAAGAGCAATGAAAAAGATCTTCCATGACCTCATTCACAACCAAGTGGAATGCTATATGGATGATTTGGTCATAAGAGCAAAGTAAAGGAAAACCACCTAAATGATTTGAGGATTGTATTTGAATGATTACGGCAATACAATCTAAAGATGAATCCCTTAAAGTGCTCTTTCGGCGTTACCTCTGGGAAATTTCTTGGATTTGTTGTTCGTCATCGGGGAATCGAAATCGACCCAAAAAATATTAAAGCAATATTAGAAATGCCTCCTCCCAGAACCTTGAAATAATTACGTTCTTTTCAAGGAAAATTGGAATATCTAAGACGTTTCATATCTAATTTGTCAGGAAGGTGTCTCCCCTTCTCAAATTTACTTCGAAAGGATGTCACATTTGTTTGGGGAGAGTCGTGTCAACGAGCTTTCGAAGATATTAAATGATATCTGACGACACCTCCTATTTTGGCAGCCCCTATCTCGGGTAAACCGTTGATACTTTCTATTGCAGCTTTGGACGAGTCCCTCGGAGCCTTACTTGCCCAAGTCAATGATGAGGGTAAATAAAACACACTGTACTACCTTAGTTGACGTCTAATACCTGTAGAGGTAAAGTATCCTCCTATTGAGAAACATTGTCTAGCTTTGGTATTTGCCGCTCAAAAGCTTAAATACTACAGGTTGCCTCATAAGGTCATCCTGATCTCGAAAGTTAACTCATTGCAATATTTGATGACCCGACCAACACTTTCCGGATGCTTAGTAAGGTGGTCGATGATATTATTGCAATTTTGACATAACTTTTGTGCCCCTTTGCACTATCAAAGGGCAGATTCTTATAGATTTTCTTGCAGCACACCCACTGCCAGCTAGGTCCCTGCTCAATGACGAACTACCAGGCGAACAGATACTACAAATAGAGCAGCCCAGTGTCGGCATATTTTTAGGTTTTGAATTTAATTTATATATATTTTAGAAAGTAGAATTTAATTTTAAAAATAATTTTAAGTTTGAAAATTTTAAGATATGAAAAATCAAACCGATCTCACATCTCAAATAGTTTATATAAACAAGCACCGCATCACAAACCGTATATCCATCCCGAAAAATAGACACACTGCTTGATGATGGGTCTTGATTAAATAAACTAGAAGATTTGTGACATCCGTTTGGTCTGCGAACCAATTTTATAAGCCGACAAATTCCCCTGCTTACTATAAAGGAATTAAGCAGGGTTTATATTACACGGGTTCTTAAAGTTCCCTATAAGGGCAAGCCCCTATAGTTAATTACATCTTAAATGACGGGAATCATTTAAGAAAACTCTCGATAATGATCAATGGTTTTGCTCTCAAGAATTTCAAAGTTTAAGGTATTAAATGGATTGAATTTTGGAATTTTCAATAGGGATTAGCTCAAATTCGGAACAGTTTATTTCAAGAATCCAAAGGAAGAGAAGTAGGAGAAGCTGAGGATCCAAGAAGAATCTTGGCAACTTCCCAAACTATCCTATTGTTTGGCTTCAATTTGGGAGTCTATTTAATGTTGTAATCCTGCCAATTTTTATTAATTAGGACTTATGCTTGTATGATATAATCACACAAGTAGCCTCGAAGATGTGAGGGTTTATGTCGTACCAAACAACTACCTTGGAGTCCTAAGACTGGTTAGGGCTTAATTTACATGACATGATCATGCAAATGCCTAACGAAGAGAGTTGAGGACTTATGTTGCACTAGGCAAACTACCTCGAAATCCTATGGCTTGGTTATTTAAATTAAAGATAGGTTCTGCTAAAGTAGCCACATGTTTTCCTGATGACGATGGTCGTGCTGCCCACTATGCTTCAAGCTCCTTGTTGTTGTCGCAGAGGTTCAGTTTTAGAAATCATATATCAAAAGATGAGAGAAGTATTTTTGTTTAGAAATCTTAAAGTCCAAATGTCTTTTAGTGTTTTAATTAAAACAAATCTTAAAGTTGATTATAACAACACCGGTGAAGATCCCAGGGTTCCATCCTTCCGGCATAGTTATTTTTATCAGATTCACAGTTCAGAAGAATTTGCTAAACTCAACTGAATGAGTTCCACACTTTCATTTAGACCGTTGGAAATCTCGTTAGCAACACGTAGGTTACATCATCCGAAGTATTCCCGATCATCCAATAGAACGTTTTAATTTAGTTAAAGTTGTAGTTTTGTTGTTATGTTTGTGATTAAATTTTGAGTTGTTTTATATTTTGAATGTTGTGGTGGTGAATTTTATCTTGTTGTAACTTTTAATTTAGTTTTGGTTTCAGTTCAAGGACTATCCTAAAGGTTTTGGTTTTCATGCAACAGTCTTGTTTAACATGCAAGAAAAGTAAAGCGCAGTGCTGATAAAGTAAATTGCGATAAAATAAAAGCGTACCTGGAGAGTCTTCCCGTCATTCCAAGCTGCACTTAAAACACATGTTAAGGCATTTAAATATTTATAAAAAGTACCTAGGTAAAGCCTAAGGAAGGGTTTTGGTTGTCTACCAGAATCCTAATCCTATAGCTAGTCATTTCCTATGACGTCTAGGTTCTTGATTTTGGTTAAGGATGATTTTCTTCATCAAAGAACAATTAAGTTCAATTGTTCATTAAAACATCTCACCATATTGAAGAAGTGCTTAGAACGAATTCTAAACATCTTTTCAATACTTCTGAGATTACTTTGAGTCCAAATGAATTTTATTGTACTGGTGAATTAATCATCCAAGGGCTTAGTTAAGTTTTGTTTCCTTGCTCAGTGAACTAGGATGTTTGATTATCCTATGAGTGAGGTAACATTTCACTTAACGCCTTATTTAATAGTTATAATAGTTTAAAGCTTTCAGGGGCAAGTTAATTTGTTAAAGATTTTAATGATTCGAAGTTAGAGTTGATAATTTACTTTAATGTGATTTAATTATGAAATTTTTAATCAATGATTTTATGTTTGGAATGATGTTTGATTCATTTAAGTTAAACTTTTTTTATAAATGATAACAATATTTTACGTTAATTTAATTTTTCTTAAATTAATTGAAAAGAGGTATTCAAATTATTTATTAAATTCGGATGGTTTAATTTAGATTAATTAATCATGTTTTAAGATAAGTTGTTTTAAAAAATTAGTTAAAAATTTGTTATTTTTTATTTAAGTTTGTTTTTTAAATGATTTTAGATCAGTTTCAAATATTTTAATTTACTTTTTTTTTAATTATTTAACATTTTAGGTTTAATCAATTGTTAAAGTATTTAATGATGTAGGTTTTAATTAAAAATTATTTACTTTTAATTATTTAATTATTATTTCCATTTATCTTCTTAAGTTATATCCCCATTTTAATAATCCAATTTTAATTAATCTTCCAAAATTTAAATTATTTAATTAATTAAAGTTTCATTTTTTTGGTCTATTAAAGTGATCAATGGGTTTCTACCCTTTAAATTTCCAGAGTTTCATTCATCTAGGAGAAGATTAAAATCAGATATTTTACCCCCATGTTAATTAAACCTAAAGTTTTGATTAGGGGTTAAAATCTTTTAATTACCTTTATGCCCCTTTAAGCTTATTTATTTTATAACTCTTTAAATTAAGTTTAAACTAACTTAAAATTTTTATGTCACTTCACTCACATGTCAATTAAGACATTAGAGGAGAAAATGTGATTTTTCTGAATTTAATTTATTTATATATTTATTTTTAATGGAAAATAGGGGTTTTCAAAAAAAATTCACCAACATGACCAACGTAAAGTTTCTGTCCTTAAGAAAATTATGAGATGTTTCTAATGACCAGAGGACCACTTGGACCAATTTTGGTGATTTTTTGAATTATATTTTATTTATTATAATTATTTTAAGTTTTGGAGTGTTAATTAATTATAAAATAAAATAAAAGTTGAAAAATGAATTTTATATTTTTTCAAAAATCTCTATGACCTCAAGAAAGTCAGAGAAATAAATTTTACATTTTTATGATTTTTCTTTGATTTATTAGAATTAATTTAGTGGGGAAGGCTAGAAAATACATTTTTTTAATTAAAAAAATGTTTTAAAGCTTTGAAATTAAATATCTTAAACTAGAGACTTAGGAAAAATATTTGATTGGTTCCTAAGTGATTAGGGGACCAAATGTAACATTTTTATGATTTTTATTATTTTTATGATTTTTATTATTTTTTAATTATTAAAAATATTAAACTATGCTTAAAAATGAAATTTTTAGAAAATTCCAATTTTATTTTTCTTAGACTCCTCTGATATCAAAGAAGTCCCAAAATCAATTTAGTGAATTTTTGAAATGTATTTTTGAAGTTATGAATTTTTAAAGTTCAATTTTAATTATGTGGTTTGATTAATCCATTTAGTGGGGTTAAACATTTCCAGTTGACTTAAAATTTTTATGTGAGGTTCCCCTGATCCTAAAGATCAGGGAAGAATTGTTTTCAAGTCATTTTAATGTATGATTAACTTTAATTAATTAAAGTTCAATTTAGAGTGATTAGGCCAATTAGGATTATTTTTAATGAATTAACTCAAATCATAATTATCCTAGGGTCCTCTAGTCCTAAGGAACTTCACTAAATTTTCCTGGAATTTTCTAAGCAACATGCTAATTTTTGGAATTAAAATGTCAAAAATAGTGACATAAACTTGAAAAAATACATAACTTACTACAGGGATAGCCTCTCACCTTGGAAAATTCAGGGAATATTCCCAAGATCAGAGGCTACAAAAGCCCTATGGTCTCATGCCATGGTGAAATGTATACATGCATGGAGAATTAAAATACTCAAAACAGTATTAAATTAATTAAAAATAAAATACTCAACAAAATAGATCAATTCCTTTTCCACATTATTCTCCTCTGTTCACTGAGCAAGAGGGTAGTTTTCTTTTATTTTTATGATTTTTCAATGCAAAGATATCAATTTTTGAAGTTTCTGGTATTTAAATAAATAAGAAAAATCAGATTTTCCTACTTAAACCAGTGAGCGCCGCGTCAACCTCAGCAGCTCCAAAGCCCTACGTGTCGCGCTCCTATTAGACGCCGCCACCTGAGTCAGCTGCCACGCAGCCCGCGGTTAACGTTCCATCTCCTCGTCCGACGCCATCTAAGCCGTTTGTTCAATACACGTGCAATCCGACGGTGGCCGATCATCGTCTCTGACTGGTGTGCACCCGTGATTGTCGAACTTCTAAACCTAATATCTCCCTCGATTCTCAGCAGATTTTCGAGTTCTTATGCTCTATGGATTCTTGTTGAGAAGACTAATACATCCATATGGTAAACATGCATTGAAATTGACTTGAATGAAATGAAGAATCGCTGGAAGCTCAGGAGGAAGAAGAGGGCAATACCTTGGCTCTAAGAAGTGAAGCTTCTATCAGAGAGGCTCAATACATTCGTTGGAGTCCAAGGAAGCTAGGGATGAAGCCTGGAGCTGTGGTGAAATGCCTATGCTTGACTTCCACCAGGCCCGATCACAAAGTTTGGAGGCTGGAACAACTAGGTGTCCTGGAGAGGAGGATTTCACTGGGGAACTCCTTCTCTACCTCTGGTGAAGGTGTGGGAAGAGTTAATTTGGATTTGGTGAAGTTTCTGAGAGTGTCCTGTTTCTGGCCTGATTTTCGAGTGAGAAATTGGGCTCGAGTGGGGGATTCAGGGCAGGAGAACAGTGGGGATGAGCTTCTCTTGGCTAGGAGGAGCTCTGGGAATAGTTTGGAAGGGTTTTGTTGGGAAAAATTTCAACACCTTTCAGCACCTTTCTCATGGCCGAGAAGAGGTGTTTAAATGGCCAGGGCCATTGGGCTGAGCTAGGGCTTAATTTAGGGGTGGATTCCACTGCTTAGGTGGAGGGCAGTGGAGCTCCAAAGTTTGATTTGGCTGAGGTGGCCAATTGAGTGAGTTTGGGTTTGTTTCACTTGGTGGTGGCTCTCGGTTTTGACCCCCTCCTGTGGCTAGGCCGGCCGGCAAGGACAAGGGAGCTGGCCATGGGTCAGGTCAACCAAGGAATAGGGTTTAATGGTGATAAACCAGGCAAGGGGAATTTTGGGGTGAGGCAAAAGGTGGATTTGTCCATTTAAGGGAAGATATCCCTTAAGATGGGGAACCCTTACTCCATGGCTCACTTAGCTTGGGCTAGGTGGATCTACGGTGGTTCCTAAGGTTTACTTAGTGGCTGTGGATAGGTTGGTTTAGCCACATTTGGTTCAATTTGGTTTGGTTTGGTCATATGTTCAAATTGGCTCATTTAGGTTTGGGTTAGGCTAACTTGAGTTTGGGCTTGATTTAGGCCCAAGTTTCTTGAGCAACGTTGAAGATATGATTTCCATGAAAAACTTTCATGAAGACAAGGAATGGTTTTGAGTTCAATTGGAAGGTCAATTTGGTGGATTTTGGTATTTTGGTTAATTTAGGCAAGGTTGAATCAACTTGAGTCCAAGTTGGGTTAAGGTGGGGTTTAGACTCAATTGAAAGTTTTAAATGGTCTAGGGGAATGTATTGAAGAGTTCCCAACATCAATTGGGAAGAAATTTGAGGGTTTGGCTAATCAATTTGATAGGTTTAGGGCATGGATTCACTTTAGGCTAAAATGGGGGTATTGGATTTCAAATGGAATTGAACTCAAATGTGAATCAATTTGGACTTGGATTTTGTTTATATTGATAGTAATGATGTTGAATCAAAGTTTAGATTTGAAATTGGGCAAAATTGAGGTCAAATGGGTTGGTTTGGTGTGACATTGGGTCCATTTAGGTTAAAAATGGGTCAATTTGGGGATTTTGATAAAAGTGGCTTATTTTGGCAAAATTGGGCTATGGTGTAGTTGAAAAAAATGAAATTAGGAATATTTGGGATTTTCTGGAATTTTATGGGAATTTTTGGAATTTTTGAAATTTTGTGCCAAAAGGGTATTTTAGGGTATCAAGAGGTTATTTGGAGGGTATTAGGGTATTTTGGTGAATTTAAAAGGTGGGGGTTGTTTCAAAATGATCTTTAGAATTTTTGGGAATTTTTGGTAATTTTTGGAAGTTTTGGAAAATTTGGGGCAATTAGGTAATTTTAGGTAGGTTTGAAGGACCCAATGTCACAACTAGGCATTTTGGCAAAAGTTGAATTTTGATCATGATAAAGCTTAAAGTGAGCCATGGACCAAGAAATGTCCACCCTGAACATCTCATGGGTTGTTCCTAACCCTCTTAGCCAAAGAGCTAGGGGTTTGGACTTAGCCACATGAGTGCTCAAAAGAACCAAGGGGGAGAATTGGGTAAGGATGGCGTGTGTGAGAGTGCAGTGTGTGCAAGCCAGACCTCACCAGGACCAGGCCACCCAAGGTAATCCTAAGGCTTGAACAACCTTATAGGAGCTCACTATTGGTTCTCCAAATGGTGATCTTAACCTTCTAAGGTGATTTAGAGGTTTGCAACCATCCAAGTGGGATCCCAAGAGGAGTGAAGAAGTAGCTGAATCGCTAAAGGGTGGGTCCCAATTCTAGTCCTCTAGGATAGTCAAGGAGAAAACCTATGGCTAGATCCTATGAGCTAAGGAGAGAAGAAAAGACCTCATCAAAGTGAGGTCAACACCCAGTGCCAGACATTGGAAAATGTACTTCGATAGAGAGTCGTCAGCCCAAAGGGACAAAGGACAACAGACAGTGATACCTGATGAAGCAGTAATCGAGTTAATCTTCGTGACTCCAGATCATGCCATGCTAAGATTCTCTTACCTCTTGTCAGAACCGTGTACCAATAATGAAGCAGAATATCAAGCTCTAATCACCAGTTTAGAATTAGCAATAACAATGGAAATTACAGACATTGCCGTTTATGGTGACTCACAACTCGTCATTCAACAAGTGGCAGGTCAATACAAAATTCTGAAACCAAGGTTAGATGAATACCACCGGTACACAATGAAATTACTCGAGCAATTTCCGAGTGTGGTATTCTATAGAGTTCCTAGAGCAGGCAACGCCTACGCGGATGCTTTAACTAAACTCGCTAAAGAATTGGCTTGTCCACCCAAAGATTCTATAAATATTATGGTACAGGGACGTCAGGTTTTGTCATAGATCGACCTTGAAAGTCTACACAAGATTGGAAAAGAAGAAATAGCAGCCACAGTGGTAGATGATATAAAAGATTGGCATCACCCGTTGATAGAATATTTGCAAATAGGAAGGTTGCCATAAGACAAATCAGCAGCGCATCAAATTCAGAAGAGAGCTCTCTCTTATGCATTAGTTGACAGTGCTCAGTACAGAAGATCCTTTGATCAGATGTGGCTCAGATGCCTCAACAGAGCAGAAGCACAGAAAATCGTCAAAGAAGTGCATGCCAGATTGTGTGGTGCTCACCAGTCAGGACCAAAAATGAAATTGAAAATCAAAAGACTCAGATACTACTGGCCAGCAATGATGACAGACTGCATGGAAACATCAAAGAAATGTCATCAGTGCCAAGTGCAGGGAGTGGTCTTGCACCAACCTCCAAATGTTCTACACCCCATGATCCCCTCGTCACCATTCGAGTGTTGGGGCACTGATATATTGGGCCCGATAGACGTTCCATCTTCGAAAGGAAAAAGATTACTTGCAGCTACAGACTACTTCTTCAAGTGGTCAGAAGCAGTTTCGCTATGGGAGGTTACAGCACAACAAGTTCTACAGTTCTTTAAAAATTAGGTTGTCTACCACATCGGTGTGTCACACAGGATCATTTCTGACAATGGGTTCACCTACAAGAGCACGAAAATCAACAAATTCGTCAGAAGACACGTGAAAGATTGGAGATACTCTGCGGCCTATTACCCTAACGCGAATGGTTTGACAGAAGCCTTCAACAAGACGCTCATTCAAATTGTAAAGAAGATGCTTGACGACAGCAAAAGAAGATGGCACGATAAATTGCTAGAAGCTTTGTGGGCCTACAGGATAACAGTCAGAACACCGACGTAGCCTACACCATATGCACTAGTGTACGGGTCTGAGGCAGTCCTTCCGCTAGAGGCTCAGCTACCGTCACTCCAGATCTCCGTCGCTAGTCAAATTACAACAGAAGAAAATGTTAAACTTCAACTGGCAGAACTGGAAAGTCTTGAAGGAAAAAGATTGCTTGCACAACAGAATTTGGAACTCTTCCAGGCAAAGATGATTTAAGCCCATGATAAGTTGGTCCGCTCGAGGTCGTTCAAAATTGGTGACCTCGTGCTCATTCTCTTTTGAGCCGACCTAGGAAGGACCCTTTGTGGTTGAAAATGTTTACTCTAAAGGATCATGATCATACTAGTTGGTAGATTCTCAAGGGGAGAGACTCATGTTGCCGATAAACGGACAATATCTCAATAAGTACTACGCAACATGAGGAATTTGAAAAAAGACTTTCATTCCGATTTAGAATAGGGCCAGCGTCTGTGACTGGGTCCAAATCTTGTAATAAAATAAAGTTAAATGAAATAAAGTAAATTTTCTCACAAAATAAAATATTCTTTTTGAAATTTCTAAATCTAAAATTCATAAAATAATATTAAACAAGATAATGACATCAAAACAATTATAAAACTTATTAAAACTGAAATGAACCAAAAAATTAAGTCAAATGAAAATGAATTTGAAATGAAATCAAAATTGAAATTTAAAATCAAAATTAAATAAAATGAAATGAAATGAAACAAAACAAATTGAAAGAAAATGATGAAATAAAAACAATCAATGATGATATTCTCCTTTTCTCTCTATCGAGATACTGAGCCTTTTTTACTCATCTTCAAATCCTCCGCTTTTGCGGGTGATCCGCAAAATTTGGCACTTTTACACAATGTCACTTCTCACAAACTCGAAATACTTTCGAATTATACAAATTTTGCAATGGCCACTGATCTTCGCCGAATTGCACCAAATCGCTTTCTTTGAAAGTTAAATACCAAAATTTACCAAATTCTCCTAAAATGAAATTCCGGCATCAATACCTAAGTTTTGATCCCTTTCTGTCACCTTAAGTCGGATGTGAGTCCTTGAGCATTCCCTCCTAATGTGACACCTTGGGCCGGTTGTGATTCCTTAAGCTTTCCTCCTCAAGATTCCTCAAAATTCCCTAATTTTTTCATCTTCCTTCCGAAATATTTTTCCGCTTCCCATGAAATTTTGGGAACAGAGCTTAGTAGTCCGATTTCCCTCAAAATTCCTTAATTTTCCATCGCCCTTCTGAGAAATTTTTTCGCCCTCCATGAAATTTAGGGAACGGAGCTTAGTCGTCTGATTTCCCTCAAAATTCCCTAACGTTTTTGTCATCCTTCCGAGAAATTTTTTTGTCCTCCATGAAATTCTGCGAAAAGAGCGTAGTCGTCTGATTTCCCTCAAAATTCCCTAATTTTCCATCTCCCTTCAGAGAAATTTTCTGCCTTCCATAAAATTATGGGAACTCAGCTTAGTCGTCTGATTCCCCCGAAATTCCTTGATTTTCCATTTCCCTTTCGAGAAATTTTTCCACATCCACGAAAATCCTGAGGTCGGTACTAAAATCCCAATTCTCGTTTCTAAGGCTGGAACCTAAATTCCAGTTCTCATCCTTCCGTGATCGGCACTGAAATTTTGATTTCTCCTCTACACTCAAAATTTCCCCACGAAACTAAAATTTTCAAATTTAAAATTCCATAAATTCTGAAACTTCTATGAATTCCATAAAGCTTAAAAACAAATTTTAAAACTCAAAATTTAAATTCAAATCAAATCTAAATTCTTAATCCAAATTCTAACTCTAAATCGATTCGAATTGGATCCTTCAGAGTTTGAAAGCTTAAAATCCATATCTTCCTTCATGAAGGTATTCCATTTTCCTTCCCCAATGAAAACTTTCTCGCTAAATTCTGTGTTTTTCTTGAGTTTAGACTCAGACAATTGTGCTGGTTTTTTTGATCTCTTCGGCCAACACAAATACGTGCAAGGTGCTTGCCCAGCACACCACACATATTTGGGATCCATTTATTGACCTCACTTTTGCTTGAGGTCTAGTCTCTCTTTAGAATAGCCAAGGGTCTAGCCATAGGACTCTCCTGGTGACTTTCTTAGAAGACTAGTCATGTTAACCCTCTTTATAGAAATTCAAACTTTCTTAGAAGACTAGCCATAGGACTCTCCTGGTGACATTCCAAATTTCTAGTCCCTTTACCCCAAAATTCCGAAAATACCTAAAATGCCCCCAAAACCCTAAAATCCCCAAAATTTCCAAAATTACCCAAATTACCCATAGTTTCCAAAAATCATTCCAAAATACTCCCTACCACACAAATTAACCAAAATTACCCAAAATTGCCAAATTTCCCAAAAAAAATCCCAAAAATGACCAAAATGCCCCTCTTAGCCCAAAATTCCAAAAATTTCAAAAATTCCTATAAATTGCAAAAACCTCCCAAATATTCCCAATTTCATTTCTCTCAACTACCACATGACCCAATTTGGCAAATTTAGGCAATTTAACTAAAAGCCCCAATTTGGCTCATTTAACCATAAAATGCCCAAATTAAACCAAATATCTACCAATTGACCCCAATCTTGCCAAATTTCAATTTGAACCATTAATTCAACATCCCCAATACCAATCTAAACAAAATCTAATCTCAATTTGACCCACATTTGAGTTCAATTCCACTTGAAATCCAAAATCCCCAGTTTTGCCTAAATAATCCAAAATCTTTAAATTGACCCATTGTCAACCAATTCCCCCAAATTTCAATCCTAAACCCTCCATATCGCTCCTATGAATCACATCCAACATTCAATTTCCCCCAAGTTGAGCCAAAGTCTCACCCAAATCCATTTGAAATCCAAAAATACCCAATTTAACCCAAACATACCATATGCTAAAAATCTACTAAATTGATTGGCCTAACCTAAAATTTCCACCCAATTGATGTTGGAAACTCTTCACCACATTCCCCTAAATCATTTGGAGTCTTCAATTAGCCTTGGACCCAAACCTAGCTCAACCTAAACACAATTCTAGCCCAACATGTCCATAATCCCAAAATCCCAAAATCCACCAAATGAACTCAAAACCACACCAAGCCTTCATGAAAAATCTTTATTATAATCATCTAAACAATGTTGCTAAAGTCACTTTGGCTCAATTTAAGCTTAAAACTAAGTTAGCCCAATCTGAACCCAAGGTGACCCAAATGAACCCATGACCCAATCCAACCAAAGTAAATCAAATGTGACCAAGCCAACTCCTCCACAGTTACAAGGTTGACCCTAGGGACTGAGCAAAACTAACCTAGCCCATCCTAGTAGAGTCATGGATCAAAGGTCCCTCAAATTAGGGGATCTCATCCCTTAAATGGTTAAATCTAAGAGATGTTTGCCATAATGCCTTAACCATTAAAACTCATTGCACTCATGGCTTGCCCACTGGTGCACCTAACCCACTGGCCACCTCTCCTGGCCTGGCCGGTCGGCCTAGTGGATGGAAAATACCAAAACCGAGAGCCACCTCCCCTTGGCCAAACCCAAATTCCACCCTATGGCCAACTCTGCCAAAAATTGCCACCAGAGCTCCTATGCACTCCATTTAGGTAGATCTTTGCACCTGAATTGAAGCCCTGGTAGCCACCCCAGCCATGGCTATTTAAGCCACCACCCTTCATAGCCAAGAGGGGGTGCAGAAAAATTTATTAACAAAACTCTGCCAAAATCTCACCATAGCATCATTTTAGTCATTTTGCCCCCTCTGGTTCCTACTGCCAGAGCTCAATTTCAGAGCTCAAATTTGGCCGATAACCAGGACACTTTCCAATACACCTTCACACAGCACCAAATCTTAATTAACTGCACCAAATCCTTCCCAGCAGTGAAAGAAGAAGATCCCCCATCAAAGCCCCATCACAGAAGGCCTCTGTACCAGACTTCCATCAAAGCCCCATCACAGAAGGCCTCTGTACCAGACTTCCATCAAAGCTCGAAATCGGGTCTGGTCACTTTCATACTTAGAACATTCACCAGGGCAAGAGGCTTCATCCCCGAGCTCCTGGGATTCCAACGAAAGTACAGAGCATCTGTGATTGAAGCTTCACTTCTTAGAACCAAGGTATTACCTCCTTCTTCTTTCTGAGCTTCTCTGGATTCTCCAAGTAATAAAGGTTAATTTAAACTGTGATTAGCCGTATGGATATGTTCGCCATGCTTAGGTGAGTCCATAGGATCAAACCCAAAGTGAATTTGTTGAGTCTAGGCTGAGATATCAGGGTTTCAGTGTGAACGACTCTCGGTATAAACCAATCGGGGACGAAGCTCAAGCGTCGTTGGATTATTTATGTATTAAACGGAGGGCTAGGATGATGCTGGATGGGAAGATGAAGAAGAATTGCGGAGCCGCTTGGCATTGACTCAGAAGGCGGCGCCCAACCAAAAAGAGACGCATGTGCATTTGATCCGCAGTAGGTTTGCATGGCGCTGACTTGGTTAAGTAGAAATATTCATATTTTTTGAATTATTTAAATAATTAAAACGTATAAAATCCATATCATGACCTAGAAAATTCAGAAAAATAAAAAAAATACCCTGTTGCTCAGTGAACAAAGGAGAAAATTGTGGAAATGGTTTGAAATATTTTTGTGCATATTTTATTTTTAATGATTTAAATACTTATTTTAGTCTTTTAATTCTCCACAAACCCAGACATTTCACCATGGCTTAAGCTTTGGAGGTATTGTTCTATCTATTATAAGGGATCTTCGCTGATTTTTCCAAAGTCAGGGGGGATCTCAGTGAGGAGATCTCTATTTTTCAAGTTATTCTATCTGTTTTGGTATAAAAATTGTAATAATTAAAATAATAATAATCAAATGCAAAGTAAGTTTTAATAGGTCTCTTATAATCAGAGGACTCTAATATAATTATTTCATGGGCTAAATCACTGGGATGTTCACTAATCATCAACTTAACCTAAAACAAACACTTAATTAATTAAGATAAAATAAAAATCAAACTAACCTAAAAATGATTCTCTACTGTGCTTCAGGGATAGAGGAACTTCTCTAAAAATTTTGAAGTCATTTGGAATTAATTTAATACGTTAAATGATTTTCTTAAGCCCAACGACATTTTTGGTACTTAACTGAATTTTAATAATTAAAATACATTTCAAAAAATTACAAAATTTATTTTGAGAGTTCCCTGTGATCAGAGAAATTTTTTAAAAATAAAATTAGAATTTTTGTAAAATTTTCATTTTAAATCATATTTTAAAATTTAAATCTTTAAAAAATATTAAAAATCAAAAAAATATTAAAATCATTAATTTGTCACTTTTAGCTTCCTAATCACTTAGGAACTGCCCCCATAATTTACCTAAGTCTCTAAGTCAAGATATTAATTTTTAAAAGGCTTAAATGAATTTTTAAAAGTCTAAAAAAAGAATTGCCTTAATTTTGCACTAAAATAATTCTGTAAATCAGAAAAATATTAAATTTTTTTCTTTGGGTTCCCTGACCTCAGAGAGATTTTTAAAAAATATAAAATTGAATTTTAAACTTTTTAAATATTTTATAATTAATTAAACCTTCAGAAATTAAAATAATTCTAATAATTAAAATAAACTTAAAAAAATCGTGAAATTTGGTCAAAGTGGTCCCATGGTCTAGGTTTACCTCCAGTAAAAATTTCAATGTAAAATATTTTTTTTGATAAATTTATGGAATTTTCACTAAAAATCTATATTTTTTCATTAAAATAAATATATAAATTAAAAGAAAATTTGAAAAATCACATTTTCTCCTTTAGTTTTTTAGTTAACTTATTAGTGAGGTAAAATGAAAATGCCAAATTCATTTGAATTGAATTTAAGGAATTATGAGGTGATAAGGCCCCAAGGGCAAAGTTGTAATTTTAAGGGTTTTTGCCTTAATTTATATTTAGTCCTAATCAACGGGTAAATTGGGCAATTAGTGATCCTAAATGATATGTTTCGATGTTTTAGACATTAAAGGGATAAATGGTAGAAACCAGCTTCAATTTTATCATATCAAAACTAAATGTTTGGATTTTCCTAATTAGTTGTAATTTAGAAGATAAATAAACAAAATGATCCTTATGGTTAGTGGTTAATCTTGGAGGTTAATAATCCATTAACTTACACCCCTATTTGATATATTAAATGATAGCCCAACATTTTGATAAAGATCAATTAAACTCATTTAACTTTTCCAAAATGAATTAAAAATTTATCCATCAAAATTTTAAAGGCTTGGTAGTGAGCTAGGCTTAATCAATCTTGCTAAAAGAAGTTTAGAAAAGCAAACACAGTTAAATTCTAAATGCCTGAAAGCATCACAAGCCCCAAATCAAAATTTGACCAAGTATCCTAATAATTTTAATTAGTCCTTTGTGGTTTTCACCCACATAATCTCTAAATGAAATAACAAATGTTAATTACCCTGCCTTTCAGGATGACTAAAACATAGGCTCACTGAGCATAAGGGTATGAAAGAGATAAATATTTTAATAACTATAATAAATCCAAAAGGACCTCTTGGAAGTTCAAAAGTATTGTGAAATATCCGGGTTTCTCCCGAACCATTTCAAAAATCTTCTGGACACCTTGTAGGACTATTGTATTTATTATATTTATTAAATGAAAATATCTCATAAATGAATAAGAGTTCACCAGGTTATGACCTAGGACTTGGTAGGCCTGTGACGAACATATCCATAAGGTTTTTTTTACTTCCCTACAAATATGAAATGTTTATTGCAAAGAATACTAAAGTTTCAAGTGGAGGAACGAGAAGAATCGCCAGGTACACTTTTATAAGTTTACTGCGCTTTCTTTTCACATGTTTCTTTACTGCACTTCACTTTCTTGCAAATTGCATGATAAACTACAATGTCACCCTGCATGAAAACTCAAACATTTAGGATAACCACAAAACCAAAACCAAAACTAAATAAATAATAAAGACAGATAAAGTTCACCCCTACAACATTCAAAATATAAAACAACTCAAAATTTAATCACAAACAAAGCAATAAAAATCACAATTACAACTAAATTAAAACGTCTCGTTGGATGATCGAGAATTTCTTGGAGGAGGTAACCCATGTGTTGCTAACAGGGCTTTCCCATGGTCTAAATGAAAGTATGGAACTCATTAAGTTGGGTTTAGTAAATTCATTTGGACTAAGTGAATACAATGAAAATAGCGATGCAGGGATGATGGAACCGCGGGATCTTAACCGGTGTTGCTATAATCAACTTTAATGTTCCCCTAATAAAATATTAAGACACCTCAATTTAAATATTTTAAAACATGAAACTTCTCTCTTCTCCTTAATTGACACTTCTTTAAACTAAACCTACTACGACGAGGAGCATGGAGCAAGCACAGTGGGCAGCATGGCCATCTTCAACAGCAAAACTTATCTACACCAGCAAAACCTTTTCTTAGCTTAAACAACAAGCCATAGAACTTTGAGGTAGCTTGCGTAGTGCAGCATAAAATCTAACCTTTTCTTTAGGCCTTTGCACGGCCTTGTAGTGCAACATAATCCCTAAATTCGCTTTAGGATTTTGAGGTTGTCGTCTGCTACGACATAAATCCTCCCATCTTCCAGGTTGTTTGCATAATCAAATATTATGTAAATGTAATTCTTATAATTAATTGGCAAGATTGAAATTTAAATAACTTCATTTCTAAGATTTAAAGCCAAACTATAGGATTGTTTGGGAGGACATCAAGGTTTCCCTTGAATCTGTGTTCTTATTCTAGCCTTCTCTCCTTTGGATTCTAATAAAATGAAATGTACCAAAATTTGAGCCATTAACCTATTGAATTTCCGACTATCACATTTTCTTGGATAACCTTTACCTTTGGAAGTCATGAATTTAAATATTTCCCGATCTATATCAAGATTTTTCTTAGGACTTCGGTTATCTAAGATGTAGTTAACTATAGGGGATTATCCTTATAGAAAACTTAAAGACCCCAGGTTAATATAAACCCTATCTAATTCCTTCATATTAGGTAGGGGAAATTGTCAGTCAAAATGGTTTGTAGATCAAACTGATCTCAAGAATTCTTTAGTTTATTTGATCAAGCTTCACCTCAAGCTTTGTACTTATTCTTCAGGATAAATATATGTCTTGTGGTGAACAGCTTCATTATTTAAACTATTATTTATATGAGATCGATTTGATTTCATATTCTTAAAAAATTATTATTTTCAAAATCCATATATATATATATATATATATATATATATATATATATTAAATTAAATTTTGATTTTATAAAATTAAAATCATTTTTAAAACAAAACACCCAAAAACATATTTTTCAACCAAAACAAAAAAGGATTTTAAAACGACTGACAAGGTGCTTCGTTAACTTCTTCAAAATGATGCCTAGATTAAAATAACTCCTCTTTTATAACTGTCACGCGTAAGCACGGGGTACTGGCACTTAGCTGCGAGCTTGCTGACGCGTAAGATCCAGATCCTAGTGCATAGCAGCGGGGCCTTGGCGCGTAAGCGTGAGTTTTGGCGCTTAGCCGCCACTCATCACTTCTTCAATTTTCTTCTTTTTTTGATCCAAATTTGATCCTTTTTTTTCTTTTCATCACAATCATCCCTTTAATCATACCTTTAAAAAAACACACAAAATACCTTCCATTAAAGTGCAATACATCAAAAATCGGTACAAAAATTTGTATATAAATACAATATATTTTAGGTGAATCACCGGTCACTTCCCAGGTCATAAAAACTGACCATTTCATACTTCATTTTGACTCCCAATGCCGCTGTTTTCACAGAGGCGTGATCATGAGTTTTGGGAGTGGGAAAGGGTGGTGTGAAAGGGGCCTTTTCCATCACTTTACAAGCTTCTTGGGCATCTTTCGGCAGCTTTTTGATCATTTTGGAGGAGGGCCTGGTTGTATAACCGATCAGTACCTTCTCAGTGGTAAAGAACGAAGCCATTCAATAAGGAGCGTGATCCTCTGAAAATTTGATAGCTTTTACTATTCATTTCATAGCTGTATTTGATGATATTGCACTTTAAAGAAAGGTATTTTTCATAATTTTATGCAGGTATAATGATTTTAGGCGTTTGGAGAAAAAGAAAGCGAAAAGGAGCAATTTTATAGCAAAAAGGGGCAAAAGTGCATTTTATTAAACTAACGCTGAATAGCGCTGTCACCAGCGCTAGACCGCGCTATTTTATAGATAGTTGCGACCAATTGGCAGAATAATGCACCGAACGACGTCCTATCCTACGCCAGACCGTGCCCTATCCCGATTTCAAACTATATTCAATGTATTTTGCCAGATTTTGGAGGGTTGCTTGAGGAAACTCTTGGGAAATCACTTGTGGTGGGATTTAAACTGCTTTGGAGCCAAATTTAGAGAGAAAGAGAGGGAGTTTAGAGTGTAAAGAGAGTGAGGAGAGAGTGTCTTTTCATTTTTTTAGGAAATCTAGTTTTTGTGTTTCCTCTTCTAAGGAGTGTAGGAGAAGAGAGAAAGTGAGAGATTTCTTTATTCTTACTTATCTAAAGAGAGAATTGTGTGTTGTTGAGAAGAAAGAAGAGGAGTCAAAGAAATTCCTTGAGATTTGCTTAGGGAAGAGTTTGAGATAAGTTGTCTTTTTGTTACTCTGTTTTTATGACTTTGCTTTTATATATAAAATCCATGTTTTTTCATATCTTCCTCATGAGTCTTGAGTAGATTTCTTTGTCTTCCTCCTTTTCATGTGATGTGTTTATGTTGTGATATGGAAATGATGTGCCGATTTATTAAGGAGAAATTGTGATCACCTTTCACTTCAAACTTCATTTACTTTTTGATATGGCTAATTAAATTGTTAAAATTTGTTGGGAAACATATGTTCTGAAAGGATTTTGAGTTCACAACAAAAGTGAAAGTCACATTCAATGTCCATGAATGAGTGACGTAGTTCATGGGAATTGAGTGCAAATAAATAGGGAAATATACTTTAAAGGGCGTAGAATTGGAGATTTCAGAGTTACAGGCTAAAATCCTCAATTTGGTCCTAGGGTTTGGTAACCAAAGCGAGAGTTAGCCTTCAGGGGAAGGGAAGTGGGAGCTCTGGAGTGACAGCCAATATCCTCCCAGCCTAACTATGCATTTGGGGACTAAACTTAGGATTAGCCAATGTTCTTTATGCGCTTGGAATTGTGCTATGATTTCATAAGTGATTTCTGTGCTACACCATAAAATTAATTGCCTCCTTGTGGGATCGATATCGAGGACTCCACTAGAGCCCGATTTTATTTGAGCGATACGTATACTTGCGTTTAATTGTGTGACTCATTATAAAACTATATATATATATATATATATATATATATATATATATATATATATATATATATATATATATCTAAGTTCCTAAATTTTGGCGAATTAAAATAGTTGCACCAAGTTTTTAGTGCTCGTTGCTGGGAGGTATGTTAACTGTTAAAATTAATTTTGTAGTATTTTAAATTCTATATTTGAATTACAATTCATAATTGTGTTTATTTATTGTTAGTGTGTTTATTGAGTTTGTATGCGCAGTATCGGATCAATAGGTTTAATGCCTTACGATTCTAAATTAAAGTGTACTATTAGAAAATTTTGAAAACAACAAAACAATCTGAATATCCTCACAAAATGGCGAAAAACTTAAACAATCAAAATGAAAATATACCAAGTCCTTTAAGAGTTTACACTAATCCAACAGCAAATGAAATTTACATAACTATCCAAAATCCTGATGTTGTTGCTAATTCATTTGAGCTTAAACCTGCTATTATCAAAATGGTACAGAATAATCAATTTGGAGGAACACCTAATGAAGATCCTAACTTACATATCACTAGTTTTCTAGAACTGTGTGCAATTTTTAAATATGATTAAGTGTCAAACGATGTTGTTAGGCTTAGACTTTTTCATTATGGGATAAGGCTAAGGCGTGGTTATATTCGTTAGCACCTCGATCTATCAGAACTTAGGGAGAACTTTCACAATAGTTTCTATCAAAATATTTCCCTCCTTTAGAAACTGCTAAGCTGAGGAATGATATCACATCTTTTAGTCAGTTTGATGGATAATCCAATTATGAAGCTTGGGAAAGATTTAAAGATCTTATGAGAAAGTGTCCACACCATGCTTTACCAGACTGGTTAATAATTCAAACCTTTTATAATGGATTAGTGGGATCTTTGAGATCGATTATCAATTCTTGTGCTGGTCGATCATTAATGTCTAAAACTTTTGATGAAGCATATTCATTAATTATAGAGATGGCTACTAATAATTTTTAATGGCCCTCTGAGCGGGTAAATCCTAAGAAAGTAGCCACTATTCATGATTCTGATGCGATAACTATGATAGTCTCTCAAATTGTTGCACTTTCTAAGAAAATGGATCAATACAGAATGAATTATTTTCCAACACCCCTAGTGTTAGAGGAAAATTCATCAGGACAGATAATAGACTCTCAAATGTCTTTTGAAACCTTGAATGACATAAACAACAAAGTCAATAATTCTAATTCGAATTATCATAATCCTAGTTGGAGGAATCACCCGAACTTCAACTAGAATAACACCAATGCTGTTGTTAACCCACAATGGGGAAACAATCCTATGAATCCAGTTAGAATTCCGAACAACCAAGGAAATACCAATTATAGACCTTCTAGTCCTCCTGGTTTTAATAGTAATCAGCAATTTAAGGAAAAGAAGTTGTCTACTAAAGAAATGATTCTGAATATAGGTAATCAAATTCAAGCTCAAAAAGTTGCAATGAAGAATATTGAGAATCAGTTGGGACATATCTTTACTGCACTTCACAATAGACCTCCTAAAAATCTTCCTTGCAATGTCAAGATCAACCCAAAAGATCAAAACAAGGAGCAAATTAAGGCTATTCAATTAAGGAGTGAAAAAGAATTGAAACCAAGTGTTCAAAAAAAAGTCAAAGTTGTAAGAGAGGAAGTGAACATTGAGAAAGGTTCTAATAGGATATATCCTGACGAATATCTGCTTGAACCAATGAAGATAACTGTTGAAAGACCACCTCCTACTTTTCCTCAAAGACTAAAGAAACAGAACAGGGATAATAGATTTGTAAGGTTTTTGGAAATTCTTAAGAAATTAACGATTAATATTCCCTTTGTTGAAGAATTAGAGTAGATTTCTAATTATGCAAAGTTTATGAAGGATATTCTCAAAAGGAAAAGAAAGTTCAAAGACCACGAGACTTTTGCACTTAAGGGTGAGTGTAGTACAATTATTCAGAAGAAGCTTTCTGAAAAACTTAAAGACCCAGGTAGTTTCACTATCCCGTGTGCTAAGGGTGAGAAATTTTTCAGAAGAGCTTTATGTGATCTTGGAGCTAGTATTAATCTTATGCCTTTAGCAACTTTCAAAAGATTGGGAATAGGAGAAATTTCACCTGCATCTGTGACTCTTCAATTGGCTGATCATTCTGTCAGTTATCCAAATGGAGTTGTGGAAGATGTATTAGTAAATGTGGATAAATTTATCTTTCCTGTAGACTTTATTGTATTAGATATGAAGGAATATAAATAAATTCCAATTATTTTGGGAAGACAATTCCTTGCTATTGGGAGAGCTATGATCGATGTTCAAAAAGGAAAATTAACTATGAGAGTCAATGATCAAGAGATAAGTTTCAATATTTTGAAATCTATGAAATACCCTTCAACTGAAAAAGATGATGACTGCTTTTGAATGGAAATCTGTGATTATTTGAGAGAAGATCATTTTAAAGATGTATTTGAAGAAAATCTGGAATGTGAGGATGTATATAAAAGTGAAAGTGAAGATGATTTGGATGATATGAAAAATTAAAAGTTAGAATTTATTCAGGAAATATTTGAAAGATTGGATACTATGGAAGATGGAGATAAAAGTTTAATTCCATCTATCATTAAATCCCCTGAACTTAAGCTGAAATTTCTCCGTAATTATTTGAAGTATATGTTTTTAGGAGAATCTACTTTACCAATCATTGTATCTTCGGATTTAAATTAATATCAAGAACAAGAAAATATTGGACACTTTAAAAAGATACAAAAAGACATTTGGTTGGTCCATAGCTGATATTAAAGGAATCAGTCCATTGATCTGTATGCAAAGAATTTTTTTGAATGAACAATATAAACCTATAGATGATCCACAAAGGAGACTGAACCCAATGCTGAAAGAAGTGGTTAAAAAAGAGATTTTAAAGTTGTTAGATGTTGGAATTATATATCCTATTTCTGATAGTGTTTGGGTAAGCCCAATTCATTATGTTCCTAAGAAGGGAGGAGTGACTGTTGACATAAATGATCAAAATGAAATTATACCAATAAGAAAAGTCACTGGTTGGCGAATATGTATTGATGATAGAAAATTAAACTCTGCCACTAAAAAATATCACTTTCCTTTACCTTTTTCAGACCAAATGATAGTCAGACTTGCTGGGCACAAGTACTATTGCTTTTTGGATGGATATACCAGTTACCACCAAATACTTATTGCTCCTGAGGATCAAGAGAAGATTACATTTACTAGCCTTTCTAGAAGTTTTGCTTTTAGAAGAATGCCCTTTAGATTATGTAATGCGCCTGCAACATTTCAAAGATGTATGATGTTCATATTTAGTAAATTAATAGATGATGGAATAGAAGTATTTATGGTCGATTTCTCAGTATTTGGAGATTCATTTGATGCATGCTTATACAACTTAGAAAAAGTTTTAGAGGTATGCGAAAGAACAAATTTTGTCCTAAACTGGGAAAAGTGTCAATTTATGGTTGCAGGAGGAATTGTGCTTGGGCATAAAATATCTAAATATGGCATGGAAGTGGATCCTACAAAAATTCAAATTATAGAAAAATTACCACCTCCAACAACTGTGTAAGGGGTAAGAAATTTTTTGGGACATGTAGGATTCTACAGGCGTTATATTAAAGACTTTTCCAAAATCACGAAGCCTCTATGCCAACTTTTGGAAAAGATAGAAAGTTTTAATCTTAATGATGAATGCTTAGAAGCTTTCGAACTATTAAAGGAAAAATTAATCGCTGCCCCTATAATAGTTTCACATGACTGGGAGAAACCATTTGAATTAATGTGTGATGCTAGTGATTATGCTATTGGAGTGGTTTTAGGGCAAAGACACGATAAAATGTTTAAAGTTATATACTACACTAGTAAAACTCTTACTGACGCTCAAATTAACTATACCACTACAAAAAGAGAGTTATCAGCTATTGTTTATGCCTTTGAAAAATTTAGATCTTACTTAATTGGAGCTAAATGTATAGTGCATACTGATCATTCTATTATTAAATATTTAATGCAAAAGAAGAATGCAAAACCAAGACTGATTCAATGGATACTTTTAATGAAAGAATTTGATTTTGAGATCATTAATATGGAAGGGGCCAATATTCAAATAGCTGATCATTTAGCTAAACTTGAACAACCTAATTTGGATGAATTTGAAAGAGAAATCACTAAATCTTTTCCATATGAGAAATTATATAATATTATTAAGGGAAATTGACCGTGGTATGCTGATATTGTAAACTACATCATTAGTAATATTTTACCCCCTGACTTAACAATGCAACAACAAAAGAAATTTAAGCATGATGCTAAATTTTATTTTTGGGATGATCCTTATCTGTACAAGCTATGTAAAGATCTTGTTATTAGGAGATGTGTGCCTTATGAATAAACTGAAAGAATTATTTAAGAATGTCATGATTCTGGATTGGGAGGACATTTCAGAATTGACAGAACTGTACATAAGATTTTGTAATCTAGATTTTATTGGCCTACTATTTTAAGAGATGTTTATAGATTTATCAATGCCTGTGATCGATGTCAAAGAATCGGTAATATATCTAGAAGAAATAAAATGCCTCTTAATTTTACTTTGGAAGTTGAAATTTTTATGCTTGGGGATTAGATTTTATTGGACCATTTGTACCTTCATTTGGAAATATATATATACTGATTGTTGTTGATTACGTATCAAAATGGATTGAGGCAATAGCTTTACCTAGGAGTGATGCATGAAGTGTTTCGAGGTTTTTAGTGAAAAATATTTTCACAAGATCAGGAATGCCTAGAGTAATCATCACTGATGGAGGATCCAATTTTAAGAATAATCTGATTCAGAGATTGGTGGAAAAATACAATATTATGCATAGAATCTCTACAACTTATCATCCCCAAACTAATGGCTTAGCAGAGGTATCTAATCGTAACAAATTTTGGAGGAAGTCATTAATCCTAAAAAATTAGATTGGTCTGCAAGATTAGACACTGCTTTATGGGCATACGGAACTACTTATAAAATTCGTATAAGAATGTCCCCTTACAGATTAATCTTTGGAAAGACTTGTCACTTTCTAGTTGAATTAGAATATAAAGTATATTGGGCGATAAAGAAATTGAATTTTAATTTGAAAGATGCTGATGAGAAAAGACTGTTGCAATTAAATGAATTGGAAGAAATCGGAAATGAATCATATGATAATGATAGAATATACAATGAGAGAAGAAAAATATGGCATGATCGGAAGGTTGTTAAAAAGGAAATTGAACCAAGACAGAAAGTTTTATTATACAATAAAGGATTGAAATTATTTCCTGGGAAACATAAATCTAGATGGACAGAACCTTCATTGTTGTAAAAATTTATCAATTTGGAGCTGTGATTATCGAAGACCCTAAATATGGAAGAATATTCAAAGTCAATGGACAAAGATTAAAACCATGTTTTGAAGGTAATGGACCTAATTTTAAAGAGGTTTTAATGTTGGATCAACCTGAATAACTTGAAGTTATGTCGGGCTGACGACGTTAAACCAAGCTCTTTATGGGAGGCAAACCACAATTATTGAATCTTTTCTTTGTTTGTTGTATTATTTGTGTTTTTTTGTTACTTAATTAAGTCCTAACCTTCCTTAAATATCATTAACAACATTAAAGAAATAAATCAAATCAAAGTTTGGAAAGAATTTGGAAAAAATGAAGTTTGGCAAAAATTTGAACTAGCACCGAACGGCACTGTTATCAGCGCTGGACTGTGTCGCTGTTCAGAAAATATTTTCTCATCTTTAAATTTGAGTTTTGGCGATTCTAGGTGCCAATTCTTCCACTATAACTCCCAAATACAGCCCCTAGACGCAGAAACTACCAAAGGAACGAAAAGGAAGATCCCAAATCTCGTTCAAATGGATTCCGACTCGATAGAAACTTAAAGATTTTAAGTTTTCAATCGTAGAAAGTTCATCAGTTTTGAAGCACAACGCCTATTCAACAAAAATATCTCAAAAATGAGTTTGATTAAGGAGCGAGGCTTTGTGAATCAAGGTATGAATTCTCCTACCACTAGAATTGATGAAATTTTTATTCAGAGACGTTAGGCAGTGTTATGTTATACTACTATCACCGTAGTTGTCCTGGTTTTGAAGGAGTTTTATGTAAATCTTCATGGAATTAACCAAGGATCAGTCTATGTGGGAGGTAGGTTTGTCACATTTACTCCTGCAAAGATTAATGATTTATACATGATTGAGAATGTGTCAATCTGCCACTATTCAAATTTTATCCCAACGAAGGACAATATGAATGATATATACAGATATCTGATGGATGGAAATGATGATTGAGAGATAAGAGATTACAGGTATGTAAGTTTCTCAACGAGACTGTTAAATCCTACGTTGATGCAATTACATTATTTTATATGTTCAAAATTGCTCTCAATAATAAATATCAATAAAGTAACTAACGAGTGTACTATTCTGAACTATTGTAATCACATGGGGATGCCTATTGATGTTGGTTCTTTAATTGTTAAATCTGTTTTGGCATTGATCATTCATGAATCAAAGTATAGGCTTGGACATCCTTTCACCATATTTCTCCCCTACAGTCAATCACAAGTTCCATATGAGAATTGGGAAAGAGTACTTCTACCTTAGAAGTCTATAGACCCTGCAGATGCATATAGTAACCAGGCAGTTAGTGATAAGAATGACATGAGCATCATTGAAAATCAATCATCTCAGAGGTCAACACCTATTCCTCCTTACTTTCCTGCAAGTTCACAGATCATCTTAAAGAAAATTAAGAAATTGGAGAAGGAAGTTCAACACCTGATGATTGCAATCAACAAATTATCTGACTTCTTTGATCTTCTGAATTGGAGAATGAAGGAGCACTTTGATCATTCTGGGTATCTCGAAGGATGTTTGATGCGATTGATGAAAAGGAAAGGGTGGATTGAAGAGGATTATACCAATGAATTCTTGTTTCGTCCATTCTATAATCTGTTCGTTCACACTCAATAATTGGAGATTTAAGAGTTAATGATAGTTATGAGGAAGAATGAAGACTTGATTATTGTATTTTTGTGTTTATGTATTTGAACCGATTGCTTTGCTTTGCTTTCTTGTTTAGTTTTCAGTATTATTGTTTTGTGGTTCTGATCGATGCTGAATTTTAGAATTATATGGCTTGATGATATGTAGTATTTAGTGTTTTGTGTATGTGTCTGTAACTTGGATTTTATATATGAAAGTGATGTTTTATGTTGTTTGTGTTAAGAAAAATCATTTTTCATGGATTTTGTATATTATTCAATGCCTAATTGGACTGATTAGACGTTGGAGCGGGTATGAAAAGATCGAAATTGCAAAAAAAAAGTCAGAATCCCAGTTTTTGAACTGGCGCCAAACGGCGCTACACCAATGCCAGACCGTACCAAAAGATAGAGAGTTTGGCCGTAAAAGAGGAAAATAGTGCTGAACGGCGTTGTTACGAGGGTTGGACAACTCTTGACCAGAAAAAAGGCCTGAAACTCCAGATTTTCATGATTGAATCCTGGGACTCGCCATTTTTGCCCAAACCATCATCTTCTACCTTCAGCCAAGGCCGATTTTCACACCTAGGGTTCACTAACATTCGGATTTGAAGTGATTTCATGGCCAAAAAAGTTCAGATTTGATCTTCTCTTAGTAAGAGCTACACTTTAACCTAATTTTTTTTCAATTTTGACCGTAAAAATCTCCTACATTAGGAAAATTTGAGTTTTGAGGATTTTAGAGAAAATGTGGAGATTTTTCATGGTATTTTAGTTCTTATCTATTTACATTTACCTTGGAGACCATTACATTGCAATTTTGAAATTGACTTGGATAAATTTGATATTTTTAGACAAAAGGATCCAAGAATTTCAAAGGGGAAGAGAAAATTTGATTATGATGAAAGAAAATTTGTTAATTTGAAGGCTTATTCCCACTTCAGTGCATTTCTTAGCAATAAGAAATGTATTCAAGAGAAAGCCTTTGAAAATATTGGAGGTATGATTGAAAAATTGATTAAAAATCGTCAATGAGAGATTTTTTGTTATTTCACTGCGGAAGTGATGCCTGGAATTGTGAGGGAGTTTTATGCTAATTTGTACTATTCTGAAAGTGAGTATATCCTGGTTAGAGGACAAATGGTTGAGTTTACCTCTGCTCGCATCAATTCATTTATTAGTTTAGAGAACCCTTTTTATGTGAATATGAAAATTTTCTTGTTACAAATGAGGCATTGGTTACGATTATGAACTTTTTGACTGAGGAAAAAGGGGAATGGAAGATTAAACATAAACAAAAAGTCAATTTTCCCCTTTCCACTTTGAATCATGTATCGAAAACCTGTCACTATTTCATTTCTGCAAGACTTTTAGCCACCAGCCATCATAGCGAGGTTACTGTAGATAGATCTGTTCTGAATTACTGTATTCAGAACATGAAGAATATTAACATTGGGGCTATTATTCAAAAGAGTATTTTGACAAGCTCAGAAGAAGAGACTACAGGTGGACTAGGACAGCCCAACCTGATTCATGCCTTGTGTATTCAGTTAGGTTTAACAACTAAAGATAATGATGAGGTAGTCTATCTTATGAAGCCCATTACTAAATTAAATCTGAAAACCTATGAAGCCCATGTAGGATGGAAATGGAGTAAGAAATCTGACGAACCTTCATCTAGCCATGAGAAACTGTCTACATCTAGGGAACCTACTCTACATGATGTTATGGATCAGTTAGGAAGGTTGAACACCAGAGTAGAAGGGCTAGAAACAAGGAATAGGACAAATTATGATTATCAAGTGCGGCGGCGAGAATATGAGATAGCTTATCATGAAACAAATATGAGATTTTTTAGGGGAGAAACTAGTGTTGTATTTCCTACTTACCATGAGTACACTCCATACCAGCCTGAAGAACCTGATGATGGTGGAGCTTCTGTAGATGAAGATTGGTAGTTCTGTAGTTTTATTTTCATTTTATTTTGTATTTTTTGATATATCTGTGATGTACCTTAGACACTCTCTGATTGATATCTGTGATGTAATTTGTATTTGGTTGTGCTTGTAGCAAATTTTAAGTTGATTTGTGATGTATGTGATGTGATGATAGAGTTTTCATGTGGTTTGTTAGTTTAATCTGTGATAGTAACAATTGGATGTTAATGTTGTGTGCATAGTTAATGTTGTGCGCATTTAAACTTCTTCCCTTACAAATTTCTAACCCATATTTGTGTATAGAAATGCTCTTAATTATTTTAGGCCTACTTTTCTAAGTTATGAAGGAAAACCTGCATAAACTCAAAGGTATGAAAAGCCCAACATATTGAGGTATGAGTTATAAATGTTTATATCTTTTCTTTCTTCCCATATTAATTGTATTGATATTTAAAAAATTATGTTTGGGGGAGTGAAAGAATTAACTATTAATTGTTCTCATTTAAAAGTATTTTCAAAATTATTATCAAGATTTCCTGTGATAGAACTTAATTTTAGATAACTATATTTTTATTTTATTTAAATATTTTGTGAAATTGAATGAAAGTATTTTGTAATGAAAAGTAATTTTGTAGGCTAAGATATTTGGAACAAGAGAATAGGACTATAGTAAACTATTCAAAGTAAGAAAAACTATATGTTTGAAATATTAAGAATCTTAAAACCTTATGTGATAGGAAAGGATTGAGACTCTATGATAAATCATTAATAAGCTAAAGAAATGCCTATAAGGTAAAGGATGGTGGTAAGTTTCAAATTTAGGGTGAGAAAGGTGAAGTTCAAAATTATTAAAGGCTATCCAGATACAGTAATCCTCACTTGAAAGAAAAGAAAAGAAAAGAAAAGAAAAGCAAAAGAAAAGCAAAAAACAAAAGAAAAGAAAAGAAAGGAAAGTGAGGATAAGCTTGAGGAGATTCTTAATCAAAAATTGGCTTCACTTGAACCTACCTAAAGGGAAAAAACTTAATTACTTTCATGAACCTATATGTGTGTATTATCATCTGTACTAATAGTTTTCATATAAACTTCTTTTCATGTAATCCTTTGAGTGCCTTAATAGGCTAATCTACAGTCATTTTTGAAATGAACAGATGGTTAAAACTCTTAGACTTGATTACTAGATAGTCTTATACCTACAAAATTTTCTTGAATTATTCAAAGATCTTTCTAAAAATTTTACTATTGTACTTATCTAAACCAAAATTATGGTATTCGAGAAAGAAAGTTTACTGCAGTGGATCGTTATTTTATTTATTAACTAAAATTACTTGAGGATAAGTAATAGTAAAGTTTGCGGGATCTTGATCCACTGAAAATTTGATGGCTTTTTACTATTCATTTCATGCCTGTTTTTAATGATATTACACTTTAAAGAAAGGTATTTTTATGATTTCATGCAATATAATGATTTTAGGCCTTTGAAGCAAAAGGAAGCAAAAAGGAGTAAATTTGGAGCAATAAGGGGCAAAAGTGCATTTTATTTAACTAGTGCTAAACGGCGATGTCACCAGTGTCGGACCGCGCACAGAGAGCTGTAACCAATTGGTGGAATAATGCTCCGAATAGTGCTCTATCCTGCGCCGGAACTCACCCTATCCTGATTTAAAACTAGATTCAAAGTATTAGTCCAGATTTTGGAGGGTTGCTTAAGGAAACTCTTGGGAAATCATTTGTGGCCGGATTTAAACTACTTTGTAGCCAAATTTAGAGAGGGAGAGGTAGTTTAGAGTTTAGAGAGAGTGAGGAGAGAGTGTCTTTTCATTTTGTTTAGGAAATCTAGGTTGTGTGTTTTCTCTTCTAAGGAGTGTAGGAGAAGAGGTGAGAGATTTCTTCTTTCTTACTTATCTAAAGAGATAATTGTGTGTTGTTGTGAAAAAAGAAGAGTCAAAGGAGTTCTTTGAGATTTGCTTCGGGAAGAGTTTGAGATAAGTTGTCTTTTTCTTACTCTATTTGTATGACTTTTCTTTTATAGATAAAATCCATGTTTTATTCTCATGAGTCTTGAATAGATTTCTTTGTCTTCCTCCTTTTCATGTAACGTGTTGATGTTATGATATGGAAATGGTGTGTGAATTTATTATAGAGAATTTTTTATGACTTTTTCACTTCGAACTTCATTTACTTTCTGATTTAGCCAACTAATTTGTTAAAACTTGTTGGGAAACATATGTTTCGAAAGGATTTTGAGTTCCACAATAAAAGTGAAGGTCACATTCAATGTCCATGAATGAGTGACGTAGTTCATGGGGATTGAGTGCAAATAAATAGGGAAATATACTTTGATGGGCGTAGAATTAGAGATTTCAGAGTGACAGGCTGAAATCCTCAATTTGGTCCTAGGGTTTGGAAACCAAAGCGAAAGTTAGCCTTCAAGGGAAGGGAAGTGGGAGATCTAGAGTGAGAGCTAGTATTCTCCCAGCCTAACTACAGATTTGGGGACTAAACTTAGGATTAGCCAATGTTCTTTATGCTCTTGGAAAAGAGTAAAAATTAGGAATGCTCCTATTTGGCACGATACATTTGCATCACTGATCTATGTCACAATAATCATCATATTATAATTGGAGAGGAGGAAGACTCTTTCTTACAACTGAACTTTGTTATAACTTTAGTCTTGTGTTAGTTTAACTTGCTAGAAGGTTAGAACGTACTTTGGTAGGAGTAGTAACTACAACTGTTTGTCTTTATTTTAAGAATTGAACTTACTTGCAATTGTGTTGTGATTCAATAAGTGATTTTTGTGCTACAGCATAAAATTAATTGCCTCCCTATGGGATCGATATCCAGGACTCCACTAGACCCCAGTATTACTTAAGTGATATGTATACTTGAGTTTAATTGTGTGACTCATTAGAAAAATAAATCAATACTTATATATATATATATATATATATCGAGTTCATAAATTTTGGCAAATTAAAAAGGTCGCACAAGAGCGCAAGGGAGAGCTGTGGGAGTTTTTGGAGAGTTGGAGAGGTTTTCCTATGAGAGTTAGGCTTCCTCCTTCTTCCTCTGCCTCTTCTTCCTCATTTTTTTCTCCTTCTTCTTCTTTATTTCTTCTTCTCCTTGGGATTCTTCTCCACTTCCTTGAAGGGCTTGGAGTTATGGGGATTTTCTTCAAGGAAAGAGATCGAGTTTGGCCTTTTCTAAACCTTTCCTTCTTGTGCGCTGCCTTCTTCTTCTATGAAAAAGCTTCCAACGAGTATGGCTAGGAAGGCATCATCCTAGCTTGGGGGAAGGCAACACCGGAGAGTTTTGGAGATCTCCTAAGTGAGGAGAGCTTCTACATATTGTTAGGAAGGATTCACATGATCTTCTCTCCTCTCTTTTAGGAAAGCTTCTTCTTGAACTTCGGTAGATGTCGATCAAACTCTGCAGTGGTGAGAATCAAAAGTCCTCAAATTTTCCTTGCTAGCTAGCCCTAATGTTTGTGTTAGGCTTGTGGGTTTGATCGCCCACAAGAGGTGAGTGTGCCGGCCTACATTAGTTGGAATGGATACTCTTCTTATGTGACGGATCATTACTTTCCCTAGAGAAAGCCCTAGGTTAGGGTTCACCTACGTTGCTGTATCCCTACAGAGCCGAGCGTTTCCTTATTGTGATTTCATTTTCTTCTCCAGTCTTCATTCTTACCACCTTGCACTGCTGCAAAATTTTATCTTTCGGTAATATTTCAGTTTTGTTGGGCAATGTTTCCTGGGGGTATATTATTCATTGAGCTTGCTGGCTATCCTAATTATTTCTCTAAACTATTTATAGCCACAACTTGGCTCTGTAACATGTTCCCTATTTGCATCACAAATTATTTTAATTGTAATTTTCTTTATTTTTGGATTCTCCTCTAGAATAATCGTGGTTATTGGGGTTTCTGACATTGTTGACCTCAATTTTGGTGAGGTCTTTCTTTCCACTTTGTGCATAAGATCTAGCCATAAGACTTCTTTCATGACTATCCTAGAAGACTATAGATGGAGCTCACCTACATAGATATTCAAACAACTTCCTTGCTCTCTCTGGAAGCCACATGGATAATCTTCAATCTCTAACATTTTGAAGGTTGAGATCAACATGTGAGGATTCAAGGATGAGTTTGTATAGGACAGTTGAACTTAGGACAAGCCTGGATGGCTATGTTTTGCTCTCTCACAAACTCAAACACATCACAACTATTACCTGTCCCAAAACCCTATATCACACCAATTAAACCAACCTCTTTTACTCTTCGGGAAACTCACATGGATAGTTCCAAGCCTCTGGCCTTTGGTTCAGATGGCTAGGACCAACATGCGAAGGTTCATGAAGGAGTTAACATTTGGCAAGACTTGGTTCCAAGGTGAATAGTTGTGCTTAAGACCCTTGACCAAATACCCCTAAACCTTAAACCCACCAAAACACCTAATTTTGTTAAAATTTATTAAAATTATCAAAATGGCCCTAGTACCTAAATTTCCACAAGTGGCCTAAATCCTGAAATTCTCTCCAAAAATCATGACAAACTATTTCAAACAACCCAACATGATTAAAACACCACAATTTCCCAAAAATTCCTAAAATACCCCTAAATTTGCAAAAATTACCAAAGTACCCTTCATATTCTGAAAATTCTCAAAACCTCCCAGACAATTTCAAACCTCCCCTAAACTATTTCCAGCCACCCAATGGGCCCAATTTTACCAAATTGACCAATTTTGACAGAAATCCCATTTTTGCCACTAAAGGCCCAAAATCTCTAAATTACACCCAACTTCAAATAAATTGATTTCAAATTTACCAAATTGAAAATCTACATCCAAATTCAACATGTTCAAATCTAATTGAAGTTAAATCCAAGCTCATTTGACTTAGTCTCTGATGAATTCCAAAATTTAAAGTCCATCATGAATTGTTAAAAGCTTATTTACAAAAAGAATTTTCAAAAGCCCACGACACCAATTTTAAAAGCACAATTTGAGCCCACATGACAAAGAATCAATTCATCATCATCTCATTGAATTTAGACTACCAAATCATGGAATCATATAAAGCATAACATGCATGTAGATGAAATTCTACAAAAATGAGGCATGTTGACCTTTTTCATTTAAAATTCATAAAATCCTAAATTCCATTTGCTTGAAACATTTCCATGACTCTATACATGGCATGCCTGCCTCATGGAGCCTTCCATGGGCATCATGAGGTCAAACATACCATGTTTGGCAAGTGGAGGTGAACACTCCCCCTCTTCCCTCTCCACTTGGATTTACCTTTCTCATGCAAAGTCGAACCTTGGTTTTATGTCGTAAACCAGCCATTTAAGTTCCTTAAAACCTGCTCAAGGGTTTAGAATCAACCCTTAACAACATGGGACCAATTCTGGTGATCCACCAAAAATATATACTGTTTTTGCTATATAATTTTACCCATTTTTGGTGATATGAGACTTTAAAGAAAGGTATTTTTCATGATTTGTTGCAGGTATGATGATTTTGAGTGATTGGAGTGAAAAGAAGCAAAAAGGAACAAATTAAGAGTGAAATGGAGCAAAAAGGAGGAAAACATATTCTGGCGCCGCCGGCACCAGAATAGGCGCCGCCGACGCCATTTTCCTGAGAGCACAGAATTAAATTGACAATAGAGCGCCGCCGGCGCCCAATATTAGTGGATTCCAAATTTCAAGAGTTTAGGCAACCTTTTGAAGGGATTCTTAAAGAAAATCTTGGGAATTCATTTCTAACTTATAAGTAACTGTTTTTGGACGAAAATGGATAGGTCTTGTTGTGGTCTTTGAGGAGTTCTAGTGGTTTTGTGTGTGTGTTGAGTATTAGGGTTTAGAAGAGTGAGTGTAGAAGTGAGAATTAGAGAGGCATTCTTCTCTAAGGAGTAAAATAGAAGGGTTAAAGTGAGAGATTGCTTCTTCCTTTCCATTTTAAAGAGGGAATGAAGTGTTGCAAAGAAGAGAGAAAAGGATTTAAAGGAACTTCAAGGGATCTACATTGGGGAAGAGAAAGAGATAAGTTGTATTTTCTTTTGTGGTTTGTATGACTTTTATTTTATATATAAAATTCATGTTTTCTTGTGTCTTCTCCATGAATTCTCAGTAGTATACTTTGTCCTTCTTCTTGCATAGAGATGTGATGATGTGATGATGTGGATTTGAAGTGCTTTTAAATTATTAAAGAAATTGTGATGGTTTTTCATGTTGAACTTAATTTACTTTTCGATCTAGACAATTGAATTATTAAAATTTGTTGTTGAACATTAACTCTGAAAGGATTTAGTGTCCTACAACAATAATGAAGAATCTATTCAATGTCCATGGATGAACTGCATAGTTCATGGGAATTGAGTGCAAATAAATAGGGAAATGTGTTTTGATGGACTTCAAATTGGAGGTTTCTGGGTGACAGGCTGAGATCCCCAATTTAATCCTAAGATTAGTAACTAAACTCGATCGTTAGCCTTCAAGTGAAGAGTGAGTGGGAGCTCCGTAGTGACAGCCTGTATCCTCCCAGCCTAGCCTTAGATTTATTGACTGAACTTACGATATGTCAATGTTCTTTTCATGCTTGGAAGAGGGGGTACTCTTTTAAGGGTAAAGAAACATTTATGCTCCTATTTGGCCCAATAAAATAAAATAATCATTCTATATCATTCACACATCATATATTTGTTGCACGAGGAAAGATACTTTTCTTATATATCAAAACCTTTCGAATACATAGCTTAGTGTGTGTCTGTTGGTTAATTTTGTTTTAAAAATATTAGAAGTAATTTTAGTTGGATTAATTGTTATTGTTTTCAGCATCTTGTTAGTAGAAGTAAACATTAAACTTTAATCGTAATTTGAGTATTGTATTTTTGTATTACATTATCTATTATAAGAATCGATGCTTCCCTGTGGGATCGATAACTAGGACTCTATTAGAGCCCTGTATTGCTTGATATGATACGTATACTTGCGTTGAATGTTTGGACTTTATAAAATCATTATTAAATATACATAAATTTGAGTTCATAAGTTCTTGCAATATTAAGTCCGACCCCCTCAAGTTTTTGGCGCCGTTGCCGGGGACGTATAAACAGTATCTATTGATAATACAGTAACTGAAAACCTTTACTTTGTAGTGTGTAATTGTGTGTTTGTTTACTTTTTATAGTATTTGTGTGATTTTATATGTGTAGTAGTGGATCTATAGGTTTAGTACCTTACGATTTGGAGTTAGAGCGTACTGTTAGAAAAATTAGAAAATAACAAAAACAAACTGAAAATCCTTGCGAAATGGTGAATAATCAAGAAAATCAGAGAAATGATATTGGAAATTTGCCAAGACCTTTAAGAGATTATGTTAACCCAACAGCAGATGAAATTCATGTGACTATTCAAAATCCTGATGTTGCAGCTAATTCATTTGAAATTAAACTTGCTATTATCCAAATGGTACAAAATAATCAATTTGGAGGAACACCTAATGAGGACCAAATTTACATCTCACTAGTTTCTAGAACTAAGTGCTACTTTTAAATATGACGGAGTATTGAGTGATGCTGTCAGACTTAGACTTTTTCCTTTTTCATTAAGGGATAAATCTAAGGCGTGGTTAAATTCGTTAGCATCTGGATCTATTAGAACTTGGGGAGAACTTTCTCAAAAGTTCTATCCAAATACTTCCGTCCATCAAAGACTGCTAAGCTAAGAAATGATATCACATCTTTTGGCCAGTTTGAAGGGGAATCAATATATAAAGCTTAGGAAAGATTTAAAAATCTTCTTAGGAAGTGCCCACATCATGCATTACCAGACTGGTTAATATTTCAAACATTTTACAATGGATTTGTAGGATCATTAAGAATGATTATAGATGCTGCTACTGCTGGATCGTTAATGTCAAAACCTTTTGATGATGCGTACGCATTAATAGAAGTAATGGCTACTAATAATTTTCAATGGCCCTCTGAATGGGTAAATTCTAAAAGTGTAGCTAGTGTTAATGATTCAGATATGATGACTATGATAGTTTCTCAAATTGCAGCCCTTTCTAAGAAAATAGATCAATATGGAATGAATTATTATCAACCACCCCTAGTGTTAGAGGAAAATTCATTTGGATAGATATCAAAATCTCAAATACCTTACGAGACCTTGAATGTTATTAATAGACCTAATAATCCTTATTCAAATTATTACAATCCTGGTTGGAAAAATCATCCAAATTTCAACTGGAATAATAACAATGTCAATGTCAACCCATATTGGGGGAACAGTTCTATAAATCTAGTTGGAAATTCAAACAATCAAGGAAATACCAATTTTAGACCCTCTTTTCCTCCTAGATTCAATAGTAATCCACAATTTAAAAATATGAAGTTGTCTACTGAAGAAATGATTCAGAATATGGGAAATCAATTACAAGCTCAAGGTGTTGCGATGAAAAATACTGAAAAATTAATTGGGGCATATTTTCACTGAACTTAATAATAGACCTTCTGAAAAACTTCCAAGTAATGTTTAGATCAATCCAAAAGATCAAAAACAAGGAACAACTTAAGGCTATTCAATTAAGGAGTGGAAAGAAATTAGAGACAAGAGTACAAAAAGAAGTTTAAATAGAAAAGGAGAAGGTAGATACTGAAGAAGGTTCGAACAAGATCTATCCATACTTGGAATATCCTCTTGAACTAATGAGGATTACTGATGAAAAGCCACTGCCTCCATTTCCTCAATGATTGAAGAAAAAAATAGAGATAACAGATTTGGAACATTTTTGGAGATCCTTAAGAAATTAACAATAAATATTCCTTTTGTTTAAGCATTAGAACAGATGCTTGACTATGCTAAGTTTATGAAGGATATTCTTAAAAAAAAAAGAAAGTTCACAGATCATGAAACTGTTGCACTTAGTGAAGAGTGTAGTGCCATTATTCAGAAGAAGCTTCCGAAAAAAACTAAAGATCCTGGTAGTTTCACTATCCCCTGTGCTATAGTGAAAAATTTTTCGGAAGAGCCTTATGTGATCTACGAGCTAGTATTAATCTTATGCCCTTATCAACTTTCAAAAGATTAGGAATAGGAGAAATTTTTCCTACATCTGTGCCTCTTTAGTTGGAGATAGAATTATAACACTTAAAATTATTATTGATACTAAGATTTTTAATATTACAAGTACTTATGCTCCTCAAGTTGGTTTAGACATAGACTCTAAAGTTAAATTCTAGAATGATTTAGAAGACTTAATACACTTGATACCCCTTGAAGAAAAAATTTATATTGGAGGAGATTTAAATGGACATGTTAGTAGAGTGGTAGAAGATTTCAGAAATATTCATGGTGGCTACGGTTATGGAGCGATTAATGAAGAAGGTAGAGCCATTTTAGATTTTGCTTTAGCGTATGATACGATTATTACTAATACTTTATTCAAGAAAAGAGATGAGCATCTTATTACTTATAAGAATGGATCTAATAAAACACAAATTGATTATTTTCTTTTGAGAAGAAGAGATCGTCGAGATTGTAAGGATTGTAAGGTCATTCCTAGTGAGGTATTAAGTACCCAACATTGATTATTATTTCTAGATTTTAAGATGAAGAGTTGTAAAATTAAGAATACTAGGATTCAACATCGTAGAATAAGATGGAGGCACCTAAAAGACACAAATAAAATTATTTTTATGAGTAAAATTCAAGATTTAAATATTTGGGATGTCCATGAAGACCCGAATCCTATGTGGGAAAAATTAACTAATACTATTAAACAAGTGGCTAATGATGTACTTGGAGAATCAAAAGAAAAAGTTTCTATAAATAAAAATAATTGGTGGTGGAATAAAAATGTACAAGAAAAGATAAAATATAAGAAGTTTTGTTATAAAAATTGGTTTAAATGTAAAAGCGTAGAGAACTGGGAAAAATATAAAACGACTTGCAGAGAGTCTAAAAGAATAATCTGTGACGCTAAAAATTCTGCTTTTAGTGATCTTTATAATATGTTAGATACTTTGGACGGTGAAAAATATATGTATAAACTAGCCAAACAAAGAGAAAAGAAAAAGTAAAGATTTAACTCAAGTAAAGTGTATTAAAGATGAAAATCAAAAAGTGCTTTTCTTAGAAAAAGATATTCAACATAGGTGGGTGAGTTATTTTGATAAACTTTTTAATGAAGATGCTGAAAGTACGATCGACCTTAGTGATCTTAATATCATTAATAATAATAATACTTTTCATTTTTACCGTCACATTAGTAAAAAAGAAGTTGATGAGGCCTTAAAGAAAACCAAGGGGGGAAGTCTGTAGGACCTGATGATATCCCAACTGAAGTTTGGAAATGTGTAGGTGATTTGGGGGTTTCCTGGCTTACTAAACTTTTTAATATTATTTTAAAAACTAAAAAGATGCCTGAGGAGTGGAGAAAGAGCATTTTGGTCCCCATTTTTTAGAATAAAGTTGATGCACAAGAGTGTGTAAATTATAGAGGAATTAAATTGATGTGTCATACTTTAAAATTATGGGAGAGGATAATTAAACATAAGTTAAGACGTATTACGAAGGTTTCTCATAATCAATTTGGTTTTATGCTGGGCAGGTCTACCATGGAAGCTATACATTTATTGAGAGGTTTGATGGAGAAGTACAAAGATAATAAGGAGGATCTACATTTGATTTTTGTTGATTTAGAAAAAGCTTACGATAAGGTTCTTAGAGATGTTCTTTGGAGAGTCCTTGAGAAGAAAGGTGTTGATATTACTTATATTCAAGTCATTAAAGATATGTATGCTAGAGCTATTACATGTGTTAGAACTAAAGAAGGATTGACCAAATATTTTACTATTTCTGTTGGTTTACATCAAGGATCGACTTTAAGCCCATATCTTTTTGCTTTATTTATGGATGGTCTTACTGGGCATTTACAAGAGGATGTACCTTAGTGTATGCTTTTTGCTGATGATATCCTCTTTGTGGATAAGACAAGAGAAAAAGTCCAGGAAAAACTTGAATTATGCAGGTTTACATTGGAGTCTAAAGGTCTTCGTTTGAGTAGAACTAAAACTGAATACATGGAATGCAATTTTAGTAATAGTAGGTATAGTGATAGAAGTGTAACTTTGGGTGATCAAATTATTAAAAGGTGTGAACGATTTAGATATCTCGGGTCCATTGTTCAAAGCGATGGTGATATAGATGGGGATGTTAATAGTAGAATTTAGGTTGGTTGGTTGAAGTGGAAGAATGTGTCCGGCTTATTGTGTGATACAAAAGTACCGCTTAGACTGAAAGGAAAATTTTATAAGATGGTGGTGAGACCTTTAATTCTTTATGGTGCTGAATGTTGGCCTTAATGTTAAGTTAAGTGTTGCTGAGATGAGAATGATTAGGTGGATGAGTGGCTTTACACTTAGAGACAAAATGCGAAATGAATATATCCGTAATAGGGTTGGTGTTGCACCAGTGACGGATAAAATTAGAGAGAGTCGCCTTAGATGGTTTGGTCACATTAAACATCGACCACCTGATGATCCGATTAGGAGAGTAGATGTTTTAAATACAACTTATGTTAAGAAAGGTGGAGGTAGACCTAGGAAAACTTGGGCTTATTGCAAAAAAAAATGATCTTAATTTATTAGAATTAAACAAAAATTTGACACTAAATAGGACGCAATGGAGAAAAAGGATTCATGTAGCTGACCCCACTTAGTGGGATTAAGGCTTTGTTGTTGTTGTTGTTGTTACTGTGACTCTTCAGTTGGACGATCGTTCCATTACTTCCCCTAAAGGAGTGGTGGAAGATGTGTTAGTGAAAGTGGATAAATTTATTTTTCCCGTAGATTTTATTGTACTTGATATGGAGGAAGATAAAGAAATTCCAACCATTTTGGGAAGACCATTCCTTGCTACTAGGAGAGCAGTGATTGATGTTTAAAAAGGAGAATTAACTATGAGAATTAATGATCAAGAGGTGACCTTTAATATTTTGACATCTATGAAGTATCCCTCAATGGAAAAAGATAATGAATTTTTTAGGATGGAGGTCTGTGAATATTTGAGAGAGTATGATTTTGAAAATTTATTTGAAAAAGAAGTTGATTATGAAAATATGTTTGAAGAAGGAATTGAAAATGATGAAAATTCAGATAGTAAAAAGAATGAAGATTTGGAGTATGTTCAGGAGAGATCTGATGTATTAGACACTATGGAAGGTGGAGATAAAAGCTTAATTCCATCTATAATAAAATCTCCTGAACTAGAGATGAAAATTCTCCCTAATCATTTAAAGTATATTTTTTTAGGAGAATCATCTACCCTACCAGTTATTGTATCTTCGGAGTTAAACAAATATCAAGAACAAATATTGTTGGAAATTTTAAAAAGATACAAGAAGACTTTTAGATGGACTTTAGCAGATATTAAAGGAATCAATCCTTTGATTTGTATGCATAGAATTTTATTAGATGAAGAAGAAAAACTAAGAGTTGATCCGCAGAGGAGATGGAATCCAATATTGAAAGAAGTAGTTAAGAAGGAGATTTTAAAATGGTTCGATGCTGGAATTATTTAACCTATTTTGGATAGTGCTTGGGTAAGTTCAATACATTGTATACTGAAAAGGGAAGAGTGACTGTTGAAGTGAATGAATAAAATGAAATTATACCCACAAGACAAATTAATGGATGGTGAATTTGTATTGACTCTAGGAAGTTAAATCCCTCCACCCGAAAAGATCACTTTCCTCTTCCTTTTCTCGATCAAATGTTGGATAACTTGCTGGACACAAGTACTATTGCTTTCTGGATGGATATACTGGTTACCATCAAATACCTATTTCTTCTGAGGATCAAGAAATGACAACATTTAATAGCCCTTACGGAACCTTTGCTTTTCGAAGAATGCCTTTTGGACTGTGTAATGCACCTGCAACATTTCAAAGATGTATGATGTCTATCTTCAGCAGTATGATAGATAATGGAATAGAAGTTGTTATAGATGATTTCTCTGTATTCAGGACTTCATTTAAAATCTGTTTAGAAAACTAAGCAAAAGTTTCGGAACTTTGTGAGAAAACAAATTTAGTTCTGAATTGGAAGAAATGTCAATTTATGGTTACAGGAGGCATTGTGCTTGGGCATAAAATTTTTGAATATTGTATGGAGGTCGACCCTGCTAAAATTAGAGTGATTGAGAGATTGCCACCACCCACTACTGTGAGAGAGGTGAGGAGTTTCTTAGGATACGCTGGATTTTACAGGCGAAATATTAAAGATTTTTCTAAAATTACTAAACCTTTGTGCCGACTTTTAGAAAATAATATAAAGTTTAATTTTAATGATGTATGCTTGAGTGCTTTCAAATTATTGAAAGTAAAATTAATCACCGCACCTATAATTGTTTCACCAGATTGGGAGAAATCATTTGAACTTATGTGTGATGCTTGTGATTATGCGAATGGAGTAGCGTTGGGGCAAAGGTATGATAAAGTTTTCAAAGTCATTTACTATGATAGTAAAACTCTTAATGAAGCTCAAATTAATTATACCACTACTGAAAGAGAGTTATTAGTTATAGTATTTACTTTTGAAAAGTTTAGGCTTTATTTAATTGGAGCTAAAAGTATTGTGCATACAGACCATTCAGCTATCAAATATTTAATGCAAAAGAAGAATGTGAAACCTAGACTGATTAGATGGATACTTCTTCTACAAGAATTTAATGTCGTGATAGTTGAGAGGAAGGGATCTGATAACCAAATAGTTGATCATTTGTTGAGATTAGAATATGATAAATTATTTGAATTTGAGAAGGAATTTATAGAAGCTTTCCCTGATGAAAAACTTTATACTATTATGGGAAGAAATTTGCCTTGGTATGCTGATATTGTGAATTATATTGTGAGTGATATGGTACCACCTGATTTAATACGGCAATAATAAAAGAAGTTTAAATATGATGCAAAATTTTATTTTTGGAATGAGCCCTATCTATATAAACAATGTAAGGATCTGATTATTAAGAGATGTGTGCCACAGAAAGAAACTTTTTAAATTATTCAACGATGTCATGATTCTGAATTTGGAGGTCATTTTGGTGTTTATAAAACTGCTTTTAAGAATTTACAATTTGGATTTTATTGGCCTACACTTTTTAAAGATGTATACAAATATATTAAATCATGTGATCGATGTTAGAGAGTAGGTAATATCTCTAAAAGAAATGAAATGCCTCTAAACTATAATTTGAAAGATGAAATTTTTGATGTATGGGAGTTAGATTTTATTGGACCATTTACTTTTTCCTTTGGAAATTTATATATATTGGTTGTCGTTGATTATGTCTCCAAATGGATTGAAGCTATTGCTTTACCTAGATATGATTCTCAGAGTGTTTCAAAATTTTTAAAGAAAAATATATTTACGAGATATGGAATGCCGAGAGTGATTATAACTGATGATGGATCCCATTTCAGGAATAATCAAATTAAGAGATTGATTGAGAAATATAATATCATTCATAAAATCTCTACTGCTTATCATCGCCAGACTAGTGATTTAGCAGAAGTGTATAATCGTTAAATTAAAAGAATTTTGGAAAAAATTGTGGATAATCATAAATTAGATTGATTTGCTCGATTAGATATAGCATTATGGGCTTATAGAACTGCTTTTAAGACCCCTATTGGAATGTCTCCTCATAGACTAGTGTTTGGTAAGACGTGTGATTTACCAGTTGAATTGGAGCATAAATAATTTTGGGCGATAAAAGAGTCAAATTTTAATTTGAAAAATGCTGGAGAGAAGAGATTTATGCAAGTGAATGAATTGGAAGAAATTAGAAATGCATCTTATCACAATGACAGGATCTATAAAGAGAGAATGAAATTTTGGCATGATTGGAAGATATTGAAAAAGAAACTTGAACATGGACAAAATGTTTTTTTTATACAACACATGATTAAAATTATTTCCTGGAAAGCTAAGGTCCAGATGGTTGGGACCTTTTACAGTTGTAAAAGTTCATTCTTTTGGAACTGTTAATATTGAGGATCCTGATACTGGAAAGATTTTCAAGATTAATGGGCAGCCATTAAAGCCTTACCTTGACAGGTTTCAACCTGATTTCAAAGAGGTTTTAATGCCAAGTCATCTCGATTAACTGAATGGTTTGTTGGGCTGACGACAATAAACCAAGCGCTTATTGGTAGGCAACCCATATGTATCTTTGTGGTGTGTTTGCTTGTTTGTTGTATTTGTGCTTTTTAGATAGTTATTTTGGAATCCTAATCACTCATAAATACTTTTAAAAATTGATAAATAATTGATATAATTAAGATATTAGAATATTTCAGACCAAAAAAAGTTCGATCAGATTTTTTACCACTGGCGCCGCCGACACCAAAATGGGCGCCCCCGGCGCCTAATTACAGAGAACATACTAAAATTCCATGTTTGTGCGCCGCCAGCGCCTGTTGACCTCATTTTTGGTGATGTCTGATCTCTCTCCTTAGTACTTAGGATCTAGCCATAGGTTTTCCCTTTGACTATCCTAGAGAACTAGAAATGGGACCCACCCCTTAGAAATTCAAAACACTTCTTGACTCCCTGCAAACCCCATAAGTTTGATTGTAAACCCCCAATTCACTTGGAGGGTTAAGATCAAATGTGGAGGTTTAAAGGATGGGTTCCCTACAGGGCTATTTGGCCTTAGGACTACCCTGGGTGGCCTGGTCTGGTGAGGGTTGACTTGCACACATTACACTTTCACACACATTCCAAATCCTAAAACCATTTATATCTAGCTTGACTTCCTGACTCATGTAAGTAATTCATATGGACGGACCTTAACCCCAAGGCCCTTGGCTAAGAGGGTTAGGAACAACATAGTAAATGCCTCAAATGAGTCCTCTCATAGCTCTTATAGGCTTAATATAGCTTCATGGCTCAACCAAAGTGATTCCATTCTACTCAAACTTGATCAATCCTCATTTTCTCAAAATTTCAATTTTTGACCTCCGCGGCCCTACACCCACTAAACCTACCAAATGTTTTTGAAGCTACCCAAAATTTGCAAAATTACCTAAAATTACCCAAAATTCCGCAAAATCAGTCCTAAACATTTCCCCCCACTCAAATTGATCATCCATGGCTAAATATACCAAAATTTCCAAAAATACCCCCTAATACCCTCCAAATATTCAAAATGCCCTTCTTAATCAAAAATTCCATATATTCGAAAAATTTTCAGAAAATTCCAAAAAATTCCAAATATTCCTATTTTCATTTTGTTCAACTACACCATAGGCCAATTTTGTCAATTTAACCCACTTTTATCAAAACCCCCAATTTAATCCATTTTTAACCTAAATAAGCCCAATGTCAAACTAAATCAACTTAATTGACCTCAACTTTGACCCAATTCAATTCTAAACTTCAACTCAATATCCCCAACATCAATTTAGACCAAATCCAAGCCCAATTTTATTAACGTTTGGATCCAATTCCAATTTGAAGCCTAAAGCCCAATTTTGGCCCATGACATAAACTTAGCCCAAACCAACCCAATTCAACTCCAATTAGCCCCAAATCATTTCCTAAACCTTCCTAATATCCCCACAAGCAAAACACTAACAAGATTTACCCCAAATTTGAACCTAAACTCCACCCAAACCTAACCCAAAACCAAAATCTCCATTTTTGGCCTAAACCCAAACCTAACTCAAATGGGCCCAAATCCCAAAATCAAAGCCCAACCAAAGTTGAAAACTCTTTGTAACACTCCCATAAGAATTTCTCAACATTAATTTTACATCAAATCCAACCTTAGCCCAACCTTAGCCCAAGCTAGCCCAATTTGATCCACTTTGGCCCCTTTACGAAAAAAAAGCCCAAAATTAGCTCCAAAGCCCACATGACAATTTCTTCTCATCATACCTTTAATTGATATCATCCATAAGTTCTAAATCAATCGTCAAATAAATCCAAGTCAAGCCTCATGCCAATTTCCCTTAAACTCATCAAAAATCCTAAAACCCATTCCTATGAAAATAAGCCAACCTTTTCCCAAGCCATGAGCAAGCCAAATGAAGCCACTTACAAGCCATATGAAGCCATGAGAGCTTTGACACCTCACCAAACCATTAATGGAAAGAAGAGGGGGCTCTTTCTTAAACCTTCATTAAGCATTTTTAACCTCATCCATGCTACACTCTAAACTAAAATTAGCCACATCACCTTGGATGGGGACTTCACCACCCCTTCCTAGCTGACCCAACTGATCCCCTTCAGCCCAAATCAGATCATGGGGGAGTGAACCTAGCCTAAATACATGAGTTGAACCAAACCAAGCCAAAATGAGCCTTCTCCCATTCCATTTAAATCAAACTCCTTTACACATGTCCATGGCCAATTGACTGCACTAAAAGCCAACCTTGACCTCCCTGACCTTGAGGGTAACCTGACCCTGGCTGGCCAGCCACCACAGTCACCGGAAAACACCAGGCCGAGAGCACCCATTTGGTTCAAAAATTCAATTCTTCCTTGCTGAACTGTCCCAACCCTATTAGACACCATGGCTGTTCTTCCCTTGACCAGAGCAGCTGATCCCAAGCCTCAACTCGCCCTTGGAGGCCCTCCAGCCATGTCTATTTAAACGCACCACCCTCTCGACCAAAGAAGATGATGAACCAGACCTAAACAAAACTCTGCCAAAATTGCTCCAGGACCTTCTCCTCACCTAGAGCAATTGATCCCCACTGCTCTCCTGCCCTAAACCCCATTGATTGAGCTCCATTTTGGAGCTCAATTCTCAGCCCAGAACCAGGACATCACTAAAACCTCCACCAAATCCAAATTAAACTCACCCACACCAACACAGGACCAAGAAAATAAATTCCTCAGTGAAAGCCCCCTCTCCAGGCCACCCAGTTGCTCTAGCCTCTAAGCTTTAAAATCGGTACGTGGACACTTTCATACCTAGACAATTCCCCAGAGCTAGAGACTTCATCTGGAGCTTCCTTAGGTGCAATCAAAGGTGACACAACTCTCTGGTTGAAGCTACACTTCTCAGAGCAAGGGTATGGATCATTTCTTCCTCCCGAGCTTCCAGTGATTCTCCTTTTTGATTTACTTAATTTTAGAGCATGTAAACCGTATGGATGTGTTTGTCTCATCAAGACGAATCCATAGAGCATAAGAACATGAAAATCTGTTAAGAAATGAGAGAGTTCTTAGGGTTTTAGTGTGAATGGTCACGGGTGCACACCAGTCATAGACGATGACCAGACGCCGTTCGATCGAGCGTGTATCTAGTAGACGGTCCAGATTGCGCCGGATCGAAGAACGTTACATGAACCGCGGGCCCCTAGAGCACTGAGTCAGATGGCGGCGTCGAATGGGAGCGCGACGCGTGGGCTTTCGGAGCTGCCGAGGATGAGTCGGCGCCGCGTGGATAAGTAGAAAAATATGGATTTTTTGATTTATTTAAATACCCAGAACTTAGAAAATCCATATCTTTATGTAGAAAAATCATAAAAATAAACTAAAAATACCGCCTTACTCTGTGAACAGAGGAGAATAATGTGAAAAAGAAATCAAGTTATTTTGATGAGTATTTTATTTTTAATTAATTATTTACTCATTTAAGTATTTTGATTCTCCATTTGCATAGACAATTCACCATGGCATGAGACCATAAGGCTCTTGAAGCCTCGATCTTGGAAACATCCCCAGATTTTTCAAGGTCGGGAGGCCATCTCTATGGAAAGTTATGTATTTTTCAAGTTTATGTCACTGTTTTTGGTATTTTAATTCCAATAATTAGCATATTGTTCAATAAATTCCAGAAAAATTTGGGGAAGTTTCTTAGGACTAGAGGACCCTAGGATAATTATATTTTGAATTAACTCAGTAAGAATAACCCTAATTAGCCTAAATACTCAAAATTAAATTTTAATTTATTAGGGTTAACCACACATTAAAATAATTTAAAATTAATGCTCCACTGATCTTTAGGATCAGAGAAATATTGGATAAAAATTTGAAGCCAATTGGAAATGATTAGTCGCACTAAATGAATTAATTAAGCCACATGATCAAAATTAAACTTTAAAAATTCATAACTCAGAAAATACATTTAAAAAATTCACCAAATTGGTTTTTTGGGCTCTTTGATATTAGAGGAGTCTATAAAAATTAAAATTGGAATTTTCTAAAATTTTTTATTTTTAATGATATATTTAATATTTTAATAATTAAAAATAATGAAAATAAAAAAAATAATAAAAATCATAAAAATGTCACATTTTGACTCTTAATCACTTAAAAACCAACCAAATATTTTTCCTAAGTCTCTAAGTTAAGATATTGAATTTTAAAGGCTCAAAACAATTTTTAATATTAAAAAATATATTTTCCAACCTTTTCACTAAATTAATTTCAATAAATCAAAGAAAACTCAGAAAATTGTAAAATTTTTTTCTCTAAACTCCTTGAGGTCAGGGAGATTTATGAAAAATATAAAATCTATTTTTCAACTTTAATTTTATTTTATAATTAATTAACACTCCAAAACTCAAAATAATTATAATAAATAAAATATAATTTAAAAAATCACCAAAATTGGTCCAAGTGTTCTTCTAGACATTATGAACATCCCATAATTCTCTTAAGGGCAGAAACCTTTCCTTGGTCATGTTGCTGAATTTCCATTGAAAATCCCTATTTTTCATTAAAAATAGTTATATAAATAAATTAAATTTAGAAAAATCACATTTTCTCCTCTAATGTCTTAATTGACATATGAGTGAAGTGACATAAAAATTTCAAGTTCATTTGAACTCAATTTAGTGAGTTATAAAATAAATAAGCCTAAAAGGACATAAAGGTAATTAAATGATTTAAACCTCTTTGTTAAAATTTTAGGTTTAATTAACATAGATGGTAAAATATTTGATTTTATCCTTCTTGGATGATTGAAACTTTGGGTAATTAAAAGGGTAGGAACCCATTAATCACTTTTAATAAACCAAAATGAAACTTTAATTATTTAAACAATTTAAATTTTGGAAGATTAATGAAAATTTGAATTTTTAAAAATAAGGATATAACTTGAGAGGATATTGATTCTTTAGTAAGAAAAAAAATCCCTAAATAAATCACTTCAATAACATTTAACTCTTAATTAAGATTAAAAAAATGATCCAAACTAAGTAAATTAAAAATAAAAAAAAACATAACCCTTAAATTAAAAAAAAGCTCAAAATGTTAAGTGGTTTAACAATTAAATTAAATTAAATTAAAATTAAATTAAATTAAATTAAGTACAAATTAAATTAAATTAACATTTTAACAATTAAGTTAAATTAAAAATATTTAAATTAAATTAAATTCAGTTAAATTAAGTTAAATTAAATTTAAATTATATTAAATTAACATCATTCAATAATAAAAGTAAAACAAATTTAAAATATTAAGATCATTTGAAGTATAAAGATTTAAACCAAAAATAATTTGAACACTATTCCAAACATAAAATTATTAATTAAAACCTCATAATTAAACTAATTCACTTTAAACCTTTAACTCAAACTTTAAATTAAGAATGATTAAAATTCTCAACAGACCAATTTGCCCCTAAAGGCTTTAATTACTATAACTCTTAAATGGAGTATTAAGTGAGATGTCACTTAATTTATCAGGTAATCAAAAGCCCAAGTTCACTGAGCAAGAGACAAAGCTTAACTAAACTTCTGGATGATTAATTCACCTGTGCAACTAAATTTACTTGGACTCAAAATAATCTCGAAAATATTGAAAAGATGTTTAGGACTCGTCCTAAGCACTTTCTAAATATGATGAGATGTTTTAGAAGAACAATTGAATTTAATTGTTCTTTGATGAAGAAAATCATCCTTAAACAAAATACAAGAACCTAGACGTCATAGGAGATGACTAGCAATAGGATTAGGACTTTGGTAGACAACCAAAACCCTCCCCTTAGCCTTACCTAGGTACTTGCTATAAATATTTAAATGCCTTAATATATGTTTTAAGTGCAGCTTGGGATGACGGGAAGACCCTCCAGGTACGCTTTTATTTTATTGCAAATTACATACAGACACTGTACTTTACTTTTTCTTGCATGCTAAACAAGATTGTTGCATGAAAACTAAAACCTTTAGGATAGTCACAAAACTGAAACCAAAACTAAATTAAAAAGTCACCACAAGATAAAATTCACCACCACAACATTCCAAAATATAAAACAACTCAAAATTTAATCACAAACAGAACAACAAAACTACAATTGCAACTAAATTAAAACGTCTCGTTGAATGATCGGGAATACCTCGGATGATGTAACCCACGTGTTGCTAACGGGATTTCCCACGGTCTAAATGAAAGTGTGGAACTCATCAGTTGAGTTTAGCAAACTCATCTGGACTAAGTGAATTCGATGAAAATAACGGTGTCGGGATGACGGAACCGTGGGATCTTAATCGGTTTTGTTTAAACAACTTTAAGATTTGTTTTAATTAAAATATTAAACATATTTAGACTTTAAGATTTCTAAACCAAAACACTTTTCTCATCTCCTGATTATCATTTTCTAAAACTAAAACCTCTGCAACAACAAGGAGTTTGGAGCACAGTGGGCAGCATGGCCATCATCATCAGCAAAACTCGGGTCTACTTTAGCAAAACTTTCTTAGAATTAAATAACCAAGCCATAGGACTTCGAGGTAGTTTTCCTAGTGCAACATAAATCCTCAACTTTTTGTTAGGCATTTGCATGATCATGTCATGTAAATTAAGCCATAACCGGTCTTAGGATTCCGAGGTAGTCGTTTGGTACAACATAAACCCTCACATCTTCGAGGTTATTTGTGTGATTATATCATGTAAATAAAAGTCCTAATTAATTAAAATTGGCAAGATTGAAACATTAAATAATTTTCCATAGTTGAAGCGAAACAATAGGATTGTTTGGGAAGTTGCCAAGATTCTTCTTGGATCCTCAGCTTCTCCTACTATCTTCCTTTGGACTCTTAAAATAAACTGTTCCAAATTTGATCCAATCTCTATTGAAATTTCCTAAAATCCAATCCTTTGAAAACCTTAAACTCTGAAATTCTTGAGAGCAAAACCACTAATCATTATCGAGAGTTTTCTTAAATGTCATTTAAGAGGTAATTAACTATAGGGGCTTGCCCTTGTAGGGAACTTTAAGAACCCAGGTAATATAAACCCTGTTTAATTCATTTATATTAAGAAGGGGAACTTGTCGGCTTATAAAATTGGTTCGCAGACCAAACATATGTCACAAATCTTCTAGTTTATTTAATCGAGCCACATCATCAAGCAGTGTGTCTATTCTTCGGGATAAATACACTATTTGTAGTATGGTGCTCGTTTCTATAAACTATTTGGGATATGATATCGGTTTGATTTTATATCTTAAAATTTTCAAACTTAAAAATTATTTTCAAAAATCAAATGCTACTTTTCAAATTATATATATATTTAAATTAAACTTAAAATTTAAAATTCACCGACAATTTCTCTTTGACGACCCCTTCTCAAAATACAACACTCAACCTAAAAATATGCCGACAACTTCTGGCGACTCTGTTGGGGAGTAGTTCCTCTCTCCATCTTAATTAGATGGTTTTGCTTTCATAAATCGGTAGTGAGTTCACATCCTAGTGGATCGAAACTATCATTCTTCTGTTGGCATATTACGTTCATTTCTATCTTGAATAGGTATAGTCAACTTCTTTCGGATTTAGGAGCCACTGTTTAGACACCCCTAAACAGAGAGGTTCCGAAATCCTTTTACCTCTTTCCTGAGGTGGGGTGGACCCCCAATAGGTGTTAGCTTAGGAGCGGTCCTTCGGGTTGAGAAGTTTTACGAGACTTTCTCTTTTATTCCAATTCCAAACTGAGTCCCTTCCTTTTTCTATAAACCTCCGTCCTTTAATCATTTCGTTCCTAATAAACAAATCCTCTAATAAACGCCCCTTTCAATAAACAAACTCTTTTAAATCATAAATACACTAAGATAAACGAAAATGTGTTCGGGCTCTTTCTTTTTCGTCCTAAGTTTTGCGACAAAAGGAAGCATAATTCGGGACTGACGTTCAAAATCTACCCTGCAGAAAATGACTGTGCCAATGTTAATTTTCTCCTTCACCAATGGAATGGACTTCGCCGTCTATAAGGATGAGCTGCCTGATAATGGGATCATCCGTTTTGGACAAGGATTCGACAACACAGATATCAAGTTCGCTGACGTCACTCTCTTCGCACTAATGGACAAAGTGCCAAAAACTGAAGAGCCTGTAATTGAGTTCAACTTGAAGTCGACTCAAGAATTCCCTCCCCTGCAAAGGGTTCCAGCTGAAAGAAGTACTGCTATTCCTAGGAGGACTGTTGTCTCTACCCCCACTAGTCCAGTCATCTCTGCACCTACCCCGGCTTCTGCCAAACTAAAGGGGAAGGAAATCCAAGTCTGTGATGAGCCTGTCACCGTGGAGGGTACAGATTTTGCTACAATACCCTCTGTTTTTGAGATTGGATCCAGTTCAAGAGTTGCACCCCTAACTCGGACTAAAAGGAGAAGTAGAAGCAGAAAGATAGCAAGGATTGAGAAAGCCAAAGCTGCTGAAGTTGCTTTTCTAGAAGAAATTCCGGAGGAAAGAGAAGAGCTGCCTGAGTATGTACCTCTGTTGGAAGGGAGTAGGTTTCACCCCCTCTCTGTTGCATCAGATGAAGAAGACGTTCGAAGGATTGCCGCTACATTACCCCGACCTGTATACTATAGTAACTGCGAAAGAAAAAAGGTTAAGACTACGCCATTTGCTCGGCTACAAGCCGCGATAGAAAAATTGGCAAAGAAAGAAAGCTGCCCTGTGTCAGAAATCCTAAGAAGAATGGGATGAGTGCCGGCTAGATCCCGCCTCGGACCACGAGTAGAGCCTGTCACTGTCGTAGAGAAACCAAAGAAAAAAATGAGAGCTAGTTCACCTGTTGTTGTATCGGGCCATCATATTAGGGAGGACACCACCTACCAGCATATAGCAGACAGACCTTCCGGTCCTAGGCCTTTTGCTGCAAGAAGAATAGTGTGGCGACCTATTATTTTCGAGCCAAGACCAACACAATGGCCTGAGAAGAAAAGTCTCGTCAAAGAGCCTGAATCAGAAGGAAGTGCTACTGCAATAAAAGAAACTCCCGGAAAAGAAATTCAACAACCATCGCATGACAACCGCGATACCATTTGGAAGAGACCCCTCGAGGATGCTATAGGAAAGCTAAGAACGGATATCTGACGGTTGGCAAAAGAAAGAGGAGAAAAGTTGGAAAAGGAAGTTGATTCATTAGAGTTCATGGATGAGGAGTGTGCCGAGATCAACATGGTTGAAACACGAGCATCGTCAGCCTCGCAGGGTACTCCAGCAGCTGCGGAAAGAGATGAACCGGAAGTGATGAGAGCACAGCTTTGGGAAAGAGATGACACAATTTCCTAGATGGCAAGGAGGATGGAAGAGATGGCTGCTGCTTTAGCCACTCTCCAAAGTCAGGTGCAACCTCAGAAAGAAACACCCCCAGAAATCATCCATATTGCAGATGGAGGAAAAGAGATCACATCCGTCAACGGAGATGAGCCACCAAAGAAGGATTACGCACGAGCATGATTCCCGAAAAAGACATTAAAAACATGGTAGAACGAGCGGAGTGCGAGAAGCCCTAAGCACAATCTAAGAGTGGAGCATCTATTCGGATGGGTAGACCTTACCCCGAAGAGTTCGATGCAGTCCAATACCCGAAAGGCTTCGTACCACCTCTGTTTAAGACTTTTGATGGAACACGAAACCCCCGGCAGCATGTCACACATTTTCGTGCTAGGTGCTGCAATGCCGGTGGGAGTGACGCTTTACTCTTTCGTCAGTTCGTCAGCAGTTTTTCAGGGATTGCCTTTGACTGGTACGCAGAATTACCAAATGGTTCAGTTAAAACCTTTTCAGAGTTAGAAAACCTTTTCGTTAAGCGGTTTGTCGGGGCTCAGCACCACATCACCATCGGTGATCTAGTGGTGGAGCACCAGAAACTGAACGAGACTTTAGTGGATTACGTACTTCGATGGAGAAATGTTGACCTCATTTTTGATGAGGTCTTCTCTTCTTCTTTTTAGTACTTAGGATCTAGCCTTAGGCTTTTCCTTTGACTATCCTAGAGGATTAGAATTGGGACCCACCACCTAGAAATTCAAAACACCTCTTAACTCCCTGCAAACTCCACAAACTTGATTGTAGACCCCTAATCACCTAGAGGGTTGAAATCAAATGTGGAAGTTTAAAGGATGAGTTCCTATGGGACTCTTTGGCCTTAGGGCCGCCACAGGCCTGGCTCTGCAGTGAGGGCTGACTTACACACACACTACACTTATACACTACACTTTCACACACCTCCTAAAACCACACCTATACCCAACTTGACCTCCCGACTCATGAAGGTGATTCACATGGATGGTCCTTAACCCCTAAGCCCTTGGCTAAGAGGGTTAGGAACAACATAATGAATGCCTCAAATGAGTCCCTTCATGGCTCATGTGGGCTTGATATGGCTTCATGGCTCAACCAAAATGATTTCATTCCACTTACATTTACCCAATCTTCAATTTTCTAAATTTTCAATTTTTTGACCCCCGGGACCCTACACCCGCCTAGCCTACCCAAAGCCCTTGAAATTACCCAAATTCTTTAAAAAAACTCTCCAAATACCCAAAATTCCTCAAAACCAATCCCAAACATTCCCACATTACTCAAATTGATCATTCATAGCCAAAAATACCAAAAATTCCAAAAATACCTCCCAATACCCCCCAAATACCCAAAATGCCCCTCTTAGCCAAAAAATCGAAAAATTCAGAAAATTCCCAGAAAATTCCAAAAAATCCCAAATATTCCTAATTTCATTTTGTTCAACTACACTATGGGCCAATTTTGTCAATTTACTCCACTTTTGTCAAAATCCCCAATTTGACCCATTTTTAACCCAAAATGAACCCAATGTCAAACCAAACCTACCCAATTGACCCAAAATCTGGTCCAATTCAATTCTAAACTTCAATTAAACATCCCCAACACAAATCAAGACCAAATCCAAGTCCAATTTGATTGGCATTTGAATCAAATTTCACTTTTGACCTTAAAGCCCAATTTGGACCCATGACCCAAACTTAGCCCAAACTAACCCAATTCAACTCCAATTAACCCCAAACCTTTTCTAAACCTTCCTTAACATCCCCACAAACAAAAAACTAACATGATTTACCCAAAATTTAGACCCAAACCCCAGTCAAATTCAACCCAAAGCTAAAAGGCCCAATTTTGACCTAAACCCAAACCTTACCCAAATAAGCCCAAACCCCAAAATCAAAACCCAACCAAAGTCAAAACCTCTTTGAAACACTCCCATAAACATTTCCCAACATTAATTTTACATCAATTTCAACCCTAGCCCAACATTGGCCCAAGTTAGCCCAATTTGACCTACATTGGCCCATTTACCAAAGAGGCCCAAATCCAACCCTATTCAAACCCAAATCACTCCAAACTCATTTCAAATCACTCATGACATATCCCTAAACCAAACCCAACAATTATTTGGCCCAAACTTCTACAAGATTCCCATCCATGGATTCATTCTTAAACCTAAAGGGCCCATCCCCTTAGCCTTCCTAAAAGCCCATCAAAAATAATTTCAAAAAGCCCAAAGCCCACATGACAATCCTCTATCATCATCCATTTGATAAAACCATCTCCTAAGTTCTAAATCCATGATAAAATAAATCCAAATCAAGCCATATGCCAATTCCCATCAAAATGCCAAAATTCACAAAAACCCTTTTTCATGAAGTTGACTTAACTTTTCCCAAGCCAAAGATGAGCCATGTAGCCATGCATGAGCCACATGGAAGCCATGAGAGCCTCTTTACATGTCACCATGCCATTTTGGGCAAAAGAAGGAGACTCTTTCCTTAATCTCCTAAAGTCATTAGCATTAACCATGATTCCCTTAACCCAAATTTAATCCAAATATATTTGGATAAGGACTTCTCCATGCCAAACCAGCTGATTCCTTTGACTCCCCACAACACCCAAAGCCTCCTTGAAGGGTGAACCAAGCCCAAAAGATGGACTTGACCAAATCAAGCCAAAATTGGCCTTCCCACATGCCATTTTAATCCAAGCTTTTGACACATGGCAAAGCCCAATTGCCTACACTAAACCCCAGCCCTGACCCACCTGGACCTGAGGGTGACCCATGCCTGCCGGCCAGCAGCCTGGATCGCCGGAAAACACCATGGCTGAGACCTTGGAAGGAGTCAAAGTTTGGAATTCCCACCTGCTGAGCTGCCCCATGCCCAATGGCCACCATGGCTGTTCTTCCCTTGACCTAAGCAGCTGATCCCAAGCCTTAAACCCCACAGGAGGCCCTCCACCCTCTCCTATTTAAACCTCACCTCCTCTCGGCCATGAGAGGTGCTTGAACCGGACCTTACTCGAAACCCCGCCAAAATTCCTCCATACCACTCTCCACACTTAGAGCAGATTGATCCCCGGTGACAATTTGCCCTAATCCCCACCAACGAGAGATCAATTTCTCGGCCAAAATTCCACCCAAAAACAGGACATCTCCCAACTCTCCACCAAATTCAAATTAAACTCACCCACACCTGCACAAGGTCAAGAGAAGGAGTTCCCCAGTGAAAGCCCCCTCTCCAGGCCACCCATCTGTTCCAGACTCCAAGCTTTGTAATCGGCTGTGGTCGAAATCATACCTAGACAATTCACCAGCCCAAGGGACTTCATCTGGAGCTTGCTTGGACCCAATCGAAGGTGACACAACTCTCAGATCGAAGCTTCACTTCTCTGAGCAAAGGTATGGACTCACTCTTCTTCCCGAGCTTACAGGGATTCTCTATTTAATTTGAGTCAATTTCAATACATGTTTACCGTATGGATGTGTTCATCTCCTCAAGACGAATCCATAGAGCATAAGAACACGAAAATCCGTTAAGAATCGAGTGAGAAATTAGGGTTAGAAGGTTGACGGTCACGGGTGCACACCAGTCGTAGACGATGACGCGGGAGCCGTCGGATCGAGCGTGTATCGAGCGGACGGTCTGGATCGAGCCGGACAGCACGATGGTGCATGAACCGCGGGGCCCTGGAGCGCTGAGTCGGATGGCGGCGCCGAATCAGAAGACGACGCGTGTGCATTCGGAGCTGCCTACGTTGAGCTGGCGCCGCGTCACTTAAGTAGAAAAATAGGTTTTTTCCTATTTATTTAATTCCCTAAACTTCAAAAATCATAACTTTGTGTAGGAAAATCAGAAAAATAAAATAAAAATACTCTCTTGCTCAGTGAACAGAGGAGAATAATGTGGAAAAGAAATCATTTAATTTCATAAAGTATTTTATTTTTAATTATTTATTTACTCTCTGCACTATTAAAATTCTCCATGCATGTATACAATTCACCATGGTATGAGACCATAGGGCTTTTGAAGCCTCTGAATTTGGGAACATTCCCTGAATTTTCCAAAGTCAGAGACCACCCCTATGAAGAGTTATTGATTTTTCAATTCTAGGTCACTATTCTGAGTATTTTAATTCTAGTAATTTGCATGTTATGAAATAAATTCTAGGAAAATTTGGTGATGTTTCTTATGACCAGAGGACTCTAGGAAAAATGGTTTTTGAGTTAACTCACTTGTAATAACCCTAATTGGCTTAAACACCCAAAATGGAGCTTTAATTAATTAAAGCTAATCATACATCAAATTGACTTGAAATCAATTCCCCACTGACCTTTAGGATCAGAGGAACCCACCATAAAAGTTTGAAGTCAATTGGACTTGGTTAGCCCTATCAAATGGGTTGATTAAGCCATTTAGCCAAACTCAAACTTCAAAAATTCATAACTTTCAAAATACTTTTCAAAAATTCATAAAATTGGTTTTGGAGCCTCTCTGATATCAGGGAAATTTAAGAAAAATAAAATTGCAATTTTCCAAAAAAGTTGATTTTTCACATTATTTTAATATTTTTAATAATTAAAAAATAATAAAAATCACAAAAATAATAAAATTCACCAAAATGTCACATTTGAATTTTAATCATCTAGGAACAAACCCCATATTTTTCTTAAGTCTCTATGATGAGATATTAAATTTTAAAACCCTAAGGTAATTTTAAAATATAAAAAAAAATGTATTTTCTAGCATTTCCACTAAAATAATTCTAATAAATCAAAGAAAAATCAGAAAATTATGAAAATTAGTTCTCTGGTTTCCTTGATATCAGAGAGGTTTTTGAAAAATATAAAATTTATTTTTCAACCTTTATTTTATTTTTAAATTAATTAATACTCCAAAAATCAAAATAATTATAATAAAAATAATATAATTAAAAAAATCACCAAAATTGGTCCAAGTGGTCTTCTGGTCATTAGAAATGTCCCATAATTTTCTTAAGGACAGAAACTTTCCCTTGGTCATATTCTTAAATTTTCCTTGAAAATCCCTATTTTCCACTAAAAATAATTACATAAATAAATTAAATACAGAAAAATCACATTTTTTCCTCTAATGTCTTGATTGACATATGAGTGAAGTCACATAAAAATTTCAAGTTCACTTAAGCTCAATTTAGTGAGTTATGAAATTAGTAAGTTTAAAGGGCAAAATAGTAATTAAAATTTTAACCTATAATTAAAAAATTTTAGGTTTAATTAAAAGTGTGGGTAAAATATTTGATACTAAGTTGATTTTGGATGTTTGAAACTTAGGTAATTAAAGGGTAGAAACCTACCAAATAATTTAAAAGTAATTAAAATAAACCTTAATTAAATGATTAATTAAACTTGGAAGATTAATAAAAATTGGAGTTATTAAAATAGGGATATTATTAGGAAGAGATTTATTCTTTAATCTAAGAATCCCTAAATTAATCACCTCAATAACATTTAATTCCTAATTAAAATGATAATCCAAATTCAAGATTTAAAATATTAAAAGACTTAATCATTAAATTGAATTAAAGATTAAAACATTTAAATTAAATCCTTCCAAAATTTCAATTAAATTAATACTTTAATAATTAAATTAAACCATCTTTAAAATATAAAAAAAAAGAGATATAAAATATTAAATTAAAATTAAAAAATTTAAATTAAATTTAAATTAAATTAAAACATATTAAATAAAATTAAATTAAATTAAATTAAAACATATTAAATTAAATTAAATTAAATTAAAATGTATTAAACTAAATTAAATTAAATTAAATTAAATTGAAAGTAAAACTAAACCAAATTAAATTAAACTAAAATTAAATTAAATTGAATTAAATATAACATCACGAAAGACATAAAGAATTCAAAATAAATCTAAAACAACTTGAACACTATTCCAAACTTAAACCCATTAATTGAAATTAAATTAAATCACAAATCACTTGAACATTAATTTGCCCTCAAAAGCTCATGTTGTCATAACTCCTAAATGGAGTGTTAAGTGAAGTGTTACTTCACTCATAGGATATTCAAATGTCTTAGTTCACTGAGCAAGATAACAAAACTTGAACTCTGGATGATTAATTCATTTTGTATAATTAAATTCTCTTGGACTTAAAACAATCCTAGAGGTATTGAAAAGATGTTTAAGGTTCGTCTTAAGCACTTCCTCAATATGATAGGATGTTTATAAGAACAATTGAACTTAATTGTTCTTTGATGAAGAAAATAGTCCTCAAACCAAAACACAAGAACCTAGACGTCATAGGAGATAACTAGCTATAGGAGTAGGACCTTGGTAGAAAACCATAACCCTTCCCTTAGCTTTACCTAGGAAATTGCTTTAAATGATTAAATATCCTAAATTGTGTTCAAGTGTAGCTTGGGATGACGGGAAGACCCTCCAGGTACGCTTTTATTTTATTGCAATTTACCTCCTTGCAATTTACTTTATTGCAAATGCACTTTACTTTTCTTGCTTGATAAACAACTGTTGCATGAAAACCCACACCTTTAGGATAGCCCCTAAAACGAAAACCAAAACTAAATTAAAAGTCATTGCAAGATAAAATTTACCGCCACAACATTGCTAAATATAAAACAACTCAAAATTTAATCACAAACAAAACAACAAAACTACAACTACAACTAAATTAAAACGTCTTATTGGATGATCGGGAATACCTCGGATGATGTAACCTACGTGTTGCTAACGGGATTTCCCACGGTCTAAATGAAAGTGTGGAACTCATTTAGTTGAGTTTAGCAAATTCATCTGGACTAAGTGAATATGATAAAAATAACGATGCCGGAAGGATGGAACCGTGGGATCTTAACCGGTGTTGTTATAATCAACTTTAAGATTTGTTTTAATTAAAACATAAAAAAAACACTTGGACTTTAAGATTTCTAAAACCAAACTCTTCTCTTCTCTTTTGATTACAATCTTCTAAAACTAAACCTCTGCAACAAGGAGCTCGGAGCATGGTGGGCAGCACGGCCATCGTCATCAGCAAAACTGGAATCTACATCAACAAAACCTTCTTAGAATTAAATAACCAAGCCATAGGACTTCGAGGTAGTTCGCCTAGTGCAACATAAATCCTCAACCTTTTGTTAGGCATTTGCATTGCAAATTAAGCCCTAACAGGTCTTAGGACTCCGAGGTAGTCGTTCGACACGACATAAACCCTCATATCTTCGAGGCTATTTGTATGATCATGTCATACGAATATAAGTCCTAATTAATTAAAATTGGCAAGATCAAAACATTAAATAAAAATTAGGACTTTCCTAAATTCAAGCCAAACAATAGGATAGTCGGGAAATTACCGAAGTTCGCTTCGAATCTGTGATTTCTCCTACCTTTCTTCCTTTGAATTCCCAAAATAAAAATGTTCCAAATTTGATCCATTCCCTATTGAAATTCCAAAATTCAATCCACGAAAACTTAAACTTTGAAATTCTTGAGAGCGAGAACTACTGATTATTATCGAGAGTTTTCTTAGGTGATTCCCGTCACTTAAGATGTAATTAACTATAGGGGCTTGCCCTTATAGGAAATTCTAAGAACCCAGGTAATATAAACCCTGTTTAATTCATTTATATTAAGCAGGGGAACTTGTCGGCTTATAAAATTGGTTCGCAGACCAAACGGATGTCATAAATCTCCTAGTTTATTTAATCGAGCCCCATCATCAAGCAGTGTGTCTATTCTTCGGGATAGATACACGGTTTGTGGTGCGGTGCTCGTTTATATAAACTATTTGGGATGTGAGATCGGTTTGATTTCATATCTTAAAACTTTTAAACTTAAAATTACTTTCAAAAATCAAATGTTATCTTTTAAACTATATATATATTTAAATTAAATATGAAAATTCGCCGACAATTTCTGTAGGCGACCCCCTTTTCAAAAATACAACACATAACCTAAAAATATGCCGACAAGAAATTTAAGCATGAAGTGTGAACCACAACTTCAAGAACAGCATGCAGTCGACATATTGCTTAAGAGTATCCATGGCCCGATAGCACTTCTCCTTAAAGGATTTACAATCAAGACTTTCGAGAAGCTGCTTAGTAAGGCCGGGAGCTTGCAAGAGGAAGCAAAGAAGCTAAGTTTCGTGGACAAGAATGATAAGAAGAAGCCCGTGAAAACATTCGAAAAGAAATCCGGAATCTTTGTGGCAGTAGATAAGGGCAAGCAGCCATTGCAGATACAGCCAGAGCGGCCACAGCCTAGTTATCAATCACCGCAACATACTTACCAACAACCTCAGCAGGGTTATCAACAGCCTTGACCGAGCTATCAGTCGCCTCAGCATTATGAGACACTGCCTCGTCCATCGAGTACCACTGAAAGAACTTCTAAATAGGGAATATCCATTCAAAGCCGAAGCGATGAGCGAAAATGTTCCGCGAGTTTAATGAAGACACCGGATTTTCGGCTACCGGAGCCCAAGAGGCCGGAAGAAGTCAATAAGAAAGATCATCCAAACTATTGCCCTTACCACCGTATGCTCGGGCATAAGATAGAGGATTGCATCACTTTCAAGAGTTGGCTTGACGATATTCTCCGGAAAGGGAACATAACGATCCCGAAGGAATACATGAAGGAACCCCAAAAAGGAGGTTCCGTCAATGTTATTTCAATGGATCCCATTGTTCCGATAGACCCCTACACAACCCATGATGGATAGAATACCGTCTGGATAAAGTATTCAAAGAAAATCTTAAATCACACCCAACCCGCTTCCGTGTGTGCTTCAACTCAAAGTTTGAAACCTGCCGAGCTGGCACTATCGCTTGCCATTGAAGAACCGCCCCAGAAGGAAGATAAAATCGTAGAAGAGAAGAAAATCGAGGCTCCAAAGAGTAGACTAGGGGCTGCTTATCCTAGGATGGTTGTTTTCGATTCGGGGGAGAAATCCCTCGAACCTCTAACTCTGTATGATTATTTGCTCGCCCCGGCGGGATCTTATAATGATAAGAGTTTTGGCGTTGGCTGCGTTCTGACTGTTTCTAACGATTACGTAACTAACGAAAACCAAGCTAATCCGGATCTCGATTCCAATACAAATAACGATTCTCAAATCATACTAAACCTCAATGACCACGACGAAGGAGAATACGTTCACAAGGATGGCTACGAAAGCTCAACAAGCGACAAGTCTATTTGCGAATTTCGAGGAGCTCCAATCACGATAGAATTGGAGTTATCAGATTCCGAAACAACTCCAGAAGAGCCAGTCATTCCAATTCAAGAGGATACACTATCAGATCCAGTATCAAATTCAGAACAAATAACTGAAGTCAATCAAAGAAGTGGAAAAGTTCTACCCCCAAGAATGGGTCCAAAGGATAAAGGAAAGCAGGTGGTTGCTCAGGAAGAGCCAACCCTAGCGGAGGAATTGCCCATTCGGGAAGAAGCCGAGGAACATGGTAATAAAGTAGACTACAACGTGCTAGCCCATCTTAGGAAGCTACCGGCCAAACTAAGCATATACGACGCTCGATCTCGTCGAAGGAGATGAGGGAAACTCTGATCAAAGCTCTACTTGATCCAGAAATTTGTTTAGCTCAAATGGCCGATAATTCCTTAGACGAGGTTTGCTTATTAAAAGAACAATGAGGTGTTACCTTCACGGACAATGATTTACTACTCAGAACGGCTGATCACAATTGACCGTTGTACATCTCAGTCACTGTTGGAAAGTTTACGCTCTTCAAGGTGTTAGTTGATCCGGGAGCATCAATCAACATAATGAGCCTTCGAACGTTAGCATATTTGGAAATTGATGCTCGCGAACTTGAAGCAGACAAGATGTTATTAAGAGGGTTCAATCAGAAAGGAGAAAGAGCACTCGGATCGATAACACTGTTAATGAAGATCGGTGATTTGGCAAAGACAACCGCAAAATTCAATATAATTGATTCTGAGACATCATTCAACGCTCTACTGGGTCGACCATGGATCCATGAGAATCGGATGGTACCGTCATCTCCGCACCAGTGCATAAAATATTATGAAGGAGGAGAACAGTGTATCAAAGGTGACTTGCAACCATTCTCCGTGCATGAAATCGGAATTCATAAAGATGCAGCCTACTACGCGCCCCCGAAGAAAACAATCTTTCCCATAAATGTCATACCAAATGAAGCAAAAGAAGTGCAAGACGACAAAGAGCCGGAAATTCTAGTCCAACAGTTACTCACCACTCTCTTACAGCGAGATGGTGAAGGTTTCTTCAGAACTCGCACCTGAGGTCAAGGCCGGGGACGAGGTCGTGGAAGAGACATTGGAACAGTTGGATAGAAGAAATCAGTCATCAACGTTGATTGGGAGACCAGTTCCAAAGAAGAAGAAATCAAGAAAGAAGCTGCAACAGTAAATAAAAAAAAACCCCAGTTCAAGATCTCTCTTGAATATGAAAAGAATGAAGAATACAAATCAATGTACGAGAAGATTAACCATTATGTTCATATTATGACCCTGACCCCAATCCGTTCTAATAAGATCGAGGGTATGGTGGTCAAGGAAGTGCATGGTGGTGGTACTAAACCAATCAAGTTTTACTGTGGTGCTTCTTCTTCCAATACTAAAAATGATGTACAATTTGAAGATGTTACTTCTTCCGAATTAATGGAATTGCCTCTTGAGTGGTACTCTCCCTGTGTTCAAAATTTAATTCAACGTGGTGTCTTACCTCGACGATGGAAAAAAAGTCAATCGCAACATTTTGAAAAGTTATGGAACAATGTCAGTCGACCTCCCAATTCAAAACATGGTCTCGGATTTGGCACAGTAGGGTCTGTTGTTGATCCGGGATTTTGCTTGGTTGTCACTTACGAGCCTAATGAAGACTGCTTGGAAGCTTCAGAAGATCTCGAAGATCTGCCAATCAGAGATGCTCCGCCAGAATTCGAAGAAGAAATTAAATCTACAATAAACGAGTTAATGGAAGTTAACTTAGGTACTAGCGAAGAGCCTAGGCCGACCTTTGTTAGCTCCTTACTCAATAAAGAAGACTTCGAAGAGATAATCAAGCTATTGATGGAATTTAAGGACTGTTTTGCTTGGAGTTATGATGAAATGCCAGGATTAGCTCCAGAGGTCGCAGTTCACAAGTTAGGAGTAGATCCCACTGCCGTTCCAGTCAGACAAGCTCCGAGAAGGATGTGTCTAGAGATCGAACAACAAGTAATAGCAGAAGTTAAGAAGCTAATAGACGCTAAATTTGTCCGTGAAGAACAATATCTAACTTGGTTGGCCAATGTGGTACCAATTAGAAAGAAGAATGGTTAGAACAGAATCTGAGTGGATTTCAGAGATTTAAACAAAGCATGTCCAAAGGACGAATTCCCTCTACCAATTCCAGAATTGATGATCGACATTGCTTCAACACATGAAGTCTTCTCATTCATGGATGGATCTTCAGGATACAACCGGATAAAGATGGCACCGAGAAGATGAAAAGCTTACAGCCTTCAGAACGCCGACCGGGGTATACTGCTACACAGTGATGCCGTTTGGATTAAAGAACGCAGGAGCAATTTATCAAAGAGCAATGACGAGAATTTTTGATGATCTCATTCACAACCAAGTCGAGTGTTACGTGGATGATGTGGTCATCAAAAGCAAACTAAAAGAGGATCACTTGTATGACTTGAGAATTGTTTTCGAGCGATTAAGATGATATAACCTTAAGATGAATCCCTTGAAATGCGTTTTCAGCGTTACCTTGGGAAATTCTTAGGATTTGTTGTCCGACATCGTGGAATTGAAATCGATCTGGAGAAGATTAAAGCTACCTTAGAAATGCTGCCTCCCAAAACCTTGAAACAACTACGATCTTTTCAAGGAAAATTGGCATATCTTCGACGCTTTATCTCAAATTTATCAGGAAGGTGTCAGCCTTTTTCTGCTTTGATCAAGAAGGATGCCAAGTTTACTTGGGACTCCAAATGTCAACATGCCTTCGATGACATCAAACAGTATTTAATGATACCTCCTGTCTTAGCAGCCCCCGTCTCGGGTACATCGTTGAAACTTTATGCCGCAGCTCTAGACTACTCTCTCGGAGCCCTGCTAGCCCAGGTCAATGACGAGGGAAAAGAAAATGCTCTCTACTAATTAAGCCATCATCTAATTCCGATGAAAGTAAAGTATCCTCCTATTGAGAAGCATTGTTTGGCCCTGATCTTCGCCGCTCAAAAGCTCAGGCATTACATGCTTTCTCATAAGGTCAACCTTATTTCGAAGTTCAATCCATTGCAATATTTGATGACCCGACCGACACTTTCCGACAGACTTGCCAGGTGGTCGATGATACTATTGCAATTCAATATATATTTCGTTCCTCTTCATGCCGTAAAGTGACAAGTCCTAGCGGACTTCCTCGCAGCACACCCTTTACCGGCAGAATCGCCTCTCAACGACGACCTGCCAGACGAGCAGATAATGAGCCTAGAAGACCCCGATGATCAGCGTTAGGAACTGTACTTCGATGGAGCATCTTCAGCTTAGAAAGATAAAGAATCACAAACGATAGTGCCCGGTAAGGCAGGAATCAGACTAATATTTATAACACCGAAGCGGGGGATGTTAAGGTATTCCTACCACTTAATAGAACCGTGTACAAACAACGAGGCAGAATACGAAGCTCTTATAACTGGACTGGAATTAACTATTCAGATGAAGATAACATATATCAACATCTATGGAGATTCTCAGTTGATCATCCAACAAGTTGTCGGACAATACAGAATTCTAAAGCAAAGACTCGAGCAGTACTTTCAGTATGCCATGAAACTGTTGGACCAAATTCCAAATGTAACAATCTATAAGATTCCCAGAAGAGAAAATGTTCTCCCAGATGCGTTAGCCCGCCTTGCAAAAGAATTTGCTGCTTGCGAGATGAGTACGATTGAAGTGTCGGTTCAAGGACGACAGGTCCTATCACAGCTCGACATGGATACAATACACAAATTAGCAGAAAAAGTAGAAGAAACAATTGCGGCAGTAACAGAAAATACAGAAGATTGGCGGCAGCCACTAATAGACTACTTGCAAATGGGAAACTTACCAGATGATAAGTTGATAGCTCATCAAATCAAGAAAAGAACTCTCTCTTACGCATTAATAAACAATACATTATACAGAAGGTATTTTGATCAGATGTGGCTAAGATGCCTGAGCGGGTCCGAGGCTCGTGAAATTGTTAAAGAAGTACACTCGGACTTTGTGGCGCTCATCAGTCGGGTTCGAAAATGAAAATGAAAATTAAAAGACTAGGGTACTACTGGCCCTCAATGATGACCGACTGCATGAAGATTGCCAAAATTTGTCACCAGTGCCAAGTGCATGGAGTGGTTCTACATCAACCTCCAAATGTGCTACATCCGACAATCGCGTCGTGGCCATTTGAGTGTTGGGGCACAGATATCGTGGGTCCGATAGAACCGCCTTCTTCAAGAGGACATCGCTTCATTCTTGCTGCTACAGATTACTTTTCTAAGTGGGCAGAAGCTATACCTCTCAGAGAAGTGAAAGCACACCACGTGCTACAGTTCTTCAAGAATTAAGTCATCTACCGTTTTGGGGTACCGCCCAGAATTATCTCAGATAACGGGTCCGCATTCAGAAGCACGAAGATCAACAATTTTGTCAGAAGACACGGGATCGACTGACGCTATTCGACAATCTACTACCCAAGAGCGAACGTCCTGGCCGAGGCTTTTAATAAAACTCTCGTCCAAATCCTAAAGAAAACTTTGGATTACAATAAGAGAAATTGGCACGAGAGGTTTTTAGAAGCCTTATGGGCCGACAGGACGACTTTCAGAACTCCTATTCAGTCTACGCCTTATGCTTTAGTGTACGGGTCCGAGGCCGTTCTACCCTTAGAGGTTCAGCTTCCGTCTCTCAGAATTGCAGTTACAAACAAGATCACTACAGAAGAAAATGCCAGATTATACTAGAAGAATTGGAAAGCATGGAAGGGAAAAGACTTTCAGCACTGCAGAATTTGGAACTGTATCAAGCCAAGATGGTCCAGGCCCATGATAAATTGGTCCGTCCAAGGACATTCAAAGTTGGTGACTTAGTACTAGTTCTCAGAAGACCTATTCTTGCACATCGCAAGATAGGTGGTAAATTTGAATCAACTTGGGAAGGGCCATTTGTGGTCGAGACAGTTTACTCAGGGGGTTCCTACCAACTTGTTAACTGTCGTGGAGAACGACCTATGCTTCCAATTAATGGATGATATTTGAAGAAATATTACGCAACCTGATGTTTTGAAGGATGAATCCTCATTCCTAGAAGCATGGGCACAACAATTACTTATAACTGGGTCCGAACCTAAAATAAAAAAAATGGATGATAAAATAAAAATCATTAACAAAATAATGTGTTAAAAGGAAAATATGTGAAATGATAAAATTTTGATCTTTTCTTTTAAATCAATTCATTCCTGATCTTTCCTCATATCTTCCTACTCTCTTTAAAATTTAAAAGAAGTAAATAAAATTTTTCATTAATAAATATTTTTCTACTGTTCTTATTCTTAGTACAACCCCTTATCCTTTTCTTATTTTTCGCAGGGAAATGTCGAACGGGCGGTTGGTTCTGAACTTTAAGAATGGCGCGAGTCTAGCACTTGATGAAAAGAGGGTGAGGGATGGAGCTGTGAATGAGATTGACTCTGACTTCACACCGGCCGGGCTACAATATGAAGAAACTTATTGGAGTCTGGTTGATCGGGAAGAACTCCGCAGCCATACAGTGATGAAATTGGGTGGCTCAAATCAACCATCTACTAGCAAAAAGAGAAAAGCAAATGCCGCTCATGCAACAAGAGAAGATAAGAAAGTTAAGTCTGTGGTGGCTACAACAAAAGGTAGACTTGTCAACGCCATGCCTACAGAAATTTAAGAGGTGAGGAGAGCCACTCTCACTCCTACTCAACGAAGGAACAAGTACCGACGCATTCGCAAGATGCTGACTAAGCTGGCAGCAGATCAGCGTGAAGATACAGTCGCTACCGTCGGTACAAATGCTTCGAAGAGATTGGTTCGTCAGGAACCAGAAAGGAGGAAGTCAATTCCAAGTACAGCAGAAACGATGAAAGAAATCCTGAGGAAAATAGAAACGGAGATAGTACCACGACGCCAGACAGAGCTACCAGTTTTGAAGAGTCTTGTTGCGAAAGCAACCCCGGAGGATGTCCCGACAGAGACTATCCCCGAGGAGCCAAGACATGCAGGAGAGCGTGCCGGGGTGGAACCATACATTCCCCAGTACGTTACTAGACCTCGCCGATTGCAGATAATTCCAGAGTATGAGTTGGAAAGAATGCAGAATGTTGAAAAGAAGACTCTCGAATATTTTGAGAAAATTGAAGGCAAGAGGATCAATATCTTAGAAGGCCTCGAGCTGCATACAGATGTGTTCTCAGATTATGAACAACAACAAATTGTAGACTTCATACTTTAACTCCAGAAAATGGGCCGAGCTGGTCGTCTGAGGGAAAAGACTTATTCAGAACCCCAAAGATGGATGCCAGGGAAAGGAAGAGTTACGATCCAGTGCGGATGTTGCTACAACTTCATGGTAGACAGAAAAGAAAATCCACCAGGGATACTCCATCACAGTGAGGTGGATCCGATGCCGAATGTTATTAAAAGAATGGTAAAGAGGATGATAACATGGAGGGTATTGCCCGCAGATTGCATACCCAACAACTGCATCATTAACATCTACAAGGAGGGCAACTGCATACCTCCACATATAGACCATCATGATTTCGTTAGACCCTTCTGCACAGTGTCTTTTGTCAACCAGTGAAATATCATGTTCAGATCTGACCTCCGGAAAGCAGGCCCCGGTGAGTTCCGAGGGCCAGTGGAGATACCACTACCGGTAGGTTCCGTCATGGTGTTAAAAGGGAATGGAGCGGACATCGCAAAGCATTGCATTCCGGGAGTGCTCGTTGAGCGGATCTCCGTTACTTTCGAAGGATGGACGGCGGAAAAATACCTTTCCACTTCCGAACGGATCCGCAGTTAGAGAATCTCCGGCCTTATGAGCTGTAAGTTACAAGGGAGATAGCACACCTCCAATGCACATCCATACGACATTTCTGCCAAGGATGACTTGGAAGGTGATGTTATTGTCCATGTATCTCACTATTAAGATATGGATTTTGACAGCTGCTTTTAGAAGAAACTTGAAAAATCTTACACAATCCTTTTTGGATTTATATGGATTGTATGAGATATTAAATTCTCAGAGAAAATATCATCAAGTTTTGGATCAAGATGTATGATGTATTTTCAACAAGATTGGAATGAAAGTGACCATGTCATGTTTTGCCTTCACCTCTTTTTGTGCAAATTGATTGGGAAACGCCATTAAGTTAAAAAGAACTTCGAACAAAGAACAAAGGAAAATGAAAATAAACGAGAACTCTTTTAAGAATCTAAATGTCAAAATGAATTCTAAACTGACACAAACTCCAAAAATTTTTGAAATTGAATCACCAAAACGAAAAAAATGAATTTAAATCTCAATCTCAATCCTTCGATCTGAATCCTTCGATCTGAATCCTTCGATCTCGATCCTTCGATCTGAATCCTTCAATTATTCTTCAAAACGAAATCTGTTTGAAACCCTTCTGAAATTCAAATCTTTTCCTCGACTTGTCACCAGGTCGAGTCTTTTCAGCTTGGTACACTTACCAGGTCCTTTCAATTCTCTTTCTTTTGTGTCTTAGAGGATCGACTAGTTATATTGACATGGAACCACGAACTTTGTTCGATTTGGTTTTGATGGCATGAGACTGGGTCCCTCTTCATATTGATAAACTTTCAACATTGAAACCAGTTTCCATTTCTCATTAAATCTCTGAGACTGGTACCAAATTCCAGTTCTCTCCTTTCGAGGTCGGTACCAAATTCTGACTCTCTTTCCGATATTGATACCAAATTTTAATTCTCTCTTTCGAGACTGGTACCAAATTCCAGTTCTCTCCTTTCGAGGTAGGTACCAAATTCCGATTCTCTTTCCGAGATTGATACCAAATTTTAATTCTCTCTTTCGAGACTGGTACCAAATTCCAGTTCTCTCCTTTCGAGGTCCGTACCAAATTCCGACTCTCTTTCCGAGATTGATACCAAATTTCAATTCTCTCTTTCGAGACTGGTACCAAATTCCATTTCTCTCCTTTCGAGGTCGGTACCAAATTCTGACTCTCTTTCCGAGATTAATACCAAATTTCAATTCTTTCTTTCGAGACTGGTACCAAATTCCAGTTCTCTCCTTTTGAGGTCAGTACCAAATTCTGACTCTCTTTCTCAGATTGATACTTTTCAATTCTCTCTTTAGAGGCTGGTACCTAATTTCCAGTTCTCTTTGTAAATCTCGAGGTTGGAACCTAGGTTCCAATTCTCATTTCAAATTCAGAATTTTCTCGAATCGATTTTAAATTAAACTTCAATCGAAATTGAAACTCGAAACAAATCGAAATCCAAACTCGACATTAAAACTTGAAATAGAAGATGAAACGAAATCTAAATCAAATTTCCCCAGATCTTATGATCTGGAATTCACCTCCTTTACTTTTCCCCAGCGAGAGTTTAGGGATCTCCAGTCTTGGAGATATAATCGATACTCTCCAGCGGAAAATTTTTTCTACTCTGTTCTAAGTGTGTCACTTAGATTTCTGTGTTGGTTTTATTGATCTCTTCAGTCAAAGCCAATACGCGCAGTGTGCTCGGTTAGCACACCACACCTATTGGGGGTCCATTTATTGACCTCATTTTTTGTGATGTCTAATCTCTCTCCTTAGTACTTAGGATCTAGCCATAGGTTTTCACTTCGACTATCCTACAGAACTAGAAATGGGACCCACCACTTAGAAATTCAAAACACTTATTGACTCCCTGCAAACCCCATAAGTTTGATTGTAAACCCCCAAGTCACTTGGAGGGTTAAGATCAAATGTGGTGGTTTAAAGGATGGGTTCCCTACAGGACTCTTTGGCCTTAGGACTACCCCAGGTGGCCCGGTGCAGTGAGGATTGACCCGCACACATTACACTTTCACACACATTCCAAATCCTAAAACCATTTATACCTAGCTTGACTTCCTGACTCATGTAGGTAATTCATATGGATGGACCTTAACCCCTTGGCCCTTGGCTAAGAGGGTTAGGAACAACATAGTAAATACCTCAAATGAGTCCTCTCATGGCTCTTATAGGCTTAATATGGCTTCATGGCTGAACCAAAGTGATTCCATTCTACTCAAACTTGATCAATCTTCATTTTCTCAAAATTTCAATTTTTGACCTCCAGGGTCCTACACCCACTAAACCTACCAAATTTCTTGAATCTACCCAAAATTTGCAAAATTACCTAAAATTACCCAAAATTCCTTAAAATCAGTCCTAAACATTCCCCCCCCCCCACTCAAATTGATCATCCATGGCCAAATATACCAAAATTTCCAAAAATACCCCCTAATACCCTCCAAATACCCAAAACCCTTCTTAATAAAAAATTCCATAAATTCCAAAAATTTCCAGAAAATTCCAAAAAATCTCAAATATTCCCAATTTCATTTTATTAAACTACTCCATAGGCTAATTTTGTCCATTTAACCCACTTTCATCAAAACCCCCAATTTAATCCATTTTTAACCTAAATAAGCCCAATGCCAAACCAAATCAACCCAATTGACCTCAACTTTGACCCAATTCAATTCTAAACTTCAATTCAATATCCCCAATATCAATTTAAACCAAATCTAAGCCCAATTTGATTGACATTTGGATCCAATTCCAATTTGAAGCCTAAAGCCCAATTTTGGCCCATGACCTAAACATAGCCCAAACAAACCCAATTCAACTCCAATTACCCCCAAATCATTTCCTAAACCTTCCTAATATCCCCACAAGAAAAACATTAACAAGATTTACCCCAAATTTGAACCTAAACTCCACCCAAAACTAACCCAAAACCAAAATCTCCATTTTTGGCCTAAACCCAAACCTAACTCAATTGGGCCCAAATCCCAAAATCAAAGCCCAACCAAAGTTGAAAACTCTTTGTGACACTCCCATAAGCATTTCTCAACATTAATTTTACATCAAATCCAACCTTAGCCCAACCTTAGCCCAAGTTAGCCCAATTTGATCCACTTTGTCTCATTTACAAAAAAAAAGCCCAAAATTAGCTCCAAAGCCCACATGACAATTTCTTCTCATCATACCTTTAATTGATATCATCCCTAAGTTCTAAATCAATCACCAAATAAATCCAAATCAAGCCTCATGCCAATTTCCCTTAAACTCATCAAAACTCGCAAAACCCATTCCTATCAAAATAAGCCAACCTTTTTTTAAGCCATGAGCAAGCCAAATGAAGCCATTTACAAGCCATATGAAGCCATGAGAGCTTTGACACCTCACCAAGCCATTAATGGCAAGAAGAGGGGACTCTTTCTTAAACCTTCATTAAGCATTTTTAACCTCATCCATGCTACACTCTAAACTAAAATTAGCCACATCACTTTGTATGGGAAGTTCACCACCCCTTCCTAGCTTACCTAACTGATCCCCTTCAGCCCAAGTCAGATCATGGGGGGGTGAACCTAGCCCAAATACATGAGTTGAACCAAACCAAGCCAAAATGAGCCTTCTCCCATTCCATTTAAATCAAACTCCTTTACACATGTCCATGGCCAATTGACTGCACTAAACCCCAGCCTTGACCTCCCTGACCTTGAGGGTGACTCGACCTCGGCCGGCCGACCACCACGATCGCCGGAAAACACCAGGTCGAGAGCACCCATTTGGTTTAAAAATTCAATTCTTCCTGCTCGAGTCGTCCCAACACTATTAGACACCATGGTCGTTCTTCCCTTGACCGCAGTAGCCGATCCCAAGCCTCAACTCCCCCTGGGAGGCCCTCCAGCCAAGTCTATTTAAACCCACCACCCTCTCAGCCAAAGAAGTTGATGAACCAGACCTAAACAGAACTCTACCAAAATTGCTCCAGGACCTTCTCCTCACCTAGAGCAATTGATCCCCACTGCTTTCCTGCCCTAAACCCCATTGATTGAGCTCAATTTTGGAGCTCAATTCTCAGGCCAGAACCAGGACATCTCTAAAACCTCCACCAAATCCAAATTAAACTCACCCACACATGCACAGGACCAAGAGAAGGAGTTCCCCAGTGAAAGCCCCCTCTTCAGGCCACCTAGTTGCTCTAGCCTCCAAGCTTTGGAATCGGCTGTGGACACTTTCATACGTAGACAATTCCCCAGAGCCAGAGACTTCAACTGGAGCTTCCTTGGGTGCAATCGAAGGTGACATAACTCTCTGATTGAAGCTACACTTCTCAGACCAAAGGTATGGATCATTCCTTCCTCCCGAGCTTCCAGTGATTCTCCATTTTGATTTACTTAATTTCATAGCATGTAAACCATATGGCTGTGTTCCTCTCTTCAAGACGAATCCATAGAGCATAAGAACATGAAAATCCGTTGAGAAATGAGAGAGTTCTTAAGGTTTTAGTGTGAACGGTCACGGGTGCACACCAGTCGTAGACGATGACCTGTCACCGTCCGATCGAGCGTGTATCGAGTAGACGGTCCAGATTGCGTCGGATCGAAGAACGTTACATGACCGTGGGCCCCTGGAGTGCTGAGTCAGATGATAGCATCTAATTGGAGCGCGATGCGTGGGCTTTCGGAGCTGCCGAGGATGAGTTGGCGCCGCGTGGATAAGTAGAAAAATATGGATTTTTTTATTTATTTAAATACCCAGAACTTAGAAAATCCATACATTTGTGTAGAAAAATCATAAAAATAAACTAAAAATACCCTCTTGCTCAGAGAATAGAGAAGAATAATGTGGAAAAGAAATCAAGTTATTTTGATGAGTATTTTATTTTTAATTAATTATTTACTCATTTTAGTATTTTCATTCTCCATTTGCATAGAAAATTCACCATCATATGACACTATAAGGCTCTTGAAGCCTCTGATCTTGGGAACATCCCCTGAATTTTTCAAGGTCAGAGGCCATCTCTACGGAAAGTAATGTATTTTTCAAGTTTATGTCACTGTTTTTGGTATTTTAATTCCAATAATTAGCATATTGTTCAATAAATTTCAGAAAAATTTGGGGAAGTTTCTTAGGACTAGAGAACCCTAGGATAATTATATTTTGAGCTAACTCAGTAAGAATAACCCTAATTAGGCTAAATACTAAAAATTAAATTTTAATTAATTAGGGTTAACCACACATTAAAATAACTTGAAATAAATGCTCCACTGATTTTTAGGATCAGAGGGATATTTTATAAAAATTTGAAGCCAATTGGAAATGATTAACCCCACTAAATGATTTAATTAAGCCACATGATCAAAATTAAACTTTAAAAATTCATAACTCCAAAAATACATTTCAAAAATTCACCAAATTGGTTTTGTGGGCTCTTTGATATCAGAGGAGTCTACAAAAATTAAAATTAAAAATTTCTAAAATTTTTCATTTTTAATGATATATTTAATATTTTAATAATTAAAAAATAATAAAAATCATAAAAAAATAAAAATCATAAAAATGTCACATTTTGACTCCTAATCACTTAGAAACCAACCAAAAATTTTTCCTAAGTCTCTAAGTTAAGATATTGAATTTTAAAGGCTCAAAAAAATTTTTAATATTAAAAAATATATTTTCCAACCTTTTCACTAAATTAATTCCAATAAATCAAAGAAAAATCAAAAAATTGAAAATTTTATTTCTCTAAACTCCTTGAGATCAGAGAAATTTAACAAAAATATAAAATCCATTTTTCAACTTTAATTTTATTTTATAATTAATTAACACTCCAAAACTCAAAATAATTATAATAAATAAAATATAATTTAAAATTCACCAAAATTGGTTCAAGTGGTCCTCTAGTCATTAGGAATATCCCATAATTTTCTTAAGGGCAGAAACCTTTCCTTGGTCATGTTGTTGAATTTCCATTGGAAATCCCTATTTTACATTAAAAATAATTATATAAATAAATTAAATTCAGAAAAATCGCATTTTCTCCTCTAATGTCTTAACTGACATATGAGTGAAGTGACATAAAAATTTCAAGTTCATTTGAACTCAATTTAGTGAGTTATGAAATAAATAAGCCTAAAAGGACATAAAGGTAATTAAAGGATTTAAACCCCTTTATTAAGATTTTAGGTTTAATTAAAATGGAGGGTAAAATATTTAATTTTATCCTTCTTGGATGATTGAAACTTTGGGAAATTAAAAGGGTAGGAACCCATAAATCACTTTTAATAAACCAAAATGAAACTTTAATTTTAAACAATTTAAATTTTGGAAGATTAATGAAAATTTGAATTATTAAAAATAAGGATATAACTTGAGAGGATATTGATTCTTTAGTAAAAAAAATCCCTAAATAAATCACTTCAATAATATTTAACTCTTAATTAAGATTAAAATGATAATCCAAACTAAGTAAATTAAAAATTAAAAATAATATAACCCTTAAATTAAAGAAAAGCTCAAAATGTTAAGTTGTTTAACTATTAAATTAAATTAAATTAAAATTAAATTAAATTAAATTAAGTACAAATTAAATTAAAGTTAAATTAAATTAAATTAACATTTTAACAATTAAGTTTAATTAAAAATATTTAAATTAAATTAAATTAAGTTAAATTCAGTTAAATTAAATTTAAATTATATTAAATTAACATCATTCAATAATAAAAGTAAAACAAATATAAAATATTAAGATCATTTGAAGTATAAAGATTTAAACCAAAAATAATTTGAACACTATTCCAAACTTAAAATTATTAATTAAAACCTCATAATTAAACTAAATCTCTTTAAACCTTTAACTCAAACTTCAAATTAAGAATGATTAAAATTCTCAACAAACCAATTTGCCCCTAAAGGGTTAAATTATCATAACTCTTAAATGGAGTATTAAGTGAGATGTCACTTCATTCATCAGGTAATCAAATGCCCAAGTTCACTGAACAAGAGACAAAGCTTAACTTAACTTCTGGATGATTAATTCACCTGTGCAACTAAATTTAATTGGACTCAAAATAATCTCAGAAATATTGAAAAGGTGTTTAGGACACGTCCTAAGCACTTTCTCAATATGATGAGATGTTTTAGAAGAACAATTGAATTTAATTGTTCTTTGATGAAGAAAATCATCCTTAAACAAAATACAAGAATCTAGACGTCATAGGAGATGACTAGCAATAGGATTAAGACTTTAGTAGACAACCAAAACCCTCCCCTTAGCCTTACCTAGGTACTTGCTATAAATATTTAAATGCCTTAATATATGTTTTAAGTGCAGCTTGGAATGACGGAAAGACCCTCCAGGTACGCTTTTATTTTATTGCAATTTACTTTATTGCAAATTACTTACAGGCACTGTACTTTACTTTTTCTTGCATGTTAAACAAGATTATTGCATGAAAACTAAAACCTTTAGGATAGTCACAAAACTGAAACCAAAACTAAATTAAAAAGTCACCACAAGATAAAATTCACTGCCATAACATTCCAAAATATAAAACAACTCAAAATTTAATCACAAACAGAACAACAAAACTACAATTGCAACTAAATTAAAATGTCTCGTTGAATGATCGGGAATACCTCGGATGATGTAACCCACGTGTTGCTAACGGGATTTCCCACGGACTAAATGAAAGTGTGGAACTCATTCAGTTGAGTTTAGCAAATTCATCTGGATTAAGTGAATTCGATGAAAATAACGGTGTCGGGATGACGGAACCGTGGGATCTTAATCAGTTCTGTTTAAACAACTTTATGATTTTTTTTAATTAAAATATTAAAAATATTTAGACTTTAAGATTTCTAAACCAAAACACTTTTCTGATCTCTTGGTTATCATTTTGTAAAACTAAAACCTTTGCAACAACAAGAAGATTGGAGCAGAGTGGGCAGCATGGCCATCGTCATCAGCAAAACTCGGGTCTACTTCAGCAAAACTTTATTAGAATTAAATAACCAAGCCATAGGTCTTTGAGGTAGTTTTCCTAGTGCAACATAAATTCTCAGCTTTTTATTAGGCATTTGCATGATCATGTCATGTAAATTAAGCCCTAACCGGTCTTAGGATTCCGAGGTAGTCGTTTGATACAACATAAACCCTCACATCTTCGAGGCTATTTGTGTGATTATATCATGTAAATATAAGTCCTAATTAATTAAAATTGGCAAGATTGAAACATTAAATAATTTTCCATAATTGAAGCGAAACAATAGGATAGTTTGGGAAGTTGTCAAGATTCTTCTTAGATCCTCAGCTTCTCCTATTTTTCTTCCTTTGGACTCTTAAAATAAACTGTTCCAAATTTGATCCAATCCCTATTGAAATTTCCTAAAATCCAATCCTTTGAAAACCTTAAACTTTGAAATTCTTGAGAGCAAAACCACTGATAATTATCGAGAGTTTTCTTAAATGATTCCCGTCATTTAAGAGGTAATTAACTATAGGGGCTTGCCCTTATAGGGAACTTTAAGGACCCGAGTAATATAAACCCCGTTTAATTCATTTATATTAAGCAGGGGAACTTGTCAGCTTATAAAATTGGTTCGCAGACCAAATGGATGTCACAAATCTTCTAGTTTATTTAATCGAGCCCTATCATCAAGCAGTGTGTCTATTCTTCGGGATATATACACGGTTTGTGGTATGGTGCTCGTTTATATAAACTATTTGGGATGTGATATCTGTTTGATTTCATATCTTAAAATTTTCAAAATTAAAAATTATTTTCAAAAATCAAATGCTACTTTTCAAATTATATATATATTTAAATTAAACTTAAAATTTAAAATTCACCGACAATTTCTGTTTGACAACCCCTTTTCAAAATACAACACTCAACCTAAAAATATGCCGACAGCGCCCAAAACCTGTTGACAGTTTTTGGAGATTCGAAATGAAATTTTTGGCGGTTTTGAGCGGGATCTTCTTCCTTATAACTCCATATACTCCATTTTAAACTTCCAAACTCCACAAAAATGAAAACTACCTTTCCCACATCGCATCGCATGGATTCCTACTAAACCCCTCGATCTCGTATTTTCAACCGACAGAAGTTTATTAGTTTTGAGGCTTAGCGATTATTCAACAAGGTGATGATGAAGAGGAGGATTATCAAGGAAATAGGCTTTATTAATAAAGGTATGAATAATCCTACTACAAGAATTGAGGAGATAATAAAGGAAAGATGTTGGGAAGTGCTATGTTACACTACCACAGCCATAGTCATTCCGGTTGTGAAGGAATTCTATGTAAATCTTCATGGGATCAACCAAGAATTCTTCTCTGTGCGAGGTAGGTTTGTGCACTTCACTCCTGCAAGAATTAATGATCTCTTTATGATTGAGAATGTACCTATTTGCCACTATTCCAATTTTAATGCCACAAGTGATAATATGAATGGTGTGTATCGTTATTTGACGTATGAAAATGAAGAATGGGAAGTTAGAGAAAATGGATATATTAGTTTCCCTTCTGCATCTTTAAACCCGGTGTCAAAGTAGTGGCATTAATTTATTTCGACAAAGTTATTCCAACGTTGAAAATTAGTAAGGTAACCAAGGAAAGTGCTATTTTGAATTTCAGTATTCAAACTGGAAGGCCGATTAATATTGATAATGTAATTATGAAATCAGTTTTAGGTTTGATAGTTCATGGATCTAATTATGGGCTTGGACACTCGTCCACCATATTTTTGTTGTGTAGTCAATCACAAGTTCCATATGAGAGTTGGGAAAAGGTTCTTCTTCCCTGGAGGCCTATTGATCCAACTAATCTTTATGACTACCAAACAGTAGGAGATGAAGGTGATATGGATCTTCTTGCTGATCAAACAACTCAGACTTCACAACCTGTTCAGCCTTATTTTTCTAAAAGTTCCAGAGTGATGCTGAAGAGAATCAAGCAGTTGAAAAAAGATGTACAGAATGTTATGAATGGCATCAATAATATTTCTAATTTCTTTGATCATATAGATTGGAGTATGAAGGAACAATTTGATCACACTGGTCAGGCTAAGATGGGCCTGATTAATCTGATGAAGAAGAACGTTATGATTGCTGAGGATTCATCTGATGAAATACCATTTCACACCTTCTACAATTTGTTCGTTCATCAGCAATCTATTGAAGATATCATAGAGGAAGAAAGTTCTGAGACCGATGAGGAGTGATTATTGGATTATGTTTATGTTTGATATGAGTGTTTGCATTGCTTTGCTTAGTTTTTTTTGGTGTGTTTAGTATTTGCTTTGCTTTGCTTTGTAGTTTGAATTTGGATTTTATATGCTTAATTTCATTGTGTGTGCTTAGATTTTAGTGTTTGTTTATCGTAGCGTAATCACAACACTAAAAATCTAAGAGTGTTCGTTTAATTTGATGAACATATTAGCGTTTATGTTGTAATGTGGATTTTATATATAGAGGTATGTTTTGTGTTATTTGTGTAAGAATTGTGTTCGTTATTGCTTGTGTGATGAAATAGATGCTTAATGAAGTGTTAAATGTCATTGTAGAGGACGAAACGATTGAAATTACAAAAAAAATTTCGGACCCAGAAAAATTTTTGGACTGGCGCTGCGGCGCCCAAATCCAGAGAGTTTTGGCATTTTAAAAAAATAAAGCGCCGCCAGCGCACGAGTACAGAAAATGGCCAAAAACCCTTTATTTCACTATTTTGACCCTAGGACCATCAGTTTTTTCCATTGCCTTCATCTTCCTCCTCCATTTTCACGATTTTGAAGACCTAGGGCTTGCTAGATCTTGGATTTAAAGCAATTTCAAAGCTTTTAGATCTTGGTAAGAACTTCACTTTAAGTTAAAAATTTTTTATTTTCACCATAAGAATCTCTCACATTACTTAGATTGGAATTTTGGGATTTTTGAAGAAATTTTGAGATTTCCTATGATGAAATTTGCTCTTACTTGTTTAGAATAGTATTTAAAGTTTGTTACATTGTGGATTAAGGATTTATTAAATTTTTCTTGCAATTTTTTGAATTCCACTTGGCTCCAAGGATGAGTAAAAGGAAGAGAACATTGGATTTTGATGAAGAAAAATTTGTCAATGTTAAAGCGCAGTTCTGTTTTAACTCTTACTTTTACAATATGAAGTGTATTCACGATCGAGCTTTTGATAATCCTGGTGGATCTGTAGAGCAATTAATTGCTGAGCGAAGTTAGGAGAGATTTTGTTATTTTACTGCGAATGATGTTATGGGTGTTGTTAGTGAGTTCTATGCAAATGTGCCATGGACTGAGACTGAGTATGTGCTAGTCTGAGGAAAAATGGTTGAGTTTACTCCTCAGCGTATTAACACATTTTATCAGACCTCGGAGCCATTTGTTTGTAAATATGAGAATTTTGATACCCGAGAGGCAAATATGAAAGAAGTGATTGCTTTTCTGACTGACGGAAGAGGGGAATGGAAAATAAGTCAAAAATAGATGATTAACTTCCCTGCTTCTAAGTTAAATGTCACATCTAAAGCTTGGCACTATTTCATCTCTACAAGACTGTTACCTTCTTATCACCACAGTGAAGTTACAAAGGATAGAGCAATTATGAACTATTGTATTCAGAATATGAAGAAGATTGATATTGGAGTTTTTGTCTTCAAGAATATTCAGACTATTGCTAGAGGCGAGACAACTGGAGGATTGGTCATCCTACCCTAGTTCATGCCCTATGTGTTCAGTCTGGAGTAGAGTTCAACAGTTCTAAAGAGGTAGCTATACCACTGAGACCCATTACAAAGACTATTATTCGTACTTATGAGTCTCATGTGGGAGCACGAGATGCGAGTAGGAGTACTGATATTCCTACTACGAGTTATGATGTTCCATCTACATCTGAGCCCCCTACTTTATCTGATATTATGGAGCAGCTGAGATTACAGAGTGCTAGTGTGGATACACTCTAGATAGGATGGATGTGTATGAGGCCAGAAGTGATATGAATGAAGATTATATGAGGAGAATGTCGGCATATTTTAGGTTGAGTGTTGTTTTTAGAAAAGGGGTCGCCTACAGAAGTTTTCGGCGAATTTTAGATTTTAAATATAATTTAAATATATATATAATTTGGAAAGTAGTATTCGTTTTTAAAAATAATTTTAAGTTTGAAAATTTTAAGATATGAAATCAAACTGATCTCACATCCCGAACAGTTTATATAAACAAGCACCACACCACAAACTGTATATCTATCCTGGAGAGTAGACACACTGCTTGATGATGGGGCTCGGTTAAATAAACTAGAAGATTTGTGACATCCGTTTGGTCTAAGAACCAACTTTATAAGCCGACAGGTTCCCCTGCTTAATATAAAGAAATTAAGCAGGGTTTATATTACCTGGGTTCTTAAAGTTCCCTATAAGGGTAAGCTCCTATAGTTAATTACATCTTAAATGACGGGAATCATTTAAGAAAACTCTCGATAATGATCAGTGGTTTTGCTCTCAAGAATTTCAAAGTTTAAGGTTTCAAAGGATTGAATTTTGGAATTTCAAAAGAGATTAGCTCAAATTTGGAATAGTTTCTTTCAAGAATTCAAAGGAAGAGAAGTAGGAGAAGCTGAGGATCCAAGAAGAATCTTGGCAACTTCCCAAACTATCATATTATTTAGCTTCAATTTTGGAGTTTATTTAATGTTGCAATCCTGTAAATTTTAATTAATTAGGACTTATATTAGTATGACATAATCATACAAATAGCCTCGAAGATGTGAGGGTTTATGTCGTACGGAACGACTACCTCGGAGTCCTAATACCGGTTAGGGCTTAATTTGCATAACATGATTATGCAAATGCCTAACAAAAAGTTGAGGATTTATGTTGCACTAGGTAAACTACCTCGAAATCCTATGGCTTTGTTATTTAATTCTAAGAAAGGTTTTGCTAAAGTAGACCCGAGTTTTGCTGATGACGATGGCCGTGCTGCCCACCATGCTCCAAGCTCCTTGTTGCAGTGGTTTACTTTTAGAAGGTGAAAATCAAGAGATGAGAGAAGTGTTTGGTTTAGAAATCTTAAAGTCCAAATATTTTTAATATTTTAATTAAAACAAATGTTAAAGTTGTTTAAATAGAACCGATTAAGATCTCACGAGTCCGTCGTCCCGGCACCGTTATTTTCATCGAATTCACTTAGTCCAAATGAATTTGCTAAACTCAACTGAATGAGTTCCACACTTTCATTTAGACCATGGGAAATCCCGTTAGCAACACGTGGGTTACATCATCCGAGGTATTCCCGATCATTCAACGAGACGTTTTAATTTAGTTGCAATTATAGTTTTGTTGTTCCGTTTGTGATTAAATTTTGAGTTGTTTTATATTTTGGAATGTTGTGGCGGTGAATTTTATCTTGTGGTGACTTTTAATTTAGTTTTGGGTTTCAGTTTTGTGACTATCCTAAAGGTTTTAGTTTTCATGCAACAATCTTGTTTAACATGCAAGAAAAAGTAAAGTGCAGTGCATGTAAGTAAATTGCAAAGAAGTAAATTGCAATAAAATAAAAGCGTACCTAGAGGGTCTTCCTGTCATCCCAAGCTGTACTTAAAACATATGTTAAGGCATTTAAATATTTATAACAAGTACCTAGGTAAAGCTAAGGGACAGCTTTTGGTTGTCTACCAAGATCCTAGTCCTATTGTTAGTCATCTCCTATGATGTCTAGGTTCTTGTATTTTGTTTAAGGATGATTTTCTTCATCAAAGAAACAATTAAGTTCAATTATTATTCTTAAAACAGCTCATTGTATTGAGGAAGTGCTTAGAATGGGTTCTAAACATCTTTTCAATACCTCTGAGATTATTTCGAGTCTAAATGAATTTTTATTGTAGAGATGAATCAATCATCCAGAAATTTTAAGTTTTAACTCTTGCCCAGTGAAATTAGGACATTTGATTATCCCATGAATGAAGTGACATCTCACTTAATACTCCATTTAAGAGTTATATAATTAAAGCCTTTAGGGGCAAGTTGGTTTGTTGAGAATTTTAATCATTCTTAATTTGAAGTTTGAGTTAATGGTTTAAAGTGATTTAGTTTAATTATGAGGTTTTAATTAATAATTTTAAGTTTGGAATAGTGTTCAAATTATTTTTGGTTTAAATCTTTATACTTTAAGTGATCTTAATATTTTAAATTTGTTTTACTTTTATTATTGAATGATGTTAACTTTAATAGAATTTAAATTTGATTTAATTGAATTTAACTTAATTTAATTTAATTTAATTTCAATATTTTAAATTTAATTTAACTTAATTGTTAAAATGTTAATTTAATTTAATCTTAATTTTAATTTAATTTTTACTTAATTTAATAAAATTTAATTTAAATTTAATTTAATTTAATTGTTAAATTATTTAGTATTTTGAGCTCTTCTTTAATTTAAGGGTTTTTTATTTTTTTAATTTTTAATTTACTTAGTTTGGATTATCATTTTGATCTTAATTAAGAGTTAAATATTATTGAAATGATTTATTTAGGGATTTTTTTTATTAATGAATTAATATCCTTTCAAATTATATCCCTATTTTTAATAATTCAAATTTTCATTAATCTTCCAAAATTTATATTGTTTAAATAATTAAAGTTTCATTTTTGGTTTATTAAAAGTGATAAATGGGTTCCTACCCTTTTAATTTCCCATAATTTCAATCATCCAAGAAAGATAAAATCAAATATTTTACCCTCCATTTTAATTAAACCTAAAATTTTAATAAAGGGGTTTAAATTCTTTAATTACCTTTATGCCCTTTTAGGCTTATTTATTTCATAACTCACTAAATTGAGTTCAAATGAACCTAAAATTTTTATGTCACTTCACTCATGTGTCAATTAAGACATTAGAGGAAAAAATGTTATTTTTCTGAGGTTAATTAATTTATATAATTATTTTTAATGAGAAATAAGGGATTTCAAGGAAAATTCAACAACATGACCAAAGTAAGATTTCTGTCCTTAAGAAAATTATGGGATGTTCCTAATGACTAGTGGACCACTTGGATCAATTTTGGTGATTTTTTGAATTATATTTTATTTATTATAATTATTTTAAGTTTTGGAGTGTTACTTAATTATAAAATAAAATTAAAGTTGAAAAGTGGATTTTATATTTTTTTGAAATCTCTCTGACCACAAGGAGTTCAGAGAAACAAATTTTACAATTTTTTTATTTTTTTTTGATTTATTGGAATTAATTTAGTGGAAAGGTTGGAAAATACATTTTTTAATATTAAAAATTGTTTTGAGCCTTTGAAATTCAATATCTTTACTTTGAGACTTGTGAAAAATATTTGGTTTATTCCTAAGTGATTAAGAGTCAAAATGTGACATTTTTATGGATTTTAATATTTTTATGATTTTTATTTATTTTTAATTATTAAAATATTAAATAAATCATTAAAAATGAAAAATTTTAGAGAATTCCAATTTGAATTTTTATAGACTTCTTTGATATCAGAGAGCCCACAAAACCAATTTGGTGAATTTTTGAAATGTATTTTTGGGGTTATGAATTTTTAAAGTTTAATTTTAATCATGTGGCTTAATTAATTCATTTAGTGGGGCTAATCATCTCCAATTGACTTCAAATTTTTATGCAAGGTTCTCTATATCCTAAAGATCAATGAAGAATTAATTTCAAGTTATTTTAATGTGTGGTTAGCCCTAATTAATTAAAATTAAGTTTTGAGTAATTAGGTCAATTAGGGTTATTCTTAATGAATTAAGCCTAACCCTAATTATCCTAGGGTCCTCTGGTCCTAAGAAACTTCACCAAATTTTCCTAGAATTTTCTAAGCAACATACTAATTATTGGAATTAAAATACCAAAAACAGTGACATAAACTTGAAAAATACATAACTTTCCATAAAGATGGCCTCTGACCTTGAAAAATTTAGGGAATGTACCCAAGATCAGAGGCTTCAAAAGCCCTATGGTCTCATGCCATGATATGTAAATGGAGAATCAAAATACTGAAATGAGTAAATGATTAATTAAAAATAAAAAACTCATCAAAAAAACATGATTTGTTTTCCACATATTCTCCTCTATTCACTGAGCAAGAGAGTATTTTTAGTTTATTTTTATGATTTTTCTACACAAAGATATGGATTTTCTAAGTTCTGGGTATTTAAATAAATCAAAAAAATCCATATTTTTCTACTTATCCACGCGGCGCCGACTCATCCTCGGCAGCTCTGAAAGATCACGCGTCACACTCCCATTCGACCCTACCATCTGACTCAGCGCTCCAGGGGCCAGCGGTTCATGTAACGTTGTTCGATCCGGCGTGATCTGGACCGTCCACTCGATACACGCTCGTTCGGACAGCGCCTGGTCATCGTCTACGACTGGTGTGCACCCGTGACCGTCCACACTAAAACCCTAAGAACGGTCTCATTTCTCAATAGATTTTCATGTTCTTATGCTCTATGGATTCGTCTTGAAGAGAAAAACACATTCATACAGTTTACATGCTATGAAATTAAGTAAAACAAAATGGAGAATCACTGGAAGCTCGGGAGCAAGGAATGATCCATACCTTTGCTCTGAGAAGTGTAGCTTAATCAGAGAGTTGTGTCACCTTCGATTGCACCTAAGGAAGCTCCAAATGAAGTCTCTGGCTCGGTCGAATTGTCTAGGTATGAAAGTATCCACGACCGATTTCAAAGCATCGAGGCTAGAGCAACTAGGTGGCCTGGAGAGGGGGCTTTCACTGGGGAACTCCTTATCTTGGTCCTGTGCAGGTGTGGCTGAGTTTAATTTGGATTTGGTGGAGGTTTGGGAGATGTCCTGGTTCTCGAGCCGAGAATTGAGCTCCAAAATTGAGCTCAATCAATGGGGTTTAGGGCAGGAGAACAGTGGGGATCAATTGCTCTAAGTGAGGAGAAGGTCTTGGAGCAATTTTGGCAGAGTTTTGTTTAGGTCTGGTTCATCTCCTCCTTTGGCCGAGAGGGTGGTGGGTTTAAATAGACATGGCTGGAGGGCCTCCCAGGGGAGTTGAGGCTTGGGATCAGCTGCTCTGGTCAAGGGAAGAATAGCCATGGTGTCTAATTAGGTTGGGACAGCTCAGCAAGGAAGAATTGAATTTTTGAACCGAATGGGTGCTCTCGGTCTGGTGTTTTTCGGCGACTGTGGTGGCTGGTCAGCCAGGGTCAGGTCACCCTCAAGGTCAGGGAGGTCAAGGCTAGGGTTTAGTGCAGTCAATTGGCCATGGACATGTGTAAAGGAGTTTGATTTAAATGGAATGGGAGAAGGCTCATTTTGGCTTGGTTTGGTTCATCTCATGTATTTGGGCTAGGTTCACCCCCCATGATCTGATTTGGGCTGAAGGGGATCAGTTGGGTCAGCTAGGAAGGGGTGGTGAAGTCCCCATCGAAGGTGATGTGGCTAATTTTAGTTTAGAGTGTAGCATCGATGAGGTTAAAAATGCTTAATGAAGCTTTAAGAAAGAGCCCCTCTTCTTGCCATTAATGGCTTGGTGAGGTGTCAAAGCTCTCATGGTTTCATATGGCTTGTAAATGGCTTCATTTGGCTTGCTCATGACTTGGGAAAAGGTTGGCTTATTTTCATAGGAATGGGTTTTGGGATTTTTGATGAGTTTAATGGAAATTGGCATGAGGCTTGATTTGGATTTATTTGATGATTGATTTAGAACTTAGGGATGATATCAATTAAGGTATGATGAGAAGAAATTGTCATGTGGGCTTTGGAGCTAATTTTGGGCTTTTGGATTTGGTGAAAATGGGCTTTTAGGATGGTTTAAGAAAGTGGGCCTTTAGGTTTGAAAATAAATTGGTGGATGGAAATTTTGTGAAGGATTGGGCCAAACAAATATTGGGTTTAGTTTAGGGATGTGTCATGAACATTTTAGAAAAGGTTTTGTGTCTTTTAGAGTGGAATTGGATTTAATTTGGGATTTTTTGATAAAGGGGCCAAAGTGGGTTAAATTGGGCTATCTTGGGCTAAGGTTGGGCTAAGGTTGGATTTTATGTAAAATTAATGTTGAGAAATTCTTATGGGAGTGTCATAAAGAGTTTTGAACTTTGGTTGGGCTTTGATTTTGGGATTTGGGCCCATTTGGGTTAGGTTTGGGTTTAGGCCAAAAATGGAGATTTTGGTTTTGGGTTTGGTTTGGGTGGAGTTTAGGTTCAAATTTGGGGTAAATCTTGTTAGTGTTTTGCTTGTGGGGATTTTAGGAAGGTTTTAGAGAAGATTTGGTGTTAATTGGAGTTGAATTGAGTTGGTTTGGGCTAAGTTTAGGTCATGGGCCAAAATTGGGCCTTAGGCTTCAAATTGGAATTAGATCCAAATGTCAATCAAATTGGGCTTGGATTTGGTCTAAATTAATATTGGGGATATTAAATTGAAGTTTAGAATTGAATTGGATCAAAATTGAGGTCAATTGGGTTGATTTGGTTTGACATTGGGTCCACTTGGGTTAAAAATGGGTCAAATTGGGGGTTTTGGCAAAAGTCGGCCAAATTGGCAAAACTGGCCTATGGTGTAGTTGAATAAAATGAAATTGGGAATATTTGGGATTTTTTGGAATTTTCTGGGAATTTTTTGAATTTATGGAATTTTTGGTTAAGAAGGGTATTTTGGGTATTTGGAGGGTATTGGGGGATATTTTTGGAAATTTTTGTATATTTGGCTAAGTATGATCAATTGGAATGGTGGGAAATTTTTAGGACTGATTTTTGTGAATTTTGGGTAATTCAGGCAATTTTGCAAATTTTGGGCAATTTCAAGGGTATTTGGTAGGTTTGGTGGGTTTAGGGCCCCGGGGGTAAAAAATTGAAATTTTGGGAAAATGAAGATTGATTAAGTGTGAGTGAAATAAAATCATTTTGGTTGAGCAATGAAGCCATATTAAGCTCAAAAAATCCATGAGAGGACTCATTTTAGACATTCACTATGTTGTTCCTAACCCTCTTAGCCAGGGGCTTAGGGGTTGAGGTCCGTCAATATGAATTGCCTACATGAGTCGGGAAGTCAAATTGGCTAAATGTAGTTTTAGGGTTTGGAATGTGTGTGTGTGGGAGTGTGGTGTGTGCAAACTTACCCTCACCAGACCAGGCCACTCAGGGTAATCCTAAGGCCAAAGAGTCCTATAGGAAACTCATCCTTTAAACCTTCACATTTGATTTTAACCCTCCAAGTGGCTTGGGGTTTACAATCAAACATGTGCGGTTTGAAGGGAGCCAAGAAGTGTATTGAATTTCTAAGTGGCGAGTTCCATCTCTAGTCCTCTAGGATAGTCAATGGGAAAGCCTAAGGCTAGATCCTAAGTACTAAGGAGAGAGATCAGACCTCATCAAAAATGAGGTCAACAGAGAAGAGTTGAGTTCGATATTTCCTATCATGATGCTCAGGTCACATTTCTGAGGGGGGAGACTGATGTGATATTTCTACCTGCCCTAGCTATACACCGTATAGACCTGATCGTGCTGACCCTGATGATGAACCTGGTGATGGAGATTGGTAGTTTGTTTATTTTTGTTTTTGTTTTTCTTATTATGTGTTGTGTTGTATTGTTGTGATGTAGTGGTTATTTACTCCTTCATGTGATGTGTAAACCTGTTAATATACAGTTATGTTGAAATGAAAAATTGAAATTGTTAAATGGTCTGTGTAGTGCTGTGATAGTTTGTTTAGTAGTTATGGTGTTTTGTTGGATGTTTAGATGTTTAAATTTGATATCTCTTTACCCTGCAAATATTTAAAAATTTTATATCACTGTTACTAACTGTTTCATGCCTGCTAGTTGTAAATTTTGACTAATACCAGATAGCTTTTGAAGATTTCAAGATCCCAACACAAAAAGGTTAGTTTCTTTTACTCTCTACTGTTTCAAATTTATTGAAAATTTTAAGTTTGGGGGAGGGTAGAAAAATATTAACTCTTATTTGTTCTCAATTGTTATATTTTCCAAAATTATTAGCATAACTTCTGGCAGTTGAATCTCGCTTGAGATAACTAATTTTTTTTCTTTCAGTTGAATATTTTGGAAGGATTGGATGAAAGTTTTTAGTAATAAAGATTAATTTTATAAGGGTAAGAACTTTTGTATGAAAGGATTTGACTATAGTTAACTATTTAAAGTAAAGAACATTGTATTTTTGAAATGTTAAGAGACAAAGTATTGTGTGTTAAGAAGATATTGTGACTTTATGATGAATAATAAAGTTCAAACCTAATTATAAAGTAATGATATGTTTCAAGTTTGAACTTTAGAAATAGGAGAGTGAAGTTCAAAATCATTACAGGCTATCCAGATATAGTAATCCTCATTAAAGAGAAAAGAGAAAAAGGAAAGAAAAGAAAAGAAGGATTGAAAAACAATCCCAAAAACAAAAGAAAAACAAAAAGAAAGAAAAAATATTTATGAGGAGAAGCTTGAGGAGATGCCTAATTAAAAATTGGCTTCACTTGAGTCACCTTGAAAGGAAGAACTTGATTTCACTTCTGAATTTATATTTAAAGTATTGGCCTACATTCTGAAGAAGTTTGCATGAACTCCTTTTTCACATAATCTTTCAAGGCACTCTTAATGTGACAATTTATGGTTTATCTTGAAATAAATAGAAGACTAGAACCCTTAGACTTAATTGCTGAATATTCTTATACCGTAATGTTAACCTGAGTTACTGAATTTCTTTCTAAAAGTCTAACCGTTATATTCTTTTGAATGAAAAACTTTTAGTGATCTACAGGTGAAAAGTGCATTGCCTTGAGTTATATTTTTATGTAGTAAAAGGATTACTTGAGGTCAAGTAAATGTTAAAGTTTAGGGGGATTTTAATGCACAAAAAATATATACTATTTTTGCTATATAATTTTACCCATTTTTAGTGATATTGCACTTTAAAGAAAGGTATTTTTTCATGATTTGTTAGAGTATGATGATTTTTGGTGATTGGAGCGCAAAGAAGTGAAAATGAATGAATTCGGAGCCAAAAGGAGCAAGAAGGAGGAAAACAGATTTTGGCGCCGCCGGAGCCACTTTCCCGAGAGCTCAGAATTAAATTGACGATAGAGCGCCGCCGGTGCCTAATCGGGTGATGCCGACGCCTAATGTTGGTGGATTTCAAATTTCAAGAGTTTTTGTGACTTTTTGAAGGGATGCTTATGGAAACTCTTAGGAATTCATTTCAAACTTATAAGTAACTTTTTTTGGACGAAAATGGAGAGGTCTTGTGGTGGTCTTTGAGGAATTCTAGTGGTTTTGTGCGTGTGTTGAGTGTTAGGATTTAGAAGAGTGAGTGTAGAAGTGAGAATTACAGAGAGATTCTTCTCTAAGGAGTGAAGGAGAAGGAGTAAAGTGAGAGATTGCTTCTTCATTTCCATTCTAAAGAGGGAATTAAGTGTTGTAAAGAAGAGAGAAAAGGATTCAAAGGAACTTCAAGGGATTTACATTGGGGAAGAGAAAGAGATAAGTTGTATTTCTTTTATGGTTTGTATGACTTTTCTTCTATATATAAAATCCATATTTTATTGAGTCTTCTCCATGAATTCTGAGTAGTCTACTTTGTCTTTCTTCTTGCATAGAGATGTGATGATGTGATGATGTGGATTTGAAGTGCTTTTAAAGTATTGAAGAAATTGTGATGGTTTTTCATTTCGAAATTAATTTACCTTTCGGTCTGGCCAATTGAATTGTTAAAATTTGTTGTTGAACATTAAATCTGAAAGGATTTAGTGTCCTACAACAATAATGAAGAATTCATTCTATGTCCATGGATGAATTGTGTAGTTCATGGGAATTGAGTGCAAATAAATAGGGAAATGTGTTTTGATGGACTTCAAATTGGAGGTTTCAGGGTGACGGGCTGAGATCCCCAATTTGGTCCTAAGATTAGTAACTAAACTTGAAGGTTAGCGTTCAGGTGAAGGGTGAGTGGGAGCTCCGTAGTGACAGCTGGTATCCTCCCAGCCTAGCCTTAGATTTAGTGACTAAACTTAGGATATGTCAATGTTCTTTTCATACATGGAAGAGGGGGTACTCTTTGGAGGGTAAAGAAACATTTATTCTCCTATTTGGCACAATAAAATAAAATAATCATTCCATATAATTCACACATCATATACTCGTTGCAAGAGAAAAGATACTTTTCTTATATATCAAAACCTTTCGAATACATAGCTTAGTGTGTGTCTGTTAGTTAATTCTGTTTTAAAAATATTAGAAGTACTTATAGTTTGCTTAATTGTTATTTTTTCTGGATCTTGTTAGTAGAAGTAAACATTAAACTTTAATCGTAATTTGAGTATTGGATTTCAGTATTACGTTATCTATTGTAAGAATCGTTGCTTCCCTGTGGGATCGATAACCAGGACTCCATTAGAGCCCTGTATTACTTAATACGATACATATACTTGCTTTGAATGTTTGAAATTTATAAAATCATTATTAAATATACATAAATTTGAGTTCATAAATTCTTGCAATATTAAGTCTGACCCATCATCTGGCCTTGTGACCAAGGAGTTGAAACCAAACTAGCCCAACTTACCCAAACCTCACTTCCCCTTTGGATCTAAGCCTTGGAGCCACCTTATAAACAAAATGGTTGACCACTTAACCTCCCTGACCTCTCTGGACTAGGAGTTGACCTTATGTTGACCTCACTTCTGTTAGGGTAGTTCACCAAATATATTAAGAAAGGAAGTGTATCTATATTGACCTCCTAAAATTTAACAAGGGACAACAAACCCAAAAGATCTAAGGTAAAACCCAAGCAATAGTTTTTTGACTTAAATTTTAATGATATATTAAATTAATCAAATCAGTAATGACAAACTCTGAAATGATTAATTTTCTTAACCCATTTAAACAAATTTGATCAGACTAGTAAATCTTTAACAAAAAAAGTCAATCCATGACTTAATGACCTCCTTACTGACTCAGTATTTACCACATTGACCATTAAGACATCTCAGGTATTAAACTGATCAAATATAACTCATTTTATCAATTGACAACACCAAATTGGTACAACATTACCAACCTTAGTCAAATCTAGGTATGGTTACTAAAATTAATAACCCTGTGATTAAATTAACAATGACAAGGTTAAATAAATCATTTAAGTCAACTATGAACCTAAATTGATCAATCATGATCAACTCAGATCAATAATGATCAACCCTTGACATAAATAAGATAGAAATGGTCAAACGCATGACCTAAACACTACTATATTGATCTCATTGGTTATCTCATAACCTAAAATGACAAATTAGGTTAAGATAATCAAATCATGACCCAAAGAATATTGCATTGACTTCATTAGTCAATTTTTGACTAAGTAATTAAAATTTAGTCAAAACAATCAATACATAATATAAAGACAACTACATTAACCCTATTGGTCATTCCTTGATCTAAGGGTTAAAATTGGTCAAAATGCCTAACCCATATCCCCTTGACCACAAAATTGACTTCAAATACAAACATTGACAAAAATAACATGACGTTGATTAAAATGACTAAAATTTAACTAAAAAATCCCCACATTGGTCTTTGGATTGACTTAAACCCTAAAATTGGTCAATTCTAGGGAACATTTATCAAAATATCTAATTTTAAAGCAAAAATGATAAAATTAATCAAATAATTAATTCCCAAATTATTTTGATTAATTTATTGGCTAAAAATATAATTTCTAATATTTTGATTAAATAATAATTAATTAAAAAATGGATATTAAAAGCCATAAATTAAGACCATGCCAAATTTTGAACTAAAAATGATATAAATTAATCAAATAATTAATTTTAAAATTATTTTGATTAATTTTTTGGCCAATAAAATAATTTTCAATATTTGTAATTAATGACATAATTAATTAAGAATGAAATTATATTCAAAAAGCAATGAAAAGAAAATTTCACCTATGACACCATTTGTGACATAATAAATGCTTTTCAAAATTATAAGCTCATTAATGACATCATGGATGACCTCATATAGGTTAGACACAACCCATATGACCCATAAAAAATGAACTAGCCCATTAATAATTCACAATATAATATTTCTAACAATGGTTAAAATACATCATGACATGAAAAATGAAGTGGAAAAACCTTACCATTTCAAAGCATGAATCATCTTCCTCCCCAAGGTGATGTGGCTAGCCATGGAAAAGCTTATCTTAGCCACCTCCTTGATCATCCAATAAAAAAGGAACATAGCTTGGGTTAAGCCATTACCATGGTAAAATGCAATGATGAATATTCCATGCATGAGGTGAATCATAAGCCTATTTGTCATGCCCATATTAAACTCATTAAAATGGGTGAAGAAAACATATGAGGAAGGTTATATCAGGCCACATAGCTAGCTTTATCTGCCTCCCTAAAGAGCAAATAGGGGAGATCCAATTCATAGGACCAAACATAAACTCTAGGTAAACCTTACATGAGTTAATCTTTAAAAAATAAAATCCCTTTATCCATAGCCTACATTATTATCTTTGGACATTAATAGCATGGTTAAGAATTTCCCTAGATGATCCTAAGCCATCTAAAGCTTAGCCATGGCCTTGCCATGGCTATAAATAGAGCCAAACCTGAGCACATGAGAAGAGGAGAGGAGCAAATTTGAAAACCATATACACTGCCTAAATCCAGATACTCCCAACACGGAAAACCTTCACTAGGACCTTAACAACTGATCCCCAATGAAACCAAGAATTGAAGCACGGTGAAACTCTTCCTTTTGGCTAACCCGAGTGCCCCCAAATTTCCCAAAAATAGGACAAGTTGTAAGTCTAAAATCAAACTCTATAAACCTTCAAGTTGATCATTACAAAACCTTTTAGGGACCAAACGAAGAAGATCCAAATCGAAATCAGGCTTCCTCATAGCCTCTAACCTACATTTTAACAAAATCCCTTCAAACCGAGCCACCCTTGATCGAATTCTCAGAAGAACTTAATTTGAGCTCAAATTAAGTTAGGGCAAAACTTAAGGAGGTCAAAATGAAGCTGCTTAAGCATTCAAATCGAGTTCAAATCAATTAAAGCAAAGGTATGGATTATTTGGCTCTAATGGCATTTGGTTTCACACATTGTGAAAGAAAGTGATTCAAAACCCCATAATTACCATATGGATATCATCTTCATCCCCGGATGAAGCTGTAGAAACAAAAATCACTCGAATCAATTAAGATTTGAGTGAGAATTTGCTTCTAAACATTGGACACTGCGCGGGTTGAACCAGGGTGAAGGAGACGCTCCAATGTCGTCAATTTTCGTGTTTTAAAAATGGACGGTCAATATTGAATCCAGGCAGATCCGCTGATCGGAGCCTCGCAGGGGATTCAACGCATTTTTAAGCGTACGAGGACACGCCACTCCTCCAGCGAATTTTAAGGATAACTTGGATTTAATTAAATCTATGTTAACCTTAAAATAATCAAAATTCAATATCTTTCCATAGAAAATTCATAAAAATGTGAAAAAAATATCCTTGAACTCAGCATGATAAGGAGAAAATTCTGAGATCAAAAATATAATTTTATTCTCTGTAATTAAATTTTTAATTAATTGATTACTCTCTGGAGTAATTTAATTATTAAAAATTAATTATAATTCCAAAAATGTAGAAATTTTTACAAATGATCCCCTCTTGTAAGGACATGTTCTCTGATTTTTCTAGCGATAAAAAAATTCTCTAGGGTGTTATTTCCTAATTTCTAAGTGAGTTATTTCTAAAAATAATTATAAAACTTAGAAATTAAGAAGAATAAAATTGGAAATTGGTTAAATAATTTAGGATGATAAACATAAACCCTAAAATAATAAATCTTAACCTTTTAAAAATTTAAAATGACATTTTGAATTCTTATGGTTAATATTAATGAATTATTTAATTAATCCTAAGAAAAATAAGATTAAAATCAAATTACTTAGCCTCATTTCACAAATGAGCTAGGTTAACCTTTCAAACTTAACATCAATAAGCTCAAACCAAAAATTAATTAAGTCTAATTATCATTAGGTTTAATTAATTAACTTAAGTTTTAATTAAATTAGGTCTAAATTATAATTAAAACCTAATTAAATTAGCTTTCAACCTTAAGCAAGTCTTAATTAAATTAGACTTAATTAATCATTAAACCTAAACCCTAGTTAGGTCTAACCCATTAGACATAATTAAACCATTAAGTCTTAACTAAATTAGACTTAATCAAACTTAAAACCTAATTAGGTCTAACCCATTATACCTAATTAAACCAGTAAGTTTTAACTAAATTAGACTTAGTCACATCTAAACCCTAATTAGGTCTAACCCATTAGACCTAATTAAACCATTAAGTCTCAACTAAATTAGACTTAATCAATCCTTAACCCAAATTAGGTCTAACCATGTAGACCTAATTAATCTATTAATTCTTAATTAAATTAAACTTAATCAAACCTTAAACTAATTAGGCTTAACCCTAATTAAGCCTAATTAATCAATTAAACCTTACCCAAATTAGGTTTAATCAACCTTAAACTAATTAGAATTATCCCTAATTGAGTCTAATTAATCAATTAAACCTTACCCAAATTAGGTTTAATTAACCTTAAATCAATTAGATTTAATCCTAATTAAGCCTAATTAATCAATTAAACCTTACCTAAATTAGGTTTAATTAACCTTAAACCAATTAGACTTAACCCTAAGTTTAATTAATCAATTAAACCTTACCCAAATTAGGTTTAATTAACCTTAAACCAATTAGTCTTAACCCTAATCGAGTCTAATTAATCAATTAAACCTTACCCAAATTAGGTTTAATTAACCTTAAACCAATTAGGCTTAACCCTAATTAAGCCAAATTAATCAATTAAACCTTACTCAAATTAGGTTTAATTAACCTTAAACCAATTATACTTAACCTAATTAAGTCTAATTAATCAATTAAACCTTAGCAAAATTTGGTTTAATTAACCTTAAATAAATTAGACTTAACCCTAATTGAGTCAAATTAATCAATTAAACCTTACTCAAATTAGGTTTAATTAACCTTGAACCAATTAAACCTAACCCTAATTAGGTTCAATTAACCTCAAACCCCTATCAAACAAAACTTATAACTTAGTTTCAACCTAACTTGAACCCAAGTTAAACCAAACTTAAGTTCAACCCATATTGAACTTAAGTCAACCTTAAGTCTAGGTTCAACCTACTGGAACCTAACTTAACTCAAACTTAAACCTTACTTACATTAGGTTTAAGTAACCATTATACCCTAATTTGATTTAACCTACATTAAACTTAAATAATCAACTTAAAACTTACTTACATTTGGTTTAGATAATCATTAAACCTTAATTAGGTTTAACCCACATTAAACCTAATTAATCAACTTAAACCTTACTTACATTAGGTTTAAGTAATCATTAAATCTTAATTAAGTTTAATCCACATTAAACTTAATTAACCAACTTAAACCTTACTTACATTAGGTTTAAGTAATCATTAAACCCTAATTAGGTTTAACCGACATTAAACCTAATTAATCAACTTAAACTTTACTCACATTAGGTTTAAGCAACTTTTAAACTCTAATTAGGTGTAACCCACAGTAAACCTAAATTAATCAACTTAAACTTAACTAAATAAGGTTTAATTAACCTTAAAACTAGACAATTTAACATAAACTCAAACACAACTTAAGCCTAACATAAAATAAACTCAAACTTAGGTTTAACCTAACTTAAACCTAAATCAAACCTAACTTAAGTCCTATTCACATCGAACTTAACTCAAAACTAAACTTAGGTTCAGTATGACATGAACCTAAGTTAACCCAAACCTAACTTAAGTCTAATCCACATCGTACTTAAGCCCAAAACTAAACTTAGGTTCGACATGACATGAACCCAAGTTAACCTAAACCTTACTTAAGTTCAAACCATATTAAAATTAAGTCAAAACTTATAACTTAGGTAACTTATAACTTAGGTTCACCCTAACTTTAACCCAGGTTGATCTAAACTTAAGTTCAACCCATATTAAACTTACGTCAAACCTAAATTCAGGTTCAACCTAACTTGAACCAAACCTAAACTTAAACCTAGGTTTAATTCATATTGAACTAAAGTTAAAGCCTAGGTTTGAAATAAACCTAACTTCTGAGATAAATTAAATACAATAAAAGATTAACTTAAATAAAACCTAAGTTAATCAAATTTTAACTTAATTAATTCTAACCTCATTAGATTTAAATAAATATTAGGCCTTAATTATATTGGGCTTAATTAAACAGAAAATCTCATTAAGTCTAATCCAATTAGACTTAACCAGACATCATACATCAAGTTCTACATAAATCAAACCTTAAACTAAACCTAATGGGGCTTAAATCTATCAAGACCCAAAGTTAAAAAAATCAAAAATTCCATTTCAACTTAATTTAGAATTTAACTTAAAATTGAACTTAAAACCAACATAAACCCTAAGTTCAACTTAAATCGAACTTAACTCGACATAAATTTAGATTCAACCTATGTTGATTCTGAATTAACATAAAACTTAATGTTCGATTTATATCGGACTTAACATGACATAGAGACAAAAATATTAAAGTTCAAAACAAGTTGAATTTAACTGAACATAAATCAACAAAATTCTTAAGTTCGACCCGAATCAAATTTAACTCGACATAAACCAATATAAATCCTTAAGACCCAAATCAAGCTTAACATAATAAAAACTGACATAATTCATACGTTCGACCTAAATCAAACTTAATACAACATAAGTTAACATGAAATTTCAATCGCCATAATTCTTAAACTTTAAAAAAACCTAGTACAACAAGAATTTTCATAAATAAACATAAACTATAATTTTGAATAAAATCCAACTCAACATAAATTTTTAAACAAAATCAATCCAAACTCGAATTGATATAAATAACAATAAAATCTTCAACAAACATAAAAAAATTTAGGATGAATTTCAAAAATAAATAAAATCAAACACAGACTGACATTCAAAATTGACATTAAATCATAAATTAGTAAATGAAACTTAATTAAATTTGGACATCTGTCAAATTCTAAAATAACGACCGACTATTGTTTTCTGACACTATTTGCTTTGCAGGGTTGAAAACAAAACCTCAATTAGATTTTCTTTGCATATTGTAGGGTGTGTTAACTCTGTTTTACAGGAGGATGACAACGAGAGGATGACATTAAAACAAAATAAACAAAATGACATGACATAAAATAAACAAAAACAATTTAACCTAAAAATGTCATTTAGATTTTCTTTGCATGTTATAGGGCGTGCTAACTCTGTTTTGCAGGACGTCGACGATAAAATAATAATAATAGTCATCAAAATTAAACAAAAACAACAAAATGACATCAAAATAATACTAAGTAAAACAAAAAGATATGACAACAAAATAAACAAAAATAAGACATGAAACAGTGACAAGACAAGTGACAAACAATTTTAACAGAGCAAAACAATCATAAGCAAAATAACAAATAACTTCTTGACATTATAGAGATACCTCATGACATAAATAATTGACATGATATCTCTTGACCAAACGAGATAAACATTAGGAATAAAACATTTATATGTTTATTTTCTTAAAAAGCATTCAGAAAACGAGTTTTTAACATTAATCAAGAGTTTTCTTAGGCAAAACTAGAATTTCCTAGTATGTAATTAACATTTTAGAATTAACCCTAGAACTCGGAATATGTTAGATACCTGAAAATCTGAGATTATCAGGCTTGTAATTTTCCTAATAGGATAAGAACATTCTAGAGTTATCCCTATAAAGAAATCACTTCACCTTTTCTTTAGTTGTCTATTTTGTTCTTTTTCCTTTTCTTTTAACCTTTCCAAAAAGGGAATTAAAGATTGGGGAAATATAAATAGACTGGCTAATCCTTGACATTTGACACGACACTCTGGAATTGGGAACGATCGGAAGCGACGAGTTTCCATCGCCGACACCTTGCCTTGGCCGGAAAGCCACCTTAGCAGTCAAAAAATGGCAAAACTGAGAAGCCCCAAATGGCTTAAACCCAAAATTCAACTCACCTGAGCTGGCTCACTGCCATTGGCCACTGATGCACCAAAAAGATATACTATTTTTGCTATATAATTTTAACCATTTTTTATGATATTGCACTTTAAAGAAAGGTGTTTTTCATGATTTGTTACAGGTATGATGATTTTAGGTGATTGGAGCAAAAAGAAATGAAAAGGAACAAATTCAGAGAAAAAAAAATGCAAAAAGGAGCAAAAAGAAGGAAAATAGGTTCTGGCACCGCTGGCGCCAAAATGGGCGCCACCGGTGCCATTTTCCAGAGACATCTGCAATTATTGGGACGATAGACTGCCGCCGGCGCCCTATCGAGCGCCACCGGCTCCCATTATCGGTGGAATTCAATTTTGAGGAGTTTTGGCAACCTTTTGAAGGGATGCCTATGGAAACTCTTAGGATTTCGTTCCTAACTTATAAGTAGCTATTTTTGGATGAAAATTAGAGTGTGTATTATGTATTGTGTATTGTAGAGGTCTTTGTGTGTTTTAAGTGTTAGGGCTTAGGAGAAGAGTTTGTAGAAGTGAGAATTTGAGAGGAATTCTTCTCTAAGGAGTGAAAGAGAAGAAGTAAAGTGAGAGATTGCTTCTTCCTTTCCATTCTAAAGAGGGAATTAAGTGTTGTAAAGAAGAGAGAAAAGGATTCAAAGGAACGTCAAGGGAATTGCATTGGGGAAGTGAAAGAGATAAGTTGTATTTTCTTTTGTGCATTGTATGACATTTCTTTTCTATATAAAATCCAAGTTTTGTTGTATCTTCTTCATGAATTCTGAGTTGTCTCCTTTGTCTTTCTTCTTGCATAGAGATGTGATGATGGATTGATGTGGATTTGACGTGCTTTTAACATATTGAAGAAATTGTAATGGTTTTTCATTTTAAACTTAAATTACTTTTCGATTTAGCTAATTGAATTGTTAAAATATGTTGTTGAATATTAATTCTAGAAGGATTAAATGCCCTACAACAATAATGAAGAATCCATTCAATTTTCATGGATGAATTGTGTAATTCAAGGAAATTGAGGGCAAATAAATAGGGAAATGTGTTTTGATGGACTTCAATTTGTAGGTTTCAGGGTGACAGACTGATTTCCCCAAATTGGTTCTAAGATTAGTAACTAAACTCGAAGGTTAGCCTTCAGGTGAAGGGTGAGTTGGAGCTCCGTAGTGAGAGCCGATATCCTTCCAGCCTAGCCTTAGATTTAGTGACTAAACTTAGGATATGTCAATGTTCTTTTCATGCTTGGAAGAGGGGGTACTCTTATAAGGGTAAAGAAACATTTATGCTTCTATTTGGTACAATAACATAGATATTTGTTACATATCATCCACACATCATATTCTCATTGCAAGAGGAAAGATTCTTTTCTCATATATTAAAAACCTTTCAAATACATAGTTTAGTGTGTTTGTTAGTTAATTTTGTTTTCAAAGTTATTATAAGTAATTGTAGTTGGATTAATTGTTACTATTTTCGGCACAGTGATAGTAGAAATAAGTATTAAACTTCAAGTGCGTTTTGAGTATCAGATTTTAGTGTTGCATTATCTATTGTGAAACACATTCTTCTACTTCATAACTTCCCTGTGGGATCAATTACTAGGACTCCATTAGAGCCCTGTATTACTTGATATGATACGTATATTTGCGTTGAGTGCTTGGACTTTACAAAATCATTATAAACATATATAAATTTGAGTTCATAAATGCTTGTAATATAAAAGTTTGTAAAACGTCCCGGTCAAGTTTTTGGCATCGTTACCGGGGAGGGTAACGAAGTAACTAACTATGTAAGTAAAGAAGTATAAAAACAGTATTTATTGATAATAAAGTAATAGAAAACCTTTACTTTGTAGTGTGTAATTGTGTGTTTGTTTACTTTTTAAAAGTATTTGTGTTATTGTATATGCGTTGTAGTGGATCTATAGGTTTAGTGCCTTACGATTCGGAGTTAGAGCGTATTATCAAAAAAATTAGAAAATAGAAAAAACAAATTGAACATCCTTGTGAAATGGCGAATAATCAAGATAATCAAAGAAATGATATTGGAAATTTGCCTAGACCTTTAAGAGATTATGCTAACCTAACAGAAGACGAAATTCACATAACTATTCAAAATCCTGATGTTACTGCTAATTCATTTAAACTTAAATCTGCTATTATCCAAATGGTACAAAATAATCAATTCAGAGGAACACCAAATGAGGATCCAAATTTACATCTCGCTAGTTTTTTAGAACTGTGTGCTACTTTTAAATATGACAGAGTATCTAGTGACGGTGTTAGACTTAAACTTTTTCCTTTTTCATTAAGGGATAAAGCTAAGGCGTGGTTAAACTCGTTAGCACCTGGTTCTATTAGAACTTGGGGAGAATTATCTAAGAAGTTTCTATCAAAATATTTCCCTCCATCAAAGACTGCTAAACTAAGAAATGATATTACATCTTTTTGTCAGTTTGAAGGAGATTCAATATATAAAGCTTGGGAGAGATTTAAAAAACTTCTTGAGAAGTGCCCACATCATGTTTTACTAGATTGGTTAATAATTCAAACATTTTATAATGGATTAGTGGGATCATTGAGATCTATTATAGATGCTGCTGCTGGTGGATCGTTAATGTCAAAACCTTTTGATGAAGCATACTCATTATTTGAAGAAATGGCTACTAATAATTTTCAATGGCCCTCTGAACGGGTAAATCATAAGAGAGTAGCTAGTTTTCATGATTCAGATATGATGACTATGGTAGTTTCTCAAATTGCAGCCCTTTCTATGAAAATAGATCAATATGGAATGAATTATTCTCAACCACCTCAAGTGTTGGAGGAAAATTCATTTGGACAGATAACAGAATCTCAAACACCATATGAGACTTTAAATGCTATTAAAAGACCAAATAGTCCTTATTCGAATTATTATAATCCTGGTTGGAAGAATCACCCAAACTTCAATTGGAATAGTAACAATGTTAATGTTAACCCGCACTGGGCTAACAGTTCTATAAATCCAATTGGAAATTTGAACAAACAAGGAAATACCAATTATAGACCATCTTATCCTCCTGGATTCAATAGTAACCCGCAATTTAAGGATAAGAAGTTGTCTACTGAAGAAATGATTCTGAATATGGGAAATTAATTACAAGCTCAAGGTGTTGCTATGAAAAATATTGAAAATCAATTCGGGCATATTTTCACTGCACTTAATAATAGACCTTCTGGAACACTTCCAAGTAATGTTGAGATCAGTCCAAAAGATCAAAACAAGGAACAACTTAAGGCTATTCAATTAAGGAGTGGAAAAGAATTGGAAACTAGAGTACAAAAAGAAGTTGAAACAGAAAAGGAGAAGGTGGAAATCGAAAAAGGTTCAAACAAGATTTATTCAGACTTGGATTATCCTCTTGAGCCAATGAAGACAACTGTTGAAAAATCACTACCACCATTTCCTCAAAGATTGAAGAAACAAAACAGGGATAACATATTTGGAAACTTTTTGGAGATCCTTAAGAAATTAACGATAAATATTCCTTTTGTTGAAGCATCAGAACAGATGCCTGACTATGCCAAGTTTATGATGGATATCCTGAGAAAGAAAAGAAAGTTTACAGATCATGAAACTGTTGAACTTAGCGAAGAGTGTAGTGCAATTATTCAGAAGAAGCTTCCGGAAAAACTTAAAGATCCTGGTAGTTTCACTATTCCGTGTGCTATAGGTGAAATTTTTTTCGGAAAAGCCTTATGTGATCTGGGAGCTAGTATTAATCTTATGCCTTTATTAACTTTCAAAAGATTGGAAATAGGAGAAATTTCTCCTACATCTGTGACTCTTCAGTTGGCCGATCATTCCATTACTTACCCTAAAGGAGTGGTGGAAGACGTGTTAGTGAAAGTGGATAAATTTATTTTTCCTGTGGATTTTATTGTACTTGATATGGAGGAAGATAAAGAAATTCCAACCATTTTTGGAAGACCATTCCTTACTATTGAAAGAGCAGTGATTGATGTTCAAAAAGGAGAATTAACTATGAGATTTAATGATCAAGAGGTGACCTTTAATATTTTGAAATCTATGAAGTATCCCTCAATGGAAAAAGATAATGAATGTTTTAGGATGGATGTCTGTGAATATTTGAGAAACGATCATTTTGAAAATATTTTTGAAAAAGAAGTAGAGTATGAAAATATGTTTAAAGAAGAAATTAAAAATGAAGAAAATTCAGATAGTAAGAAGAATTAAGATTTGGAGTATATTAAAGAGAGATTCAAGTATTAGACACTATAGAAGGTGGAAATAAAAGCTCAATTCCATATATAATTAACCCTCCTGAACTTGAGATGAAAATTCTCCCTAATTATTTAAAGTATGTTTTTAGGAGAATCATCTACCCTGCTAGTTATTATATCTTCGGAGTTAAATGATTATCAAGAACAGAAGTTGTTAGAAACATTAAAAAGATACAAGAAAGCTTTTGGATGGACTTTGGCAGATATTAAAGGAGTTAGTTTTTTGGTTTGTATGCACAGAATTTTATTAGATAAAGAACATAAACCGAGAGTTGATCCGCAAACGAGATTGAATCCAATAATGAAAGAAGTATTTAAGAAAAAGATTTTAAAATGGCTGGATGCTGGAATTATTTATCCTATTTCGGATAGTGCTTGGGTGAGTCCAATACATTGTATACCGAAAAAGGGAGGAGTGACTGTTGAAGTGAATGAATGTAATGAAATTATACCCACAAGACAAATTAATTGATGGTGAATTTGTATTGACCATAGGAAATTAAATGCCGCCACCAGAAAAGATCACTTTCCTCTTCTTTTTCTCGATCAAATGCTAGACAGACATGCTGGACATAAGCACTACTGCTTTCTGGATGGATATACTGGTTACCATCAAATACGTATTCCTCCTGAGGAAAAAAAAGACAACATTTACTAGCCCTTATGGAACCTTTGCTTTTTGAAGAATGCCTTTGGACTGTGTAATGCACCTACAACATTTCAGAGATGTATGATGTCTATCTTTAGTAGTATGATAGATAATGGAATAGAAGTTTTTATGGATGATTTCTTTGTATGAACTTCGCTTGAAATTTTATTGGAAAACTTAGCAAAAGTTTTGGAGTTTTGCGAGAAAACAAATCTAGTTTTGAATTGGGAAAAATGTCAATTTATGGTTACAGGAGGAATTCTGCTTGGGCATAAAATTTCTGAACATGGTATGGAGGTCGATCCTATTTAAATTAGAGTGATTGAGAGATTGCTGCCACCCACAACTGTGAGAGAGGTGAGGAGTTTCTTAAGACACGCTGGATTTTATAGGCAATTCATTAAAGATTTTTCTAAAATTACCAAACCTTTGTGCCCACTTTTAGAAAATGATAGAAAATTTGATTTTAATGATGAATGCTTGAGTGCTTTCAATTTATTAAAAGATAAATTAATCACTGTACCTATAATTGTTTCATCAGATTGGGAGAAACCATTTGAACTTATGTGTGATGCGAGTGATTATGCGAACGGAGTAGCATTGAGGCAAAGGCATGATAAAGTTTTCAAAGTCATTTACTATGCTAGTAAAACTCTTAATAAGGCTCAAATTAATTATACCACAACTGAAAGAGAGTTATTTATTTGGAGCTAAAAGTATTGTGCATACAGACCATTCGGCTATCAAATATTTAATGCAAAAGAAGGATGCAAAAAACCTAGACTAATTAGATGGATACTTCTTCTGTAAGAATTTGATTTTATGATAGTTGATAGGAAGGAAGCAGATAACCAAATAGGTGATCATCTGTCAAGATTAAAGTATTATAAATTATTTGAATTTGAGAAAGAAGTTACAGAAATTTTCCCTGATGAGCAACTTTATACTATTATGGGAAGCAATTTGCCTTGGTATGCTGATATTGTGAATTATATTGTAAGGGATATTGTACCATCTGATTTAACAAGGCAACAAAAAAAGAAGTTTAAATATGATGCAAGATTTTATTTTTGGGATGAGCCCCATCTATATAAACAGTGTAAGGATCTGATTATTAGGAAATGTGTGCCACAAGAAGAAACGAATTTTATTATTCAATGATGTCATGATTCTGAATTTGGAGGACATTTTGGTGCGGATAAAATTTCTTTTAAGATTTTATAATCTAGATTTTATTGGCCTACTCTTTTTAGAGATGTTTATAGATATATTAAATCTTGTGATCGATGTCAAAGAGTAGGTAATATCTCTAAAAGAAATGAGATGCCTTTAAATTATAATTTGGAAGTTGAAATTTTTTAGGTATGGGGATTAGATTTTATGAGACCATTTACTCCTTCATTTGGAAATTTATAAATATTGGTTGTCGTTAATTATGTCTCAAAATCGACTGAAGCTATTGCTTTACCTAGATGTGATGCTTGGAGTGTTTCAAAATTTTTAAAGAAAAATATATTTACAAGATATGGAATGCTGAGAGTGATCATAACGGATGGTGGATCCCATTTCAGGAATAATCAAATTAAGAGACTAATTGAGAAATATAATATTATTCATATAATCTCTACTGCTTATCATCCCTAGACTAGTGGTTTAGCAGAAGTGTCTAATCGTGAAATGAAAAGAATTTTGGAGAAAGCTGTGGATAATCATAAATTAGATTGGTCTGCTCGATTAGATACTGCTTTATGAGCTTATAGGACTGCTTTTAAAACCCCTATTGGAATGTCTCCTTATAGATTAGTGTTTGGTAAGATTTTCCATTTACTGGTTGAATTGGAGTGTAAAGCATATTAGGCGATAAAAGAGTTGAGTTTTAATTTGAAAAATGCTGGAGGAAAAATATTTATGTAATTGAATGAATTAGAAGAGATTAGAAATGCATCTTATCACAATGATAGGAACTATAAAGATAAAATAAATTTGCGGCATGATCGTAAGATATTGAGAATGAAAATGGAATTTGGACAAAAATTTTTGTTATACAACACAAGATTGAAGTTATTTCCTGGAAAGCTCAAGTTTAGATGGTTAGGACCTTTTACAGTTGTAAAAGTTCATTTTTTTGGAGCTGTTGATATTAAAGATCCTGATACTGGAAAGATTTTCAAAGTTAACGGGCATCAATTAAAGCCTTACTTTGAAGGGTTTCAACCTGACTTCAAAGAGGTTTTCATGCTGAGTCATCTCGATTATCTGAATGGTTTATCAAGCTGACGACATTAAACCAAGTGCTTTATGGGAGGCAATCCATATGTATCTTTGTGGTGTGTTTGCTTGTTCGTTGTAGTTGTGCTTCCTAAAGACTTCTAAAATTGATAAATAGTGGATCGAATTGAGATAATGAAATATTTTAGGCCAAACGAAGTTCAATGAGAATTTTTTACCACTGGCGTCGCAGGCGCTAGAATGGGCGCCGCCGACACTCTATCACAGAGTAATACTGAACTTACAGGTTTGAGTGCCGCCAGCACCTTATCGAGCGTCGCCGGCTGCCCAAAACCTGTTTATGGTTTTTGAAGTTTCAAAATGCGAGTTTTGGCAGTTTTGAGCTGGATCTTCGTCCTTATAACTCCCTAAACTCCATTTTAGACTTGCTATGTCCAGAAAAATGAAAACTACCGTTCCCAATTAGCATCCCATGGAAACCTACTCTATAGAAACCCCTCAATCTCGCATTTTTAACCAAAGGAAGTTCATAAGTTTTGAAGCGTAGCGATTCAACAAAGTGATGATGAAGAGGAGGATTATCAAGGAAAGGGGCTTCATAAATCGAGGTATGGATAATCCTACAACTAGAATTAAAGAGATAATTAGGGTGAGACATTAGGAAGTGTTTTGCTACACTACCGCTGCTGTAGTTATTCCGGTCATGAAAGAATTCTTTGCAAATCTTCACCAGATCAACCAAGGGTTCTTAGTTGTGCGAGTTAGGTTCATGTAATTTACTCCTGCAAGAATTAACGATCTCTTTATGATCGAGAATGTACCTACTTGTCATTATTCTAATTTCAATGCCACGAGTGATATTATGAATGATGTGTATCGTTATTTAACGGATGAGAATGAGGATTGGGAAATTAAAGAAAATGGATATATTAGTTTCCCATCTGCACCTCTAAATCTAGTGTCAAAGCAAGGGCACTACTTTAATTTTGTAAAGATATTTCCAACATTGAAGATTAGCAAGGTAACCAAGGAAAGTGCCATTTTGAATTTCTGTATTCAAACTGGGAGGCCGATTGACATTGGATATATATGTGAAATCAATTTTGGGATTAATTGTTCATGGATCTAAATCTGGGCTTGGACACCCATCCACCATATTTTTGTTATGTAGTCAATCACAAGTTCCATATGAGAGTTGGGAAAAGGTTCTTCTTCCATGGAGGCCTATTGATCCAACTAATCCTTATGACTACCGAACAGTGGGAGATGAAGATGATATGAATTTCCTTGTTGATCAACCAACACACACTTCACAACCGATTCAACCCTATTTTCTTGAAAGTTCCATAATGATATTGAAGATGATCAAACAGTTGGAGAAAGTGGTACAGAACGTTATGAATGCAATTAATAACATTTCTGATTTATTTGATTATATATATTAGAGAATGAAGGAACAATTTGATCACACTGGTTGAATTGAGATGGGCTTGATTAATCTGATGAAGAAGATGTGGTAATTGCTGAGGATTCATCTGAAAAATTTTCATTTCGTCCATTCTATAATTTGTTCGTGCATCAGTAATTAATTGGAGACATTAGAGGAGAGGATAGTTCTGAAACCGATGTGGAGTAATTATTGGATTCTACTTATGTTTGTTGCATGTTTAGATTACTTTGCTTAATTATGCTTGGTGTGTGTAGTATTTACTTTGCTTGTAATTTGAATTTGGATTTGGATATGCTTACCTTTATTGTGTGCTTAGATTTTAGTGTTTGTTTATCGTAGAGTACTTGCAACATTAAACATCTAAGAGTTGTTGGTTTGGTTTGAATGAACATATTTGGTGTTTGTGTTGTAACTTGGATTTTGTATAATAAATTCTGTTGTGTATTGTTTATGTAAAGAATTCTGTTAATTATTTCTTGTGAGGTGAAGTAGATGCTTATTGAAATGTTAAACATCATTATGGAAGTCGAAATGATCGAAATTACGAAAAATTTTCGGACACAGAAAAAATATTGAAATAGCGCCGCCGGCGTCCAAATCCAGAGAGTTTGGCAATTTCTTTTAAATAGAGCGCCGCCGACACCCTATAGAGCGCCGTCGGCGCCCGAACACAGTAAAAGGCTGTAAACCCTCGATTTCGGGATTTTTTTCCCTAGGACCCACAGATTTTTCCATTGCTTTCGTCTTCCTCCTCCATTTCTACGATTTTGAAGACCTATGGCTTGTTAGATCTCGGATTTGAGGTGATTTCAAAGCGTTTCGAGGCCGAATCTACACTTCTCTTTGTAAGTGCTTCACTTTAAGTTAAAAATTTCTTACTTTCACCATGGAAATCTCTCACATTGCTTAGGTTGGAATTTTTGGAGTTTTAAAGAGATTTTGAGATTCCATGATGAAATTTAATCTTACTTGTTTAGAATAGTATTTGGAGTTTGTTAAATTGTGAATTTGAGATTTATTGGAATTTTCTTGAAAATTTTAGAAATTCACATGGCTTCAAGGATGAGTAAATGGAAGAGGAAATTGGATTTTGATGAAGAAAAATTTGTTAATATTAAAGTGCTATTTGCTTTAACTCTTACCTTTACAATAAGAAGTGTATTCAGGATCGAGCTTTTGATAGTCCTAGTGAATCTGTAGAATAGTTAATTGTAGAGCGAAACTGGGAACGATTTTGTTGTATTGCTGTGAATGCTATTATGGGAGCTGTTAGAGAGTTCTATGCTAATGTGCCCTGAGCTGAGACTGAGTATGTATTTGTTAGAGGAAAAAAGTTTACTCCTCAGTGCATCAATGCTTTCTATCAGACTCGGGAACCATTTGTTTGTGAATATGAAAACTTTGATACTCGAGGGGAAAATATGAGAGAAGTGATTTCATTTCTGAAGGATGGAAGAGGGGAATGGAAGATAAGTCAATAACAGATGATTAACTTCCCCGCTTCCACATTGAATGTCTCATCAAAAGTTTTGCATTATTTCATCTCTGCGAGACTATTACTTTCTTATCACCACAGCGAAGTTACAATGGATAGAGCAACTCTGAACTATTGTATTCAGAAGATGAAAAAGATTGACATTGGAGCTATTGTCTATAAGAACATTCAGACTATTGCTAGAGACGAGACCATTAGTGGATTAGGGCATCCTGCCTTAGTTCATTTTCTGTGTTTTTAGTCTAGAGTAGAGTTTAATAGTTCTGAAGAAGTGGCTATACCGTTGAGACCAATTACAAAGACTATTATTTGTACTTACGAGTCTCATGTGGGAGCCCGAGTTGAGAGTAGGAGTGCTGATATTCCTACTACGAGTTATGATGTTCCATCTACATCTGATCTGCCTACCTTATCCGATATTATGGAGCAACTGAGAGTACAGAGTGCTAGTTTGGATAGACTTCATGGTAGGATGGATGTGTTTGAGGCAAGGAGTGATGTGAATGAAGATTATCTGCAGAGGAGAGTTGGGTTTGATATTTCCTATTATGATGCTCAGGTCAGATTTATGAGAGGGGAGTCTGATGTAATATTTCCTACTTGCCCCGGTCATACACCATATAGACCTGACCCTGCTGATGACCCTGCTGATAACCCTGCTGATGATCCTGGTGATGGAGATTAGTAGATTGTTTGTTTCTATTTCTGTTGTTCTTATTGTGTTGTGTTGTACTGTTGTGATGTAGCAGTTATTTGTTTTTCATGTGATGTGTAACCCTGTTAGTGTACTGTTATGTTGTATTGAAACATTAAAATTTTTAGCTGGACTGTGTAGTGTTGTAATAGTTTGTTTAGTAGTTATGGTGTTTTGTTGAATGTTTACATGTTTAAAATTAATATCTCTTTACCCATGCAAATGTTTAAAATATTTATATCACTGTTACTAATTTTTTCATGCTTGCTAGTTGTAAATTTTGACTAATACCAGATTGCTGTTGAAGATTTCAAAATCCCAGCACAAAAAGGTTAGTTTTCTTTTAATGTTTACTGTTTCAAATTTAATGAAAAATTTAAGTTTGGGGGAGGGCAGAGAAATATTAACTTTTATTTGTTCTCAATTATTATTTTTTCAAAAATTATTATCATAACTTCTGGCAGTTGAACCTTACTGGAGGTAACTAAAACTTTTTATTTTAGTTGAATATTATGGAAGGATTGGATGAAAGTTTTTAGTAATAAAGATTAATTTTATATGGGTAAGATATTTGGTATGAAAGGATTTGATTATAGTTAACTATTTAAAGTAAAGAAAAATATATTTTTGAAACGTTAAAGGACTTAAAGTATTGTGTGTTAAGAAAAGATTGTGACTTTATGATGAATAATAAAGCTTGTACTTAATTATAAAGTAAGGAGGTGTCTCAAGTTTGAACTTTAGAAAGAGTAGAGTGAAGTTCAAAATCATTAAAGGCTATCCAGATACAGTAATCCTCATTAAAAAAAAGAGAAGAAAAATGAATGAAAAAAAAGAAGGATTGAAAAACAATCTCGAAGAGAAAGAGAGAAAGAAGAAAAAGAAAGAAAAAGAAAGAAAAGGAAAGAAACATATTTATGAGGAGAAGCTTGAGGAGATGCCTAATCAAAAATTGGCTTCACTTGAGTCACCATAAAGGGAGAACTTGATTTCATTTCTAAATTTATATTTAAAGTATTGGATTACATTTTGATGATGTTCGCACGAACTCCTTTTCACATAGTCTTTCAAGACACTCTTAATGTGAAAAATTATGGTTTATCTTGAAATAAATAGAAGACTAGAACCCTTAGACTTGATTGCAGAATATTCTTATACCTGTAATGTTGACCTGAGTTGCTGAATTTCTTTCTAAAAGTCTTACCAATATATTCTTTTGAATGAAAAATTTTGGTGTCCTACAGTTGAAAAGTACATTGCCTAGAGTTATATTTTATGTAGTAAAAGGAATACTTGAAGATAAATAATAGTTATGTTTTGCGGATTTTGATGCACAAAAAATATATACTATTTTTGTTATATAATTTTACCCATTTTTAGTGATATTACACTTTAAAGAAAGGATGATTTGTTTCAAGTATGACAATTTTAGGTGATTGGAGCGAAGAGAAGCGAAAAGGAATGAATTCGGAGCAAAAAGGAGCAAAGAGGAGGAAAATAGGTTCTGGCACCGCCGGCGTCATTTTCCATAAACTTCTGTATCTATTGGGATGATAGAGCGCCACCAGCATCCAATGTCGGTGGAATTCAAATTTGAGGAGTTTTGGTGACTTTTTGAAGGGATGCCTATGAAAACTCTTGGGATTTCATTCCTAACTTATAAGTAACTGTTTTTGGATGAAAATTAGAACGTGTCTTATGTATTATAGTGGCCTTGGTGTGTGTTAAGTGTTAGGGCTTAGGAGAAGAGTGTGTAGAAGTGAGAATTTGAGAGGAATTATTCTCTAGGGAGTGAAGGAGAAGAAGTAAATTGAGAGATTGCTTCTTCCTTTCCATTCTAACGAGGGAATTAAGTGTTGTAAAGAAGAGAGAAAATGATTCAAAGGAACTTCAAGGGAATTGCATTGGGGAAGAGAAAGAGATAAGTTGTATTTTCTTTTATGGTTTGTATGGCTCTTCTTTTATATATAAAATCCATGTTTTGTTGTATTTTCTTCATGAATTCTGAGTAGTCTCCTTTCTCTGTCTTCTTTCATAGAGATGTGATGATGGATTGATGTGGATTTGACGTGTTTTTAACGTATTGAAGAAATTGTGATGGTTTTTCATTTCGAACTTAATTTACTTTTCGATTTGGCCAAGTTAAATATTAAAATATGTTGTTGAACATTAATTTTGAAAGGAATTAATGCCTACAACAATAATGAAGAATCCATTCAATTTCCATGGATGAATTGCGTAGTTCATGGGAATTGAGTGCAAATAAATAGGGAAATGTGTTTTGATGGACTTCAATTTGGAGGTTTCAGGGAGACAGGCTGAGATCCTCAAATTATTTCTAAGATTAGTAACTAAACTAGAAGGTTAGCCTTCAGGTGAAGGGTGAGTGGGAGCTCCGTAGTGAGAGTCGATATCCTCCCAGCCTAGCCTTAGATTTAGTGACTAAACTTAGGAAATGTCAATGTTCTTTTCATTCTTGGAAGAGGGGGTACTCTTTTAAAGGTAAAGAAACATTAATGCTCCTATTTGGCACAATAACATAGATATTTGTTCCATATCATCCACACATCATATTCTCATTACAAGAGGAAAGATACTTTTCTCATATATCAAAAACCTTTCAAATACATAGTTTAGTGTGGCTGTTATTTAATTCTATTTTCAAAGTTATTGTAAGTAATTGTAGTTTGATTAATTGTTACTGTTTTGTGGATAGTGGTAGTAGAAGAAAGTATTAAACTTTAAGTGCAATTTGAGTATCGGATTTCAGTGTTGCATTATCTATTGTCAAACATTTTCTTCTACTTCGTAACTTCCTTGTGGGATCGATAACCAGGACTCCATTAGAGCCCTGTATTACTTGATACAATACGTATATTTGCGTTGAGTGCTTGGACTTTACAAAATCATTATAAACATATATAAAATTGAGTTTATAAATTCTTGCAATATAAAAGTCTGTAAAACGTCCCGGTCAGTCACAGAGCTCTTCTTTTCTCCACCTAAGCGACCTCTCTGCCACCCTGGCTTAAACTGTTGGCCACCATGGCCATAGCTATAAGTAAGACCAACGCCGTGACCAAATGGAGAGGGGTGCTTGATGCACCAAAAATATATTTGATTTTTCATATATATTTTGAACTAATTTTTGGTGATATTGCACTTTAAAGAAAGTTATTTTACATGTTTTGCTGCATTATTGATGGTTTTAGGCAAATGGACCAAAGAGAAGCAAAAAGGAATGAATTTGGAGTAAAAAAGGCAAAAACCAGGAATTTAAAGTTCTTGTTCCAACAACACATTCTTCTAGAGTGTTCAGAATTAAATTGCGCGATAGGGCGCTGACGCTTATTATGCACCGACGGCACCCAATGTTAGAGGAGGCCATAATATATTTGGTTGACTTTTGGAGGGATTCTTGAGGTAACTCTTGGGTAATTCATTCCTAGACTTTTTTAACTTGTTTTGGGCACCAAAATTTGGGAGTGTGTCTTGATGTAACTGAAGTAAAATGTGTGTGAGTTGAGAGGACATTTTTAGAGAGAGCTTAGAGTATAGGGTTTGGTGTTAAGTGTTGTTTTGTGAGGGATTCTTCTAAAAAGAGTTGTAGGAGGAGAGGGAAAGTGAGAGATTGCTTCTTCCCTACTATTCTAAGGGAGAATTGTGTGTTGTTGTGAAGAGAGAAGGAGATTCAAAAGAACTTCAAGGGATTTTCTTGGGGAAGAAATTAAGATAAGTTGTATTTACTTCTTATTATTGCATGACTTTGCTTTTGTCGTATCTTTGTTTTATCGTATCTTCCTCATGAATTCTGAGTAGATTTCTTTATCTTTCTCCTTATAATGATAAATGGTGATATGGTGGTTTGGATTAGATGTTCCATATAAATGCTTAGAAATTGTGATGATTTTTCACTTCGTTCTTAATTTACTTTTTGATATTGCCAATTGAATTGTTAAAATATGTTGTGGAACATACGATCCGAAAGGGTTATGCTTTCTACAACAAAAGTGGAGATTACGTTCAATGTCCATGAATTAATGATGTAGTTCATGGGGTTTAGGTGCAAATAAATAGTGAAACATGGTTTGTTGGGCGTAGAATTAGAGATTTTAGGGTGTCAGACTAAAATCTCCAATTTTTTTCTAGTGTCTTAAAACTAAAGCGAGAGTTAGCCTTGAGGCGAAGGGAAGTGGGAGCTATGGAGTGAGAGCCATTATCCTCCCAGCCTAACCACGGATTTAGGGACTAAACCTAGGATTAGCCAATGTTTTTTATAGCACTCAGAAGAGGGTAAAGAATAGGTATGCTCATATTTGGCACAATACAATAATCTTACTAATCTTTATCATTCACAAACCATAATATCATTGTGAGGGGGAGAACATCTTCTTTAAACATGAACCTCACATTACAAAACTTATTGTAGTAGTAGTTAACTTTAACTTGATGTTTAGAAAGTAATTGTGATCTTAAAATCTCTAGCATCATTAACTTTAACGTCTTTAGTATTTACTTTTTGTGCTTTGCAAATTTGAATATTGGATTTCTGTGATACGCTTTAAGAATTGCTTTCTCCTTGTGGGATCGATAACCTGGACTTTGCTAGAGCTCTGTATTACTTGAACGATACGTATACTTGCATATAGATTGGTTGTTATCTTATTAACCTGATTATATTTGGTGACTGAACTGAAATTACTTTTAAAAATTTATTCCTTAGTAGCAGCAAACCGCATCCAAATTTTTGGCGCCATTGCCAGGGAGGTAATAGTAAATTTAGTAGTAACTGAAAAACCTTTAAGTCATATTTTAGTATGCATATTTTTAGATCTGAAGGTTTATTACCTTGTGATTTGGAGTTAGAACACACTATTAGAAGAATTTAAAACAACGAAAAGAATCTAAAAATTTAAGCAAAATGGTGAACAATCTCGATAACCAAAGAAATGAAAATGAACATCAGCCTAGAACTTTAAGAGATTATGCTAACCATAAAACTGATGAAATTTACTTAACTATTCAAAATCTTGATGTAGCTGCTAATTCACTTGAGCTTAAACCTGGTATTATCCAAATTGTACAAAATAATCAATTTTGTGGAACACCGAATGAAGATCCTAACTTATACCTTGCTAGTTTTCTAGAACTGTGTGCTACATTTAAATATGATGGAGTGTCGAACGATTCTGTCAGGCTTAGAATATTTTCTTTTTCATTAAGGGACAAAGCTAAGGCATGGTTAAATTCATTAGCACCAGGATCTCAGAACTTGGGGAGAACTATCACAAAATTTTTTGTCAAAATATTTCCCTCCATCATAAACTACTAAGCTTAGAAACGATATTACATCTTTCTATCAGTTTGAAGGGGAATCAATATATGAAGCTTGGGAAAGATTTAAAGATATCCTTAGGAAGTGTCCACATCATGATTTACGAGATATGTTAATAATTAAAACATTTTATAATCGATTAATGGGATATTTTAGATCGATCATTGATGCTACTGCTGCTGGATCATTAATGTCAAAACCCGTTGATAAGGCATATTCTGTAATTCAGGAGATGGCTACTAATAACTTTCAATGGCCCTCTGAACGTTTAAATCCAAAAAGAGTAACTAGAATTCATGATTTTGATGCAATATCAATGTTGGCTTCTCAAATTGCTGCTATTTTGAAGAATATAGATCAATTTTGAATGAATTATTCTAAAACGCCTCGGGTGTTAGATGAAAATTCATTAGGATAGATAGTAAATTCTCAATCATCTTAGGAGATTTTAAATGCTATTAATAGTAGACCCAATAATCCTTAAGGTACTTACTATAATCTCAGTTGGAAGAGCCACCCAAACTTAAACTGAAATAATAACGGTGCTGCTGTTAACCCACAGTGGGGGAACAATTCTGTAAATCCATTGGAAAATTCAAACAACCAAGGAAACACAACTTATAGACCTTCTTCTCCTCTAGGTTTCAAAAGTAACCCGCAATTTAAGGAAAAGAAGTTGTATAAGGAAGAATTGATATTAACAACGGGTAATCAATTGCAAAGTCAAAGGAATCAGTTGCAAAGTTAAGGAGCTGCTATTAAAAATATTGAAAATCAATTGGTTCATATTGTTACTACAGTGAGTAACATACCTTCAGGAACTTTCTCTAGTAATGTTGAGATTAGCCTAAAAGACCAAAATAAAGTAAAACTTAAGGCTTGACAATTAAGAAGTGGAAAATAATTGGAAACAAGAGTGCAAACAGACGTTGAAATTGAAAAAGAGAAGGTGGAAATTGATAAAGGACATGATAATATATATCTTCATTTGAAATATACGCTTAAACCAATGAAAATCACTGTAAAAAGACCCCCACTTCCATTATTGAAACAACAAAAGAGAGATAAACAATATTCAAATTTCTTAGAAATACATAAAAAATTAACAGTAAATATCCATTTTGTTGAAGCCTTAGAACTGTTGGTCATTAAAATCATCAGGATTAAAACTTTTTTTCTGAAGAGTTTAAAATGTAGTTTTATAAAATAGGGTTTCGATTTAATTTAATATATATGGACTTTTAAAAATATAATTTTAAATTTGAAGAACATGAATGGATGAATCTCATTCATTTAGTAGTTTGAATGAAAGAACATAATATCGCAAGCGAGGTATCTATCTTGAGGAATAGACACACTGCTTGATGATACTGCTCAATCAAATAAAATACATAATTTATGACATCAGGCAAGCCCATATAGTTAATTACATCTTAGATAACTGAAGTCACCTAAGAAAACTCTTGATAAAGATCAGCAAATACTGTACTCATACTTCCAAAAGGTAGGTTTCTTCAAGAAAATGTGGTAATAGGAAATCCAATAGGTGAATGGCTCGAATTTCCGAAAACATTTTGTAGGATTCCAAAAGAGAAAGAGACAAGGGGAAAGACATAGATCCAAGATAGCTCTTAGTGTTTTTCCCAAACTATCTTATGGTTTGGCTTTAATTTGAGATAATTATTTTGTGTTTCGTCCTACCAATTTTATTATTTAGGGCTTACATTCACTTGATGTCGGTCATGTGAATAGCCTGGAAGATAGGAGGATTTATGTCAAACCTGATTACAACCTCGGAACCTATGACGATTTAAGGCTTATATTGTATGAAGTGCAAAAGCCTAAAGGGATAAAGTGAGGGTTCATGCTGCATGAGGCAAGCTACCTTGAAACCTTATGGCTTGTTATTTTATTTCTAAGGAGTTTTACTGTTGAAGATGGTTGTGCTACCCACTACATATGCTCTAAGCTGCTCGTCGTAACAGATTTAGTTTAAAGAAGTGTAAATTGAAGAGAGAAGAGAAGTGTCATATTTTAGAAGTTTTCAATTTGAGGTGTCTTAATGTCTTATTATGGGACAATGTTTCATTTGATTAAGCATAACCGGTTAGGATCCCACGATTCCATCATCCCAACACCACTATTTTCTTTGGATTCACTTTATCCAGATGAATTTACTAAACTCAACTTAATGAGTTCCATACTTTTATTCAGACTGTGGGAAATATAGTTAACAACCTTAGGTTGCATCTTCTGAGGTATTCCCGATCATCCGTTAGAGACATTTTAATTTAATTGTAATTATGATTTTTTTTTTGTTTGTGATTAAATTTTGAGGTTTTTTATATTTTGACTGTTGTGACGGTAAATTTAATCTTATTTTGATTTTTTATTTTGATTGGTTTTGGTTTTGTGGTTATTCTAGAAGTTTTAGTTTTCATGTAGGGCTACATTGTTGTTTAACATGCAACCTTGTAAGTAAGAAAAAGGAATGTGTAGGATAAGAAAGCGTTGTAAACTATAAAAGTGTACCTGGAGAGTCTTCTCGTTCCTCCACTTGAAACATTAGTATCATTGCAATAAACATTTATAATTTGTAGGAAAGTAAAATCCTATAGATAGGTTTGTCACAGGCCTACCAAACTCTATGTCATAACTTGGTGGGTCATATTCATTCATTTAAGAGATCTCTTCATTTAATAACTATAATACGTCCAGTTGTCTTACAAGGTGTCCAGATGATTTGTGAAATGGGCGTAGGAGGTTCCTAGACATTTCACAATTCTTTTGAGCTTCCTTGCGTTCATTTTGTACTTATCATAATTATAGAATGACTTATCTATTTCATACCCTTATGCTTAGTCAATTAATGTTTCGATTACCCCAAAAGCATCGGGTAAATATCCCTTGATATTTCACTTAGGAATTTTGTAAGTGAGGCCTTCAGATATAATTTAATTTATAAGAGAAATTAATCAGTTTTGATGGTCTTGTAGTGTTTCAGAAGTGTTTACAATTAATTGTATTTCCTTTTATAATCTTCGTTAGTCAACTTTTCAATTAAGCCTAGCTTACTACTAAGCCCTTAAGATTTAATAGATAAATTTAAAATTTTTAGAAATGTTGAGTTAAATGATTCTGAATCCTTATCAAATATTGAATTATCATTAACCATTAGATTAGGGGTCCCAAATCATAAGTTATCAATTTCCAAATTTAAACCCCTTACCTTAAGAATCATTTAATTTAATTTTCATCCCAATTATAATGATTAATAAAATCATAAACTTTATCTTTCAATGTGACAAAAATGAGATGATTTTCTAACATTTATCCCTTTATCTTTCAATCATTCATGCATAAGAATTAAGATCATTCATTGCCCATTTCCCACTTTAATTAAGCATAAATATCGATTAAGGCTAAAATTTTCAAAATTACACTTTTACCACTAAAAGCCTTATCACCTCATAATTCATTAAGTTTAACTCAAATGACTTTAAAATTTTAATATTACTCCACTCATGGGTTAATTAAAATATTAAAGGAGAAAATATGATATTTCTAGGTTTAATATAATTTATGTAATTATTTTAATGAAAAAATATGATTTTTCCAAGAGAAATTCAATAACGTAATCAAAAAAAAGTTTTATGACCTTGAGAAAATTATTGGAGGTTCACATAGACTAGAGGACCACTTGGACCAAATTTCATGATTTTTAAAATTTTAATTTAATTATTATAATCATTTCAATTTTTTGAGTATTAATTAAGTATAAAATATTATTTAAGTTGAAAATTAAGTTTTATATTTTTCTTAAATCTCTCTAAGGTCAAGGTACCCAAAGAAATAAATTTTATATTTATTTTAATTTATGATTAATAGAATTATTTTAGTGAGAAATTTAAAAAATTCCTTTTTTTTAGTCTTTAAAAATAATTTTAACCCTTTAAAATTTAATATCTTCATTTATGGAGTTAGAAAAAGTACTGCAATTATTCCTAAATTATTAGAAGAAAATTTGGAACATTTCCAATAATTGTATTAATTTTAGGATTTTTTATTAATTTTTAATTATTTAAATATTAAAATAATGCTTAAAAATGAAAATTTTATTTTAATTACATGTTTATTTTTTAGAGACTCCTTTGATCACATAGGACCCTCAAAATTAATTTGGTAAATTTTTGGGATGTATTTTAATTATTACAATTATATAAATGCCAAAAATACTATTTATCTCAGAAAATTCAAATTAACTCCGATTGATTTCAAATTTTTATGGGGACTTCCCCTAACGTTAACTTACAGTAGTGAGTTATTTTTGAGCTATTTACATTTATATTTAATCTAATTTATTTTTATTTGAGTTTTAGGTCTTAATTACCATTAGGGTTGTGTTTAATGAGTTAAACCAAGTTTCCATTTTTCCTAGGGTCCTCTAGTCATAAGTAACCTAACAAAATTTACTTTGTATTTTTCCGGTCATTATTTTAATTATTAAAATTTTATACCAAAATAGACATGATAATTTGAAAAATAGAGATCTTTGTCTAGAGATATCCTCTGACTTTGGAAAAATCAGGAAAGATTCCTTCAGATAGAAAGATTAAAACCCCTAAGTTTCATGGCATGGTGAAATGTCTAAGACAATGGTGAATTAAAATATTCTATAATGTATTTAGTTAATTAAAAATAAAACATGCATCAAATAAACTTCACATCATTTCCATAGTGTTCTCCTCTGTTCACTGAGCATTAAGGTATTTTCTTTTTTTATGATTTTTCTACACCAAGTTATGGATTTTTACATTTCCACCGATTTAAAATATTTTATGACTTAAACACGTAACGCTGACTTGATTCTAGACAGTTCTGAAGGACCATGCGATGCTCCCTGATTTGACACCGCCATATGACTCAGCTTCGCGCTTTGTGCAGTTAATCTCCATCCGCCTTCATCCTGGTCGTCCAAGCATTACACGCGCGATCGAACGGTCCTGCTTCATCGTCTTCGACTGATTCATCCCGAGAGTTGTCCACCTTCTAGCCTTAAGAACTCAACCTACACTAAATAAAATCACATGGGGTTTGTTTCTAGAGCTTCATGTGACCTAGAAAAACTTATCTTTTCGGCTAACCTAGCCTGAAATTGACCCAACATGTATGGAGAATTGAAATAAGCTTAAGAAGAAGGTGAGGTTCAATACCTTTGTCTGAGAGGGGAGGCCTCAATCAAATGGTTGTTCCAGCTTTGATTGGTCTCAACGAACCTCCGGATGAAGCCTTTTGCTATGGTGAAATGTCTGGACTTGAATTCAACCAAGGTCGATTTCAGGTGTTGATCAAAGTTTGGTGTAGAGGCTCTCTGTGATGGGGCTTTGATGGGGGATCTTTTTTTTTCAGTGCTGTAAAGGTGTGGGTGCAATTAATTTGAGTTTGGTGCACTGTGGAGCTATGGTGAAATGTGTCCTGGTTTTGGCTAAAATTTCAGTGGGGAAATTGGCTCTGGATAGTCGGGCTCAATGGCTGAGGATGGTGGGCCTGCTTCCAGCAGGTCACAAAAAAGCTCTGGTAAGGTTTTGGTAGGGTTTCCTTGAGAAAAATTCAGCACCCCCTTTGGGTCGTGAAAGATGGCTTTTATAACCATGGCCAATGGGTGGAGCACAGGGATTTAAGTTGGGTGCTTTAGGTCGCTTAAGATGAGGGCTGAGCATTGTCATTGATTACTGAGGGATTGCTTCAATAACAAAGCTCAATTTTAAGTTTAAAGGGGTATGGGGTCGTTCGGGCTTAGCTGTTCCAGGGGTAAGAAGGGAATGTGGCCGGTAGGCTGATGAGAGGTAAGAGGGGAGCTCAGTGCCATTAATTGGGTTGCTTACTTGAGGGTTAAGGGGCGTTATGGGTTAGCTAAAAAGGGGGAGGTTTGTTGGTCCTAAGTAAGAGAACTTTGGTCTATGGCTCAATGGGTTTGGGTTTGGTTTGTCTTGTCTGGTCCCTAGGGTCTCAAGGTTGGTTATGGTGGAGCCAATTTGGTCAATTTAGTTCAATTTAGGTAACATTGGGTCATGGGTCTTATTTCGGTCATTTGGGTTTAAGGTTGGGCTAGCATATGTTTGATCTTGGGTTGGACCCATTTGATTGTTCAAAATGATGTATATGATTGCCATAAAGTGTTTTATAGGAGACTGGAGTGGTTTTAAATTGGTTCAGGGTTCAATTTGGCTTAATTTGGGACTTTGGTCAATTTGGGGCAAGTTGGGTTAGCTTGAGTTTAGTTTAGGCTACTGTTGGGTCCAAGGCTAATTAAAGGTTCCAAATGGTCCATGAGGATGTTAGGAAGAGTGCTTGATGTTATTTGGGTGGCAATTTTAGGGTTAGGCTATTCAACTTGGTGACATTTCGACATGTGGCACATTTGGGGAAAATTTGTGGATTTTTGCTTTAGGTTGACTTGGGTGAGACTTGAGCTCAAATTGGAGGCAATTGAATGTTGAATTTGGCCTAAGGGAGTTTCATGAAAATTTTATAATTCAAATTGATGGGAAATTGATTGACATTTGGTTCAATTTGGGTGAAAAGGGTCACATGGTCAAAATTGAGGATTTTGAGTTTAGGTTGAAATTGGGTCTACATGTGGGTAAAATTGGGTTTGAATTTCGTTTTGATTAAATTTAAAGATGTTTAAATAAAGTTTAAAATTGAAAATGGGCAAGATTGGGGTCAATTGGGTGGACATTAGGTTTAATTGTGCATTTTTGGGTTAAATGAGTTAAATTGGGGCTTTTGGTTAAATTGTGCTAAATTGGTCAAATTGGGTCATGTGGTAGTCGAGAGAAATGAAATTAGGAATATTTATGAGATTTTGGAAATTTTTTGGAATTTTTGGATTTTTGGGCTAGGAGGGGTATTTTGGTAATTTTGCAAATTTTGGGGCTATTTCGAAAATTTTGGCAAAATTTGAGTAATTTTGATCAATTTGAGTGGTGGGGAATACTTTGAAAAAATTTTTGGAGAAAATGAGTATTTTGGGTAAAATTGAGGTTTAGGGGTATTTTGGGTAGATTTAGGGACAAAGAGTCAAAAATTGAAATTTTGGAAAAATTGAGGTTGATGAGGGTTGAGTAGTATGAGATTTGTTTAGATTGAGCCATGGACCAAAGGGAAACCCTCATTTGGTCTTCTATGTGTTGGTACTAACAAAAAATTTTAGCTTGGGGCCAAGAGCTTGGGAAAACCACGCACATGAGTTTCTAAAGAGTAGGGGGATCAAAGTGGGATGTGCTTTATTTAGAGTTGTGAGTGTTAGTTGTGTATATTGTGTAAGCTCCGGACTTCATAGGGTAAATCCTAAGGTCTGACCACCTATAGGAGACTTCTTCTGGGTTCCCTTATGCTTGGTCTCTTCCTCCCAAAAGCTGGAGGTTAAGCCTTAAGCATATGAAAACTCCCAGTGAAGTGAGACATGTTTGAATTTTTAAGGGGGAGGGTTCCAAGACTAGTCTTTTAAGAAAGTCACCCAGGGAGTCATATGGCTAGACCCTAGACTATTCTAAGGAGAGACTAGACCTCAACTAAAATTAAGGTCAACAAATGGACAAATAATAGGTGTTGTGAGCTGGGCAAGCACACTGCACGTATTGGTGTTGATCGATTAGATCAACAAAACCAACACAACTGTCTGAGTCAAAACTTAAGACAAAAGATAGAATTTAGTGAGAAAGTTTCCTCTAGGGATTATCCGGTTGAAATCTTTAAGTCCCGGGAATTCCTGCTGGGGAAGGAAAATGGAATACCTTCATTAGGGAGCTATGAATTTTAAGCCTCAAAACTCTGAAGGAGTCCGATCTAAATCAATTTGAATTTGGAATTTGGATTAGGAATTTGACTTTTTGATTTAATTTGAATATGAGTTTGAATTTTGGATTTCGAATTGATTTTGGGTTTTATGGAATTTATGGAAAGTTAGGATTTGTGGAAATTTGAGTTTAGAAATTTTAATTTCATGAGAAATTTTGAGTTTCAAGTGAGTGCAGATGGGGAATCAGAATTTTGGTACCGATCTCGGAAGGTGGAATTCAGAATTTAAGTACTGATCCCGAATGAAGAGAACTGGAATTTAGGTACCAGTCTCAAAAATGAGAATCAGAATTTCAGCAGCATTCTCGAGATTTCGTGGGTGTGGAAATTTTCTCAGAAGGGAAATGGAAATATAGGAAATTTGAGGAATCAGACGACTAAGCTATAATCATAGAATTTCATGCAAGGACAAAAATTTCTAGGAAGGGAAATGGAAATGTAGGGAATTTGAGGAATCAGACGACTAAGCTCCGATCCTAGAATTTCATTGAAGGCTGAAAAAATTCTCAGAAGAGAGATCGAAATATAGGGAATCTGAGGAATTGGACGACTAAGCTCTGATCCTAGAATTTCATGGAAGGTGGGAAAATTTCTCGGAAGGGAGATGGAAAAATAAGAAATCTGAGGAATCAGACGAATAAGCTCCAATCCTATAATTTCATGGAAGGCGAAAAAACTTCATGGAAGGGAGATGGAAATATAGTATATTTAAGGAATCAGACGACTAAGTTCTGATCCTGGAAGTTCATGGAAGGCAGAAAAATTTCTCGAAAGGGAGATGGAAATATAAGGAATTTAAGGAATCGGACGACTAAGCTCTGATCCTAGAATTTCAAGGAAGTTGAAAATTTTCTCGGAAGAGAGATTAAAATATAGCGAATCTGAGGGATCAGACGACTAAGCTCTGAGCCTATAATTTCATGGAAAGAGGAAAATTTTCTCGAAAGTGAGATGGAAATATAGGGAATTTGAGGAATCAAACGATTAAGCTCTGATCCTAGGATTTCATGGAAGGCGAAAAAATTTCTTTGAAGGAAGATGGAAATATAGGAAATATTAGGAATCGGACGACTGAGCTCTGATCCTAAAATTTTATGGAATGAGGAAAATTTTCTCGGAAGGGAAATGGAAATATAGGGAATATGAGGAATCAGACGACTAAGATACAATCCTAGAATTTCATGGAAGGCGGAAAATTTTCTCAGAAGGGAAATGGAAATATAGGGAATTTGAGGAATTGTTACCACATTGAGGAGGAAAGCTCAGCGACTCACATCTAGCTCAAAGGTAACAGAGTACCACATTAGGAAGGAAAGCACAGGGACTCACATCCATTCCTAGAGGTGACAGAGGGGAAACAGAATTTAAGTACTGATCCAGGGATTTCAAAGATCTGGAGAAAATCTAAAGTTGACTTTCGAAGAAAGTAGAATTGGTGTAGTTTAGCTTAGACTGGTAGTCATTACAAGGTTTGTGAAATTTTTGTGGCGTTTGGAATTTGTGAGAAGTGACGTTGTGTAAAGAACTAAATTTCACAGAGTACCATTTGAAATGTTGGAATTGGGGATGAGTGTAAGGACTCAGAGTCTCGAGAGAGAAAATTATCCTATCATTCATTTCCAACTCATCATTTTCTTTTTTATTTGTATTATCTTATTTCATTCGATTTCATTTGACTTTGTTTCAATTAGTTTGGTTTCATTTGTTTGATTTTTTTTCAGATTAAATATTTCTTTATATTTTGTTTCATTCCAATTGATTTTTTTTACCTTTTTCGATTTGTTATTATTTTTATTTATATTTTTATCTTTTTTTATATATCGTTCTTTTTTCATTTTAATTTGGGACCAATGTATGGTCCTGCGGCTCTCGATCGTCTCGTTGAAAAGAAACACTTCTAATAAACTCGGTGAGCTAAAACAGAAATCTTCATTAATTTTTTTCGATGGCAGTAGTACAACTGAGCATATGCTGACAAGCATCCAAAAAGTTGATCATGCGTTCAAAGTTAAACAAAACCATCACATCATATCCTGCTGACACAAAAGTAGATACGACTGCTGCAACCCGTTGTAGAGGTAGTAGATTTCTACTGTTTGAGACTGCTCCATGGACATGCCAACCTACAAAGGCTACACTCCGGAATAGGAGTCCCCTTGCGAACACTCGGAGGTACTGCAGTCACAATGATTAGGGGCGAAGGTTCTCCAATTCTAAATCTAGCTTGTAGTAAAATTGTGCCTTATCCTCATCCATTCTTCTGAAGGTAACTTATACCCTCTGTCCTATAACTCCTAGGATGCAATGTTTTGCAAGATCTGCCCCGTTTCCTTTTAGTACCAGCACTGACTCGACCGATAGAGGGTTTTCAACAGAACCTCAGAATTTACCCGGTCCAACAATCTGAATTTCTCATCCAAACAAAATATTATATTCAAATGTAAAGGAGACCGTGCAGAAGGACCTCACAAAGTCATGGTGATCAATATGAGGCGGGATGCAGTCCACATCCTCATAGATATTTATGATGCAGCTGTTAGGGATATAGTCTGCGGACAGGATGTGCCACTCGACCATCCTTTTTATCATCTTCTTGATCTGCGGCGGCATTTGATCCACTTCATCGCACTGTAGAATCCCTGGGGGATTGTCCTTTCTGTCCTTTGCAAAATTGTAATAGCAGCCACACTTAATCGTGACTCTTCCCTTTCCTTTTTTCCTTTTCTTTAGCTCTTTGTATGTTATTTGCTTCAGACAACCTACTTTTCCCATCTCTTGGAGAGTGAAGACACAATTTAGAATCTTTTTTTTATCAATCTTCGAGAATACATTTGTGTATAACTCGAAGCCTTCCAGGATATTGACAAACATTCCTTTTATTTCTTCATAATGTTGAAATTCCTTCTTTCTATTTATTCTAATCTTTGCCATGACGTAATCTGGAACTCCTCGCTGCAGCAGCTACAAAACAAACTATGGTATGTATGGCTCTACATCGGGATGCTCTCTGCCCCTGAGTAGCATCGAAGCGGCTGCATACGCCTCGAATGTGCCATACTCCTCCAACTATAGAACGTGACATTGCGGGCACTCTGAAAATGCTCCTGTCACTGAAAGCAGTCTGGGTAAACCTGAGCTGCAAGTTGGAAACCCAGTAAAGATTTCTTCAATTGGATCCCAGGTTGATGTGGGGTCCTCCGTGGTCTTTGGCTCAGTATCTGTGCACGGTGCGCTGTCGTCAATTTCCTTCATTTCTAGTTCATAAAATTCTTTTAAAATGGGCAGTAGCTCAGCGGCTAACTTCCGTGCCTGCCTCCTCTCCATTCTGTCTAGGAGGCGACACTTGCGGCTATTTTCATTTCTTCTTTTCGTTCGTGCCAATGGCGCGTCTGGAACTCTTTCACCTGTAGCTGTGACAAGATCACCCTCCAGAGTAGTGATCATGAATGGAACCTGACTGTGTCTCCTGGTGAAGGGGTGTGAGTCGACAAGACCTCCAGTACCTCTATGTCCTGAAGTCTGTCCAGTCTCTCTATAACCGCTTCTCTTCATCGATTTCATACTTGCAGCTCTTGTATGTGCTTTTTTCTCTTTTCTTTAGAATGCAAGGTCCAAGCAGCCATTGAAAGCAAATGTCACGCAACTTGACACTTCCTGCATAAGAAGTTAGGAAAAACATCAGTGGCTGGCATGTTGGTGATGGAAACTCATCACTTTCGATCATTGCCAATTCCAGGACGTCGTGTCAAATGTCAAGGAGTCGCCAATGTATTTATATTGCCCCAGTCTTTAATCCCCTTTTGAAAAGGGTGAGAGAAAAGGAACAAAATAGACAATCATAGAAAAATGTAATGTGATATCTTTATAGGGAGAACTCTAGAATGTTCTTATCCTACTAAAAAGAAAATCACAAGTCTGGTTACTAGAGATTTTTCTGTATTTAACCTATTATGAGTTTTTTTTACTTCTCCTATAGAAGCAGGCTTCTATAATTAATTACATCCTAGACAATTCTAGTTTTACCTAAGAAAACTCTTGATTAATGTTAAAAAATCATTGTTTTGAATACATTTTAGGAAAATAAACATATGAATGTTTTATTCCTAATGTTTATTTCATTTTGTCATGAGATATTATGTCTTGAGGTATTTTCTATAGATATTATTTTGTTTACGATTTTTATTTTGTCATGTCAAATGTCATATCAATTTCAATGTTTTTGTTTTGTCATTGTTTTAATGTCATTTCGTTATTTCTTCATTTTTAAGTTTGGTGACTATTCTAACAGTTCTAGTTTTGTTTTGTTGACAGCTATCTAAATAGTCTAGTTTGTTTTGTTAATGGCTATCCTAATAGTCCAATTTTGTTATTTTTGTTGTCATTTCATTTTTGTTTTTTGTTTAGGTTTTGTGGTTAACCTAAAAGCTCCACTTTAGTCATTTTTATTATTTTTTTGTCTTTTTATTGTCAATTTTTATTATATTTTTATGTCGTCGATCACTGCAAAACAGAGTTAGCACATCCTATAACATGCAGAGAAAATCTAAATGAAACTTGTCTTCATCCTTAAAAGAAAATATCGTCAGAAATAATGTCATAAAAATATTTAGATTACCTGGTAAAATGTCTGTTGTTTCAGAGTTGTTGAATATCCAATTTTGGTTGAAATGTTTATTTAATATTGAAAAGTGAATTTTTGATTTTAATTTATATCAATTTGGGTTTGATAAGAATTTAGATTTAAGAATTAGACTTATAAATTCAGTTATCATCTGAACTTAATAAGTCTAATTAAATTTTAGACTTAATGTCATTGAATTCTAAGGTTTTGGAGTTTATTTAGATTATCACTTGAATAAGATTTTTAGACTCGATATCATTTGAGCCTAAAGGTTTAGATTTCTAGATTCAATTGTCACTTGAATCTAAAAATAAATAAACCTAATTTGGGTAAGGTTTAATTGATTAATTAGACTTAATTAGGGTTAAGTTTAATTGGTTTAGGGTTTGATTAAGTCTAATTTAATTATGACTTAATGGATTAATTAAGTCTAATGGATTAGACCTAATTAGGGCTTAAGATTTATTAAGTATAATTTAGTTAAGACTTAATTTAAGGATTAATTTATATTAAACCTAATTTATTTATGGTTAAATGTTTTGATTAAGCTTAAGCCTAATTAAAGTTTGATTTATATTAAAACTAATGATTAATTAGCTTAATAATTTTTTAGCTCTAATCAGGGTTTGCTTTGTATTAAACCTAATATCTTTAAGGTTTAAGGATTTATTAGACCTAATTAAAATTTGTTTATTATTAAACCTAATGTCTTTAAGCTTTAATGATGGTTAATTAAGTCTAATGTTGTTTAGACCTACTTAAAGTTTATTTATTATTAAACCTAATGTCTTTAAGGTTTAATGATGGTTAATTAAGCCTAATGATGTTTTAAACCTAATTAAAGTTTGTTTATTATTAAACCTAATGTCTTTAGAGTTTAATGATTGTTAATTAAGCCAAATTATGTTTTAGACCTAATTAAAGTTTGTTTATTATTAAACCTAAGGTCTTTTAGGTTTAATGATGGTTAATTAAGCCTAATGATGTTTTAGACCTGATTAATGTTTGTTTATTATTAAACCTATTATCTTTAAGGTTTAATAATGGTTAATTAAGTCTAAAGATATTTTAGACCTAATTAAAGTTTGTTTATTATTAAACCTAATGTCTTTAAGGTTAATGATGGTTAATTAAGACCAATGATATTTTAGACCTAATTAAAGTTTTTTAATTATTAAACCTAATGTCTTTAAGGATTAATGATGGTTGATTAAGCCTAATGATGTTTTAGACCTAATTAAAGTTTGTTTATAATTAAACCTAATGTCTTTATAGTTTAATGATGGTTAATCAAGCCTAATGATGTTTAAGACCTAATTAAAGTTTGTTTTGTCTTAAACCAGCATGATTACGGTTTAAATTCTTAACTAAGTCTAAAGTGATTAGAATAATTAGGATTTATAGGATTTTTGGGGTTAGTTGAATATAAATTAAATAATTTATATTTATTTACCCTAAGGATTTAAAATGTCATTTTTAAATTTCCCAAAGGCCAAGTTATGTTACTTTAGAGTTTTTGTCAGTCGCTCTAAATTACTTGATCAATTTTCAATTTTATTTCCTTATTTTTCTAATTTTTTTAACTATTTTTAGAAATAATTACAAAGTTATTTTAAAATTAGGAAATGTTACTCTAAAGAATTTTCCTATCCTTAGAAAAACCAAGGAACATGTTTAAATGTGAGAGGATATTTTGTGAAAGTTTGAAAATTTTTGAAGATATAATTAATTTTTAATAATTAAATTACTTTAGAGAGTAATAAATTAATTAAAAATCAAATATAATTCATAAATAAAAAAATTTAAATCCGCATTATTCTCCTTATTTTGCCGAATCCAAGGATATCTTTTTTATATTTTTTTTATTTTTTTGTGAAAAGTTATGAATTTTCGATTCTTTTAAGGTTCTCTGAATTTAAATAAATCCAAACTAACCCTAAATCCTCCGGTGAAGACACGCATCCTCAGACGGATTGAAACACGCTCGATCGGCTGCGGGGAACTGAACAGTGGAGCGGCTTTCGTTTAATCTGAGTCGTCCGTCTTTTAAACAGAAGTCAAATGAATCTCTGTCATCTTCCTCCTCCCGTCTTAACCCGAACACCGTCCGTGTTCTTGGCTTAATATCTCGGCCAAATCTTGATGAAATGTCATGAAATTTGTTTCAGAAGCTTCATCAAGAGGAACCAAACACATCCATATAGATTTATATATGTTTTGAATTACTTCATTTCATAATGTGTCAATCCCGAACAAAATTAGGGTTGAGTAATCTATACCTTGGCCACAGTGGTTTTAGCTTCAAATTAATTAGTCTGGAAGTGTCGTGTGGTCTAGAGAAGACTTTCCCGCAGTCCAATTTGAGCTCAAATCAAGTCTTTATATAACTTTGATCAAAGGGAGGATCGGCTTGAGGGAGCTGATCAAAAGCTATATTAGAGGCTATAGGGAGGCCTGATTTAGATTTGGTCCTCTTCTTTCAGTCCCTAAAAGGATTTGATAAGGTTAATTTGAAAGTTTATGGAGTTTGATTTCAAACTTCCAAAATGCCCTGGTTTTAGGCTTTTTGGATGCTCTCAGGTTAGCCAAATTGATTGGATTGAGTGAATATCATGGCTTGATTTGGGGTGGGATCAATTGCTAAGGTCCTAGAGAAGAACTTTGATGTTCAAAGTTTCATAGTTTAGGCATTGTATAAGGTTTTTGGATTTCTTCCCCTCTTTCTCCATGTGTTCGTGTTTAGCTCTATTTATAGTCCTGGGGATGGCTAAGGCTAAGCTTTAGATGGCTTAGGTTCACCTAGGGAGATTCTTAACCATGCTATTAATGCTTTGGATAGAATGGTGGTTGTCAATTAAGTGGAATTTGGAATTTAAAAATAGTTAACTCATGTCGATTTTAGTCATGGTTTCACATGAGTTTGATTTTTCAATTTCTCCCATTTGCTCTCTTTGGAGGTGGATATAGAATGTTAATTTAGCATGGTATATCCTTCCCTACATGTTTTAATAAATTTTTAATGGTGTTAAGGAGAGAAAGCCACCTTAGCCCCCTTACTCATTTCATGCATAAAACGATTATCATGGTATTTAACCATGGTAAAATTTTTGTCCTAGGCTATGTTTCTTTTTCATTGAATGATCAAGGAGGTGGCTAAGATAACCTTTGTTATGGCTAGCCACATCACCTAGGGGAGGAAGATGATTCATGTTTTGAAATGGTAAGGTTTTTGCCACTTCGTTTTTCATGTCATCAAGTATTTTAACCATAGTTAGAAATATTATATTATAAATTATTAATGGGTCAATTCATTTTTTGATGGGTCATAAGGGTTGTGTCTATCCTATATGAGGTCATTCATGATGTCATTAATGAGCTTAGAATTTTGAAAACCATTTATTATGTCATAAATGGTGTCATGGGTCAAAATGGCTTTTTGAATATAATTTCATCCTTAATTAATTATGTCATTAATTAAAAATATTGAAAATTATATTATTGGCCAATAAATTAATTAAAAAAATTTGAAATTCATTTGATTAATTCATATTATTTTAGTTCAAAATTAGGCACGATCTTATTTTATGGCTTTTATTTATATTTTCATTTTTAATTAATTATGTCATTAATTAAAAATATTGGAAATTATATTTTGGCCAATAAATTAATCAAAAATAATTTTGGAATTAATTATTTGATTAATTTTTATCATTTTTGTTCAAAATTGGGTATTTTAACCAAATTTGATATATGTTGTCTAAAATTAACTATTTTTAGGGTTTAAGTCATTTCAAAGACCAATGCAGTGAATTTTAGTTTAAATTTTAGTCTTTTTTTATTAATGTCATGTTGATCATGCCAATGTTTTTATTTGAACTCAATTTTGTAGTCAAAGGGTCATGGGTTAGCCATTTTGACCAGTTTTAACCCTTTTAGGTCAAGATTTGACCAATGGGGTTAATGTGGTTGTCTATATTATGTATAGATTGTTTTGACTAAATTTTGATTACTTAATCAAAAAGGTTGACTAATGAAGTCAATATAATATTTTTGGGTCATGGTTTGATCATTTTAACCTAATTTGTCATTTTAGGCTATGAGATCAGTATAGTGGTGTTTAGGTCATAAGTTGACCATTTTTGTCTTACTTATGTCAAAGATTGATCATTATTGATCTAGGTTGATCATGATTGATCAATTTAGGTTCAAGATTGACCTAGATGATTTATTTAACCTTGTTATAGTTAATTTAATCACAAGGTTATTGACCCAAGAGAAAAAGATCAAGATTTTCATGCTTATTTTTCATTGATTTTAATGATATTGCACTTTAAAGAAATGTATTTTTAGTGTTTTTCTGCAGATATGAAGAATTAAGAACAAAAAAAATAAAAATATACAAAAATGTGCGGATTTAGAGCAAAAATGACTAAATTATGCAAATTTCACCTAGGCCGCCGACGGCGAGGTCGAGGCCGCCGACGGTGTGATTTTCCTGAGAATTCAGAATTAATTAAAAGGGAGGCCGCCGACGGCGGGGACAGTTTAATTACATGGTTTCTAGAAGGCCGCCGATGGCGGGGACGGAGTATTGTTCCAGAAATACGTCGAATGTGGATGATTTTCGAAGAGGTGCCTTCACAACCCTTAGAGACTCTTCTACAACTTTAAAAGAAACGAATTTTGGCCGAAAAAATGGCTCTTCTTCTGGTCTCAAAAGTGATTGTTAGTGAGTCCATAGTGAAAAGAGAGTCAACTAGTGAATGTAATTTAGTGAGTAGTGAGTTTAAATAGAAAATTTGTAAGGAATTCTTCGAGGAATTGCAAGAGTGGAAGGGAAGTGAGAGTAATCTTCCATATTGACATTTCAAAGGAGAATTCCAAGTAAAAGATCCAGAGGAACTTCGAGGAGTTTGCTTGGGGAGGAAATTGAGATTAGTAGTGTTTATTTGTTCTTAGTGTGTAGAACTTTACTTTATTATATGAAATCTAAGTTTTATTGCATCCTCCTCATGAATTCTGAGTATTTGTTCTATCTTTCTCCTGTTTTTGATGTTTTTGTGAAATGATTATATAATTAGTATATTAAATAAATTATAAAAGAAGTTGTGATGGTACTATAACTAAACTTACTTTGCTATACGAATTGGCCATTTGTATTGTTAAAATCCGTGAAGAATTCTTAAGACTTGATCGTGGGCTAAGGATTCTTAACTTGTATGTATCGTAATTCTCTTTGTAAGGTAGACGAGTAAATCCTTGTAGGGAGAAGTGCAAATAAATAGGGAAATAATATTATCGGGCGTAGAATTGGAGATTTTAGAGTGACAGGCTAAAATCCTTAATTCGGTCCTATCGTTTGGGTGTTGATGTGTAGATTGTTAGCCCTCTGGTGAGGGGAACGTGGGAGCTCCGAAGTGAGAGCCGGTATCCTCCCAGCCTAGCCGCAGAATCAGTAACCAAGCATAGGATTAGTCAATATTCTTTATGCCTGGACCAAAGGGTAAAGAATAGGTATGCTCCTATTTGGTACAACACATTAAAACTAAATATAATTATCATTTCACTTAAATATCTTAACTAAGGAGAAAGAATCTTGATATTATCTATAATTGAACTTAACTCTAGTAGTATTAGTAAGTTGTTAGTAAAACTAGTTTTTTTTTAATATAAGTTTCATATTATTATCGATTTCATATTAGTGACAGATAGGCATTTCAATTTAGTTGTAATACTGAATTAATTTTTATAATCATAAGGCCGTAAGCTTTAATATCTCTCCCTGTGGGATCAATATCCAGGACTCTATTAGAGCCTTGTATTACTTGAAAGATACGTATACTTGCGTTTGAAAGTAACTCTGCGATTAAAAGATTAAAATATTTAATTGATACTAAAGTAATTTTGCATTGGATAAAAGTGCAGGGGTTGTTCAAGTTTTTGGCACCGTTGCCGGGGAAGATTTTATACGTTATAGGAATATAACATAATTAGAGTAACAGACAACAATTTAGGACTGTTAGAAAACCTATTTAGAATTGTAACTTATTTAGTTAACTGTTTTTACTGTGTACTGATTTTGAGTGTATGCTCAAATTTGGTTCTGAAAACCTTATACCTTACGATTCGGAATTAGAACGCAATGTTAGGAGAATTATAAAACTGAGAAAAGAACCTATAAATTCTAAAACAATGAAAATCAACGTAAACAATCAAAGAATAGAATATGAACAACAATCTAGACCATTAAGAGATTATGCTAACCCTACATTAGATGAAATTCACTTAAGTGTTCAAAATCCTGATGTAGCTGCTAATTCATTTAAGCTTAAACCTGCAATTATCCAGATGGTACAAAACAATCAATTTGGTGGATCTTTAAATGAAGATCCTAATTTACATCTTGCAAGTTTCTTAGAACTTTGTACTACTTTTAAGTACGACAGAGTGTCTGATGATGTTGTCTGACTAAGACTTTATCCTTTTTCATTAAGGGATAAGGCTAAGGCTTGGTTAAATTCGTTAGCACCTGGATCTATAAGAACTTGGGGAGAACTTTCACAAAAATTTTTATCGAAATATTTTCCACCATCTAAGACTACTAAGCTTAGAAATGATATCACATCTTTCAATCAGTTTGAGGGAGAATCGATATATGAATCTTGGAAAAGATTTAAAGAACTTCTTAGGAAATGTCCACATCATGCTTTACAAGATTGGTTAATTATTCAAACATTTTATAATGGATTATTGGAATCTCTTAGATCTATAATAGACGCTGCTACTTGTGGATCACTAATGTCTAAACCTATTGAAGAAGCTATGCGTTAATAGATGAAATGGCTACTAATAATTTTAAATGGCCTGCCGAAAGGGTAAATCCTAAGAAAGTAGCCAGTATTCATGATTTTGATGCTTTAACCATGATAGTTTCTGAAATTGCTGCTCTTTCAAAAAAAATAGATCAATATGGAATAATCGTTCTCAAACACCTCAAGTGTTTGAAGAAAATTCATTAGAACAAATCATAGATGCTCAATCTTCATATGAAACAATAAATGCAATAAATAATAGACAAAATAATCCTTATTCAAACTATTATAATCTAGGTTGGAAGAATCATCCGAATTTTAATTGGAATAACCAAAATAATAATAATAATCCTCAGTGGGGGAACAATCCTGTAAACCCATTAGGAAATATAAATAATCCAGGAAATTCCAATTCTAGACCTTCTAATCCACCAGGTTTTTATAATAATTCACAATTTAAGGAGAAGAAGTTGTCTATGGAAGAAATAGTTTTCAATATGGGTAATCAATTACAAAATCAAGGAAATGCTATTAAAAACATAGAAAATTAATTAGGGCAAATTGCTTCTGCATTAAGCAATAAACCTGTTAGAACTTTACTTAGCAATGTTGAAGTAAATCCTAAAGATCAAGGAAAAGAACAAATCAAAGTTATTCAATTAAGATGTGGAAAAGAGTTGGAAACAAGAGTTCAAAAAGAAACTGTAATTGAAAAGGACAAAGAAAAAACTGAAGGAGAAAATGAAAGTTTATATCCTAATTTTCCTCTGAAACTTATGAAAATTACAGTTAAAAAACCACCTCCACCATTTCCTCAAAGACTTAAGCAACAAGATAAAGCAAAAAGATTTGCTAAATTCTTAGTCATTTTGAAAAAATTGTCAATAAATATTCCTTTTGATGAAGCTTTAGAACAAATGCCTGATTATATTAAATTTATGAAGGATATACTCAACAAAAAGAGGAAGTTATTAGATCATGAGACTGTTGCACTCAGTGAAAAGTATAGTGCTATAATTCAAAGAAAACTTCCTGAAAAACTTAAAGATCTTGGTAGTTTCACTATTCTGTGTGCGATTGGTGAAAAATTTTATTGGCGAGCATTATGTGATTTTGGAGCTAGCATAAATTTGATGGCTCTATCAACTTTTAAAAGGTTAGAAATTGGAGAGATTGCACCAACTTCTGTAACTCTAGAGTTAGCTGATCAATCTATTACATATTCTAAGGGAATTGTAGAAGATGTTTTGGTCAAGGTTGATAAGTTTATTTTTCCTCTGGATTTTATCATTCTAGATATGGAAGAAGATAATGAAATTCCAATCATTTTAGGAAGACCATTCCTAGCTACAAGAAGAGCTGTGATAGACGTTCAAAAAGGAGAATTGACTATGGGAGTAAATGATCAAGAAGAAACCTTTAACATCTCAAAGTCAATGAAATATCCATCGATAGAAAAATATGATGAATGATTCAGAATGGATTTATGTGATCATTTGAAAAGGTAATAATTCCAAGAAAATTATGAAGAAAAAGAAGATAAAGAAAAAGATAATTATGAAGAAATAGAAACTGAAGATGCTGATTATATTCAGAAAAAATATGAAACGCTTGATTTAACATCACCAGAAAATCAAATATTAATTACATCTGTTGTAAAACCCCCTGTACTTGAATTAAAGAATCTTCCAAATCTTTCGAAGTATATATTTTTAGGATAGTTTTCAACATTACCAGTAATTATATCCTCAGACTTAAATGAAATTCAAGAACAAAAAATAATGGATACATTAAAAAAATACACAATAGCTTTTGGTTGGACTTTAGCTGATATTAAAGGAAATAGTCCTTTGATTTGTATGCACAGAATTTTATTAAATGTTGAACATAAACCAAGAATTGACCATCAAAGGAGATTAGGCCCTATAATGAAAGAAGTAGTTAAAAAATAAATTTTAAAATGGTTAGATGCTGAAATTATATATCCTATTTCGGATAGTACTTGGGTAAGTCCAATTCATTGTGTTCCCAAGAAAGGAGGAATAACTGTTGAAGAAAGTGAAAATAAAGAATTAATTCCTATCAGACAAATTTCAGAATGGCGTATTTGTATTGATTATCGAAAATTAAATGCAGCCACCCAGAAATATCATTTTCCTCTTCCCTTCTTAGACCAAATGTTGGATAGACTTGCTGGACATAAGTACTATTGCTTTCTGGATGGATATACTGGTTACCATCAGATACCTATTTCTCCTGAGGATCCAGAGAAAACAACCTTTACTAGTCCTTATGGAACTTTTGCTTTCAGAAGGATGCCTTTTGGACTATGTAATGCACCTGCATCATTCTAGATATGTATGATGTCAATTTTTAGTAAATTAATAGACAATGGAATTGAAGTATTTATGGATGATTTCTCTGTATTTGGAACATCATTTAACGCATGCTTAAATCATCTTAAAGAAGTTTTAGAGCTATACGAAAAAACTAACTTAGTTCTAAATTGGGAGAAATGTCAATTTATGGTTGCACGAGGAATTGTGTTAGGGCATAAAATTTCAGAAAATGGTATCGAAGTAGACCCTACAAAAATTCAAGTAATAGCTAAATTACCACCTCCTACTACAGTGAGAGGGGTAAGAAGTTTTCTTGAACATGCTGGTTTCTACAGGCGCTATATTAAATATTTTTCAAAAATTACAAAGCCTCTATGCCAACTTTTAGAAAAAGACAAGAAAATTAAATTTACTGAGGACTGCTTGAATGCCTTTGAATTATTAAAGGAAAAATTAATCACATCACCCGTAATAGTTTCACCTGACTGGGAGAAACCATTTGAACTAATGTGTGATGCTAGTGATTATGCTATTGGAGTTGTTCTTGGTTAAAGATATGACAAAATTTTTAAGGTTATATACTAGGCTAGTAGAACTCTTAATGATGCTCAAATTAATCATACGGTTACTGAAAAAGAGTTACTGGCTATTGTATATGCTTTCGATAAATTTAGATCATATTTAATTAGAACAAAATGTATTGTGCATATTGATCACTCTGCTATTAAATATCTAATGCAAAAGAAGGATAGTAAACCAAGATAATTAGATGGGTACTTTTAATGTAAGAATTTGATTTTGTGGTGATTGATAGAAAAGGAACTGAAAATCAAATTGCTGATCATTTGTCGAGACTAGAAAATAATGTATTATCTAACACCGACAAAGAAATAATAGAAAGTTTCCCTGATGAAAAACTTTATAATATTAATGAGTGGAAAATACATTGGTATGCCAGTATAGTAAATTATTTAGTAAGCGATATTTTACCACCTATGCTAACATTGCAGCAATAGATAAAATTTGTTCATGATTCAAAATCATTTATTTGGGATGAACCATACTTATATAAGCAATGTAATGATCTTTTTATTAGGAGATGTATGCCTTATGAAGAAACTGAACAGATCAATCAAAAATGTCATGATTCTGAATTTGGAGGACATTTTGGAATTGATAAAACTGTATATAAAATCTTACAAGCTGGATTTTATTGGCCTACTCTTTTTAGATATGTTTATAGATATATCAAAACATGTGATAGATGCCAACGAGTATGTAATATATCTTGAATAAATGAAATGCCTCCGAATTTCATATTGGAAGTTGAGATTTTTGATGTTTGGGGATTAGATTTCATAGGACCATTTATTCCTTCATTTGGGAACTTCTACATTTTGATTGCAGTTGATTATGTATCAAAGTGGATAGAAGCACAAGCTTTACCTCGGTGTGATGTTAGAAGTGTTTCGAGATTCTTAATGAAAAATATTTTCACAAGATTTAGTATGCCGAGAGTGATTATCATTGACGAAGGATCCCATTTTAGGAAAATATACATTCAAAGATTGGCAGAAAAGTTTAATATTGTTCATAAATTCTCTACTTCCTATCATCCTCAAACTAGTGGTTTAGCTGAAGTTTCTAATAGAGAGATTAAACAAATTTTAGAAAGGACTATAAACCCTAATAGAGTGGATTGGTCTACAAGATTAGATATTACATTATGGGCATACATGACTGCTTATAAAACTCCTATTGGTATGACTCCTTACAGGCTTATATATGGAAAAACTTGTCACTTACCAGTAGAATTGGAGCATAAAGTTTTTTGGGAGATTAAAGAATTCAATTACAATTTAAAAATTGCTGGTTAGAAGAGAAAGCTGTAATTGAATGAATTAGAAGAATTAAGAAATGAATCTTACAATAATAATAGAATTTATAAGGAAAAAGTAAAGTTAAGACATGATCGGAAGATTAACCAAAAGAACTATGAACCAGGACAAGAAGTTTTGCTTTACAATACAAGGCTAAAATTATTTTCTGGGAAATTGAAGTCTTGTTGGTTAGGACCCTTTACTGTGACTCAAGTTTTTACTTATGGAGCTGTTAAAATTGAAGATCAGAAGACTGGGAATAGGTTTAAAGTAAATGGACATAGATTAAAACCATATTTTGAGGGAAAAAGACCAAAGCATAAAGAGGTTTTAATGCTTAGTCAACCTAAATAATACCTGAATAGGTCAGGCTGACGATGTTAAACCAAGCGCTTTATTGGAGGCATCCCATAATTATATTTAATAGTTGTGTGTTTGTTTGAAATTATTGTTAGTTTGTATTAATATTAAGTCCTACTATATATATTTTACCCTTTGATTATCATAGAATTTGAATCCATAGAGAAAATTTGGAACATATTGGACCACGGCGTTTTTTATGCAATTTTTTCCTAGGGCGCCGACGGTGAGCTCGACGATGCTGACGGTGAGTTTTCACAAAAGCTCTGGTATTTAATTGCATAAGGCTCGCCGACGGCACCTTCGAGGCCGCCGACGGCGGGATCGGCGAGTGGGTAGTTTTTCGTGTTCAAAATGACGGTTTTTGGCGGTTTTTAGCGAATTTGTCCTTTATAAACTCCTATGGACGGTTCCTAAACATTCCAAACTCCCTAAAACTAATGGATTCACTCTTCAATTCTTCTCAAATGGCTTCAAATTCGATTGAAAACATAAGATTTTGAGTTTACAATAGGAGAAAGTTCGTCAGTGCGAAGGCGCAGCGACTCTTCAACAAAGTAATCTCGAAGAAAAGATTGATTAATGAAAGAGGATTTGTCAATAGAGGACAAAGTGATTCTTTGTCACCAATTGAAGAAATGATTGTGTGAAGAAGATGGGAAATGTTTTGCTACACTACTACCGCAGTAGTCGTTCTAGTGGTTAAAGAATTCTACGCAAATTTACAAGGAATCAACCAAGGAAGTGTTTATGTACAAGGTAGGTGGATTACATTTAACTCTGAGAGAATTAATGAGTTATATATGCTTAAGAATGTTCCAGTCTGTTACTTTTCAAATTTTGTGCCGATGAAGGAAAAGATGAACGAGATATATCAATTTTTTATGGACAAAACCGATGAATGGGAAGTTAGAGAGAATGGGTATGTTAGTTTCTCTGCTACTCTCTTGAATCCTGTTTCGAAACTGATCCATGAAAAAAATACTTATTTTTATGCCTTGATTTTTATCAATTTCTAAGGATATTATGCTGTAAAGAAAGGTATTTTTTTGTATTTGATGTAGGTGATGTAAAAAGGTCCAAAAAAGGAAAAAGGGTGAAAAAGGAGCAAAAATGGAGCAAAAATAGAGCAAAATACAAGAATTATCAAAACTTATGGCCTGGTTCCTAGGCGCCAGAAGTTGGCGCCTAAGCTCCAGACTCGATACAGAAACTGTCAAGTTTTTGACGACTTTTGGATGGTTATTTTGACGGAGTGAGCGGTTATTGGACATTCTAGAAGACTGGCAGTTGTTCCTTAATAATAGGACATGTGATACATTGCATTTGGACGCTCCAAAGCAGTTTTAATTGCGAAGAGGTGCGAGCCAAAGTGAAGAGGTGCGAAGAACTGGACGTGGTGTCCGGCGCCTAGGCGCCAGACAGACCTTCTAGAAGATTCATTGAATTTGGACATTTTTGAAGAGGTGCCTCAAGGCAACCCTTGAAGCCTATAAATAGGAGTCCACTCCTTCAGAAAAAAGTGTGCCCCCATTGTATCCCCTATCTCTTAGCCACTTTAGGATCTCTCATCCTTAGAGAGAGAAATAGAGAGAGAAATTTAGGGCCACTTTTATTTAGTTTAGTGAGTTTATTTTCAAATTGTTGCATCTGGAGTTCATTACACTGTGGAGTCAGTAGGAATCAGAAGAACTGTAGAAGGAATATTTGAGATAAGTATTTTATTTTTGATTTAAAGTTTATTTATTATGTTTTGCTGTTTATATTCAATGTATTCTGAGTAGTTAGTTTACTTTCTTCCTTCAATTATGAAAAGATAAATAATATAATATAAAATTCGATGGAGAATTGAAAATCATATTTTCAAAACATTGTGATGATATTAATACTTGATCTTACTTTACTTTTTAAATTGGTCATTTAAATTGTTAAAACTGTTGAAGAGTTTTGAGACTTAGAAGGAGAAGAACTCTTAACTTGTAGATGTCACATGAATCCTTGGGTAGTCGAAGGCCATGCGCGGGCTATTCAAGGTGAAGTGCAAATAAGTAGGAAGATAAGATTTAAAGGGTGTAGAATTGATAAGTTTTTAGAGTGACAGACTAAATTCTTATAATTTGATTTATAGCTAAGGAAAGGGTCACTAGTAGGGTCGACCATAGCCACCCTTGGACATCTAGTAGTGTGAGCCTAGATTAACCCATTCTACTAATAATACATCGGGGCTGATATGTAGATTAGCCAATGTTCTTTGCGCCTGGATCAAAGGGTAAAGAATATGAATGCTTCTATTTGGCACAATACCACAAAATAGATTCTCCAAGGAATATTAAATTATCTTAAAAATCTTGGATTAATTGAAAGGAAGAAAGTTGTTTGTTTTATATTGTTTTCACAAAATCATTTTCTTTTTATTGTTTTCTTTATCTACATCTAGTAAATTAAAAGTAATTTATAGTTAGATTAAAATACAAAAAAGATTTTGAAATACAATATTTAAAAATTTATTACCCTTTTTCCCCGTGGGATCGATACTGGGGTCTTTGTTTCAAAGTCCTTTATTACTTGAAATGATACGTATACTTGCGTAGTACCCAAAAAGTATATAAAATATTTTCCTGTAAAATTATATTTTGCTATATAAACATATATTTAAAAATTATTAATCACTAACGGCCTAGCATTCAATAGCAATCAAGTTTTATTTAATGCTATTACCGTAAATTAAAATTTGGTACACATCTATATAGCAAGTTATCCCGGGTCAAGTGTTTCGCGCCTTTGCCAGAAATTAAATTTTCTAGTAGTGGTAACAAATTCTTGTATTTGGAAATACAAATATCGGGTCAAGTTTTTGGCGCCGTTGCCGGGGATAAGAGGTACAATTTATAGATTTTTAAATATTAAATTTCCAAAAACATAAAAAAATATAATAATATAAAAATAAAAATATAAAAATAAAAAAATTTATTCCTTGCTTTATTTTTTTCTTTATGCATTGTTTTGGTTCTGAAGGATTTAAACCTTTAGATTCTAAACTAGAAAGAACAATTAAAAAATTAAAAAGGGAAAACAAATTCAAAAATTTCAAGAAATGGCTAATTTACAAAATCCAATTGAACTTAATGATCAAAATGTTTATAAACCATTAAGGGATTATGCTAACCCTACAGTTGATGAACTTCATAGTAGTATTCAAATACCCACTGTAGATGCTAATTCTTTTGAACTTAAACCGTATATTATTCAAATGGTGCAAAATAATCAATTTGGTGGAACACCAAATGAGGATCCAAATTTACACCTTGTTAGTTTTTTAGAACTTTGTGCTACCTTTAAATATAACAATGTTTCTGATGATGCTATTAGACTTAGACTAGAGATAAAGCAAAGATGTGGTTGAACTCATTAGCAACTGGTTTTATTAAAACATGGGCTGAAATGGCACAAAAATTCCTTGCAAAATATTTTCCTCCTTCTAAAACAGCTAAATTAAGAAATGATATTACTTCGTTTAGTCAATTTGACGGGGAGACAATATATGAAACTTGGGAAAGATTTAAAGAACTATTAAGAAAATGTCCTCATCATGCTTTACCTGATTGATTAATTATTCAAACATTTTACAGTGTATTAATTGGATCTTTAAAATAAATTATTGATGCTGCTGCTGGAGGTTCTTTAATGTCGAAATCATTTAAAAAAACTTATACTTTAATTGAAGAAATGGCTAATAACAATTTTCAATGGCCTTCCGAAAGGATTAATCCTAAAAAGATGGCAAGTAGTCACGATAATGAAGCCTTTTCTATCCTAGCTTCACAAGTAACGAAGAATGTCAAAAAAATTAGATAATTTTGCAATTAATATTTCACATAATAACTCGCCAATATTGAAGATTCTCAAACTATTGAAACTTTACAAGCTATTGCAAGTAAAAATAATCCTTATTCAAATTATTATAATCCCGGGTGGAAAAATCATCCTAATTTTAACCGGAATAATTCACAACAACAATTGGGTAATAATCAATCTCATCCCACTAGAAATTGGAATAATCAAGTTAATCCAAATTACAAATCTCCTGGATTTAATAATCAACAGAAAAAGTTATCAATAGAAGAATTAATTTTACAAATGAATAATCAATTACAAAATCAAAATACTGCTATTCGTAATATCAAAAATCAAATGGGGCAAATTGCTACTTTAATTAATAACAGACCTGTAGGAACACTTCCTAGTAATGTTGAAATTAATCCAAAGGAAACTGGAAAAGAACATGAACATGTTAAGGCTGTGCAACTTAGAAGTGGAAAGGAATTGAAAGAAAGAATGCAGAATGAAATTGAAAAAGAGATTGAGGTTGAAGAGATCAAAAAACCTAAAGAAACTCTCTCTCCTAGTCAAGTTTAGACTGTTATACCTATTAATGTGGAAGTTGAAAAACCAGCACCACCTTTTCCACAAAGACTTAAACAGCAGAAACTTGATCATGAATTTTCTAAGTTCTTTGAATTTTTTAAGAAACTTACTATTAACATACCTTTTGCTGAAGGATATTTTAAGCAAGAAACAAAAATTTGAAGCTTTTGAAACTGTTGCATTAAGTGAAGAATGCAGTGCAATAATTCAAAAGAAATTGCCTGAAAAGCTTAAAGATCCAGGAAGTTTCACTATACCCTGTGCTATTGGAGAAAAATTTTGTGGAAAAGCTTTATGTGATTTAGGAGCAAGTATTAATCTCATGCCATTTTCTATTTTTCGAAGATTGAATTTAGGAGAGATTACTCCCACCACCGTAACCCTTCGCTCAGCTGATAGATCTATCACTTATCCTAAAGGAGTTATAGAGGATGTCCTTGTTAAAGTGGATAAATTTATCTTCCCTGTAGATTTCATCGTACTTGATATGGAAGAAGATAAAGAGATACCTATTATTTTAGGGAGATCTTTTCTAGCTGCCGGACGAGCTATGATTGATGTGCAAAAGGGAAAATTAACCATGAGAGTTAATGATCAAGAGATTAAATTCAATGTTCCTAAATCAATGAAGTACCCTGATAAAGAGAAATGTTATCGAATGGATATAAATGATTATTTAATTGAGAAACATTATCAAGAAAAATGTAAAGTCATTTCTGAAGAAAAATTTGAATTTTTAACTGATGAAAATGAAGAAGTAAAAGAAGAAGAGACTCATTTTATTAAAGATAACTGGGAAACTTTAGACATAACTCAAAATGATATACTTTTACCCTCAATTAAAAAAGTTCCTGAACTGGAATTAAAAATGTTACCTTCACATTTAAAATATGTGTTTCTTGGAAATTCGTTAACTTTACCTATTATTATTTCTTCTGAACTGAGTAAAGATAAAGAAGAAAAATTACTAGGTGTGTTAAAGAATTATAAGAAAGCTTTTGGTTGGACTATTGCTGATATAAGAGGAATAAGCCCTTCCATTTGTATGCATAGAATTTTAATGGAAGAAAATTTTAAACCTACTATTGAACCGCAAAGAAGATTAAATCCTATCATGAAAGAGGTTATTAAAAAAGAAATTGTTAAGTGGTTAGATGCTGGTTTTATTTATCCTATTTCGGATAGTCAATGGGTAAGTCCTATTCATTGTGTTCCGAAGAAAGGAGGTGTAACTGTCAGTGTCAATGATAAAAATGAACTAATTCCTACAAGACAAGTTACTGGATGGTGAATTTGTATTGATTATAGGAAATTAAATGACGCCACTAGAAAGGATCATTTTCCTTTACCTTTCTTGGATCAAATGCTCGATAAACTAGTTGGACACCCATATTTCTGTTTTCTGGATGGATATTCTGGTTATCATCATTTACTTTTTGCTCCTGAGGACCGAGAGAAAATAACATTTACAAGTCCTTATGGAACCTTTGCTTTTAGAAGAATGCCTTTTGGTTTATGTAATGCACCTACAACTTTTCAAAGATGTATGATGTCAATATTTTGTGATTTGATTGACAAAGGAATTGAAATATTCATGGACGATTTTTCGCTTTTGGAACTTCTTTGAATTTTGTTTGGAAAACATTTCCAAAGTTCTGAAAAGATGTGAAGAAACAAACTTAGTTCTTAACTGGGAAAAATGTCAATTAATGGTCACAGAAGGCATTGTACTTGGTCACAAAGTTTCACAAAAAGGGATGGAAGTAGATTAAGAGAAAGTGAAAATTATTGCTGAATTGCAACCACCTACTATTGTTACTGATATGAGAAGTTTTCTAGGTCATGCTAGATTTTATAGAAGATACATAAAGGATTTTTGTAAAATTGCTAAACCTCTTTGTCATTTATTGGAAAAAGATGCAAAATTTGAATTTAACAAATAATGTATTAATACTTTTAATATTATAAAAGAAAAACTAATAACTGCACCTATCATTGTTGCACCTAATTGGAATAAATCTTTTGAATTAATGTGTGATGCAAGTGATTTTGCAATTGGAGCTGTATTAGGACAAAAATATGAGAAGGTTTTCAAAGTTGTATATTGTGCTAGTAAAACTCTCACTCGAAACACAAAGAAATTACACTACCACCGAGAAGGAGCTTCTAGCTATAAGTATATGCCTTTGATAAATTTAGACCTTATCTTCTTGGTACTAAATGCATAGTTCATACTGATCATTCTGCTATTAAATATCTAATATCTAAGAAGGATTCTAAACCTAGACTGATAAGATGGGTTTTACTTCTACAAGAATTTGATTTTCAAATAGTAGATAGAAAAGGAACTAAAATCCAAATTTCTGATCATTTGTCTAGAATTAAAAATGATATTATTTCGGAAGGAAATATAAATGAGAAATTTCCTGATGAATCTTTATATGTTATTCAAGGATGCAAAACACCTTGGTATGCTGATATTGTTAACTATTTAGTTAGCATTATTTTACCTTATGAATTGGATAACAAATTTATTAAGAAATTTAAATATGATGCTAAATCTTACATTTGGGAAGGTCCTCATTTATTTAAAATTGGAAGAGATTCTATAATTCGAAGATGTGTACCTTATGAGGAAACTTTTACTATTATTCAAAAATGTCATGATTCCGATTTTAGATGACACTTTGGCATAGATAAAACTGCATTTAAAATTTTAAATTCTGGATTTTATTGGCCTACCTTATTTAAAGATGTGAGACATTATGTGAAAACATGTGATCGATGTCAAAGGATGGGAAATATATCTAGGAAGGATGAAATGCCTTTAAACTATATATTGAAAGTTGAAATTTTTGATATGTGGGTTTTAGACTTTATGGGACCATTTGTTCCATCATCTGGAAAAATTTATATTTTATTAGCAGTTGATTATGTTTCAAAGTGGATTGAAGCTGTTGCTTTACCAAACTGTGATTACAAAAGTGTTTCTAAATTCTTAAAGAAAATGATATTTTCAAGATTTGGAATGCCTAAGGTAATTATAACTGATGGTGGAAGTAAGTTCAGGAATGTAAGAATTCAATCATTACTACAAAAATTTGGAATCAAACATAGAATTGCAACTGCTTATCACCCACAAACAAGTGGAATGGCTGAAGTATCAAACAGAGAAATTAAAAGAATTTTAGAGAAGACTCTTAATCCTAAAAGAACTGATTGGGTTGATAGACTTGATTCTGCATTATGGGCTTATAGAACAGCTTATAAGACATCAATCAGAATGTCACCTTACCGGTTAATTTATGGTAAACATTGTCACTTACCTTTTGAACTTGAACATAAAGCTTATTGGGCGATAAAGGAGTTTAATTTTAATTTGAATGAAGCAGGAGAAAAGCGATTATTGCAATTGAATGAGATGGAAGAGGTAAGAAATGAATCATATGAAAATGCAAGGATTTATAAAGAGAAAATGAAGATGTTACATGATAAGAAAATTTCAGGAAAAATTTTTGAGCCTGGACAAGAAGTATTACTATTTAATTCTCATTTAAAACTTTTTCCTGGAAAATTAAGATCTAAATGGATTAGAACCTATATAATTGAGAAAGTATACCATTATGGAGCTGTGGATATTAAAGATCCCAAAACAGGAAAAATTTTTAAAGTAAATGGATTAAGATTGAAGCCTTATTTAGGAGATAATAAAATGATTTATAAAGAGGCTTATGAATTGAGTCAACCTGATTAAAGATTTACTTAAGTCGGGCTGATGACGTTAAACCAAGCGCTTTGTGGGAGGCAACCCATAATTATCTTTTGTTTTGAGTGTTTTTATGTTTTTAATGTAAGGTTATGCCTCGATCTTGACTAATTTTATATTACTTTAGAAAAATTTGATGCTTATAAGTCTTTGTTGACTTAAGTCGAAGATTATTTTGAAGTATGTAAGATTTAGAAATTGGATCACTCTATTCTAAATATGAGTAAAAAGGAGACCAAGTTAACCTTCATTATGATTGCTTACAATTTGTGTTATTGAGTCTAGATTACTCTTACCAGTATAATTTACCTATCTTGGAGAACGAAACTTTGAAATTTGACGATTAGGCAAAACGGAGTTGAACATAGTTCCGGTGCCTAGGTGCCAAGATTTGGCGCCTAAGCGCCCGAGTTAAACTATGTATCAATAGGTCCGGCACCTAAGCACCACGGTTACTGGGTCGTGAAAAAACCAAAAATTTTCAGTTTTTCACATGATTTTCACCTTTAAATCAACCCATCTTCATCCCTAACCATCAAGCAATCAAAGTTACGTCCATTACACTTCATTCTTGAGAGATTTGAGAAATTTTTGAAGAAATTTAATGAAGAAATCTTGGATAAGAGGCTAGGGACAAGGTCTCAAAGGATCCTCAACCTTACTTCAATGGTTTCATTGCAGTAAGTTTAGAGAAAATTTCTAGTCGCTTGGATAAGTTTGAAGCGGAGTTTAAAAGCATTGGAGATCTCCTTCATGAGATGTTTCATCAGATTGAACATCTAGAATGGCAGATGAAACTTCAATTTGATTGTTTTGCGGCTTATCAAGATGCACAAGTTGAAATGTATGCGAAGAACAAGTGGATTGACGAAAAGATGGCTACTGATTTCCTGAGAGCGTTAGTGTTCTTTCCAAGCAGAATACACAATTTCCCTTGTGAAGATTAGAGTATTCTGGTAATGAGATCGTTATTATCTGGTTTGTTGAGTCGTTGTATCGATGTAGTGAATCGATTGTATTTGTGTATTTGGTTTCATGTTCAATGTGTGTTGTTTTTTCTTAGAAATTGTTGTGTTTGATTATGTATTAGGAACTTGAATCAAGTATGATACTTATTTGGAATATATTGAGCCAATATTGGAGATTATAAATGGAATTTAGTGAAGTTTGATTTAAACTTTATGTTTGATTGGTGGATTTAATATTTAATTTTTAAAATTTTTGGAAAATGTTTTGGAAGTTAGAAACTGAAGCCCTACTCTAATGTGAGTAATTAAAAGTTGAATATATGAATTTTGGTGGAAAATTAAACTTAAAAATAAATTTTTGTGAAAGGCGAGTCTGGCGCCTAGGCGCCAGAATTCGGCGCCTAAGCGCCGGTTCGGCCTATACCTGAAAAATTCCTTAAATACCCCCAAAAGTCATTATCGACGCCTAAGCCTTCTTCTTCCTCCACTTTTCACAAAAATCAGCTTTTAGAATCCATTTTGAGGTCAAAACATCAAGGATTTGGGGGCGAAACCACTCGAATTCTTCGTCTTAAGGTCAGATCTACACTCTAAACCATTTATTTTCGATTTTCACCATAGATTTCCCTAGGTTTTGCTAAGAACCGAAATTTAAAAAAAAACATTTTTGATTTTTAGTGATTTCTTTGGATTTTTAAACTTATTTTAAGTTTTCTAAACTTAAAAAGAGTTTAAATTTTTTATTCCTAAATTTGTTCTTATTTTCTTTCACGTTTAGATGGCTCCGAAATCTAAACGCGGGAAGGTACGAGACAACTTCGATAGCAGCAAATTTTCTATTGCGGCTGCGCATATTCGATTCCAGGAATTTGCGACGTCAAGGAAGTTCATTTCAAAACGAAGCTTCTATCATCCGGGGGAGATGATTGAAAACACTATCGTTGCGCACAACTGACAACGATTCTATTATTTCACTGTTGTTGTTGTTATCCCTATAGTTCAAGAGTTTTATGCGAATTTTCTGGATGCTGAAGATTATGAAGTTTTTGTCATAGGTGTCGGAGTAGGATTTACTCCTGAATGAATCAATGTATTTTATGGCCTGCCACCGACTATAGAGTGCCACTATTCTGGATTATCTCCATCTGAGGGAGATTTGGATATGATCATTGCTTATTTGGCTGACGGTACTGGATCTTCGAAGATCAGAAACTGAAAAAGGGTAAACTTCAAATCCTCCAAGTTAAATGGTATTTCTAAAGCATGGCACTATTTTATTTCTGCAAGATTGTTACCTTCCAACCACCTGAGTGAAGTGACTAGAGATTGAGCGATCTTAAACTACCGCATTCGAGAAAGGAAGCCTATTGATGTCGGCAGTATTATTTATGATTCTCGTGGATTCTATCGCGAGATCCAGCGACTTCGTTGGATCGGGATTCACATCTCCGATTTATTCATTATGTATTAGCAATGGAGTCATCGTAGATATTTCGTAGGAAAGGTCGAAGACTACTAAGCCGATCGGTCGGAGAGCATTAGAATATATGATCGTCTTCAAGAGAAGAGATCGACCGCTCCTTCTTCTTCCGCACCCACCTGTAGACCTTCTACTTCCCGACCTTCTACTTCGCCGAGCCACCATCGAGTTTCGGAGTCAATGCATGATCGGTTGATAGAAAGACAGCAGGAGTTATTTCAAACTCACTGTAGGGTTGTTACTATTGATAGGAAACTTGATCATTTATCTGATTATACCCAGAAGAAGAGTAGCTATGATGCTGAGTATGATGAAGCCCTCGTCAGATTTCTGAAGGGTGAGCATGATGTTAGTTTTCCTACTTTTCCTAGTTTCACACCATTTGTTGATCCTAAGGATGTTGAGTTTTCCTTTTGTGACGATGATGATGATGAGGCTACAACCAGTGACTAGTAGTTGATAGATCTCTATGTTGTGCTACTTTGTTGTTAGTTTGTTTTGTTTGGTTTGTTTGTTTAGTTTGATGTTCGATGTATGTTGATTTGTTTATGTACTCGTGTGGATTGATTAGTGTTAAGATTCCGTTTCTAGAATATTCTTAGTATATTGTGTTTGAGACCGAGATTAGAGTTAATTTATGATATGTTTGTTTCAATCTCATCGTTTAGTAATTAGTAATCGTGCTTCGCTTTTATTTTGTTTTAAATTTAGTATAATCATAAAAATTAGTCTGCTTACTTTTTATACCTGCTTCAATTTTATCTTTATTATTCATAAAGCATGAGTAGAAGTAAATTTTTTTTTAAGATCGTTTTTACATACTAATAAAAATTTCCTTTTTAAAATCATGATTTTCTTTCTCTCATACTTTCAAATTTTCATAGTATACCAAAACTTAAGTTTGGGGGAAGGGAAAATACGTTCAAATTTAAATTTTATTTGACCTTAAAAAGCTAATATTTTCTTAAAATAAAAACTTTTTAACATAACTTAAGGAATGAAGAATCTATTTAAGATCACTTTTATTTTTGAAATTATAAAAAATTTAGTGAACTTAACCAAAATTTTAATAACTTTGATTTTTTTTAAGAATAGAATTATTTAACTTAAAGAAGAATAAGATTAAGGAATTTTTCTATTCATGGTAGAAATAATAGAATTTTAGAAGTATTAAGTAATAAAAAATTATCACTTGAAAAAAGAAAAGATTGAAAATCTTTTTGAACTTTTATTCATGTTATAATAATTAAGTGGAAATGTATAAGTTTTGAAAATATAAGTTAAGGATAGTGAAGTTCAAAATCATTAACAGGCAATCCAGATATAGTAATCCTCTCTATATTAAAAAAATAAAAAATAAAAAAAAGAAAAGAGAAGATAGGAGAAGCTTGAGGAAATGCCTAATCAAAAATTGGCTTCACTTGAATTATCTTATAGAAGGAAAATTAGTTACATATTTTACTTAATTTTTATGCATGAATCCTTATTTAGGAAAGGTTTTTCAAGAAGATGTTTTTCTTGTAAATAATCTATGAGATCTTAATATAATAAACTTCTATTATTTTCAAAATGGATGAAAATTTTGAAATCTTATGATTTGGTAGTTGAATATTCTTTAAATTCTTAAAATTAAACCTAGTTAGTGAAATTGGGTTAATAATTTACTAAAGACTTTATGAAATCAAAAATTATAAGGAATCTTTAATATTTATCTTTTATTCCAAAGGTTATACATTTTATATAGTAAAAAGGGTTACTTGAGGACAAGTAACATTTAAGTTTGGGGGATTTTGATCCATGAAAAAAATACCTATTTTTATGCCTTGATTTTTATCAATTTCTAAGGATATTATGCTTTAATGAAAGGTATTTTTGTATTTTTGATGTAGGTGATGTAAAAAGGTCCAAAAAAGGAAAAAGGGTGAAAAAGGAGCAAAAAGGAGCAAAAATGGAGCAAAATACAAGAATTATAAAAAATTATGGCTCGGCGCTAGCGCCGTAGTCGGCGCCTAAGCGCCGCAGTCGATACGTAAACCGTCAAGTTTTTGACGTCTTTTGGACGGTTAATTTGACGGTGTGAGCGGTTATTGGACATTCTAGAAGACTCACAGTTGTTCCTTGATAATAGGACATGTGATACATTGCATTTGGACGCTCCAAAACGGTTTTAATCGTGAAGAGGTGCGAGCCAAAGTGATGAGGTGCGAAGAACTAGACGCGGTGTCCGGCGCCTAGGCGCCAAACAGACCTTCTATAAGATTCATTGAATTTGGACATGTTTTGAAGAGGTGCCTCAAGGCAACCCTTGAAGCCTATAAATAGGAGTCCACTCCTTCGTAAAAAGTGTGCCCCCATCGTATCCCCTATCTCTTAGCCACTTTAGGATCTCTCATCCTTAGAGAGAGAAATGAGAGAGAAATTTAGGGCCACTTTTATTTAGTTTAGTGAGTTTATTTTCAAATTGTTGCATCCGGAGTTCATTACACCGTGGAGTCAATAGGAATCGAAGATTCGTAGAAGGAATATTCGAGATAAGTATTTTATTTTTGATTCAAAGTTTATTTATTATGTTTTGCTATTTATATTCAATGTGTTCGAGTAGTTAGTTTACTTTCTTCCTTCAATTATGAAAAGATAAATAAGATAATATAAAATTCGATGGGGAATTGAAAATCAAAATATTTTCAAAACATTGTGATGATATTAATACCTGATCTTACTTTACTTTTAAATTGGCCATTTAAATTGTTAAAACCTGTTGAAGAGTTTTGAGACTTAGAAGGAGAAGAACTCTTAACTTGTAGATGTCACATGAATCCTTGGCGATCGAAGGCCATGCGCGGGCTATTCAAGGTGAAGTGCAAATAAATAGGAAGATAAGATTTAAAGGGCGTAGAATTGATAAGTTTTTATAGTGATAGACTAAATTCTTATAATTTAATTTATAGATAAGGAAAGGGTCACTAGTAGGCCGACCGTAGCCACCCTTGGACATCTAGTAATGTGAGCCTAGATTAACCCATTCTACTAACAATACATCCGGACCTGATCTGTAGATTAGCCAATGTTCTTTGCGCCTGGATCAAATGGTAAAGAATAGGAATGCTTCTATTTGGCACAATACCACAAAATAGATTCTTCAACGAATATTAAATTATCTTAAAAATCTTGGATTAATTGAAAGGAAGAAAGTTGTTTATTTTATATTGTTTTCACAAAATCATTTTCTTATTATTGTTTTCTTTATCTGCATCTAGTAAATTAAAAGTAATTTATAGTTAGATTAAAATACAAAAATATTTTGAAATACAATATTTAAAAATTTATTACCCTTTTTCCCCGTGGGATCGATATCGGGGTCTTTGTTTCAAAACCCTTTATTACTTCGAAACGATACATATACTTGCGTAGTACCCAAAAAGTATATAAAATATTTTCCTTTAAAATTATATTTTGTTATATAAACATATATTTAAAAAGTATTAATCACTAACGGCCTAGCATTCAGTAGCAATCAAGTTTTATTTAATGTTATTGCCGTAAATTAGAATTTGGTACACATCTATATAGCAAGTTATTCCGGGTCAAGTGTTTCGTGCCTTTGCAAGTAATTAAATTTTCTAGTAGTGGTAACAAATTCTTGTAATTGGAAATACAAATATCAATTCAGAAACACTGGCACTTTTTCATCTCTGCAAAATTGTTGCCGATGATGAAAATTGGCAAGGTTACGAAAGAAAGTGCAATCTTAAACTACTGCATTCAGAGGGGATGGCCCATTGATATTTGATCGATTATTGTGAAATCTATTTATGACTTGATCGTTCAAGGATCATCCTAAGGGCTTGGACATCCTTCCACAATTTTCTTGATTTGTAGTTTGTTTCAAGTTTCGTACAAAGTTTGGGAGAAGATATTGCTACCTTGGAAACCCTTAGATCCAACTCAGATGTTCCTAACCATTGATGGAGAGAGTGATGTAGGTTTGATCTTGGATCAAGCTTCGCATAATTCTGCTCTAGGTCAATCTTTAGCAGCAGACAAGACACCAATACTCATGCATAGAATCAAAAGTCTGGAGAATCAGGTACAGAACTTAACAAGCACAGTTAATAATATGTTTGATTTCTTCGATCACATCGAATAGAGAATGAAAGAGCATTTTGACCATACTGGACTGATCGATGAAGATTCCGCTGAAGAATTCCTATTTTGACCTTTTTACAACTTGTTTGTTCATGTTTAAATGATGGGAGATATCAAAGGAGAGACTAGTACTAGTTCAGAAAAGTAGTAGACTTAATTAGTTTATTTCAGTATATTGTGTTTGATTTAATCAATGTTTGTATTTTGTGTGTTTGATTAGTTTGCTTTTAATCTCAGTATATATGGGATTAGGTTTGAAATGTTTGATTTCAGTGTTTTGAGTGTTGTAGCTTGGATTGCGACGCTGATTGATGGATTTAGGTTGAAAGAATACCTATTTATGTGTGTTATGTATTGTGTATTGCAAAAACTTGGATTTAATATATATAAATGTAAAGTTGTTGTGTGTACGTTTATTTGTGTTAATACATCACTAAATTAATTAAAAATATAATAAAAAGGAAAAAACGGATGACGACGAGGCTTAAAATTGAGAAAAATTGCAAAATGTTCATTTTTAAAGAATCTTGCCCACGGCGTCCTCGAGGCCGCTGACGGCGCATTTTTCCCGAAAAGAACAAAATATTAACTCAATAGAACCCGTCGACGGCGCGAATGAGCCCGCCGACGATGCGGTCACGAAAAATACCTATTTACCATGATTTTGACCGATCAAAAGCCACTATTCATCTTCTTCTTCTCCTTTTTATCTGAAAAACTGACCTAAGGCTTAAGGGATCTTAGATTTGGGGCGATTTCAACCAATTTTAACACTGGATTTCATCTTCCCTTGGTAAGAGCTTAACTCCTATGTAAAAATTTTTTAATTTTCACAATGAATTTCATCCACATTGAGAAATTTTGGGAAATTTGAAAATGTGGAGAAAAGACTTGGAAGAATTCATGGATATTGATTTAGATTGTTTTAAACCACATTTAGAAGCCATTGTATTATTATTTTAGAAATTAGTTGGAATTTTTTGTGATTTGATAGATCGAACGATGGCTCCAAGACAAAAGAGAAGACTTGAATTTGATGAAACTCGATTCGTTAATGCAAAAGCCTAATCGAGGTACTCTTCACTTTTCCAAAGTAAGAAGTGTATTCAAGATAGAGTTTTTGAGAATCCTAGAGGAGAGGTGGAACAAGTAATCAAGGAGAGAGGATGGGAGAATTTCTGCTAAACAACAAACAAATCTGCTATCGAAGTTGTTAGAGAATTTTACTCTAATCTGACTCAAATTAAGGACTAGCCTGTCCAAGTAAGAGATTTCTCTATTGAATTTAGTGCTAAAAGAATTAACTCTTTTTATGAGCTTTAATATTATTATACTAGCGAGTTTGAAACTTTTGGAACAATGGAAGGTCCGTTGGATGATGTTATTGACTTTCTCATTGATGGGAAAGGAGTTTGGAAAATTAAAAATCGTGAACGGATTAACTTTTCACTGTCCATGATGAATGCCACTGCTAAGGTACGGAATTATTTCATCTGTTCAACTCTGCTACCTACATACCATCACAGTGAAGTCTCGAGAGAGAGAGCTGTTCTGAATTTTTGTATTCAGAACAATAGAAGAATTAATGTGGGGAAGATAATCTATATGAATATTATGGCTACTACGAGGAGTGAGACAAGTGGATCTTTAGGGCATCCTGGCCTTATATATGTACTTTGTCAACTGTCTGGAGTTGAAGCTAGAGATAATAAGGAATGGGTTTATCCTATGAAACCCATTACTAAAGGAAATATAAAGACTTATACATCCTGTGAGGAATGGAGATCAGGGAGTAAGAGTAAAGAACCATCAACTAGTAGAGATATCACGTATACTAGCTATCACCCTCCTGCTTCCAATTCCCCTACCTTGTATGACCTGATGAAAGTCATGACCCTGCAGAGAAAAAGTTTTGAGAACTTAGATGAAAGATTAGAAAGGATTGATCACAGGATTGAAGGGCTAGAAAGAAGACATGATCATGATAGTGAGTATCTTCAGAAACATTCAGATTTTGAAATGGCTTATTACAATGCTCAGGCAAGATATTACCGAGGAGAGCCAGATGTGACTTTTCCAGAGTACCCCAGATATACTCAGTATCAGCCCAATCCTCCAGATGACTAGGGTGATGAAGACATTACATGGGATTTTAATGTCTGATTTGATGTAATGTATTTATTTATTTGTTTGATTTTAGTATTCTTGGATGAACTTTGATTTGTATTGTATTGTGTTGTGGACTATGCATTATTTTCTGTGATATGTGTTTGTGTGGTGGTTTACATTTTCATTTCTAAATGCTTGTGATATCTGTAATAGTAAGTGTAATTGTGAACTGTTTAGTTTAAATTAGTAAACTATTTGTTTTGTTTTATGAAATGCATATGTCCTGTATAGTGTAGTTAATTGTTTTTGTTTAATGTTTAGTTTTATATACTTGTTTTAAAATTTCATTACCCCAGCAAATTTTCTAAACTGTATGTGTGTAGAAAGGATTTTAATATTACATGACAGTTGAAGTTAGAGATTTTGAAAAGAACCTACAAATTTCAAAAAAACAAAAATGCTTAAAATGCAAAGGTATGAATTTTATATGTAGAATTTTCTTTCACCAATGTACTATTCTAATTTATAGAAAAGTTTAAATTTGGGGGGGAGGGAATCTTAACTATTATATGTTCTCAATTAACATATTTTCAAAAATTATTAGTATGATTTATGAGATAAAATTTAATTCTAAATACTATATATAGATTTTATCTAAATATCGTAAACGATTCAAAGAAATCTTTTTGATAATGAAAATTAATTTTGTAGAATAAGATATTTAGTATAAGAGGATAAGACTATAGTTAACTATTTAAAGTAAAGAAAACTATATTTTAAAATTTTAAGAATCTTAGGAATTTAGTTGAGAAAGAAAAGATTGAGATTCAATAAAGTAAAAAAACTATGAAGTACATATAAGGTAAAGAATGTTGAAAGTTTCAAATTTAGGAAAAGAAGAGTGAAGTTTAAAATTATTAACAGGCTATCCAAAAATAGTGATCCTCTCTTAAAAAAGAAAAAGAAAAAGGATTGAAAAACAACCCCTGAAAAGAAAAGAAAAGAAAAAAAGAAAAGAAAATAAGTGAGGAGAAGCTTGAGGATATGCCTTATCAAAAATTAGCTTCACTTGGATTAACCTAAAAGGAAATCCAAAAACATTTCTAAACTTATATTTATGATTGGTTTCTTAATTATAGCTTCTTCATGAATTTCCTATCTTTTGAATACTCTAAGTGAATTAATATTGCAACTTATAGTCATTCTTGAAATAAATAGAAAACTAAAACTCTTAAACTTGATAACTAGATAGTATTATACCTGCAGAAGTAATCTAATTATTTAATATACTTTCTGAGATTTCTTATTATAATATTTATTTAAGTCAAAATTATACTATTTTTGAATTAAAATTTTATCACAAAAAATCATAATTTTTATGTAGTATTAAAGATTACTTGAGGGCAAGTAATAGTTAAGTTTGGGGGATTTTGACCCAAGAGAAAAAGGTCAAGATTTTCATGCTTATTTTTCATTGATTTTAAAGTTGTTGCACTTTAAAGAAAGGTATTTTTGATATTTTTCTGCAGATATAAATAATTAAGAACAAAAGAACAAAAATATACAAAAATGTGCGGATTTGGAGCAAAAAGGATTAAATTATGCAAATTTGACCTAGTCTAGCGACGGCGAGGTCGAGGCCGCCGATGGCGTGATTTTCCTGATAGTTCAAAATTAATTATAAGGGAGGCCGCTGATGGCAGGGACAGTTTAATTGCATGGTTTCTAGAAGGCCACCGACGGCGCCTCGAGGCCGCCGACGGCGGGGACGGCCGATTGTTCCTGAAATACATCGAATGTGGTCGATTTTCGAAGGGGTGCCTTCGCAACCCTTACAGACTCTTCTACAACTTTAAAAGAAATGAATTTTGGCCGAAAAAATGGCTCTTCTTCTGGTCTCAAAAGTGATTGTTAGTGAGTCCATAGTGAAAAGAGAGTCAATTAGTGAGTGTAATTTAGTGAGTAGTAAGTTTAAATAGAAAATTTGTAAGGAATTTTTTGAGGAATTTCAAGAGTGGAAGGGAAGTGAGAGTACTCTTCAATATTGACGTTTTAAAGGAGAATTCTAAGGAAAAGATCTAGAGGAACTTTGAGGAGTTTGCTTGGGGAGGAAATGGAGATAAGTAGTGTTTAGTTGTTTTTAGTGTGAAGAACATTACTTTATTATATGAAATCTAAGTTTTATTGCATCCTCTTCATGAATTCTGATTAGTTGTTCTATCTTTCTCTTGGTTTTAATGTTTTTTTGAAATGATTATATAATTAGTATATTAAATAAATTATAAAAGAAGTTGTGATGGTACTATACCTAAACTTACTTTACTATAAGAATTGGCCATTTGTATTGTTAAAATTCGTGAAGAATTCTTAAGACCTGACCGTGGGCTAAGGATTCTTAACTTATATGTATCGCAATTCTCTTTGCAAGGTAGACAAGTAAATCCTTGTAGGGAGAAGTGCAAATAAATAGGGAAATAATATTATCGCGCGTAGAATTAGAGATTTTAGAGTGACAGGCGAAAATCCTCAATTTGGTCCTATCGTTTGGGTGCTGATGTGTAGATTGTTAGCCCTCAGGTGAAGGGAACCTAGGAGCTCCGAAGTAAGAGCAGATATCCTCCCAGTCTAGCCGTAGAATCAGTAATCCAAGCATGGGATTAGTCAATTTTCTTTATGCCTAGACCAAAGGGTAAAGAATAGGTATGCTCCTATTTGGAACAACACATTAAAACTAATTATAATTATCATTTCACTTAAATATCTTAACTAAGGAGAAAGAATCTTGATATTATCTATATTTGAACTTAACTTTAGTAGTATTAGTAAGTTTTTAGTAAAACTTGTTTTTTTTAATATAAGTTTCATATTATTATTGATTGCATATTAGTGACAGATAGGCATTTCGATTTAGTTGTTATTCTGAATTTGTTTTTATAATCCTAAGTCCGTAAGCTTTAATATCTCTCACTGTGGGATCGATATCCAGGACTCCATCAGAGCATGTAATACTTGAACGATACGTATACTTGCGTTTGAAAGTAACTCTGCGATTAAAAGATTAAAATATTTAATTGATACTAAAGTAATTTTGAATTGGATAAAAGCGTCGGGGTGGTTCAGTTATTAGTTTTAACAACCATATCTAGGAAATGTTGAGTCAATTTAGTACTGTTAATTAATTAAATAAGTTATATTTAATGAATTTATTACTTGAGATGTCTTAATGGTCAATGTGGTAAATACCAAGTCAATAAGGAGGTCATTAAGTCATGGATTGACCTTTTGACCAAATTTTAATCATTTAAGTAAAAGATTTACTAATTTGTTCAATTTTATTTAAATCAATTATTTCAAAGTTTTTAATTATTGATTTGATTATTTCACTATGTCATTTTTAAGTCAAAAAGCCTTCGTTTGAGTTTTGCCTTGAACCTTTAGGATTTTTGTCCCTTGTTAAATTTTTGGAGGTCAATATGGGTAGACTTCCTTTCTTAATATATATGATGAATGACCCTAAAAAAAGTGAGGTCAACATGGCACTTTACACAAACAAGAACAATAGCAAATTTATTTTCATTTATTTAACAATTTTTATAATTTTTTTAATGCCATCATCTTATTTAATAAGAATTTATAAGATTTAGAATTAGAATTTAATCTTGCAAGCGTGTTTTATGAAATTTATCTTTATTTCATTTAATTTTATTTTATTAGAAAATTTGGTCCAAGTTACAAACACTGGCCATATGGCTACATCGGAATGAATATCATTCTTCAAGTTTTGTCATGTCGCGTAGTATTTCTTTTCATATCGTCCATTTATAAGCAACATGGATCCATCCCCTTGGGAATCCACCAACTGGTATGACCCTCTTGAGTACACTTGCTCTACCACAAATGAATCATCCAAAGTTGCTTCAAATTTTCCACCTATCTTACGGTGTGCAAGAATAGGTTTTCTAGTAATGAGCACGAGGTCACCAACTTTGAACAACCTTGGGCGGACCAATTTATCATGGGTTTGAATCATCTTTGCTTGATACAGTTCCAAATTCTATTGTGCAAGCAATCTCTTCCCTTCAAGGCTTTCCAATTCTGCAAGTCGTAACTTGGCATTTTCTTTTGTCGTAATTTGGTTGGCGACAGCGATCCTGAGTGACAGTAGTTGAATGATCACAGAAAAATACATTAAGAAATTTATATCTATTTTTGATGAAATTACACTTTAAAGAAAGGTATTTCCTTTATTTTATTGCAGGAATGAAGATTTATAAGTGATTAAGGCAAAAAGCATGAAATGGAGCGAATTTGGATCAAAAAGGAAGAAATTCATGCAAATCAACTAAGTCGCCGACGGCGAGATCGAGGCCGTCGATGGCGAGATTGTGAGGAGAATTTCGAAGAAATTATAACTACCTCGCCGACAAGCCGAGCCCGAGCCCGCCGACGGAGAGATCGCGCGGTTCAAGACCTTTTAGAAGCCCCGCCGACGGCGAGGTCGTTTCCCGCCGACGGCGAGACAGTCTCAAAATGCAAATACTTTGAACCCGGATACTTTTCAAGAGGTGTTTAAGCACCCCTCGGACCTTTCGCCTACCTCTATAAATAGAGGCCGAATTCTAGTGTCTAGGTGTGTCTATTTTAGAGAGTCTGAGTCTATTTTTGGTGCCTTAAGTGAGTCTGTTGTTTGTCATTAGTGAGTTTCTTTAGTTTATTTCAGTGCTATTTAGAAGTTTGTTGTACTAGAAGGAAAAGTCAAAGGAACTTCAAGGAGTCTCGTCTGGGAGGAAATTAAGATAAGTATCTTTGTTTATTGTTGTTAACTTTAAATGAAATCCATGCTTTGTTTTATTCCCATGCATTCTGAGTAGTTTTCTTAGTCTTTCTCCTTGTTTATGAAATTTATGCGGATTGATGAAATTAAATTGAAGTACCTAATATATTAAAATAAATTTTGATAATTTTTACTTAAAACTTAATTTACTTTCAATCCGGCCAATCGAGTTGTTAAAATATGTTGAATTATCAACTATAGTAAAAATTACATCCAATATTCAGGGAAGTCAAAAACCTTGGAAGGAGGGTACAAATAGATAGGGAAATATTATATATCGGACGTAGAATTGGACATTTTAGTGTGACAGACTAAAATATTCAATTCGGTCCTATTGTTTGAGAGCTGAAGTGTAGATGTTAGCCCTCAGGTGAGGGAATGTGGGAGCTTCAAGTGGCAACCAGTATCCTCCCGTACTAGCCACAGATTCGCGAATCAAACATAGGATTAGTCAATGTTCTTTGCACCTGGACCAAAGGGTAAAGAATAGGAATGCTCCTATTTGTCACAATACAATTTAAGAATTCTATTTAAATTCATCATTCACTTAATTTTCTAAAAACAAAGAGAATGATACTTTTTCTGAATTATTTAAATCAACTTATTTCAAGCATTAGTTTACTTTAGTTTGCTGTAGTTACTTTAATTCCGTTTATTATATTAGTAAGTAATTCCTTTAAATTTAGCTGATAACAAATCTGTTAAAAACTTTCCCGTGGATCGATAACCGTGACTCCACTAGTAGCTCGTATTATTTGATATGATACGTATACTTGCGTAGAATCCACATTATACATTAAATCATATATATATATTTAAAGCGGGATCAAGTTTTTGGTGCCGTTGCTATAAAAATAAATTGCAAACATGTTAAAATTGGGTCAAGTTTTTGGCGCCGTTGCCGGGGAAGTAAAGAAATTATTTACTAGAGTAACGGACTATTTTATTTTATAAAATTGTATGCGAAAATTTGGAAACGAAAATTTAATACCTTACGATTCGTAATTAGAGCGTACAATTAAAAGAATTAGAAAACAAAAAAGAGAAATTATAAATTTAACACAAATGGCAAATATTCCTGAAAATTAAAATATCAATCAACTAAGACCATTACGAGATTATGCCAACCCTACATTAGATGAAATTCATTTAACTATTAAAAACCCTGATATAGCTGCTAATTCATTTGAACTTAAATCTACAATTATCCAAATGGTACAAAATAATCAATTTAGTGGTTCACCTACTGAAGATCCTAATTTACATCTTGCTAGTTTTTTAGAACTATGTGCTACTTTTAAATATGAAGGAGTATCTAACGATGCTATTAGACTTAGACTTTTTCCTTTTTCTTTAAGGGATAAGGCTAAAATGTGGTTAAATTCGTTAGCACCTGGATCTATTAAAACTTGGGGAGAATTATCACAAAAATTTCTATCCAAATATTTTCCACCATCTAAAACTGTTAAGCTTAGAAATGATATAACTTCTTTTACTCAGTTTGATGGAGAGTCAATATATGAAGCTTGGGAGAGAGTTAAAGAACTTCTTAGGAAATGCCCACATCATGCGTTACCAGATTGGTTAATTATCCAAACTTTTTATAATGGATTAGTAGGATCTTTAAGATCAATCATCGATGCTCGTTACTGAGGATCATTAATGTCAAAACCATTCGATGAAGCCTATGAACTAATCGAAGAAATGACAACCAATAATTTTCAATGGCCTCGCCGATAGAATGAATCCGAAAAAATAGCTAGTATTCATGAAAATGATGCAATATCTATTTTAGCTTCGCAAATCGCCGCCGTATCTAAAAAATTAGATCATTTTGGAATGAATTACTCTCCAACTATATCGAAGAAAATTCATCTCGGACAACTTATAGAATCTCAATCTCAATATGAAACTATTAATGCAATTAACAATGTGACCCAATAATCCTTATGCAAATTATTATAATCCTGGATGGAAAAATCATTCTAATTTTAATTGGAATAATAACACAACTAATCAACCATGGATGAATAATATGACACAACCATTAGGAAATCCATCTAATCAAGGAAATCCTAATTATAAATCTAATTATCCACCTGGATTTAATAACCCACAATTTAAAGATAAGAAATTATCTATAGAAGAATTAATATTAAATATGGGTCAACATTTACAAAATCAAGGAAATCAATTACAAATACAAGGAAACCAATTACAAAATCAAGGAACAGCTATCAAAAATATTGAAACTCAACTTGGACATATCGCTACTGCACTTAATAATAAAATACCTGGAACATTTCCTAGTAATGTGGAAAAAATCCCAAAGACAAGGGAAATGAACAAATTAAAGCGATACAATTACGAAGTGGAAAAGAATTAGAACCTCGAATTCGAAAGAACTTCGAAAGTCAAAAAGAGGAAGTGGAAATCGAAAAGGAAAAGAATCAACAAGATCCAAACTTAGAAAATCCTTTAATACCTATGAAAATTTTTGTTGAAAAACCTCCACCACCATTTCCTCAACGACTAATTCAACATAAAAAAGACAAACAATTTGCTAAATTCCTTGAAATTTAGAAGAAATTAATGATAAATATTCCTTTCATAGAAGCTTTAGAACATATGCCAAACTATGTAAAATTCATGAAAGATATTCTAAATAAAAAAAGAAAATTTACCGATAATGAAATGGTCGCACTTAGTAAAGAGTGTAGTGCTATTATTCGAAAAAACTTCCGAAAAATTAGAAGATCCCGGTAGTTTCACTATACCTCGCGCTATCGGAGAAAAATTCTATGGAAAAGCTTTCGTGACTTAGAGCAAGCATCAATCTAATGCCTCTATAAATTTTTAAAAGATTAGGATTAGGAGAAATTTCACCTACTTCAGTAACTCTTCAGCTAGTCGATCGTTCGTTACATAAGGGAGTTATCGAAGATGTATTAGTAAAAGTGGACAAATTTATCTTCCCCGTAGATTTTATTGTTCTAGATATGGAAGAAGATAAAGAAATTCCTATCATTTTAGGAAGACCATTTTTAGCCACCGGAAAAGCTGTGATTGATGTTCGTAAAGGAGAATTAACTATGAGAGTAAATGACCAAAAAGTAACTTTTAATATTGCTAAATCAATGAAATATCCTGCGCTAGAAAAAGATGATGAGTGTTTTCGAATGGAAGTACTCGATCATTTACAAAAAGAACATTTTAAGGAATATTATGAAGAAAAATTAGAAAAAGAAAATATTGAATTAATTGAAAAATCTGAGATAAATGAAGAACTAGATTATATTCAGGAGAAATTTGAATTTTTGGATAACACAGAAAACACTGAAAAAAAGATAGTTCCATCAATTATTAAACCTCCTGAACTTGAGTTAAAAATGTTACCTAATCATTTAAAGTATGCTTACTTAGGTAATTCTTCAACTCTACCAGTTATTATTTCATCTGAATTAAATGAATCTCAAGAACAAAAACATTTAGATACATTAAAAAAATATAAGAAAATTTTTAGTTAGACTTTAGCAGATATTAAAGGAACTAGTCCTTCAATTTGTATGCACAGAATTATTTTAGATAATGAACATAAACCTAAAGCAGATCCACAAAGGAGATTAAATCCAATAATGAAAGAAGTAGTCAAGAAAGAAATTTTAAAATGGTTAGATAATCGTATTATATATCCTATTTCTGACAATGCTTGGGTAAGCCCAATTCACTGTGTACCTAAGAAAGGAGGGGTGACCGTCAAAGCAAATGAAAATAATGATCTTATCCCTATAAGACAAGTCACTGGATGGCGAATTTGTATTGATTATAGAAAATTAAACACAGCCATTAGGAAAGATCACTTCCCTTTACCATTTCTAGCACTCGTATGTTAGATAGATTAACCGGACATAAATATTTTTGTTTCTTAGATGGATATACCGGTTATCATCAAATACAAATTGCTCCCGAGGATCAAGATAAAACTGCATTTACTAGTCCTTATGGAACTTTCACTTTTCGAAGAATGCCTTTTGGATTATGTAATGCACCTGCAACATTCCAAAGATGTATGATGTCTATATTTAGTAAATTAATTCATAATGGAATAGAAGTATTTATGGATGATTTCTCTGTATTTGGAACAACATTTGACACATGCTTAAATCATCTTGAAAAAGTATTTAAGTATGTGAGAAAACTAATTTAGTTCTTAATTGGAAGAAATGTCAATTTATGGTTACAGGCGGCATTGTATTAGGGCATAAAATTTCGAAAAAAGGCATGGAAGTAGACCCTACAAAAATTCAAGTTATAGCTAAATTACCACCTCCAACTACGGTAAAAGGGGTAAGAAGTTTTCTTGGACATGCTGGATTCTACAGACGTTATATTAAAGATTTTTCAAAAATTACTAAACCTCTATGCCAACTTCTTGAAAAGGACAAGAAATTTGAATTTACAATTGAATGCCCGAATGCTTTCAAATTATTAAAAGATAAATTTATTACAAGACCTATAATAGTTTCACCTAATCGGGAGAAACCATTCGAGCTTATGTGTGATGCTAGTGATTATGCTATAGGAGCAGCTCTTGGCAAAGATATGATAAGATTTTCAAAGTTATATACTATGCTAAGTAAAACTCTAAATGATGCCGAAATAAATTATACAGCTTATCGAAAGAGAATTATTAGCAGTTATATATGCTTTTAATAAATTTAGACATTATCTAATAGGAACTAAATGTATTGTACATACTGATCACTCTGCTATAAAATATTTAATGCAAAAGAAAGATTCTAAACCAAGATTAATCAGATGGATATTATTAATGCAAGAATTTGATTTCGAGATCATTAACAAAAAGGAACCGATAATCAAATTGCAGTATCATTTATCAAGATTAGAAAATCATGAATTATCCGACACCGATAATGAAATTTTGACATGCTTTTCCCGTTGAACAACTTTATAATATTAATGAGTTGAAAATACCTTGGTTCATTGATATAGTAAATTATATTGTAAGTGACATTTTACCACCTATGTTAACTTTGCAACAACAAAAAAAATTCATTCACGATACTAAAACATACTTTTGGGATGAACCATACTTATATAAGCAATGTAAGGATCTAATCATTAGAAGATGCGTGCCTTATGAAGAAACTGAACCAATTATTCAAAAATGTCATGACTCTGATTTTGGAGGACATTTTGGGACAGATAAAACTACATATAAAATTCTACAATCTGGATTCTACTGGCCTACTCTATTTAGGGATGTATATAGATATATAAAAACCTGCGAAAAATGCCAAAGAGTAGGAAACATATCAAGGAAAAATTAAATGCCTCTGAATTTTATATTAGAAGTTGAAATTTTTTATGTTTGGGGATTAGATTTCATGGGACCTTTTATTCCTTCATTTGGAAACTCATATATATTAGTAGTTGTTGATTATGTTTCCAAATGGATTGAAGCACAAGCTTTACCTAGGTGTGATACTAAAAGTGTTTCAAAATTTTTAATGAAAAATATTTTTACTAGATTTGGGATGCCGAGAGTGATTATCACTGACGGAGGAACTCATTTTAGAAACAAATATATTCACAAACTAGTAGAAAAATATAATATTATGCATAAGATATCAACTGCTTATCATCCACAAACAAGTGGATTAGATGAAGTTTCAAATTGAGAGATTAAGCATATATTAGAAACGTCTGTAAACTCTAATAGATTAGACTGATCTATAAGACTAGATACTGCATTATGGGCATACAGGACTGCTTATAAAACTCCGATTGGAATGACTCCTTACAGGCTTATATATGGAAAAACTTGCCACTTACCAGATTGAATTAGAACATAAAGCATATTGGGCGATTAAAGAATTTAATTATAATATGAAAGAAGTCGGTGAGAAGAGATTGTTGTAATTAAATGAATTGGAAGAATTAAGAAACGAATCATATGATAATGATAGGATTTATAAAGAAAGAATGAAATTATGGCATGATCGGAAGATTAATCAGAGAAATTTTGAACCAGGACAAGAAGTTTTGCTATATAATACTAGATTGAAATTATTTCCTGGGAAATAGAAATCTCGATGGTTAGGACCATTCACCATAACTCAAATATTTTCATATGGAACTATAGAAATTGAAGATCCAAAAACAGGACATAGATTTAAAGTAAACAGACATAGATTAAAACCATATTTCGAAGATAGAAGACCAAATTTTAAAGAGGTTTTAATGCTTAATCAACTCGAACACTAACTAAATTTGGTCGGGCCGACGACGTTAAACCAAGCGCTTTATGGGAGGCAACCCATAGTAGTCTTTTATTTTAATTATCTATAAATTAGTGAGTCTATATTATTAAAACAAATCTTACTACTCAAATTTTTTATTAGAATCATCACAAAGTCGAACCTATATGATGAGATCGAAAAATATTCGGACCGAGCGAAATTGGGCGATTTTTACGAATCTCGCCGACAACGAGCCCGAGCCCGCCGACAGCGAGATCGTGCGCATGACTTGAGTCAGTTTTATAACTAAGTCGTCGACGGCGAGGAACTTCCCGCTGACGGCGAGGTAGTTGAAATTTGGTTTCTTAAAGATTTTTCGTGCGGTTTTGGACGGATCTAAGCCATTCCTTCGTAAGAAATTATCCCAAATCCGATTTTACACCATTTTCTTCCTTAGGAAAGACTAGAGACCAATCCTTTCAATCCAAAATGGCCACCAAATTCATAGAAACCACAAAAACTGAAGTTTTCAACCGAAGAAAATTCGTCAGTTCGGAGGCGCAACAAATCTTCAACAAAGGCTTGATGAAGAAAAGACTTATTAAAGAAAGAGGATTTGTCAACAGAGGAGTAGAGAATTCCACTACAAAAATCGAAGAAATGATCACACAAGCGGCATTGGGAGGTATTTTGTTATACGACATCCGATGTAGTTATACCAGATAGTTAAAGAGTTTTACTCTAATTTACATGCGATCAACAATGGAAATGTCTACATCGTAGGAAGATGGGTAACATTTACTCCTTCAAGGGTAAATGAATTTTTTCTATAGAGAATACCTCCGTTTGTCATTATTCCAACTTTGTGCCTTCAAGATAAAATATGAACGAGATCTATAGATACCCGACCGATGAACCCGATGATCGGGAGTTACGCGAAGACGGGTATGTCGGTTTTCTGCATCACTTCTTAACCCTGTCTCGAAGCACTGGCATTTCTTTATATCATCAAAATTATTACCTACTATGAGAGTAAATAAAGTTTCAAAGGAATGCGCTATTTTAAACTACTGTATTCAAATTGGATTACCTATCGATGTTGGATCAATAATAGTAAAGTCTCGCATTGGGATTAATTGTGCATGGGTCGGTGCATGGACTTGGACACCCATCAACTATATTTGCTTTATGCGCACGTACCAAGTTTCTTATGAGGCTTGGGAAAAAGTACTTTTACCATGGAAACCACCTGGATCCTACCGATATGTTTCCATCTTTGGATAACAATGATGAGATTACCATTATTTCGACAGTAGCATCACGTAACAATCCTTTAGCAAGGCCCTTTACCGATAAAACTAATTTCATTCCGAAGAAGATTAAAGGATTGGAGAAAGAATTGCAAAATGTGATGAATTCCATCGACAATATCTCCGATATGTTCGATCATATTGATTGTAGAATGAAGGAGCACTTCGATCATACCTGGACATCCGGAGGCCAGCTTTATTCATCTACTAAGACAGAAAGGATGGATTAATGAAGAATCTACTCGCGATTCCCTTTCGATGCCTTTCTACAATTTATTTGTGCACTCGCGTCGCATCGGGAATATCGTAGAAGATATTAGTTCGTACACTCGAAGAGTAGGAAAGATTTCTATGTTTATGTCATACATTTGTGTATATATGTGTCGATTTGGAGTTAGGTTTTATTATGAGTCGAACTTTGATTTGATCATCTCAGATTTGATGAGATTATTTGTAATTGTTATGTCTCAGCATTTAGAGTGTTGTGGTGTGGATTGCGATGCTGAGTTTTATGGATTTGAACATTTAAGTTAAGTATGTGTTCAGTTGTTAGTGTGAAATTTGTAAGTTTCATGGATTTCATATATAAAATTATATTGTTTGTGTTGTGTGAACTTTTTGTGAGTATAAGTATCTAATCTACATATTATTATTAAATTAAGTGATCGGAAGATTGATTAAGGGCAATTCAAGGTTGAAAATGATTGACGAATTTCAAAAATTTAAAATTTTTGGGATCTCGCCGACAGCGAGAATACCCGCAGATAGCGAGACCGAGCTCGCCGACGGCGGATTTTTCCTGAAACTTTAGTCTTATAAATTTAATTAGCTCACCGACAGCGAGAAAAATCTCGCTGACAGCGAGATCGCGAAAAGACCTATATTTGACCGGTCAACCGACACTATTCATCATCCCTTTCCTCAAATTTTCAAAAAAACTGACCTAGGGCTTGAGAGATCATGGATTTGAGGTGATTTCAACACTTTTTGACACCGGATTTCATCTTCCCTTGGTAAGAGCTTCACTCCTATGCAAAAATTTTTTATTTTCACCATGGATTTCTTCTACATTGGAGAATTTTGAAAAATTTCGAAATCTGGAGAAAATATTTGGAAGAATTTCATAAAAATTGATTTAAATGAAATTTAGATGTTGTAGGAAGCCTGCTTAGTAATATTTTAGAGTTTAGTTAAGATTTTTGCAAATTTCACAGATCGAGAAATGGCTCCATGACAAAAGCGACGGATAGATTATGACGAAACCCGATTCATTAATGCAAGAGCACAAACTCGATATTTTCAAAACATACAATGAAGAAAATGCATTCAAGATTAAGTTTTCAAGAATCCAGGAGGAGAAGTTGAGCGAATCATTAAGGAGCGAGGATGGGAAAATTTCTGTTTTGTGACCAACAGAGCAGCTGTAGAAGTAATAAAGGAATTTTATGCAAATTTAACACAGGCTGAAGATGCACCGGTTATGGTTAGAGGATTTTTTGTAGAAATCAACGCTGCTAGAATAAACGCTTATTATGAAGTACGAGACACCTACACCAGCGAGTATGAAACTTTTGGAACTATGGAAGGACCACTGGAAGAGGTGATCGACTTTCTCACCGATGGGAAAGGAGTCCAGAAGATAAAGCAACGTGAACGGGTAAACTTCCCTCTTTCTATGCTAAATGCAACATCTAAAGCCTGGCATTATTTTATTTGTTCTACTTTGTTACCTACCTATCACCATAGTGAGGTAACAAGAGATAGAACAGTTCTGAATTTCTGTATTCAGAACCACGAGAGTATTAATGTGGGAAATGTTATTTATAAAAATATATTAGCCACCGCTAGAAATGAAAGTGGAGGAGGACTAGAACATCCTGGTCTTATCTATGCACTTTGCTAATTATCTGGGGTAGAGGCAAGAGATGATGAGGAATGGATTGAACCTATGAAACCCCTTACTCAGGCTAATATAAAGAAATATGAATCCCACGAAGGATGGAGATCTGGGACAAGGGATTATGTACCTTCTTCAAGTAGAGATATACCCTCTACTAGTTATGATCCACCCCCTGCACACCCTCCTACCCTTCAAGATCCGATGAATGAATTAACCCCGAGTAGAAAGAGTTTTGAGTTATTTGGAGAAAATATGGAAAGAAGATTTGAGCATATAGACCAAAGGATCTGAGGCTTGGAAAGAAGACACGATTATGATAACAAATATCTCCAGCGACATTCGTAGTACGAAATTGCATACTATGAGGCCGAACGTCGATATAGGGCTGGTGATTTAGATGTTGTCTTTCCTGAGTGCCCCCGTTATTCACAGTACCAACCTGCTCAGCCTTCTCAGCCTGGAGATCAGGGAGATGACATAGCTTGGGATTTTGATGCAGAAGATTAGATTCTTTGTTTAGTTTGTTTGGTTTGTTTAAATTTGTTGTTTTGGGAAACTTTATTATTTTGGATGTAATTATTCTGTACTTTCTAGAGACTATGGATGTTGGTATGTTTGCTTATGTTATGATGTTAGATTTCTTGTGTGTTAAATTAGTTTGCAATTTTTTATATATATAAGATGTTAGTTTAAGTTTTTATAAGTTATGAATGTTAACATTGTTTAGATTGTTTTAATATGTTTTAAAATAGATTAGTTAATTGTATGTGTAGTAATAGATTAAGTTTTCTTTGTTATGTTTGATACTTATTTTAAAATTTCATCCCTGCACTTTCTTTTAAATACTATATGTGGAAGAATACTAACAGGATGTGTTCTGTAAGTAATGAAAAAGCTCGCAAAAATTTCAAAGAAAAGAAATACCTAAATCCCAAAGGTATGATGAATTTTACTATATACTTTCCCTTTTTCACTATTTAGTATAGATAGAAAAATTTAAGTTTGGGGGAAGGTAAAAATACAAATTTAATTATTAAAATTGTTCTCAATTTCTATTTTCAAAAATTATTATTAAATGATTTTCTATAGTAGATTTTCAATTCAAGAAACATGAATTACTTTATTTAATTATTATAAAAAGTTAAAGAAAATGTTTCTAGTAATTCAATTAATTAATGGAATAAGATATTTGGTTAAAAGGAATAAGAATATAGTAAACTATTTAAAGTAAGGAAAACTATATTCTTAAAATTGAAAATTCTTAAGTATTTAAGTGAAAAAGAAAGGATATAAACTCAATGAAGTAAAGGCTATGAAATATATATAAGCAAGGAAATATTTTAAGTTTCAAATTTAGGAAGAGAAATTGAAGTTCAAAATTATTAAAAGGCTATCCAGATACAGTAATCCTCACTTGAAAAAGAAAAAGAAGAAAAATGATTGAAAATCAATCCAAAAAGAAAAAGAAAAGAAAAGAAAAGAAAAACATAAAGTGAGGAGAAGCTTGAGGAGATGCCTTATCAAAAATCGGCTTCAATGAAATCAACCTAAAGGGTAAAACTTAAGTATATTTCTAAACTTATATTTATGGATTAAGTATTTTACTAAATAGTGTTTTCTGAACTTCCTATCATCTAAATATCTTAAGTAATTTACTATTTTAAATATAGTCATTCCCGAAATAAATAGAAAGCTAGAAATCTTAGACTCGATAACTAAATAATCTTATATCTATAAAGTTAATTTAATTACTCGAAATATTTATATTTAACTTTATTATAATGTTATTTAAATTTAATTCATATTATCCGAATTGAAAAATTCTATTATAGAAATCATTATTTTTATTTAGTATTAAAATTACTTCGAGGACAAGTAATAATTAAGTTTGGGGATTTTGATCACGTAAAAATACATTAAGAAATTCATATCTATTTTTGATGAAATTGCACTTTAAAGAAAGGTATTTCCTTTATTTTATTGTAGGAATGAAGATTTATAAGTGATTAAAGCAAAAATCATGAAATGGAGCGAATTTGGATCAAAAAGGAAGAAATTCATGCAAATTGAACTAAGTCGCCGACGGCGAGATCGAGGCCGCCGACGGCGAGATCGTGAGGAGAATTTCTGAAGGAATTATAACTACCTCACCGACAGCGAGCTCGAGCCCGCCGACAAGCGAGATCGCGCGGCTCAAGACCTTCTAGAAGCCCCGCCGACGGCGAGGTCGTTTCCGCCGACGGCGAGACGCTTCAAAATGCAAATACTTTGAACCCTGGACACTTTTCAAGAGGTGTTTAAGCACCCCTCGGACCTTCGCCTACCTCTATAAATAGAGGCCGAATTCTAGTGTCTAGGTGTGTCTATTTTAGAGAGTCCGAGTCTATTTTCGGAGTCTTAAGTGAGTCCGTTGTTAGTCATTAGTGAGTTTCTTTAGTTTATTTGAGTGCTATTTGAAGTTTGTTGTACTAGAAGGAAAAGTCAAAGGAACTTCAAGGAGTCTGGCTTGGGAGGAAATTAAGATAAGTATCTTTGTTTATTGTTGTTAACTTTAAATAAAATCCATGCTTTGTTTTATTCCAATGCATTTTGAGTAGTTTTCTTAGTCTTTCTCCTTGTTTATGAAAATTATGCGGATCGATGAAATTAAATAGAAGTACCTAATATATTAAAATAAATTGTGATAATTTTTACTTAAAACTTAATTTATTTTCAATCCGGCCAATCGAGTTGTTAAAATATGTCGAATTATCAACTATAGTAAAAATTACATCCAATATTCGTGGAAGTCAAAAACCTTGGAAGGAGGGTGCAAATAGATAGGAAATATTATATATCGGACGTAGAATCGGACATTTTAGTGTGACGACTAAAATATTCAATTCGGTCCTATTGTTTCGAGAGTCAAGTGTAGATGTTAGCCCTCGAGTGAGGGGAACGTGGGAGCTCGAAGTGGCAACCAGCATCCTCCCAAGCCTACCGTAGATTCAGCAATCAAACATAGGATTAGTCAATGTTCTTTGCACTCGACCAAAGGGTAAAGTATAGGAATGCTCCTATTTGTCACAATACAATTTAAGAATTCTATTTAAATTCATCATTCACTTAATTTTCTAAAAACAAGGAGAAGGATACTTTTTCCGAATTATTTAAATCAACTTATTTCAAGCATTAGTTTACTTTAGTTTGCTAGTAGTTACTTTAAATTTCCGTTTACTATATTAGTAGAGTAATTCCTTTAAATTTAGCTCGATAACAAATCCGTTAAAAACTTCCCCGTAGGATCGATAACCAGGACTCCACTAGAGCCCTGTATTACTTGATATGATACGTATACTTGCGTAGAATTCACATTATACATTAAATCATATATATATATTTAAAGCGGGATCAAGTTTTTGGTATCGTTGTTATAAACTTAAATTACATTCATATTAAAAGTGGGTCATTGAACTTCTAACAGAAGTACTGCCTCGGACCCATACACAAGTGCATAAAGTTTAGATTGGGTTGGCGTTCTGACTGTTGTCCTGTAAGCCCACAAAGCTTACAGAAACTTCTCATGCCATCTTCTTTTGTTGTCATCGAGTGTCTTCTTTATGGTCTGTATGAGTGTCTTGTTGAAGGCTTCTGCCAAGCCATTCACTTTTGGGTAGTAGATGGTTGAATATCGCCAGTATATTCCATGACGTCTGATGAAGTTGTTGATTTTAGTGCTTTTAAAAGTGGACCCATTATCCTAGATTATTCTTCGGGCACACTGAAGCGATAGATAACTTGATTCTTGAAGAATTCTAGAACCTGTTGTGTTGTCACTTCTCGTAATGGCACTGCCTCTGCCCATTTGGAGAAGTAGTCTTTGGCTGTGAGTATGATTATGTGTCCTCTAAAATACGGAGGGTCGATCAGACCCACTATATCTGTTCCCCAACACTTGAATGACCACGAAGCAATCGTGGGATGTAGAACATTTGAAGGTTGGTGCAAGACCACTCCATGCACTTGGCATTAATGACATTTCTTTGTTATGTGCAGGCAATGGGTCATCATTGCCGGCCAATAGTATCCGATTTTTTTGATCTTCACTTTCATCTTTGGTCCTGACTGTGAGCTCCACACAATCCGACATGTACCTTCTTGATGATTTTATGTGCTTCTGCTTTGCTAAAACATCTGAGCCACATTTGACCGAAGGATCTTCTGTACAGAACATTATCGATTAAGACATATGAGAGGGATCTCTTCTGAATTTGATGTGCTGTTGATTTGTCTTCTGAAAGTCTTCCTGTCTGCAGATATTCTATTATCTGTTGACACCAATCTCTATATCATGTGACCCAACAGCGGCCACTTCTTCTCTTCTGGGCTTGTGCAAGTTGTCGAGTTCAATTTGTGACAAAACTTGATGACCTTGCATTGTAATATCTATAGAATCTTCAGGTGGACAAGCCAACTCTTTAGCAACCTTAGCCAAGGCGTTTGCCCAGGCATTGTCTACTCGAGGAATTCTATTGAAAGTCACACCTGGAATCTGCTCCAACAATTTCATCATGTATCGATGGTATTCTTCTAATCTTGGTTTTAGAATTTTATATTGTCCGGCCACCTGTTGGATGACGAGCTGCGAGTCACCATGAATGGTAATATCCATTATTTTTATTAAGATTGCCAATTCCAAATCAGTGATTAAAGCTTCATATTCTGCTACGTTGTTGGTGCATGGCTAACACCGCCCGATCCGGAGTTACAAAGATTAAACTGATTCCTACTTTGCCTGATAACAATTTTTGTTGTTCTCTGTCTCATATGGCTGACGACGCTGCATCGAAGTACATTTCCCAATGTTGAGCATTGGGATCTTCCACTTGCATTATTTTTTCATCTAGTACTTCATTATTAAGCGGGGACCCGTCTGGTAATGGGTACGTGATGCACGAGACTTATATTTTGCAAGAATTTATGAACTCAAATTTATATATTTATTATGAGTTTTTTAAGTCCAAGCATTTAACGCAAGTATACGTATCATATCAAGTAATAAAGGGCTCTAATGGAGTCTTGTTTATCAATCCCACACTGAAGTTCGATGTATAAGAAAGCGTTCACAATATAAATAATATATCACTAAAATCTGATGTTTAAATAGCACTTTAGGTTTAACACATACTCCTACTAACAGTATGCAGAAAACAGTAACAATTAACTAAACTACAATTACTTCTAACAACTTCAAAAACAGAATTAACTAACTGACACACTAAACTAAGTATTTGAAATGTTTTCGATATATGAGAAAAGTATCTTTCCTCTTGCAATGAGAATACGATGTGTAGATTGATATGTAACAATTATCTACATTATTATGCCAAATAGGAGCATAGATGATTCTTTACCCTTAAAAGAGTATCCCCTCTTCTAAGTAAGAAAAGAACATTGACATATCCTAAGTTTAGTCACTAAATCTAAGGCGAGGCTGGGAATATACCAACTCTCACTTCGGAGCTCCCACTCACCCTTCACCCGAAGGCTAACCTTTGATATTAGTTACTAATCTTAGAACAAATTTGGGGATTTTAGCCTGTCACTCTGAAATCTCCACATTAAAGTCCACCAAAACATATTTCCCTATTTATTTGCACTCAATTCCCACGAACTACATAATTCATCCATAGAAATTGAATGGATCTTTCATTATTGTAGTAGGACATTAAATCCTTTCAAACTTAATGTTCAACAACATATTTTAACATTTTAATTGGCCAAATCAAAAAGTAAATTAAGTTCAAAATGAAAAACCATCACAATTTCTTCATTACATTAAAAGCACATCAAATCCACATCAATCCATCATCACATCTCTATGCAAGAAGAAAGACAAGGGAGACTACTCAGAATTCATGGAGAAGATACAATAAAATATGGATTTTATATATAAAAGAAAATTCATACAAACCACAAAAGAAAATACAACCTATCTCTTTCTCTTCCCCAATACAATTCCCTTGAAGTTCCTCTGCATCCTCTTCTATCTTTTCTTTACAACACTTGATTTTCTCTTTAGAATGGAAAGGAAGAAGCAATCTCTCACTTTACTCTTTCTCTTTCACTCCTTAGAGAAGAATTCCACTCAAATCCTCACTCTACACACACTTCTACTAAACCAAAACACTTAACACTCACTAAAACTACACTAGAACCACTGAAGAAGCACACCATTTTCGTCCAAAAATAGTAACTTATAAGATTGGGACGAAAACCCAAAAGTTTCCATAGGCACCCCTTCAAAAAGTCACCAAAACTCTTCAAATTTGAATTCCACCGACTTCAGGCGCCGGCGGCGCTCTATCATGCCATTAAATGCTGAAGTCTCTAGATTTGGGCGTCGGCAGCACCATAACCTATTTTCCACTATTTTACTCTTTTTTTGCTCCTTTTTGCTCTAAATTCATTCCTTTTTGCTTCTTTTCACTCCAATCACCTAAAATCATCATGCTTGCAACAAATCATGAAAAATACCTTTCTTTAAAGTGCAATATCACCAAAAATGGGTAAAATTATATAGCAAAAACTAGATATATTTTTGGTGCATCAGTGCGCTGCGGAAAAATCCGTAAGAATCTGTCCTTCGATAGAGTGAAGGGGCACGAAAGTTATATCAAATTGCAATAGTATAATCGACCACCTTGCTAAACATCCTGAAAGTGTTGGTCAGGTCATCAAATATTGCAATAGATTAACTTTCAAGATCAGATTGACCTTATGAGACAACATGTAATGTCTAAGCTTTTGAGCAGTGAAAATCAAAGCTAAACAATGTTTCTCAATAGGAGGATACTTTACTTCTGCAGGTATTAGACGTCGAATCAGGTAGTATAGTGTGTTTTCCTCACCCTCATCATTGACTTGTTTAAGTAAGGCTCCGAGGGACACGTCTAAAGCCACGATATAAAGTATTAACTGTCTACCCAGGATAGAGGCTGCTAAAAAGGAGGTGTGGTTTAATATCTTCGAAAGACCATTGGCACGGCTCTTCCCAAATGAATTTGACATCCTTTCGAAGTAAGTTTGAAAAGGGTAAACACCTTCTTGACAAATTGGATATAAAGCGTCTTAAATATGTCAATTTGCCTTGAATAGATTATAATTATTTCTACGTTTTGGGATGAGGCATTTCTTAGACAGCTTTAATCTTCTATGGATTGATTTTGATTCCTCGATGAGGAACAACGACTCCTAGAAATTTCACGGAGGTAACTCTGAAGGTGCACTTTAAGGGATTCATCTTGAGATTGTATCGCCTTAATCATTCAAACACGATCCTCAAATCATTTAGGTGGTTTTCCTTTACTTTAATTTTGATGACCAAATCATCCACGTAGCATTCCACTTGTTGTGAATGAGGTCATCGAATATTTTCTTCATTGCTCTTTGGTATGTTGCTCCGGCATTCTTCAAACCAAATGGTATTACTGTGTAGCAGTAGATCCCAATTGGAGTTCTGAAAGTGTAAGCGTCACACCTTCTGGAGCTATCTTGATTTGGTTGTACCCTGACAATCCATCCATAAAAGTGAAAATTTCATGTGACAACGTGATGTCTACCATTAATTTTGGTATTGGTAACGGGAATTCATTCTTTGGACGTGCTTTGTTTAGATCCCTGAAGTCGACACACACTTGTATTTGTCCATTTTTCTTCTTAACGGGTACAACGTTGGCTAACCATGTTGGATATTATTCTTCTCGGACAAAGTTAGCGTCTATCAATTTTTTTATTTTAGTTGTAACTTGCTATTCTATTTTGAGACGCATTCTCCTAGGAGCATGCTTTACTAGCATTGTACTTCGATCCACCCCGAGTCGGTGAACTGCGACTTCTGGGGATACTCCTGGCATTTTCTCATAGCTCCAAGCGAAGCAATCCTTAAATTTTGACAGTAACCTAACTATATTTGTAACCTCTTCTTTGTTGAGTAACGAACTTATGAAAGTTGGTCGGGGTGCTCCTTAGTCCCGAGGTTGATTTGTTTTAATTCTTCAACTGTTGATTTGATTTCTTCATTCAAACTTTGGCGGAGCATCTTCTATTGGTTGATCTTCGAATTCATCTTGAATGTCAAGACAATCTTCTGTTGATTGACTAGTAACAATCTTGCAAAAATCTGAGTCATCGACGGGTCCGATCGTACCGAATCCAAGACCTTCTTTTGAATTTATTTTCCTTCCTTTTACATTCAATAATTTTTCAAACAATTGCAATTTATCTTTTGGTATTTTCTTCTGCACATATTCTTATTGAATTAACTTTCGTACACATGGCAAAAAGTAACCAAAAGGTAATTTCATTAATTCATTAGAGTTATTTTCTTCGACAATTACACAAGGTTCAGAAGTAGAAGGAGAAACTCGGTAAAATTTACTCGGTTTAAACCATTATTATGAACTTCCTTGACCTTCATACTCTTGATCTTTTGAGGCTGGATCGGGTTTAGGGTCATGGCTTGAACATAATGGTTAATCCAATTGTACATTGATTCATATTCATCCTTTTCTATGTCTTTGAAAGAGATCTCGAATTGAGGCTTCTTCTAACTTATCATCATTGCTTCTTTATCCTCTTCGGAGATTCCTTCTACATCGATGTTGATCGACGGCTTCATTCGTTCAATAATCTGGTGAGTTCTCCCTCGCCTACATCCCCGACCTCGACCTCGAATGCGTGGGCTAAAAGAACCTCCACCAACTTGTTGCGAAGGAGTGGTGGGAGATTGTTAAAGTAGAGGTGTATGGTCCTGTCCCTGTGGTTTTTCTGGATTTTCAACTTTGTTTGTCATAACTCTTCTTGAAAATATTGTTTTCTTCATAGGAGCGTATTAGGTGGTGTCTTCGTGGATGTCTACTTCATGTATTGAGAACGGTTGTAAGTCTCCCTTAATGCAATGTTCTTGTTCATCTCTGTAGTACTTGATGCTTTGGTGAAGCGATGACGGGACCATATTGTATTCGTGAATCCATGGCCGAACAATCAAGGTATTGAACGAAGTATTCGCGTCGGTGACATGGAATTTTGCGATTGTTACTAAATTTTCAACTTTCATTTGTAGTGTAATAGATCTGAGGGCTCTTTCTCCTTTTTGGTTAAATCCTCTTAGCATCAGTTTATCTGTAGTAAGCTCTCGTGCATTGATTTCTAAGTAAGTTAACGTCCGTAGACTCATGATGTTAAGCAACGCTCTAGGATCTACTAACACTCTAGAAAGTATAAACCTGCCGATGATGATGTAAATGTAGAGCGGGTGGTTGTGATCGGCTATACCGAGTAGCAAATCTTCATTGGTGAAGGTTACCCAGGTTGTCTCTTCAAAGTTTAAACTCCATTTGAGGATGTTCTAGCCAACTGTGCTAAGCAAATGTCTGGGTCAAGTAGAGCCTTGATCAGGTTTTCTCTCATCTCCTTTGACGGGATCAAAGCATCGTAAATGCTTAGTTTGGCTAGCAATTTCTTGAGATGAGCTAGTACATTGTAATCCACTTTATTTGAATTTTAAACTTATACTTCCTCTGTTCCTGGAGGCACCTCTTCTTAAGTGACCATTTGTTTTCCTTTATCTGCTGGAGCTGTCCTTGGTGGTAGCACCTTTCCACTCCATAAATATACTTTTGTTATTTCTTCCTCCCCTGGACCCAGTGGTTCTCCTGATGTTGTAGTTGACTCTTCTAGTATCATCTCTGTATCTGAAAGATGTAGGACGATGTCAAGTAGTGTTCCTTTGCATTCGAGGATTGTCTCCTCACTTCCCGTACTATCGTAACCATTATTGTCAATATCTCGTTCATTTTTGTTCTCATCAGGAATTAATATTCTTTGAGGATGATCTTGAGAATCAAAATTGAGGTTAGACAGGTTGTGATTAGTTACGTCATCACTAAAGACAGTAAAAACGTAGCCAATACCATTTCTATTATCATTAAGAGAGGCATAAAGATAGTCATACAAAGTAAGGTGTTCGAGGGGTTTCACCCTCGAATCTGAGACAACCAATCTAACAGAGGCAGCCTCTATCCTAACCTTCACACTATCGTCCATAATTTCATTTGCGATCACCTTCTTCTTTCTTTCTCAGTATGGTAGTCTCCTTGGTGCAGTCCTCGTCTTGGGCTGAGCTGGTGGTGGATTCCGGGCAGCGGCTTTCTTTGAAGTAGAATGGATCTGATCCAGAACACTCTTGAGTAGTTTCAAATCATACTCCGTCCACCCTTGTCAGCATACGGATCAATCGGAGAGATTGGCTCGACCAAATTCACATTTATAGAACCTCTTTCAGGTTCTTTCAAATATTATTTCGGTATTGTTATATTCCATTCTTCGTAATTTCTTTCGACCCAATCCTTGAAGCTGAAGTAGTTTCCAATGGTGTGGCCGAGTATCCTTTGGTAGGGGAAAAAATTGGGTTGATCCCTCTTGTTCATCTCTTCCGGCTTCTTCGCCTTAGGCAATTTAAACTCGGATTTCTTCATCAGATTTTTGAACATCTTTGCTACATCATCATCCATATAGGAGCAGTTCCTGTGCAGTTGTTCTGATATTGCTGGGCCTTATCGTCCGTCTGTCACGTATGACCTTTGTTGCTGACCAGACTGACTCCTATACTGTGCACGAGGCTGACCATACTGTTGAGACTGACTATACTAAGGGGTCTGATCGTGCTGTTGCGGCGATTATTCGGCCTGAATCATCATTGGCTGTTTTCCTTTATCGATCGTTTCCCCTACGCCAGATCTCTTTTCATATGCTTTGGTGGGCCTTGATTTCTATGTTTTCTCTGTAGGCTCCATATGCTTGTCTTTTTCTTGTAAACTGCTAACCTTGCTGAGTAACTTCTAGGAGGACTTGATGGTGAGTCCCTTTAGCATGAAAGCCACCGCTCTGTGAATACTCTTGAGTAGTAACTTGATCGTGTGTTGTTTCAATAGCTGTGGTTTGCACTTCATGCTTAAGTTTCTCCATCTCAAGATGTAGTCGACCAAAGTCTCGTCAGGCTTCTGCCGCTCCACTATGAGATCTTCTATAGTGACGTGGTGTTGGGCACCGGCGAATCACTTCATGAACATATTTTATATTTCTGCAAAGGTCTTCACTGATCCATTGGGAAGCTCGACATACTAATCAAACGCTATCCCTGGCAGACTGATAACGAACTATCGGAAGAAAAGAGCTTCATTTCCTCCTATGTTACAATAACTGGCTCTGAAATGTGTCACATGCTGATGAGGATTTTCTGTCTTGTTGAACGTAAAATTTGAGGGCATGAAGCCCTTGGGGTAAGGCACGGCATCAAACTCCTCTGAATAGGGTCTACCCTTTAAAACTGATGCTCCACTTTTGGACTGAGCCAAGGCCTCCTGAACTTGTTGTTTGACCATTTGCTTGATATCCTTTTCTGGTAGGCTTGGAGTTGGATCTTTCCTTGGAGGTTCATCTTCATTGGAAGAAGTAATTTTTCTTCTCTTGTCTATTATATGTTTGATTTCAGGCTGGTTGACTTCCGAAGATGCTGCTTCTCGTAACTGTGACTGTCCGTGAAGTATAGCCATGGTGGTCATGGCAGCGGTCATCTCCTCCATCTTCTTCTCTAGATGGCTAATCTGTTCATCTCTTGTCAGAATGGTCCTTCGAAGCTCATCTGTAGTTTTCTCCTCACTAGGATTATCACAAGCAGATGACGTGGACCTAGTTTCAACCATATTGATTTCCATGAATTCTTCATCCATGTAATCTGACAGGAAGTAATCCTCATCATCGATATCCAACCTTCATTGTCTTGCTAATTCCAAAATTAATGCTTCAAGCTTTCAAACTTTGTCGTCGATTATTTTATCTTTTGTCAATTTCAAATCTGTACGCTTCCCACGACTGTCACTTTTCTCCGTGACTGACTCAGAAGCAACAGCGGTAGTGGCAGCGGGAACATCAGACTCATGACCTATTTTGTGATCCACAGATTTCTCAGAATGTATTGGGGCGACGACCTTTGGTAACTACACATTCCTCTTAAGAGTCGGTGTCTTGAGACGGAGTGTCTCGGCGGGGACATCAATGTGGTGAGGGGAAGTGGGCTCTCTAGGGTGTAGACCATGTATAGGGTAAACAAACTTTTCTTATTCTTTCTCTTCCAGGATTTCTCATAATCATTGGTAGACGGTACTCTCAAACCCAGCCGGGACTTGACTGATTTGCTCACTACAGGTGTTGGAACAACAATTACATCATCTGTAGTGGTGGCATCAACATGTCTCTGTAAGAGATGTTTGATGGATATCCAGATGGGCCTCTCCATTTTCAGGATTTCATCCTTTATTTCAGGGGATATTGCACATCCCATCTTGTTGAAGAGCTTATCAACAGAACATCCCTTCTTTTCAACTATCCTTCGAAGAAGGGTGTGAACTTGGGTAATGGGTGTGGGTCTCTCCCTCGCCTCATTACGGCCATGTGGTGACGGTAGCATAGCAGCAATCTTTAGGAGGCTTTCTTCTCCGGTAGTGTCAACTAACGAGTGGAACTACTCCCTTAAATGAGAGGATAGGTATCCAACAAACTGAGTTCCTCATAGTGAGGAGTCTCATTAATCATTGGGAGACTTGTAACTTGTGCCCTGGCGGCTTTGAAGGCCTTGTGCTTGCAGTTCCTCCTTTGAGATCTAGTTGGAGGTAGAACTCTGGAGCTAGAACCAATCTCAAAAATTGAAGACATGGCAAGAAAGGCATTGTCAGAATCTTCTTCATGCAGAATTTCATTCCCTCTGGCAAACGGGACATTAGGTGCGGTGATGGCGAAACCAGTAGCTATAGGGGTGACAACTCTCCTGGGCACGGAGACGACTGACTTGATGGGGGCAGTAACAATCTTCACCTTCTTAGCAGAAGAGAAATCTTTGTGTGACTTTAATTCGAACTCAGTAGATGGTTCTTGGGCTTCGGGGGTGGTAACTTTCACAACCACGAATGGGGATTTTCCATGTACAACTTCAAATTCATTGATGTCGGTCCCAAATCGAATCATTGGTGCTGCAAGGCGGGCCTCACGAGAGGCAGGAAAGTTGTAGGAGAAATTCAGTGTAGGGGTTGACATCTTTTGACTGTCGAAGGAAAAGAATTCCAAAAATTAGCGAGGGCTCAAACCCTTTAATCATAGCGTAAACACAACGAAAAGGAAAGTTATTTTGTGAACTAGGCACAATTTCATTTTATCTTGATATTTATTATTATTATTATCTTGCTTTTAGATATGTTTGTTAAAAGGAGCCATAAGATTTTAAGAAGGAATGGGCCAATCTACCGAGGGTAAGATTGAGGCCAGGAGGCATAAAGATGAAGTGAAGTATGGGCCCTGTCTGGGATCCCCTTCACAACGCACATAGCCCTAACGAAACTTATTCTTCAACTCACCTATCGGGGATCTGACCCCACAAAATCAAAAATAATTCTAAAAGATTCCTGAACCCTTTTATTTAAGGATGGTTAAGCAGATGGTTCTAAAATCAAGGAGATTTGATCGTACTTTCTAAGAAAGAAATGGGTAAAGTAATTCAATGAAAGAATGGTAACCTGGTTCATGAGGGACATGAACTTACTACCAAAGTATGAATATAACATTTCCTGATCTTAATAAAGAGAGAAACTAGTCCCCGGCGGAGTCTCCAAAACACTGTCGGTCATTTTAAATTTGAAAACGGGAATGGAAGAATCTCATTCATTTAGTAGTTTGAATGAACAAGTACGATATCACAAGCGAGGCATCTATCTTGAAGAATAGACACACTGTTGGATGATATGGCTTGATTAAATAAACTACTAAATTTATGACATCTATTTTGTTCTACAAACCTTTTGTGTTGACCGACAAGTTCCCCTATTTAATACAAAAGAATTAAATAGGGTTTATATTACTTGGGTTCTTTAAGTTTCCTATAAAGGCAAGCCCCTATAGTTAATTACATCTTAGATAACTGAAGTCACCTAAGAAAACTCTTGATATATTTCAGAAAATATTATACTCATGACTTCAAAAAAGTAGGTTTCTTCAAGAAATGTGGTAATAAGAAATCCAATAGGTGAATGGCTCAAATTTCAGAACAACTTTTGTAGGAATCCAAAGGAAAAAGAGACTCGGGGAAAGACATAGATCCAAGAGAGCTCTTGGTGTTTTTCCCAAACCATCCTATGGTTTGGCTTTAATTTGAGATAACCATCCTATGGTTTGGCTTTAATTTGAGATAATTATTTGGTGTTTCATCCTGCCAATTTTATTATTTAAGGCTTACATTCACTTGATACCGATAGCATAAATAGCCTGGAAGATAGGAGGATTTATGTTATACCTGATGACAACGTCAGAACCAATGATGAGTTAGGGTTTATATTGTATGAAGTGCAAAATCCTAAAGGGATAAAGTGAGGGTTCAAGCTGCACTAGGCAAGCTACCTCGAAGTCCTATAGCTTGTTTTTTTAATTTCTAAGGATTTTTGCTGTTGAAGATGGTCATGTTATCCACTGCGTATGCTCCAAGCTCCTCATTGTAGCAGGTTTAGTTTAAAGAAGTGTCTGTTGAAGAGAGAAGAGAAGTGTCATGTTTTAGAATTTTTCAATTTGAGTTGTCTTAATGTCTTATTATGGGATAATCTTTAAGTTGATTAAGCAGAACCGGTTAAGATCCTACGGTTCCATCATCTCGGCAACACTATTTTCTTCGGATTCACTTTATCCTAATGAATTTACTAAACTCAACTTAATGAGTTCCATACTTTCATTCATACCATGGGAAATCCTGTTAACAACCGTAGGTTATATCCTCTCAGATATTACCGATCATCTGACAGAGACGTTTTAATCTAATTGCAATTGTGATTATTGTTTTGTTTGTGATTAAATTTTGAGTTGATTTATATTTTGACTGTTGTGGTCGTGAATTTTATCTTATTTTGATTTTAATTTTTATTTTGGTTTTGGTTTTGGTTTTGTGGGTACCCTAGAAGTTTTAGTTTTCATGTAGGGTGAAATTATTGTTTAACATGCAAGCTTGTAAGCAAGAATAAGTAAGGAAAGTGTAGGAAAAGAAAGCCTTGTAAACTATAAAAGTGCACCTAGCGAGTATTCTTGTTCCTCCACCTGAAACTTTAGTATATTTGTAATAAACATTTATAATTTGCAGGAAATTAAAAGTCTAAAGATAGGTTCGTCACAGTCCTACCAAACTCTATGTCAAAACTTGGTGGATCATATTCATTCATTTAAGAGATCTCTTTATTTAATAAATATCATAGCTACAGTTGTCCTACAAGGTGTCCAAATGATTTGTGAAACGGGCCTAGGAGGTACCTAGACATTTCACAATTCTTTTGAGCTTCTTTGAAGTCATTTTGGACTTATCATAATTATTGAATGACTTATCTGTTTTATACCCTTATGATTAGTGAATTAATGTTTTGATTACCCCAAAAGGGTCGGGTAAATATCACTTGATATTTCACAAAAGAATTATATAAGTGAGGCTTTTAGAGATAATTTAATTATGAGAGAATTTAATCAATTTTAATGGGCTTGTAGTGTTTCAAAAGTGCTTATAATTAAGTGTATTTCCTTTTCTAATCTTTGTTAGTTAACTTTTCAGTTAAGACTAGCACACTACTAAACCCTTAAGTTTAATAGATAAATTTGCAATTTTTGGAAATGCTAAGTTAAATGATTTTCAATCCTTATCAAATATTGAATTATCATTAACCATTAGATTAGGGGTCCCAAATCATAAGTTATCAATTTCCAAAATCAAACCCCTTACCTTAAGGATCATTTTATTTAATTTTCATCCCAATTATAATGATTAATAAAATCATATAATTTATCTTTTAATGTGACAAAAATGATATGGGTTTCTACCATTTATTCCTTTACGTTTCAATCATTCAAACATAATAATTAAGATCATTCATTGCCAATTTCCCTCTTTAATTATTCATAAATATTGATTAAGGCTAAATTTTTTAAAATTACACTTTTACCCCTAAAGGCCTTATCACTTAATAGTTAATTAATTTTAACTCAAATGACTTTGAAATTTTCATATTACTCCACTCATGGGTCAATTCAAACATTAAAGGAGAAAATGTGATTTTTCCAAGTTTAATTTAATTTAATTTATATAATTATTTTAATGCAAAAATAGGATTTTTCCATGGCAAATTGAATAACCTAATCAAAACAAAGTTTTATGTCCTTGAGAAACTTATTGGAGGTTCACATAGACTCGGAGGACCACTTGGACCAAATTGCATGATTTTTTGAGATTTAATTTAATTATAATAATTATTTTAATTTTTAGAGTGCTAATTAAATAGAAAATATTATTTAAGTTGAAAATTAAGTTTTATATTTTCCTTAAATCTCTTTGAGTTCAAGGAATCTAGGAAAAAAACTTCATATTTCTCTTATTTTTATTTAATTATTAGAATAATTTTAGTGAGAAATTATAGAAATTCCATTTTTTTAGCCTTTAAAAATAATTTTAACCCTTTAAAATTTAATATCTTCATTTATAGAGTTAGGAAAATTACCCCAATTATTCTTAAATGATTAGCAGATAATTTGGAACATTTTCGACAATTTTATTAGTTTTATAACTTTTATTAATTTTTAATTATTTAAATATTAAAACAATGCTTAAAAATAAAAAATTTATTTTTTTTACAACTTTATTTTTCAGAGACTCCTCTGATCACAGAGAACCCCCAAAGTTAATTTGGTAAATTTTTGTGGTGTATTTTAATTATTACAATTATATAAACGCCAAAAATGATATTTAGCTTAGAAAATTCATTTAAGTATTCAAATTAACGCCAATTGATTTAAAAATTTTATGGGGAGTTCCCCTGGCCTTAAGTTATAGTGGAGAGTTATTTTTAAGGTATTTACATTTATATTTAATCTAATTTATTTTTATTTATATGTTAGGTCTTAATTACCATTAGAGTTAAGTTTAATGTGTTAAACCAAGTTTCCATTTTTCTTATGGTCCTCTGGTCATAAGTAACATACCAAAATTTACTATGTATTTTTCTGATCATTATTTTAATTATTATAATTTTTATACCAAAATAGACATGATAATTTGAAAAATAGAGATCTTTATCTAGAGATCTCCTCTGAGTTTGGAAAACTTAGGAAGGTTCCCTAAGACAGAGAGGTCCCTAAGTTTCTTTGCATGGTGAAATGTCTAAGCCAATGGAGACTTAAAATACTCGAGACTGTATTTAATAAATTAAAAATAATGCATGCATCAAATAAACTTCAAATCATTTCCACCTTGTTCTCCTCTGTTCACTGAGCATTAGGGTATTTTTCTTTTATTGTTATGATTTTTCTACACCAAGTTATGGATTTTTAAAGTTCCACTGATTTAAATAATTCAAAATTTCCATACTTTCTCACTTAAACACACAACGCTGACTGGATCTTAGGTAGCTTTGAAAGATCACATGACGCACCCAGATTCGATGCTGCCATTTGACTCAGCTCCACGCTTTATGCATTTGATTTCCATCCGGCTTCATCATGGCCATCCAAGCATTACACGCACGATCGAACGGTCCTTATTCATCGTCTTTGACTGGTTCATCCCAAGAGTCATCCACCTTCTAGCCTTAAGAACACGAGCTACACTAAACTAAATAGCATGGGGTTTGTTCCTAGAGCTTTATCTGACCTAGACGAACCTATTTATATGTCTAACCTAGCCTGAAATTGACCCAACATGTATGGAGAATCAAAATAAGCTTGGAAAGAAGGTGAGGTTCAATACCTTTGTTTGAGAGGGGAGGCCTTAATCAGATGGTTGTGGCAGATTTGATTGGTCCCAAAGAACCCCCAGATGAAGCCTTTTGTTGTGGTGAAATGTTTAGACCTAAATTTGACTAAGGCAGATTTCAGGTGTTGATCAAAGTCCAGTGCGCAGGCTCTCCGTGATGGGGCTTTGATGGGGGTCTTCTTCTTTCGACATCGTGAAGGTGTAGGTGCAATTAATTTGAGTTTGGTGCTTTGTGGAGCTATGGTGAAATGTGTCCTGGTTTCAGTTGGAATTTAAGTAGGGAAATTGGCTTTGGACAGTTGGCTCAATGGCTGAGGATGTTGGGCCTGCACTGAGGATGTCACAGAGAAGCCCTAGTGAGGTTTTGACAGTGTTTCCTTGAGAAAATTTCAGCACCCCCTTTTGCCCGTGAAAGATGGTTTTTATAGCCATGACCGATGGATGGAGCTCAGGGCTTTAATTTAGGTGCTTTAAGTGGCTTAAGGTGAGGGCTGAGCAGTGCCAATGATCACTAAGGAGATACTTCACTGACAAAGCTCAAGTTTGAGTTTAAAGGGGTATGTGAGCGTTCTGGCTTATCTATTCCGACGGCTAGGGTGACCGGCAAGGACACGGATGGCTAGCAGGCTGATGGGAGGTAAGAGGGGAGCTCAGTGCCATTAATTGGGTTGCTTACTCGAGGGTTAAGAGGAGTTATGGGTTAGCCAAAAAGGGGGAGGTCCATTAGTCCTAAGTAAGGGACCTTTGGTCCATGGCTTAGTGGGCTTGGCTTTGGTTGGTCTTAGCTGGTTGACCCTCGATCCGCAGCAATGCCCCAAAAACTTGGTTTGCAATCGCCAAACCATGCAGTAATTTATGCTATCAAAAATAAGTTATAGCCAATACTTTAACCCAAATAATAATAGCGGCTAGTGTGTATAAATATAATTTTATGGAAAATATTTTACACATTAGGGGTACTACGCAAGTATACGTATCGTTTCAAGTAATATAGGGCTTTAAATAAAGACCCCAGTATCGATCCCATGAGGAGGATTATAGATTTTCTTAAAAATATTTTGATTTTATTTTTATGTATTTCTTTTAAAGTTAAAAAGTTGATATTTAATTTACTAGATGCAGAAATAAAGCAGTAAAAGTAATGATTTATGTAAATAAAAATAAGCAAACAACTTTCTTCCTTTCAATTAATCCAAGACTTTTTAGATAATGTAATATTCGTGGAGAATATAAATTTATGGTATTGTGCCAATAGAAGCATTCCTATTCTTTACCTTCGCTCGATAGTATAAAGAACATTGGCTAATCTATAGATCAGGTCTGGATGTATTGTTAGTAGAATGGGTTAATCTAGGCTCACACTACTAGATGTCTAAGGGTGGCTTTGGTTGACCATACTAGTGACCCTTTCCTTCTCTATAAACCATATTACAAGAATTTAGCCTGTCACTCTAAAAACTTATCAATTCTATGCCCATTAAATAATATCTTCCTATTTATTTGCACTTCACCTTGAATAACCAGTGCAAGGCCTTCGACTACCCAAGGATTCATGTGATATCTACTAGTTAAGAATTCATCTCCTTCTAGGTCTCAAAACTCTTCAACAGATTTTAACAATCTAAATGGCCAATTTAAATAGTAAATTAAGATCTGGTATTAATATCATCACAACGAATTTTATATTATCTTATTTATCTTTTCATAATTGAAAGAAGAAAGTAAAGTAACTACTCAGAACACATTGAATTTAAACAACAAAACATATAAATAAAACTTTAAATCAAAATACAAATACTTATCTCAAGTGTTTGTCCAACTGAACCTCTGAATTTTTCTGACCCCAAAGTAAATAGACTTCAAAAGCACTGACTCTTCAAATACTCTCAATACAAACTCTAAAATAAACTCACTAATTAATAAAAGAAACTATAAATATGGCCCTTAAAATATTTCTCTAATTTTTCTCTCTAAATGGAACTATGTGGCTAAGGGACTAGGTTGGGCGTTGGTGGTTTTTTGGGCCTTTTTCTCTGAAGGAGTAGCCTCCTATTTATAGGCTTCAAGGGTTGCCTTGAGGCACCTCTTCAAAATGTGTCCATGTTCAATGAATCTTCTAGAAGGTGTGTCTGGCGCCTAGGCGCCGGACTGTGCGTCCATTTCTTCGCACCTCTTCACTTTGGATCGCACCTCTTCGCGATCCTAACCGTTTCCAAGCGTCCAAATACAATGTATCACATGTCCTATAATCCAGGAATAACTGCCAATCTTTTAGATGGTCCAATAAACACTAACACCATCAAAATAACCATCCAAAAGTCGTCAAAAAACTTACAGAATTCTGTATCGAACTGGCGCTTAGGCGCCGAATTCTGGCGCCTAGGCGCCAGGCCAATTATTTTGACAATTTTGCATTTTGGCTTCCTTTTTGCTCCTTCTTCATTTTTTTCTCCTTCTTGAACATTTTTGCATCACCTACATCCAAAACACAAAAATACCTTTCATTAAAGCATAATATCCTTAAAAATTTGATAAAAATCAAGGCATAAAAATAAGTATTTTTTCATGGATCAAAATCCCCCAAACTTAAACGTTACGTGTCCTTAAGTAACCCTTTTTACTATATAAAATGTACAATAATTGGAATAAAAGATAAATATTTAAAATTTCTTATAATTTTTGATTTTATAAAGGCTTTAGTAAATAATTAACCAAATTTAACTAACTAAGTTTATATTTTAAGAATTTAAAGAATATTTAACTATCAAATCATAAGATTTCAAAAAATTTTCATTCACTTCGAAAATAATTATAGTTTTTTATATTAAGATCACATAAATTATTTACAGGAAAAAAGATCTTCATGAAATACTTTTCTAATAAAGATACATGCATAAAAATTAAGTAAAATATGTAATCAGTTTTTTTCTTATAAGCTAATTCAAGTGAAGTCAATTTTTGATTAGGCATCTTCTCAAGCTTCTCCTCTCTCTTCTTTGTTTTTTTTTTCTTTTTTTTTTAAAGAGAGGATTACTGTATCTGGATAGCCTGTTAATGGTTTTGAACTTCGCTATCCTTAACTTATATTTTCAAACTTATACATTTTCACTTAATTACTATAACATGAATAGATTTCAAAAAGAATTTCAATCTTTTCTTTTTCAAGTTATAATTTTTGATTTCTTAATACTTCTAAAATTCAATTATTTCTACTATGAATAGAAAAATTTCTTAATCTTACTCTTCTTTAAGTTGAATAATTCTATTCTTAAAATCAATCAAAGTTATTAAAATTTTAGTTAAGTATGCTAAATTATTTATAATTTCAAAAATTTAAATGATCTTAAATAGTTCTTCATTCCTTATGTTATGTTAATATTTTTTTAAAAAAATATTAGTTCATTAAGGACAAATAAAATTTAAATTTGCATGTATTTTCCCTTCCCCCAAACTTAAGTTTTGGTATATCATGAAAAAAATTTAATCTATGAGAGAAAGAAAGGTATAATTTAAAAAGGAATTTTTATATGTAAAAACAGTCTAAAAAGAAAAATTTACTTCTACATATGCTTTTTATGAATATTACTGAAATAATGAAGCATATATAAAAGTAAGCAGGATCATCATATTTTTTTATATCAGTAGCTGAATTAAATGACTATACTACTAATAGTAACAGAAACAGAACAACATTACTAACTATTTAAGAATACTAAACAGTAGGCTGAAACAAAATTAAACATTAATTCATCCAAATTTCAGTCTTCAACACAATACACTAAATATTTAAAACAGTCTCAACATTAAACAATTCACACAAAGTTTCATAAACAAATCTACACTAACAAACAACAAACAACACTAGCAAACAAGAAATAAACTAACAATAGAATCAGCACATCTCAGAGGTAAATCAAGCTACTAATCACTATCTGTAGCCTCATCATCGTCATCACCAAAAAAACTCCACATCCTTTGGATCAACATACGGTGAAAATCTAGGACAGGTAGGAAACTGAACATCATGCTCACCCTTCAAGAATCTCACTAAAGACTCTGAATACTCAGCATCATCCTCACTTTTCATTTGGGTAAACTAAGATAAATGATCAATCTTCTTGTCTATAGTGTCTACTCTGCAGTGAGTTAGAAATAACTCATTCTGCTGCTCCAGAAATTGATCATGCATCGATTCCCAGAAACTAGATGGTGGCTCAACAGTAGAAGTAGAAGGTCTAGATGTAGAAGCTCTACCTGGAGTAGGTACAGAAGTAGAAGGATCAGTAGATCTCTTCCCTCAAAGACGATCATAAATGTTAACACTCTCCTGCCCAATTGGCTTTGTAGTCTTCAACTTCTCCTTTGATATATCAGCAGAAACTCCATTGCTCATGCATAAAGAATGAATCAAGGATGGGAATCCTAATCCCACGAAGTGCTTGGATCTAGCAATCGATTCCATCGAATCATAAATAATACTGCCAATATCTATCGGCTTCCTCTCCTGAATGCAGTAGTTCAGGATAGCTCGATCTCTGGTAACTTCACTCAGGTGGTTGGAAGGTAGAAGTCTAGCAGAAATAAAATAATTCCATGCCTTTGAAATAACATTTAGCTTAGAAGATTTGAAGTTTACCTGTTTGTCGTTCCGGATCTTCCAAGCTTCAGTGCCATCGATCAGATATGCAATAATCATCTCAAGATCTCCCTCAGATGGAGATAAACCAGAATAGTAGCACTCGATGGTAGGTGGCAGGCCGTAGAAAATATTGATCTGTTTCGAAGTAAATCCTACTCCGACACCTCTAACGAAGACTTCATAGTCTTCCGCATCCAAAAAGTTGGCATAAAACTCTCATACAATAGGAATAACGGCAACAACAGTGAAATAATAGAATCGTTGCCAGTTTTATGCAATGATCGTATTCTCGATCATTTCACCAGGATTGTAAAAACTGCGCTCTGAGATAAACTTTCTTGACGTCGCAAATTCGTGATAACAAAAATGCGCTGCTGCAGTCGAAACTTGCTGCTGTCAAAATTTTCTCGTGCCTTTCCACACTTAGATTTTGGTGTCATCTAAACGTGAAAGAAAACACAAATAAATTTAGGAATCAAATATTTAAACTTTTTTTAAGCTTGAGAAACTTAATATGAGTTTAAAAATCCATAGAGAAACTCTAAAAATCAAAATTTTTTCTCAAAATTTTGGTTTTTAGCAAAAAATAGGAAAAACTATGGTAAGAATCAAAAATAAATGGATTAGAAGGTAGAATTGACCTCGAGATGAAGAAATCAAGTGATTTCGAGCTCAAAAACTTGATGTATTGACCTCAAGATGGATCTAGGGGTGTATTTTCATGAAAAAGAGGAAGGGGATGAAGCTTAGGCATCAACCATGGCTAATGGGATTTAAATGCTAATTTTCGGTAAGCAGGCTGAACCGGCGCTTAAGCGCCGAATTCTGTCGCCTAGGCGCCAGACTCGACTTTCACAAAAATCACTTTAAAATTTTTATTTTCCACAAAAACTCATAAATTCAACTTCCAATTACTCATATTAGAGTAGTGCTTCAGTTTCCAACTTCCAAAATATTTCCCAAAAATTTTAAAAATTTAAAATTAAATCCACCAATTAAACACAAGCTTTAAATCAAACTCTTCTAATTCCATTCATAATCTTCAATTTTGGCTCAATACAATACAGATAAGTATAGTAATATGATTCAAGTCCTAACAAACAATCAAACTACACAATTTCAATGCAAATACAACACACATTGAACAATAAATCAAACACACCAACAACACATTCGATTTACTAAATCGATACAACGACACACTAATAAAAGTCTAAATCACACCACAATAACTATCTAATCTTCAAATTAGAAATTTTCATTCTCTTCACAAGGAAGATTACTAAGCCTACTTGGGAAGAATACTAATGCCCTCGGAAAATCTGTAGCCTTTTACTCATCGATCCATTTCTTCTTCGCATACATCTCCACTTGAGCATCTTGATAAGCTGCTAAATGATCAAATTGAAGCTTCACCTGCCATTCTAGATGTTCAATTTGATGATACATCTCATGGAGGCAATCTCCAATACTTTTGAATTCTGCTTCAAATTTATCGAGAAGACTTGAAATTTTCTCCAAACTTACAGCGATAAAACCATTGAAGTAGGGTTGAGGATCCTTTGAACCTTTGTCTCTAGCCTCTTCTCCAAGATTTCTTCTCTCCATTTCTTCAAAAATCATCTCTAATCTCTTAAGAATGAAGTGTCTAGGTTGTAATTTTGGTTGCTTAGGGATTGGGGAGGAAGATGGAGTAATTTAAAGGAGAAAATTGTGTGAAAAACTGAAAAATTTTCGGTTTTCACACGATCCAGTAACTGTGGCGCTTAAGCGCCAAATCTGGCGCCTAGGCACCGGACCCATCGATACACAGTTTTACTCTGGCGCTTAGGCACCAAATTTTGGCTCCTAGGCGCCGGAACCACGTTCGGCTCCGTTTCGCCTATCGTCAAATTTCAAAGTTTCATTCTCCAAAATAGGTAAATAATGATATACTTTCTCAATTATATAAGGTCCCATCCATTTAGATCTTAAATTTCCAGGAAAAAGTCTTAAACGAGTATTAAATAATAATACTTCTTGTCCAGGCTCGAATATTTTTCCTGAAATCTTTTTATCATGTAATATCTTCATTTTCTCTTTATAAATTTTTGCATTTTCATATGATTCATTTCTTATTTCATCCATCTCATTTAATTGTACTAATCGTTTTTCTCCTCCAGTATTCAAAATCAAAATTAAACTCCTTTATCGCCCAATAAGCTTTATGTTCAAGTTCAACAGGTAAGTGACAATGTTTACCATAAATTAACAGGTAAGGTGACATTCTGATTGGTGTCTTATAAGCTGTTCTATAAACCCATAATGCAGAATCAAGTCTATCAACCCAATCAGTTCTTTTAGGATTAACAGTCTTCTCTAAAATTCTTTTAATTTCTATATTTGATACTTCAGCCATTCCACTTGTTTGAGGGTGATACGCAGTTGCAATTCTGTGTTTGATTCCAAATTTATCCAGTAATGATTGAATTCTTATATTTCTAAAATGACTTCCACCATCTGTGATAATTAACTTAGGCTTTCCAAATCTTGAAAAAATCATTTTCTTTAAAAATTTTGAAACACTTTTGGAATCACAGTTAGGTAAAGCTACAGCTTCAATCCACTTTGAAACATAATCAATCGCTAATAAAATATAAATCATTCCAGATGATGGTACAAATGGTCCCATAAAGTCTAAACCCCATATATCAAAAATTTCAACTTCCAATATATAGTTTAAAGGCATTTCATCTTTTCTAGATATATTTCCCATCCTTTAACATCGATCACATGTTTTCACAAAATGTCTCACATCTTTGAACAAGGTAGGCCAATAAAATCCTAAATTTAAAATTTTAAATGCATTTTTAACTACTCCAAAGTGTTCTCCAAAATCATAATCATGACATTTTTGAATAATAGCAAAATTTTCTTCATAAGGTACACATCTTCGAATTACAGAATCTCTTCTCAATTTAAATAAATGACGATCTTCCCAAATATAAGATTTAGAATCATTTTTAAATTTCTTAATATATTTGTTATTCAATCCATAAGGTAGAATATTGCTAACTAAATAGTTAACTATATCCGCATACCAAGGTGTTTGGCATCCTTGAATAACATATAAATGTTCATCAGAAAATTTCTCATTTATATTTTCCTCAGTAATAACATCATTCTTAATTCTAGATAAATGATCAGCACTTTGGTTATCAGTTCCTTTTCTATCCACTATATGAAAATCAAATTCATGTATAAGTAAAACCCATCTTATCAGTCTAGGCTTAGCATCTTTTTTGACATTAAATATTTAATAGCGGAATGATCAATATGAACTATGCATTTGGTACCAAGAAGATAAGGTCTAAATTTATCAAAGGCATAGACTATAGCTAAAAGCTCTTTCTCAGTAGTAGTGTAATTTCTTTGAGTTTCAGAAAGAGTTTTACTAGCATAATATATAACTTTGAAAATTTTCTCATATTTTTGTCCCAATACAGCTCCAATTGCAAAATCACTTGCATCACACATTAATTCAAAGAGTTTATTCCAATTAGGTGCAATAATTATAGGTGCAGTTATTAATTTTTCTTTTAAAATATTGAAAGCATTAATACAGTCTTCATTAAATTCAAATTTAGCTTCTTTTTCCAATAAATGACTAAGAGGTTTAGCAATTTCAGAAAAATCCTTTATATATCTTCTATAAAATCCAAGCATGACCTGTAAAACTTCTCACATCGAAGCGATTGTAGGTGATTACAGTTCAACAATAATTTTCACTTTTGCTTGATCAACTTCCATCCCTTTTTGTGAAATTTTGTGACCAAGTACAATGTCTTCTGTGACCATAAATTGACATTTTTCCCAGTTCAAAACTAAATTTGTTTCTTCACATCTTTTCAGAACTTTGGAAATATTTTCTAAACAAGATTCAAAAGAAGTTCCAAAGACTGAAAAATCGTCCATAAATATTTCAATTCCTTTGTCAAGCAAATCACAAAATATTGACATCATACATCTTTGAAAAGTTGCAGGTGCATTACATAAACCGAAAGGCATTCTTCTAAACGCAAATGTTCCATAACGACTTGTAAATGATGTTTTCTCTTGGTCCTCAGGAGCGACAGGTAATTGATGATAACCAGAAAATCCATCCAGAAAATAGAAATATGAGTGTCCAACTAATTTATCAAGCATTTGATCCAAGAAAGGTAAAGGAAAATGATCCTTTCTAGTGGCGTCATTTAATTTTCGATAATCAATGCAAATTCGCCATCCAGTAACTTGTCTTGTAGGAATTAGTTCATTTTTATCATTGACAATGACATTTACTCCTCCTTTCTTCGAACACAATGAATAGGATTTACCCATTGTGCTATCCGAAATAGGATAAATAATTCCGACATCTATCCATTTTAAAATTTCTTTTTTAATAACCTCTTTCATGATAGGATTTAATCTTCTTTGAGGTTCAATAGTAGGTTTAAAATCTTCTTCCATTAAAATTCTATGCATACAGATGGAAGGGCTTATTCCTCTTATATCAGTAATAGTCCAACCAAAAGATTTCTTATAATTCTTTAACACTCCTATCAGTTTTTCTTCTTGATCTAAACTTAGTTTAGAAGAAATAATAACAGGTAAAGTTAATGAATTTCCAAGAAAGCATACTTTAAATGTGTAGGTAACATTTTTTAATTTCAGTTCAGGGACTTTTTAAATTGAGGGTAAAAGTATATCATTTTGTGTTATGTCCAAAATTTCTCAGTTATCTTTAATATAATGAGTTTCTTTATATAATTCTTCATCTTTCAGTTCTTCATTTTCATCGCTTAATAATTCAATTTTTTCTTCAAAAATGACTTTACATCTTTCTTGATAATGTTTTTCAATTATATAATCAATAATATCCATTCGATAAGCATTTTTCTTTATCGTAGTACTTCATCGATTTAAGAACATTGAATTTAATCTATTGATCATTAACTCTCATGGTTAATTCTCCTTTTTGCACATCAATCATAGCTCGTCCGGTAGCTAGAAAAGGTCTCCTTAAAATAATTGGTATTTATTTATCTTCTTCCATATCAAGTACAATGAAATCCACGGGGAAAATAAATTTATCCACTTTAATAAGAACATCCTCTATAACTCCTTTAGAGTAGGTGATAGATCTATCAGCTAACTGAAGGGTTACAGTGGTGGGAGTAATCTCTCCTAAATTCAACCTTCGAAAAATAGAAATTGGCATGAGATTAATACTTGCTCCTGAATCACATAAAGCTTTTCCACAAAATTTTTCTCCAATAGCACAAGGTATAGTGAAACTTCCAGTATCTTTAAGTTTCTGAGGTAATTTATTTTGAATTATTGCACTACATTCTTCACTTAATGCAACAGTTTCAAAAGCTTCAAATTTTTGTTTCTTACTTAAAATATCCTTCATAAATTTTGCATAAGTTGGCATCTGTTCCAAAGCTTCAGTAAAAGGTATGTTAATGGTAAGTTTCTTAAAAATTACAAAGAACTTAGAAAATTGATGATCAAGCTTCTACTGTTTTAGTCTTTGAGGAAAAGGTGGTGGTGGTTTTTCAACTTCCACATTAATAGGAATAACAGTCTGATCTTGACTAGGAGAAGGATTTTCTTGAGGTTTTTCAATCTCTTCAACCTTAATCTCATTTTCAATTTCATTCTGCATTCTTTCTTTTAATTCCTTTCCACCTCTAAATTGTACAGCTTTAACATGTTCATGTTCTTTTCCAGTTTCTTTTGGATTGACTTCAAAATTACTAGGAAGTGTTCCTGGAGGTCTGTAATTAATTAAATTAGCGATTTTTCCCATTTGATTCTCAATATTACGAATAACAGTGTTTTGATTTTGTAATTTATTACTTAGTTGTAAAATTAATTCTTCTATAGATAACTTTTTCTCGTTGATTATTAAATCCGAGTGGTTTATAGTTTGAATTTACTTGATTGTTCCAGTTTCCAGTTTGATGGGATTGATTATTACCCCGTTGTTGTTGTGAATTATTCCAGTTAAAATTAGGGTGATTTTTCCATCCAGGATTATAATAATTGGAATAAGGGTTATTTCTACTAGCAATAGCTTGTAAAGTTTCAATAGTTTGAGAATCTTCAATATTAGCAGAGTTGTTATGTGATATATTGATAGTAAAATTATCTAATTTCTTAAATATTGCAGCTACTTGTGAAGCTAAGATAGAAAAGGCTTCGTTATCATGAATACTTGCCATTCTTTCAGGATTAATCCTTTCAGAAGGCCATTGAAAGTTATTGTTAGTCATTTCTTCAATTAAAGTATAAGCTTCTTCAAATGATTTTTCCATTAAAGAACCTCCAGCAGCAGCATCAATAATTGATTTAAGTGATCCAAAAAATCCGTTATAAAATGTTTGAATAATTAACCAATCAATGTTTGAATAATTAACCAATCAGGTAAAGCATGATGAGGACATTTTCTTAATAGTTTTTTAAATCCTTCCCAAGTTTCATAAATTGTCTCCCCATCAAATTGACTAAATGATCTAATATCATTTCTTAATTTAGTAGTTTTAGAAGGAGGAAAATATTTAGCAAGGAATTTTTGTGCCATTACAGCCCATGTTTTAATAGAACCTGTTGCTAATGAGTTCAACCACATCTTTGCTTTATCTCTTAAAGAAAAAGGAAGGAGTCTAAGTTTAATAGCATCATCAGAAACATTGTTATATTTAAAGGTAGCACAAAGTTCTAAAAAACTAGCAAGGTGTAAATTTGGATCCTCATTTGGTGTTCCCCCAAATTGATTATTTTGAACTATTTGAATAATAAACGGTTTAAGCTCAAAAGAATTAGCATCTACAGCAGGTATTTGAATACTACTATGAAGCTCATCAATTGTAGGGTTAGCATAATCCCTTAATGGTTTATAAACATTTTGTTCGTTAATTTTAATTGAATTTTGTAAATTATTATGTAAATTAGCCATCTCTTGATATTTTTGAATTTGTATTCCTTTTTTAATTCTTCTAACAGTTCTTTCTAATTCAGAATCTAAAAGTAATAATCTTTCACATCCGGAACTACGCATAAAAAGTAAATAAAAAGTAAAATAGCAAGAAATAAAATTATTATTCTTTTTATTTTTATTTTTGTTTTTATTTTTTTTTAATAAATGTTTTTTTATTTATATTATTGACAATAAAAGAAATAAATAAAATAAAATATATAAAATCTATAAATTTTGCCTCCCCGGCAACGGCGCCAAAAACTTGACCCTCGATCCGCAGCAATGCACCAAAAACATGGTTTGCAATCGCCAAATAATGCAGTAATTTATGCTATCAAAAATATGTTATAGCCAATAATTTGAATCAAATAATAATAGTCGCTAGTGTATATAAATATAATTTTATGGAAAATTTTTTACACACTAGGGGCACTACGCAAGTATATGTATCGTTTCATGTAATATAGAGCTTTAAATAAAGAGCCCAGTATCGATCCCACGAGGAGGATTATAGATTTTTTTTAAATATTTTGATTTTATTTTTATGTATTTTTTTTAAAGTTAAAAAGTTGATATTTAATTTACTAGATGCAGAAATAAAGCAGTAATAAAGTAATGATTGATGTAAATAAAAATAAGCAAACAACTTTCTTCCTTTCAATTAATCCAAGACTTTTTAGATAATGTAATATTCATGGAGAATATAAATTTATGGTATTGTCCCAAATAGAACATTGGCTAATCTATAGATCAGGTCTGGATGTATTGTTAGTAGAATGGGTTAATCTAGGCTCACACTACTAGATGTCCAAGGGTGGCTATGGTCGGCCCTCCTAGTGACCATTTCCTTCTCTATAAACCAAATTACAAGAATTTAGTCTCTCACTCTAAAAACTTATCAATTCTATGCCCATTAAATAATATCTTCCTATTTATTTGCACTTCACCTTGAATAACCAGCGCAAGGCCTTCGACTACCCAAGGATTCATGTGATATCTACTATTTAAGAATTCATCTCCTTCTAGGTCTCAAAACTCTTCAACAGATTTTAACAATTTAAATGGCCAATTTAAATAGTAAATTAAGATCCGGTATTAATATCATCACAATGTTTAAAATATATATATATATTTTTTTTTTAAAATTCTCCAATGAATTTTATATTATCTTATTTATCTTTTCATAATTCAAAGAAGAAAGTAAAGTAACTACTCAGAACACATTGAATTTAAACAACAAAACATATAAATAAAACTTTGAATCAAAATACAAATACTTATCTCAAGTGTTTCTCCAACTGAACCACTGAATCCTTCTGACTCCAAAGTAAATAGACTTCAAAAGCACTAACTCTTCAAATACTCTCATTACAAACTCTAAAATAAACTCACTAATTAATAAAAGAAACTATAAATATGACCTTTAAAATATTTCTCTAATTTCTCTCTCTAAATGGAACTATGGGGCTAGGGGACTAGGTTGGGCATTGGTGGTTATTTGGGCCTTTTTCTCTGAAGGAGTAGCCTCCTATTTACAGGCTTCAAGGGTTGCCTTAAGGCACCTCTTCAAAATGTGTCCATGTTCAATGAATCTTCTAGAAAGTGTGTCTGGCGCTTAAGCGCCAGAATCTGGCGCCTAGGCGCCGGACTCTGCGTCCAGTTCTTCGCACTTCTTCACTTTGCATCGCACCTCTTCGCGATCCTAACCATTTCCAAGCTTCCAAATATAATGTATCACATGTCCTATAATCTAGGAATAACTGCCAATCTTCTAGATGGTACAATAACCGCTAACACCGTCAAAATAACCGTCCAAAAGTCGTCAAAAATCTTACAGAATTCTGTATCGAATTGGCGCTTTGGCGCCGGATTCTGGCGCCTAGGCGCCAGGCCAATTATTTTGATAATTTTGCAATTTGGCTCCATTTTTGTTCCTTTTTGCTCCTTTTTCATCCTTTTTTCCTTCTTGAACATTTTTGCATCACCTACATCCAAAACACAAAAATACCTTCATTAAAGCATAATATCCTTAAAAATTTGATAAAAATCAAGGCATAAAAATAGGTATTTTTTTCATGGATCACTGGTCCCTAGGGTCCCAAGGTTGGCTGCGGTGGAGCCAATTTGGTCAATTTGGTTCAATTTAGGTAACATTGGGTCATGGGTCTTATTTTGGGCATTTGGGTTCAAGGTTGGGCTAGCTTGGGTTTGAGCTTGGGTTGGACCCAATTTATTGTTCAAAATGATGTATATGATTGTCATAAAGTGTTTGAAAGGAGATTGAAGTTGTTTTGAATTTGTTTGGGGGTTCAATTGGGCTTAATTTGGGACTTTGGTCATGTTGGGGCAAGTTGGGTTAGCTTCAGTTTAGGTTAGGCTAGGGTTGGGTCCAAGGCCAATTGAAGGTTCCAAATGGTCCATGGGGATGTTAGGAAGAGTTCTTGATGTTAATTGGGTGGAAATTTTAGGGTTAGGGTATTCAATTTGGTGACATTTGGACATGTGGCACATTTGTGGGAAATTTGGGGATTTTGGCATTGGGTTGACTTGGGTGAGACTTGAGCTCGAATTTGAGGCAATTGAATGTTGCAATTGTTCTAGGGGAGTGTCATGAGATGTTTAGAATCCAAATTGAGGGAAATTGATTAAATTGGGTCCAATTTGGGTGAAATCGATCACTTGGTCAAAATTAGGGATTTTGAGTTTGGGTTGAAATTAGGTTTAAATGTGGGTCATATTGGGTTTGAATTTAGTTTAGATTGAGGCTAGAGATGTTGAATTAAAGTTTGAAGTTGAAATTAGGCAATATTGGCGGTCAATTGGATGGACATTGGGTTTAATTTGGTCATTTTTGGGTTAAATAAGTGAAATTGGAGCTTTTAGTTAAATTGGGCTAAATTGGTCAAATTGGGTCATGTGGTAGTTAAGATAAATGAAATTGGGAATATTTATGAGGTTTTGGGAATTTTTGAGAATTTTTTTATTTTTGGGCTAGGAGAGGTATTTTGGGGCTATTTTAGAAATTTTTGTAAATTTTGGTAATTTTGGTCAATTTGTGTGATGGAAAATACTCTAAAATGAATATTAGAGAAAAATCGTTAATTTGGATAATTTTGGGTTAAATTGAGGTTTAGGAGTATTTTGGGTAGATTTAGGGGCAATGGGTCAAAAATTGAAATTTTGGAAAAATTTAGGTTGATGAGGGGTGGTACTAACCAAAAAGAGTAGGGGTGGTACAAACTCTTAGTTGGTCCTCTATGTGTTGGTACTAACCAAAACTTTTAACTTGGGGCTAAGAGCTTGGGAAAACCACGCACATGAGTTTCCAAAGAGTAGGGGGATCACAATGGGATATGCTTTGTTTAGGGTGTAATTTTTGTGTATTGTGTAAGCTCCAGATGTCCCAGGGTAAATAGGAGACTTCCCCTTTGTTTCCTTATGCTTTGTCTCTTCCACGCAAAAGCTAGAGGTTAAGTCTTAAGCATATGAAAACTCCCAATGAAGTGACAAAAGTTTGAATTTCTAAGAGGAGGGTTCCAAGACTAGTCTTCTAAGAAAGTCACCATGAGAGTCCTATGGCTAGACCCTAGGCTCTTCTAAAGAGAGACTAGACCTCAACCAAAAGTGAGGTCAACAAGAACAAATGCCTAACTATGTAAAGTTTATGAAGGATATACTAAATAAGAAACGTAATTTTTTAGATAATGAGACTATCGCACTCATTGAACAGTGTAGCACAATTCTCCAGAAGTAGCCTCTTGAAAAACTTAAAGAGCGTGATGGCATCACTAATCCTTGTGCTATTGGAGAAAAGATTTTGGAAGAGCCTTATGTGATATAGGAGCCAGCATAAATCTCATGCCTCAATCATCTTTCAAAAGATTGGGAATAGGAGAAATTTCACATACTTCAATAACACTTCAGTTAGCTAATCATTATATTACTTATCCTAAAGGAGTTATTGAAAACGTTTTAGTAAAGGTTAATAAATTTATCTTCTCTGTGGACTTTATTATTTTAGATATGGAGGAAGATAAATAAATTCCTATTATTTTGGGAAAACCATTCCTTGCAACTGGAAGAGCCAAGATAGATATTCAAAAAGAAGAATTAACTATGTGAGTGAATGATCAAGATGTGACATTTAATATATCAAAAGCTATGAAATACCATACAATAGAAAAAGATGATGAACGCTTTCAAATGGAAAATTGTGACTACTTAAAAGATGAGCATTTTAAAGAAAAGTTTGAAGTAAAAAGGAACAAGAAGATAAAATGGAAGATGAATATGATGAGATAGATAATGAGGAGCTGGACTATGCTCAAGAAAGATTTGAGATGTTGGATATTACAGAAAATGATAATAGAAGTTTAATTCCATCTATCATAAAACCTCCTGAACTTAAAATTAAAATACTTCCAAATCATTTGAAGTATGTGTTCTTAAGGGAATTATCTATATTACCAGTTATTATATCCTCAGATTAAAATGATTAACAAGAGCAAAAACTACTAGAAATATTGAGAAGATATAAAAAAGCTTTTGGTTAGACTTTAACTGATATTAAATGAATCAATCCTTCAATCTGCATGCATAGACTTCAGTTGGATTCATAAACCTAGAGCAGATTAGCAAAGGACATTAAATCCATTGATGAAAAAAGTAGTAAAGAAAAAAATTTTAAAATGATTGGATGCCATAATTAGAAATCCTATTTTAGATAATGCATGGGTAAGTCTGATCCATTATGTTCCTAAGAAAGGACGAGTGACAGTTGTGTCTAATAAAAGAAATGTATTAATAACCACAAGACAAGTCACTGTTTGGGGAATTTGTATTGATTATAGAAAATTAAATGCTACCACTAAGAAAGATCACTTTCCTTTACCTTTTCTAAACCAAATGTTGGATAGGCTTGCTGGGCACAAATATTTTTACTTTTAGTTGGATATACTGGCTATCATCAAATGCCAATTTCTTCAAAGGATCAAGAAAAGACAACATTTACTACTTCTTATGGAACATTTGTTTTTCGAATAATGTCTTTTGGATTATGTAACGCAGCAACAACGTTTCAAAGATGCATGATGTCTATTTTTAGTAATCTGATTTACAATGGAAAAGATGTTTTTAAGGACGATTTTTCTGTATTTGGAACTTCAATTGATGTTTGCTTAAATAATTTAGAAATGGTTTTGGAATTATGTAAAAAAACAAATTTAGTTCTAAATTGGGAACAATTTCAATTTATGGTTGTAGAAGGAATTGTATTGGGGCATAAAATTTCTAAATATAGCATGGAAGTAGACCCTGCAAAGATTCAAATCATCGTGAAACTACCACCTCCAACTATGGTGAGAGGGGTTAGGAGTTTTTTAGGACATGCTTATTTCTAGAAGCTTTGTATTAAAGATTTTTCAAAAATTGCTAAACCACTGTGCCAGCTTTTAGAAAATGATAATAAATTTGATTTTAATGAAGAATGTTTAAATGCCTTTGAAGCAATGAAAGAAAAATTAGTCATTGCCCTTATAATAGATTCACCTGATTGGCAGAAACCATTTGAACTTATATGTGATATTAGTGATTATGCGGTTAAAGCTATTTTAGGATAAACGTATGATAAAATTTTTAAATTTATATATTGTGCTAGTAAAACTCTTAATGAAGCTCAAATTAACTACACTACTACTGAAAGAGAGTTATTAGCTATTGTATATGCTTTTGAAAAAATTAGATCGTACTTAGTTGGAACTAAATGTATATTGCATACAGAACACTCTGCTATCAAATACATAATGCAAAAGAAGGATGCTAAACCAAGATTAATTAGATGGGTGCTTCTAATGTAAGAATTTGACTTCGTAATAGTAGATAGAAAAGGATCTGACAATCAAATAGCTAATCATTTATCTTAGCTGGAACAAAATGAATTTTTTGACTTTCAAAATGAAATTACAGAAAGATTTCCTGATGAACAACTTTACAATATTAAGGAATGAAATTTACCGTGGTATGCTGATATTGTGAACTATATTGTAGGTGACATTTTACCAACTGAATTACCAAAGCAACAACAAAAAAAAATTATCTATGATACCAAATTTTAATTTTTGGGATGACTCATATTTATATAAAAATTGCAAGGATGTAGTTATTAGGAGATGTGTACCTCATGAAGAAATTATACCAATTATTCAGAGATGTCATGATTCTGAATTTTGGGGACATTTTGGAACTGACAATACTGCACATAATATTTTACAATCTGGATCTATTGGCCAACTCTTTTTAGAGATGTTAACAAATATATTAAACATGCTATTGATGTCAGTGAGTAGATAATATTTCTAGAAGAAATGAAATGCACCTAAATTTTACATTGGAAGTTGAAATCTTATCAAAATGGATTGAAGTAATAGTTTTACCTAAATGTCATGCTTGAAGTGTTTCAAAATTTCTAATGAAAAATATTTTTACAAGATATGGAATGCCGAGAATTAACATTACTGATGGTGGATCCAATTTTAGAAATAAAATGAATTAGAAATTAATTTGAAAATATAATATTTTGCAGAGAATCTCAACTGCTTATCATCCCCAGACAAGTGGTTTAGCTGAACTATCTAATTGCGAAATTAAAAGAATTTTGGGGAAATCTGTAAATCCTCATAGATTAGATTGGTCTACAAGATTAGATAGTGCATTATGGACATATAGGATTGGTTATAAAACTACAATAGGAATGTCTCCTTATAGACAAGTTTTTGGAAAAAACTTGTCATTTACCAGTTGAATAGGAACATAAAGCATATTGGGCAATTAAAGAGTTCAATTTCAATTTAGAAGATGTTGTTGAGAAAAGGTTATTGCAACTTAATGAATTGGAAGAAATAAGAAATTAATATTATGATAATGAAAGAATTTAAAAGGAGAAGATGAAGATATGGCATGATCGGAAGATTATAAGAAACAGATTTGAACCTGGATAGGAAATTTTGTTTTACAATACAAGTTAAGATTATTTCTTGGAAAGCATAAGTCTAGGTGGATAGGACATTTCACTATTATAAGAGTTTATCAATTTGGAGCTATTGATATTGAAGATCCTAAAACTGGAAGAATATTTAAAGTTATTGGGCATCCACTAAAACCATATTTTGAGGGTTCATGATCTAATTATAAAGAAGTTTTAATGTTAAGTCATCCTGAATAAAGCTAATATTTGTCGGGCTGACGACGTTAAACCAAGTGCTTTATAGGAGGCAACCCATAGTTATCTTTGTTGTTTAATGTTTTTTTGAGTGATTTGAGTAATATAATTATTAGATAGACATATATTTGAGTCCTACTCACTCATAATCATCTTAAATTGTGCTAATTATTGGATTGAATCAAAGATTTGGAGTTTATTTGGACAAAAAAAATGTTGGAGCATAATTGTAAACTGGTGCTGATGGTAGGATTTTCAAGAGAGCAATTTTATTTTTTGGAGCTTGGGCACTGACAACACCCTATTTAGCGCTGACGGTAGAGAAGCAGTTTTTGGAGCTTCAAATGGTGAAATTTGGCGGTTTTGAGCAGGAATTTCACCATTATAACTCCCTAAACTCATGCTAAAACCCATTAACTCTAGAAAAAGGAAATGGTAGTTCCGAAATTTGAATTCCATGGCTTCCAACATCTTAGAATCTCCAAGATTTAGAGTTTTCAACAAGAGAAAGTTTTGTCAGTTTGAGGTGCAGTGACTTTGTGACAAAGTTCTTATTAAGAGGAGACTTATCAAAGAAAGAGGCTTTGTCTATTGAGGTATGAATGATCTTGTACTCATATTGAAGAAATTATTATACAAAGGCGTTGGGAAGTGTTTTGTTACACTACTTTCCCAGTAGTCATTCGTGTGATGATGGAAATTTATGAAAATCTTCATGGAATCAACCAAGGAGTCGTCTATGTGCGAGGTAGGTGGATATCATTAACTCCTTCCAAGATTAGTGAACTTTACTTGATAGATAATGTGCCAATCTGTCATTATGCCAATTTCCTCCCTACGAGATACAATATGAATGAAATCTATCGATATATGATGGATGAAGGTGAAGATTGGGAGATAAGAGGCGATGGGTATTTCAATTTTTTTACTACTTTATTAAATCCTGTGTCGAGGCAATGGAATATCTTTATATCCTCAAAATTACTCCCGACTATGAGAATTAGTAAAGTGGCGAAAGAAAGTTTCATCTTAAACTATTATATTCAAACTGGAAGACCTATTGATATTGGTACAATAATAATGAAATATGTTTTGGGTTTGATTGTGCGTGGATTAAGTTATGGCTTAGGACATCCTTCCACTAAATTTCTTCTTTGCAGCCAGTTGATCACTAGAAAATATATTAAGAATTTCATACCAATTTTATATGAAATTGCACTTTAAAGAAAGGTATTTTCTTTGTTTTATTGCAGGAATGAAGATTTATAAGTATTGAAGGCAAAAAGCACAAAATAAGCAAATTTGGAGCAAAAAGGACTCAATTTGATGAAAATTGAACTATCCCGCCGACGGCGAGATTTAGGCCGCCGACGGTGAATTTTTCCCGAAAGATTTTTAATATATTATAAGGAGCCCACTGACGGCGAGATCGATCCCGCCGACAGCGAGATCGGCGCGGTTAGCCCATCTTCTAGAAGCCCGACGACAGCGAGATCGATACCCGCTGATGGCGAGATAGTTGAATTGAGCCAGATACATTGAACCTAGATGCTTTTTGAAGAGGTGCTTAAGCAACATTTGGAGATTTGACCCTTCTATAAATAGAGCCGAATTTCAGTCAGTTTGTGTGTCATTCTAGAGTCAGTTTTAGTCATTTGTGTGGAAGTTAAGTGTAATTTAAGAGTCTTTTGAGTGAGTAGATTATGTTTTTATCATTTTGGTGTGTTGTACTGGAAGGAAGAGACAAAGGAACTTCAAGAGTTTGCTTGGGGAGAAAAATTGAGATAAATATATTTGTTATTTGTTTGTTAACTTTAATGAAATCCATGCTTTGTGTTATTTTTCCCATGCATTCTAAGTAGTTTCCTTAGTCTTTCTCCTTGTTCTTGAGATTAGTGAAATGACAAATTTAAATAGTTGTGCCTGAAATATGAAAATAGAAATTGTGCTAATCTTCTTACTTAAATCGTAATTTACTTTCAATCTGGCCAATTAATTTGTTAACATATGTTGAATTATCAACTATAGTAAAGATTACATCCAAGATTCAGAGAAATCAAAAGCCTTGGAAGGAGGGTGCAAATAAATAGGGAAATATTAACTAGCGAGCGTAGAATTGAACATTTTAGTGTGACAGACTAAAATATTCAATTTGGTCTTATTGTTTGAGAGTTGAAGTGTAGAAGTTAGCCCTCAGGCGAGGGGAACGTGGGAGCTCTAAAGTGGCAGTCGGATCCTCCCGCCCAAGCCGTGCATTCGGTAATCAAACATAAGATTAGTCAATATTCTTTGCACCTGGACCAAAGGGTAAAGAATAGGTATGCTCCTATTTGGCACAATATAATTAAAAACTAAAGTAAATTTTCATTCACTTAATACTCTAAAACAAGGAGAAAGATACTTTTCTGAAATCTTATATTAACCTGTTAAGCATTAGTTTATTTCAGTCTAAGTGTTCTAAATTTTCGTATACTAGATTAATAAGTAAAATTTACTTTAAGTTGTTCTTTGAAATTTGCTAACTTCCCTATGGGATCGATATCTAGGACTCCATTAGAGCCCTATATTACTTGATAACGATACATATACTTGCGTAGTGTCCACAATATAAACCATAATTTCCATAACAGAATCATAAGAATATATTTAGTGTGGATCAAGTTTTTAGTGTCGTTGCAAACTTTTATAATAGTAAGGATAAATATCGAAAAGTGGATCAAGTTTTTGGCGTCGTTGCCGGGGAAGTGAAAGTAAGTAATTATTAAGGTAATTAATAGAATTATTAAAATAATTATTAAAGTAACGGACTATTTTAAATATTACTTAAAAAATTGTATGCGTAAATTTGGAAACGAAAATTTAATACCTTACGATTCAGAATTAGAGCGCACAACTAAAAGAATTAGAAAACGAAAGAGAGAAATTAAAAATTTAACAAAAATGGCAAATAATCCAGAAATTGAAAATATAAACCAATAAAGACCATTAAGAGATTATTCCAACCCTACATTAGATGAAATTCACCTAACTATTCAAAACCCTGATGTAGTCGCTAACTCATTCGAACTTAAACCTGCAATTATCCAAATGGTACAGAATAATCAATTTAGTGGTTCACCTAACGAAGATCCTAATTTACATCTTGCTAGTTTTTTGGAACTATGTGCTACTTTTAAATATGAAGGAGTATCTAATGATGCTATTAGACTTAGGCTTTTTCCTTTTTCTTTAAGGGATAAGGCTAAGATGTGGTTAAATTCATTAAGCACTCGGATCTATTAAAACTTAGGGAGAATTATCACAAAAATTTCTATCTAAATATTTTCCTCCCTCAAAAACTGCAAAACTTAGAAATGATATAACATCTTTTAGCCAGTTTGATGGAGAATCCATATATGAAGCTTGGGAGAGATTTAAAGAACTTCTTAGGAAATGCCCACATCATGCATTACCAGATTGGTTAATTATACAAACTTTTTGCAATGGATTAGTAGGATCTCTTAGATCAATCATTGAAGTTGCTGCTGGAGGTTCATTAATGTCAAAACCATTTGATGAAGCCTATGCTTTAATCGAAGAAATGGCTACTAATAATTTTCAATGGCCTGCTGAAAGAGTAAATACTAAAAAAATAGCTAGTGTTCATGAAAATGATGCAATATCTATGCTAGCTTCTCAAATTGCTACTATATCAAAGAAATTAGATCATTTCGGAATGAATTACTCTCCTAATATATTAGAAGAAAACTCATCTGGACAAATTATAGATTCTCAATCTCCTTATGAAACTATAAATGCTATTAATAATAGACCCAATAATCCTTATGCAAATTATTATAATTTTGGTTGGAAGAATCATCCAAATTTTAATTGGAATAACAATACAGGTAATCAACAATGGATGAACAACTCAATAGGAAATTCACCTAATCAAGGAAATTCAAATTATAAACCTTCTTATCCACCTGGATTTAATAACACTCAATTTAAATATAAGAAGTTATCTATAGAAGAATTAATATTAAGTATGGGTCAGCACTTGCAAAATCAAGGAAATCAATTACAAATTCAAGGAAATCAATTACAAAATGAAGGAACAGCAATTAAAAATATTGAAACTCAACTCGGACATATTATTACTCGCGCTTAACAATAGAATTCCTAGAACTTTTCCTAGTAATGTGGAAATAAATCCTAAAGTCCAAGGAAAAGAACAAATTAAAGCGATACAATTAAGAAGTGGAAAAGAGTTAGAAACTAAAATTCAGAAAGAAACAGAAAGTAAAATGAGGAAGTGGAAATTGAGAAAGAAAAGGATCAACAAGATCAAAACTTAAAATATCCATTAATCCCTATGAAAATATCTATAGAAAAACCACCACCACCATTTCCTCAACGACTTAAACAACATAAAAAAGATAAGCAATTTGCTAAATTCTTTGAAATTTTAAAAAATTAACGGTAAATATTCCTTTTGTAGAAGCATTAGAACAAATGCCTAATTATGTAAAATTTATGAAAGATATTTTAAATAAAAAAAAAAATTTACAGATAATGAAACTGTTGCACTTAGTGAACAGTGCAGTGTAATTATTCAGAAAAAGCTTCCTGAAAAATTAAAAGATCCTGGTAGTTTCACTATACCTTGCGCTATTGGAGAAACATTTTATGGAAAAGCTTTATGTGACTTAGGAGCAAGCATAAATCTAATGCCTCTATCAATTTTTAAAAGATTAGAATTAGGAGCCTACTTCAGTAACTCTTCAGTTAGCTGATCGTTCTGTGACTTATCCTAAGGGAGTTATTGAAGATGTGTTAGTAAAAGTGGATAAATTTATCTTCCCGGTAGATTTTATTGTTCTAGATATGGAAGAAGATAAAGAACTTCCCATAATATTAGGAAGACCCTTTTTAGCCACTCGGAAAAGCTATGATTGATGTTCAGAAAGGAGAATTGACAATGAGAGTAAACGATCAAAAAATAACTTTTAACATAGCAAAATCAATGAAATATCCTGCTTTATAAAAAGATGATGAATGTTTTCGAATGGAAATACTTGAACATTTGCAAAATGAAGATTTTAAAGATTATTATGAAGAAAAATTAGAAAAAGAAAATATAGAATTAAGTGAAGAAGCAAATAATGAAAAACTGGATTATATACAGGAAAAATTTGAAATGTTGGATAATACTGAAAACATTGAAAAGAATATAATTCTGTCGATAATTAGACCTCCTGAACTTGAATTAAAAATTATACCTAATCATTTAAAATATGCTTATTTAGGTAACCATTCAACCCTACCGATTATTATATCAATTTGAATTGAATGAATCACAAGAACAAAAACTGTTAGACACATTAAAAAAATATAAAAAAACTTTTCATTGGACTTTAGCAGATATTAAAGGAATTAGTCCTTCAATCTGTATGCACAGAATTATTTTAGATAATGAACATAAGCCAAGAGTAGATCCTCAAAGAAGATTAAACCCAATAATGAAAGAAGTAGTCAAGAAAGAAATATTAAAATGGCTAGTTATCGGTATTATTTATCCTATTTCGGACAGTGCTTGGGTAAGCCCAATTCATTGTGTTCCTAAGAAAGGAGGAGTGACCATTAAAACTAATGAAAATAATGATTTAATACCTATAAGACAAGTTAATGGATGGCGTATATGTATTGACTATAGAAAATTAAATGCGACCACTAGGAAAGATCACTTCCCATTACCATTTCTAGACCAAATGTTGGATAGATTAACTGGACATAAATATTTTTATTTTTTAGATGGATATACCGGTTATCATCAGATACATATTGCTCCTGAGGATTAAGAGAAAACTACATTTACTAGTCCATATGGAACATTTGCTTTTCGAAGAATGCCTTTTGGATTATGTAATGCACTTGTAACATTCCAGAGATGTATGATGTCTATATTTAGTAAATTAATTGATGATGGATTAGAAGTATTTATGGATGATTTCTCTGTATTTGGAACGTCATTTGATGAATGCTTGAATCAACTTGAAAAAGTATTAGAAGTATGCGAGAAAACTAAGTTAGTTCTAAATTGGGAGAAATGTCAATTTATGGTTGCAGGAGGAATTGTATTAGGGCATAAAATTTCAAAAAATGGTATGGAAGTAGACCCTGCAAAAATTCAAGATATAAATTACCACCTCCAACTACGGTAAAAGGGGTAAGAAGTTTTCTTGGACATGCTGGATTCTACAGACGCTATATAAAAGATTTTTCAAAAATTACTAAACCTTTATGCCAACTTTTAGAAAAGGATAAGAAATTTGAATTTACAACTGAATGCATAAACGCTTTTGAATTATTCAAAGATAAATTAATCACAGCACCAATAATAGTTCACCTGATTGGGAGAAACCATTTGAACTTATGTGTGATGCTAGTGATTATGCTATAGGAGCAGTACTTAGGCAAATATATGATAAAATTTTCAAAGTTATATATTATGTTATTAAAACTCTTAATCATGCTGAAATGAATTATACAGTTACTGAAAAAGAGCTATTAGCAATTGTTTATGCTTTTGATAAATTTAGGCCTTATCTAATTGGAACTAAATGTATTATGCATACTGATCACTCTGCTATTAAATATCTAATGCAAAAGAAAGATTCCAAACCAAGATTAATTAGATGGATATTACTAACGCAAGAATTTGATTTTGAAATCATTAACAAAAAGTGAACTGATAATCAAATTGCAGATCATTTATCAAGACTTGAATATAATGAATTATCTGACACTGATAATGAAATTATTGACAGTTTTCCTGACGAACAGTTATATAATACAAATGAGTGGAAAATACCATGGTATGCTAACATAGTAAATTATATTTTAAGTGATATTTTACCACCTATGTTAACTTTGCAAGAACAGAAAAAATTCATTCATGATGCTAAAATATACTTTTGGGATGAATCATATTTATATAAGCAATGTAAGGATCTTATAATTAGAAGATGCGTGCCTTATGAAGAAACAGAATAAATCATTCAGAAATATCATGATTCTGATTTTGGAGGATATTTTGGAACAGATAAAACTGCTTATAAAATTTTACAATCTGGATTCTATTGGCCTACTCTTTTTAGAGATGTTTATAGGTATATCAAAACTTGTGATAGATGCCAACGAGTAAGTAATATATCTAGAAGAAATGAAATGCCTCTAAATTTTATATTAGAAATTGAGATTTTTTATGTTTGGGGATTAGATTTTATGGGACCCTTTGTTCCTTCATTTGGAAACTCATATATATTAGTTGATGTTGATTATGTTTCTAAATGGATTAAAGCACAAGCATTACCTCGGTGTGATGCTAAGAGTGTTTCGAAGTTTCTAATGAAAAATATTTTTACTAGATTTGGATTGCCGAGACTGATTATCACTGACGGAGGATCTCATTTTAGAAATCAATATATTCACAAACTAGTAGAAAAATTTAACATTATTCATAAGATATCAACTGCTTATCATCCACAAACCAGTGGATTAGCTGAAGTTTCTAATCGAGAAATTAAACGTATTTTAGAAAAGACTGTAAAACCTAATACATTAGATTGGTCTACAAGACTAGATTATGCATTATGGGCATACAGGACTGCTTATAAAACCCCGATTGGAATGACTCCTTACAGACTTATTTATGGAAAAACTTGCCACTTACCAGTTGAATTAGAACATAAAGCTTATTGGGCAATTAAAGAATTTAATTACAATCTGAAAGAAGCTGGTGAGAAAAGATTATTGCAATTGAATGAACTAGATGAATTAAGAAATGAATCTTATAATAATGATAAAGTTTATAAAGAAAAAATGAAATTATGGCATGATCGGAAGATTAACCTGAAGAATTTTGAACAAGGACAAGAAGTTCTGCTTTATAATACAAGATTGAAATTATTTCCTGGGAAATTGAAATCTTGATGGTTAAGACCTTTCACTATAACTCAAATATTTTCATACGGAACTATAGAAATTGAAGATCCAAAAACTGGGCATAGATTTAAAGTAAACGGACACGTATTAAAATCTTATTTTGAAAGGAGAAGACCAAATTTTAAAGAGGTTTTAATGCTCAGTCAACCTGATTACTAACTAAATTAAGTCAGGCTGACGACGTTAAACCAAGCGCTTTATGGGAGGCAACCCATAGTAGTTATTAATTAGAATATGTTTACTAATATTATTTAAAAATTATAATATAGAATGAATTCTACTCATTTTACTTTTTAGAATCATCACAAATTTGAATCTATATGAAGAACTCAGAAAATATTCAGGCCGGAGCGAAAAATTAGGCAATTTACCTAATCTAGCCGACAGCGAGATCGATCCTGCCGACAGCGAGATCGGCGCGCTAAATTTCAGTTTAAATTAATTAACTATCTCGCCGACGGCGAGATCGTTACCGCCGACGGCGAGATAGTTCAAAAGTGGTTTTTGTGAGTTATTTTGCGGTTTTGGACGGTTCTAAGGCCATTTCTCTTTAAAAAAATGTTTAGAACTTCATTTTTACATTATCTTCATCCTTAGAAACGACTAGAGTCCCTCCAAAACAATCTATTATGGCCACCAATCCACTAGAAACCACGAAATCTGGAGTTTTTAACCGAAGAAAATTCGTCAGTTCTGAGGCTCAGCGAATATTCAACAAGGTTTAGTTGAAAAAGTGACTGATTAAGGAGAGAGGATTCATAAACAGAGGAGTGGAGAATTCTACAACAACAATTGAAGAAATGATTGTCCAGCGACGTTGGGAGGTGTTCTGCTATACAACATCTGCTGTAGTCATTCCTGTAGTCTATGAATTCTACTCTAATCTGCATGCGATCCATAATGGAAGTCTTTACGTAAGAGGCAGATGGGTAACTTTCACTCCTTCTCGGATAAATGAATTATACTCGATTGAAAATACCCCTTTTTGCCACTATTCAAATTTTGTTCCTACAAGATACAACATGAATGAGATCTATAGATATCTGCCGGACGAACCTGACGATTGAGAATTATGAAAGACGGGTACGTTAGTTTTTCTGCGTCACTTCTTAACCCTGTCTCAAAGCATTGGCATTTCTTTATTTTATCAAAGTTATTACCCACTATGAGGGTAAACAAGGTTTCAAAGGAATGCGCAATTTTAAATTACTGTATTCAATCTGGATTGCCTATTGATGTTGGATCTATTATTGTGAAGTCTGCACTAGGATTAATTGTGCATGGGTCAATTAATGAACTTGGACACCCATCAACTATATTTGCTTTATGTAGTTAGTACCAAGTTTTCTACGAAGCTTGGGAAAAAGTGCTATTGCCTTGGAAACCATTAGATCCGACAGATATGTTTCCTACATTGGATAATAATGATGATACAGTAATTATTTTTGATCAAGCATCCCAAAACAATCCTTTAGTTAAACCCCTGACTGATAGAACAAACCTCATTTTAAGGAAACTTAAAGGATTGGAGAAGGAACTACAGAATGTGATGAATTCTATTGATAATATCTCCGATTTATTCGATCACATCGATTGGAGAATGAAGGAGCACTTTGACCATACGAGACATCCGGAGGCAAGTTTTATACAACTATTGAGACGTAAAGGGTGGATCGAAGAAGATTCTACTCGTGAATTCCCTTTCGAGCCTTTCTATAATTTATTTGTGCACTCGAGTTCTATTGGAAACATCGGAGAAGAGAACGAGTTCGTATTCGGATGAGTAGCAAAGATTTCTATTCAAATTATATGTATGTGTGTTGATTTGAATTTAGTTTTTGATTTAGTTTGAACTTTACATAGATAATCTCAGTTTAGATGAGATTGTATGTTGTTTTTTTAGTCTCAGCATTTAGAGTATTGTGGTGTGGATTGCAATGATAAGTTAGATGTGTTTGGTTTAATTTGATAAGTCAATTGCTAGTTATGTAGTGTTTGAAGTTGTAAGTTCATGGATTTCATTTATAAAGTTATAATGTTTGTGTTGTGTCAATTTATGTGTTAGTATAGTATCTAATATTAATAAAAAATATATATATTAATAAATATATCAAATTTAGTGACCAGAACAATGAACAAGGCTTAATCTAGATTAAAAACATTGTAAGAATTAAAAATATTAAAAATTTTTGGAAACCCCACCGACGGTAAGGAAAAATCCGCTGACAGCGAAGAAAACCCCGCTGATAGCGAGAAAATCCCGCTGACGGTGAGATTTTCCCGAAACTTTGGCCTTGGTGAATTAATTAGCTCGCCGACAGCGAGATAGCGAAATGTCCTTTATTTGACCGGTCAACCGACACTATTCATCGTCTCCCTCCTCAAAAATTTAAAAAAATCGACCTAGGGCTTGTGGAATCTTGGATTTGAAGCGATTTCAACACATTTTGACGCCGGATTTTATCTTCCCTTGGTAAGAGCTTCACTCCTATGTAAAAATTTTTTATTTTCACCATGAATTTCTTCTACATTGAGGATTTTGGAAAAATTTTGAAATGTGAAGAAAAGAATTAGAAGAAGTTCATGAAACTTGATTTAGATTGATTTTAGTAACTATTGGAAGCCATCTTAGTAATATTTAGAAGTTTATTTAAGATTTTTGCAAATTTCACAGATCGAAAATGGCTCCACGACAAAAGAGAAGAGTGGATTACGACGAAACTCGTTTTGTGAATGCAAGGGCACAATCGAGATATTTTCACAATATTCAAGCGAACATGCATTCAGGATCGAGTTTTCAAAAGTCCTGGAGGTGAAGTGGAGCGAATAATTAAAGAAAGAGGATGGGAAAATTTTCGTTTCATAACTAACAGAGCCGATGTGGAAGTAGTGAAAGAATTCTATGCAAATCTGACTCAGGCTGAAGATGCACCGGTTAAGGTTAGAGGATTTTTTGTGGAATTCAGTACTGCAAGAATAAATGCTTATTACGAGGTAAGAGACACCTACACCAGTGAGTATGATACATTCGGAACTATGGAAGGACCACTTGAAGAGGGTATGATACATTCAGTATGATACTCCTACCCTTCAGGATTTGATGAATGAGGTGACCCTTCAGCGGAAGAGCTTTGAGAAAATAGAGGAAAAACTAGAGCATATTGATCAGAGAATTAGAGGCTTGGAAAGAAGACATGATTATGACAGTGAGTATCTTCAGAGGCATTCAGAGTATGAGATAGCATATTATGAGGCAGAGAGTCGTTACAGGAGAGGAGAGCTCGATGTAGTATTTCCTGAGTGCCCCCGATATACTCATTATCAGCCTAATCCACCCACTGATCAACGAAATGATGATATAGCTTGGGACTTTGATGCAGAAGATTAGATGTTATGTTTTGTGTTTATTTGTTTAGTTGTCTAATTCATGAACTTTGATGTTGTGATTGTTTGTATGTTTTTCTTAAATACAGAACATATGTTTAGTTGTGAACTTTGATTGTGATGTTGTGATAAACATTTGAATTCTGATGTAATATTTAAAGTAGAGTAGTTTTTAATTTTAATATTTTCGTATCGTTATTAAAATCTTGGACTGGATTATTAAAATATATATGGATGTAGTTTAATGTTTTAGTATCAATTATGTTAGTGTTTTGAACTTATTTCAAAAAAATTTCTTTACCCAGCACTTTCTTAAAAATTATATGTGTAGAAAGATAGTAACAGTACAGGTTAGTTAAATGATGGAAAGAGCCTACAGAATTTCAAAAGGAGAAATACCTAAAGCCTAAAGGTATGATTTCAATTTACAGTTTATTTTCTTTTCACCATATATGTAAATAGATAGAAAACTTTAAGTTTGGGGGAGAGAAAAACAACAAATTTAATTATTAAATTGTTCTCGATATACATTTTCAAAATTATTATAAAAATGATTTTTTGTAGTAATTTTAATTCAATAACAAGAATTAATCTATCTAAATATTATAAAAAGTTGAATAAAATATTTTTAGTAATTAAAATAATTTTATAGATTAAGAAATTTAGTTTAAAAGGATAAGAATATAGTTAACTATTTAAAGTAAGGAGAACTATATTTTAAAATATGAAATTCTTAAATATTTAGTTGAGAAAGAAAAGATTGAAACCCAATAAAGTAAAAACTTTGAAATATATATTAAGTAAGGAAATATTTCAAGTTTAAAAATTTAGGAAAGAGAAAAATGAAGTTCAAAATCATTAACAGGCTATCCAGATATAGTAATCCTCACTTAAAAAAAAAGAAAAAGAAGGATTGAAAATCAATCCTTGAAAAGAAAAGAAAAAATATATATATATTGGATTGAAAATCAATCCAAATGAAAAAGAGAAATATAAATGAGGAGAAGCTTGAGGAATTGCCTTATCAAAAATTGTCTTCATTTGAATCAACCTAAAAGAAAAACTCAGTTATATTTCTAAACTTATATATATATGGATTAGTATTTTACTGAGTAGTGCTTTCATGAAATTCTCATCATCTGAATATTTTAAGTAATTTAATATTTCAAATATAGTCATTCTTGAAATAAATAGAAGACTAAACATTTTAAACTTGATGACTAAATAGCCTTATATCTATAGAATTAATTTAAATATCTAAAAATATTTCTATTAAACTTAACTATAGTATTTATTTAAATCTAATTCATAGTATTTCTAAATTAAAACCTTACTACAAATAATCATTACTTTTACGTAGTATTAAAATTACTTGAGGACAAGTAATAGTTAAGTTTGGGGGAATTTGATCACTAGAAAATATATTAAGAATTTCATACCAATTTTATATGAAATTGCACTTTAAAGAAAGGTATTTTCTTTGTTTTATTACAGAAATGAAGATTTATAAGTACTGAAGGCAAAAAGCACAAAAGAAGCAAATTTGGAGCAAAAATGACTCAATTTGATGAAAATTGAAATGTCCCGCCGACGGTGAGATTTAGGCCGCCGACGGCGAATTTTTCCCGAAAGATTTTTAATATATTATAAGGAGCCCGCTGACGGCGAGATCGATCCCGCCGACAGCGAGATCGGCGCGGTTAGCCCATCTTCTAGAAGCCCGCCGACGGCGAGACCGATACCCGCTAACGGCGAGATAGTTGAATTGAGCCAGATACATTGAATCTGGAAGCTTTTTGAAGTGGTGCTTAAGCAACCTTTGGAGATTTGACCCTTCTATTAATAGAGCCAAATTTTAATCAGTGTGTGTCATTCTAGAGTCAGTTTTAGTCATTTGTGCGGAAGTTAAGAGTAATTTAAAAGTCTTTTGAGTGAGTAGATTAAGTTTTTATCATTTTGGTGTGCTGTACTGGAAGGAAGAGACAAAGGAACTTCAAGAGTCTGTTTTAGGAGAAGAATTGAGATAAGTATATTTGTTATTTGTTTGTTAACTTTAATGAAATCCATGCTTTGTATTATTTTTCCCATGCATTTTGAGTAGTTTCCTTAGTCTTTCTCCATTTTCTTGAGATTAGTGAAATGACAAATTTAAATAGTTGTGCCTGAAATATGAAAATAGAAATTGTGCTAATCTTTTTACTTAAATTATAATTTACATTCAATCTGGCCAATCGATTTGTTAACATATGTTGAATTATCAACTATAGTAAAGATTACATCCAAGATTCAGGGAAATCAAAAGCTTTGGAAGGAGGGTACAAATAAATAGGAAAATATTAACTAGCGGGCGTAGAATTGAACATTTTAGTGTGACAGACTAAAATATTCAATTTGGTCTTATTGTTTGAAAGCTGAAGTGTAGATGTTAGCCCTCGAGGCGAGGGAACGTGGGAGCTCCGAAGTGGCGATCGGTATCCTCCCAACCTAGCCGCAGATTCAGTAATCAAACATAAGACTAGTCAATATTCTTTGCACCTGGACCAAAGGGTAAAGAATAGGTATGCTCCTATTTGACACAATATAATTAAAAACTAAAGTAAATTTTCATTCACTTAATACTCTAAAACAAGGAGAAAGATACTTTTCTGAAATCTTATATTAACCTTTTAATTATTAGTTTATTTTAGTCTAAGTGTTCTAAATTTTTGTATACTAGATTAATAAGTAAAATTTACTTTAAGTTGTTCTTTGAAATTTGCTAACTTCCCTGTGGGATCGATATCTAGGACTCCATTAGAGCCATATATTACTTGATAACGATACGTATACTTGCGTAGTGTCCACAATATAAACCATAAATTCCATAACAGAATCGTAAGAATATATTTAGTGTGGATCAAGTTTTTGGTGCCGTTGCTAACTTTTATAATAGTAAGTATAAATATCGAAAAGTGGATCACCAGTCATAAGTGCCATATGAGAGTTGGGAAAAAGTACTTCCCCCTTGGAAGCTCATGGACCCAATTAATATTTATGATTGTCCAGCAATAGTGGATGAAAATTATTTGATCATAACTGCAAACCAACCAGCACAGAGTTTACTACCTATTCAACCTCATTTTTTTGAAGATGGGCAGTTGATTCTGAGGACGATCAAGAAATTGGAGAAAGGGGTACGAAATCTTATGGATGCAATTAACAATTATCTAAATTATTTAATCTCCAAGATTATAGGATGAAGGAACATTTTGACCATACTGGGCGTAAGGAAGAAGGATTGATACGATTGATGGAAAAATGGCTTCGATTGAAGATGATTCAATTGATAAATTCTCGTATCAATTCTTCTATAATTGTTTTGTGCACCACCAATTCATGGGAGATATCAGAGAAGATAGTACTGACATTGATGAGGAGTTGTGCTTTACTATTATATCTACATTACTTAGTATTTGGACTTTATTTGCTTGAGTTAGGTTTGTATTTAGCTTGCTTATGGTTTGATTTCTAACTCACTATGCTTGAGATTTGATTGTTGTGGTTTGATTACGACGCTGAGTTAATGATGTAGTAGTATGATTGATGTGTGTAAGTTTGTAACTTTGGATTTTATATATATAAGTGATGGTTTGTGTTGTTTGTGAAATTTTAGTATTAGTTAATCACTTAATATTGAATATAGATGCTTAATAAGGCTAATTAGATGTCGTTATAACTTGGAAAGGATCGAAATTGTGGAATAATTTTGGAACCGGAAAAATTGGGGAAAATATGATTTTAAGGCCTATCACTTCATAATTCATTAAATTCAACTCAAATGACTTTCAAATTTTCATGTTATCCTGCTCATGGGACAATTTAAATATTATAGGAGAAAATGTGATTTTTCTAATTTTTGTTTTATTTTTATAAATATTTTAATACAAAAGTAGGTGTTTTTAATGTTAATTCATTAACTTAGCCAAAACAAATCATATGTCCTTAGGAAAATTATTGGAGGTTCACTTAGGTTAGAGGACGACTTAGGCTAATTTTCATTATTTTTTTAATTTTATTTTAATTATTTTATTATTTGTTTATTTTGAGTGTTAATTAAATATAAAATATTATTTAAATTGAAAATTAGGGTTTATATGTTTCATAAATCTCTCTAAGTTCAGAGAACCCAAAGAATTAAATTTCATATTTTTATGATTTATATTTTATTTATTATAATTATTTTAGTGCAAAATCAGGGAAAATTTATTTTTGACATTTTAAAAATTTATAACTTTATTTAGAAAATAAAAAAAATATTTTAATCATTCCCAAGTGACCGGGAATCAAATGTGACATTTTGGTGTATTTTTATATTTTTGTGATTTTTATGATTTTTAATTATTTTTAAATATTTTTAATTATTTAAAATTCAAAATATAACCTAAAAATAGAATTTTTATTTTAATTCCAATTTTATTTTTCTTAAGCTCCTCTGATCACTAAGAACTCGCAAAATTGGTTTTATAATTTTCTTAATTATATTTTAATTAGTATAATTATTTTAGTGCCAAAAAGGCTGTTTTCCATAGAAAATTCATTTTAGTGAGTAAATCAATTCCAATTAACTTCAAATTTTTATGGAGGGTTAATATAATTATTATTTATAGTGTGAAATAATTTTTTTATTTTTCTATTTATATTTTATTCATTTAATTTTTTTAGGTTTTAATGTGTTAATTATATTTAGTGCCACTCTTAATTAATTAAACCCATTTTATATTTTTCTTAGGGTCCTCTAACTACAATCAACCTACCAAAATAAGTTTTGTATTTTTTGACTTACATTTTAATTACTATATTTTTTTAAACAAAACAGAGAGGTTTAACTTGAATATTAGGAATTTCATGCTACAGATGCTCTCTAACCTTGGAAAAGTCAGAGAAGATCTTTAATAACATGAGAAATGAACCCCAATATTTCAAGCCATGGTGAAATGCTTGTTATGAGTTATGATTTAAAAAAATTTTACTGTATTTAATTAATTTAAAAATAAATACAAGTCAAATAACTCTAATTTTATTTTTATATTGTTCTCCTCTGTTACTGAGCAAGGAGGTATTTCTCTTTTATTTTTATGAATTTTCTACACCAAGTTATGCATTTTAAAAGTTTTTGGAATTAAATAAATCCAGAAAATCTATATTTTCCTACTTATCCAGCGTGGCGTTAGGTCATCCTAGGAAGCTTCGAAGTCTCCACATGTCCTTTTCCCATTCGGCATCGCCAGCTGAGTCAGCATGTTGTTCACGCATCAAGACTTCATCTGACGCAATCCTGGCCATCCGTCTGATACACGCGCGATAGGACGGCTCCCCGTCTTCATCCTCAACTGACCTAACCCGTAAACTGTTCACACTAAAACCCTAAGATCTATGCCTATACTCAACCAAATCACTTCGGGTTTTTTCCTACACTTTCATCTAGTCCAGACGAACACATCCATACAGTTTATCAATTATGAAATTAAACTTTTCTTCACAATGTCTCAAACTGAGCTCGAAATGGGGGAAAAGGTTAATAACTTTACCTGAGAGGTGTGGCCTCAATCAGGGGCTTATAGAAGCTTTAGTGGAGTCTGTCAAACCTTCAGAAAGTGTTGGTTTGGCCTAGTAGAAGGTCTTATTCAGAACTCCTTCTGTAGGTGGAGAGGCTGGGAAGACGGTTTGGTGTAGAGGTGCAGGGGGATGGGGCTTTCTATGGATAACTTCTTTTCTAACTCTAGTGAAGCTCAGAGAATGGTCAATTTGATGTTCGGTGGAGTGGGGTAAAGTTTCCTATTTATGGCATGATTTTGAGATATGAAATTGAGCTTAGACAATGGGAATTAGAGCTTAAAAGTGGTAGGGATAAGCTTCTCTTAGCTACTACAAGGCCCGGGAACAATTTGGCAGAGTTTTGTTTAGGTTTTGTGCACTCTCCCCTCTTGGTGATGAGAGGTTGCTGTTTAAATAAAAGTGCTTAAAGTGGCTGTAATGGTTGGATAGTGGGTGCAATCAATTGCTTAGATGGAGGATAAAAAGGTGTCAATGTCCAATAGGAGTAAGACAGCTCAAGGGATGCAATTGGGTTTGATTTGTTATGGGGTGGCTCTCAGTTTTGGGGTTCTCCGCTGACTAGGCCGGCCAACTAGGCCTGAGCTAGTGGCTAGGGTGGTCAGGTGAGCCAGAGGAAGATTAATGATGAATAACACTGAGGTTTGATGGCTGGTGGCAATGATCCACTTGGTTTAGCTATATATGAGAGAAAAAACCCTTAACCATGGGACTCTTGGTCCATGACTCATGTAGGTTGGGCTAGGTGGTCTAGGTTAGGACTTACGGATCACATCTCGGTTGTGGTGGACTTGGCTTGGTCAATTTGGCATGGTTTGGTCACATTTGGAGTTTGGGTTCAAAATTAGTGAGGTCTAGGTTGGGATTGGGCTAAATTTTGGATCAAGTGATTGATCAAATAGGCTTGGATAATTTTCATGAGAAGTTTTGAAAATAAATTAGTTGATTCTGAATTGATTTAGAAGGTCAATTTGGTGAAATTTAGTCAAATGGTCAATTTTGGGGTATTTTGGTTAGACATGTGTTTGGATTGGGCTAGGGTTTGGATATGGTTCAACTGATTGTTCAATTTGATGTGGGTGATTGTCATGAAGAGTTTTTTATATCAATTGGATGGAAATTTTGGGTTTAGGGAGTTCAATTTGGTGAGATTTGGAATTTAGGTCAAAATTGGGGTTTTGTCTTATATTAGGCTTGGGTGATGTTTGAGTTCAAAATTGGGTTAATTGGTGACTCAATTTATTTTGGGAGGTGTTATAGAGAATTTAGAATTCAAATTTGGGGAAATTGATTTGATTGTGTGGTTAAATTTAGGGGAATTTAAGGGTATGGCTGAATTGGGGATTTTAGATATTTTGGTAGATTTTGGTTAGTTTGAATGTTGGGAAATGTTTTGAAATAATTTTTGAGGGAAATTTGAGAGTTTGGGCAATTTTGGGAATTTTGGGAAAAATTAGGGTTGCTAAATAGGTCAAAAATTGGGAATTTTGGTAAAATTGAGATTAGTTAAGAATGTTACTAATGATATTAACCTTCTTGAGCCATGTACCAAAGAATAAGTCCTATTTTGGATCCTCCATTTGTTGGTCCTAGCTAAACCATAGCTTAGGGCTAAGAGCTTGGGGAACCACCAACATTAGTTTCTAAAAGAGTAGGGAACCAAGGTTGGGCATGTTTGGTTTAGAGTTTAGGGTTAAGAGTGAAAGTATGAGGTTCAAGTGTGTGTGTGTGTGTGCAAACCTAACCCAGACGAAACCACCCAGAGTTAGTCCTAAGGCTTAACCATCTTATAGGGGACTCCTCTCGAGTTTCCTTATGCTTGGCTCCATCCTACTAAGTGTTAGAGGTTGGTAGCTGACACGCCTAAAATATATACGCTTTTTGCTATATCATTTTACTCATTTTTGATGATATTACACTTTAAAGGAAGGTATTTTGTATGTTTTTTGGTTTTAGGTACAAGAAATGGTGATTTGAGCAAAAAGAAGCAAAAACGGTGCAATTTAGAGCAAAAACGAGCAAGAAATGAAATTCTGCCTTGACACCTTTCGATAAGTCTTTTGATGTTAAATCTCTTTTAAACTTCTTGCATATTTTTAAATGAGATTACACTTTAAAGAAAAGTTGTTTCTATGTTTATTTTGTAGGGATATCAGTTTCAAACACAACGCAACTGAAATGGGGCAAAACAAAGCTGAAAGGAGCAAAACGGAGCGAAACGGTGGAGCTGCGCAGAAATCTCGCCGACGGCGGCCTCGAGCCCGCCGGCGGCGGGATTTTCCCGAGCAGGCCAAAATATGACCGAAAGGCTCGCCGACAGCGATCTCGAGCCCGCCGATAGCGAGCATGAGCGGTTATCCATTCTTCTAGAAGCCTGCCGACGGCGAGAACGAGCCCGCCGACGGCGAGAAGGTCGGTTTAAGCACAGATTCATCGAACATGGACGCCTTTTGAAGAGGTGCTTATGCAACCTTTGGGAATTTTTTTACTTCTTTTAAAAGAGACTAATTAGAGAGGAATTTTAGAGGAGAAAAGTGGAGAAAACTTTGAGGAATGTTTAGGATTCTTAGATTAAGAGTAGAAATGTAGATTTCTACCCTTTTGGAGAGATTGGAGAGGAGATTTTGAGAGAATTTGTAAGGGATTTCGCTAGCATTGCATGGATCGCCGGGAGACTTTATGGGAGAGGTCTTCGTCTTTCTTTCAAGGGGAAAAAGCTAAGTATTGTTCTTCATTATCTTATAATTTTGTAACATTTAGTGGATGTGCTTTGGTTACATGAAGTTTCCATTGTGTTTTCTTCGTGCTTTGTGACGCATCTCTCTTACTCTTTCTTCTTCTTTGGAAATAGTGGCATGAGAAAATTATGCCATTCTTTTCATTTTACTTTTCTTTTGCAATGAGTAGGATTCATGATTAGGATATTGGGATGCTTGCTAAAAGATGTTTTAATTATAAATGTGATGGTTTTTTTACTTGCACTTCATTTACATTGCAATAAGGGCCCATTATAGTGTTAAAATTCGTTGTAATTGCGTTAAGTCCCGAAAGGGCATATGTAATTCTCAACAAAGTGGAACCACATTCAAATTCCATGGATGGTGAAGTTCATGGGAATTGAATGCAAATAAATAGGGAAATAATATTAATCGGGCGTAGAATTGGAGATTTTAGAGTGATAGGATAAAATCCTCAATTCGGTCCTATCGTTTGGGTGCTGAAGCGGAGATGTTAGCCCTAGGCGAGGGGAACGTGGGAGCTCCGAAGTGAGAGTCGGTATCCTCCCAGCCTAGCCACGGATTCAGTAACTAAGCATAGGATTAGTCAATGTTCTTTATGCCTGGACCAAAGAGTAAAGAATAGGATTTTTTCTATTTGGCACATAGAATATTTAATGCATCTCATTCCTATACATTATCTATTTCATTACATAAGAATTGTAGTTTTTAGTATCTCAAAATTCTCCAAACCAATTCATCCAATAAGGGTTATATTTAGAATTGTTATTTGTATTTAGATATAGTTACTATCTTTACATTTAACACTTGCATTTAGGAATAGTTGCTAGATAAAACACAATTTTAATCGACACTCCAAACTAAGGACTATTAGTAGTAGACTAGAATTTGATTAAAGACTTCTTACTTCATTTCCTCGTGGGATGATACTGGGGTTTTTATAGAAAACTCTATATTACTTGAACAATACGTATACTTGCGTAGTACCCCTAGTGTGTAAAATATTTTTTAATTTTTATATCATTTAAGATTTTGCACACTAGCCGCTATTTATAAGTCGGGTCAAGTTTTTTGCATCTTTTGGAAGTTAAATTACTGCGTAATTGTGAGTCGGGTCAGTAGCAAGCATATGAAACTCCAAGTGAAGCAAAGAAGCATTTTGAATTTCTAGTGGGGAGGGTTCCATCATTAGTCCTCTTACATAGTCACTAGGAAATCTTATGGCTAGATCCTAGGCTCCTAAAGAAAGACTAGGCCTCAACAAAAGTGAGGTCAACAAATGTTTATTGTCATTATATTTTTTCCTTTATCTACTCCTCAAATGATATTACATTAATTCAAATTCACTATCAAGCTCTTAAGGCTTAGGGGAGAACTTTTACTTTTGAAGAAAATTATAAAGTATGCTCGGTCTTCATTAAATAGATTGAATTTTAATTAACCATTAATTTGGTGAAACATTGATCTTCTCACTAGTTCCCTAACTCTTGGATCATCTAAATTCTCATTTATTCCTATATAATATTTACAATTTTACCATTTTAGAAGTTATTATGAATGAGTTACTACCAAATTGATCGCTTGGTATTTTAATCATTTTACCTTTTTGTTATAACCTAAAATTTGGATTAAATCAGGGCTAAGGTGTAAAATCTCAAAATTACAATTATACACTTAAGGTGTACACCCTATAACTCTTATATTTGAATTCAAATGGCCATGAAGCTTTGCTGACTTCTTACTTATGGACCAATTAATAAATCAGAGAGAAATTATACTTTTTTTTGTTTATTTTTAGAATTATTTTTAATCCATGATTATGATTTTTTAATGCTAATTAATTTTATTATTCAACATATTCTCTGTCTTTAGGAAAATTTATGATATCCCTAAAAGTCAGAGGATCACTTAGACAAATTTTCATAATTTTTGTGATTATATTTAAATTTTTATGATTTTTTAGTTAGTATAAATGATTAAATAAATAGAAAATATATTTTTTATTTTGAAAACCATTTTTATTTATTTTTATTAATCTCTCTAACTTCATTGAACTCAGAGAACTTGATTTTATATTTTTTTATCTATATTTTATTTTTATAATTATTTTAATAAATAATTTGTAAAAATATAGAAAAAATATATTTAAATGCTCAAAACACATTTTTTTTATCTTTAAAAATTTTTTGAAGTATTTTAAAGTTGTTGTTTCTAATCCAAGAAAATTTTATGACATGTTTAAATATATTTCTATTTTTACAATTTTAATTATTTTAAATTAGAAAAATATTTAAAAGTACATTTTTTTTATTTAACTTCAAATTTTTTTCTAAGCGCCTCTGACTTTAGTGAGTTCATCAAATTTGATTTCACTTTTTTATTTACAATTTATTTTTTATAATTATTTTAAATATTTTTTTTTTGAAAAATACATTTTGATATCAAAAATACTTTTTCTGACATTGAAATTTTTATAAGATATTTCTAAAGTGATTAGCATAGGTCATGTGACATTTTATAACATTTTCTTTTTTATTCTGATATTTATAATTTTTAAATTATTTAAATTGATAAAAATTAGAAAAATATATTCTTTATTTGAATGTTTCACGAGGAATGGTCTTTGCTTATATTTAAACTAAGCTTTTCAACGCTTCCACGTGGCTAAATATGTCATGGTGGCTAAACATGTCATGTTTTTCGCAATGATAGAGGTGAGGTCCTATTCTTAAATTTTTTGTAGTATATAATAATCACAACTTGTCATTCAATGATTTGCTAATTTTTCTACCAACCCATTAAAATGCGTCTCTTTCTGACACTCGTCCCAACTTTCATTCATATCCACTCTATTTTCATACATACCACAGACACTGTTAACCAATAAAAAATGCAAATACGATGTTATATATGGAAGGACAAATCCATTGAAAAATAATAAATACACTGAAAATAAATAAATCGATTGAAAAAACTTAATTAAGATACGACAAAATGTAAAAAATTGTTATATCATGACAAAATATTATTACAGAGTCACCTGCATCATTCACATGGAATAATCTCATAGCAATATAAATTAACAACGACAAGAAATAACTAATGGTGTTTTAGTAGGATTACCTTTTATAACCTCTTAACCTCTTTACTTCAATTATTCATGTTTCAAATGCCTTTCGTCATATGATTAAACATGGGAGAATAGCTAATATAGTTTGTTCGGCTTGTCAATTATTAACATTTTACACTTTTACCAGCATATTTAAAAATAAAAAAAAAGAGTTTTAATTTCAGGAAATTATTATTTGTATAACCTGTTGTTTTGTATAATAAATATCTGATTAGATTTTCTTTTAAGATTTCAGTTTGAGTTATTTCAAGTTTAAATGATTTCACCAATTCCTTACATCAAATCAATTATTTAATAATAAAAGTGATTTAGATGATTGCCAATAAGAACGTCCGAAGATACTTAATGACATATTAAAAGCCTTAAGCCTCTTTGAAAATGAGATTTATATTACAAAGTATGGCTCTAGCATAAGAGCGTCCGAAGATGCATAAAGAGCGTCCGTCGATTTGTCATCATAGATATTATTTTAAACTCGTTTATGTACTACAGAGTTTGCCGCAAATTTCTAAAATAAATTCTCCAATAAATTGATGGACTATATTTATAATTCACTTTAATCAAGATTAAATTGTAATAAAAAAAATTATTATTTTTTCTTTAATTTTAAACCATTTAGTTTTTTATCGATTTTAGCTTCATTAATTTATTCTTGCTTTATAGTTCTCCTTTTTTGAGAAATTGAGGATCATGCCAAGATTTATTATAAAATTAAAAAAAGATTACGACTCACACAAAAAGATCAAATTCCAATGGAATTGATCAAAATCCAAAACAAATAAAACATGTTTAATAAACGATAGAAAGACCATCAAAAAACTAGAAGACCTCAGTATGAAGCAGCTTTGAAAAATCCGAGAACTTCTTGAACATCTACTTGACTAACGAAGAAAAAGCACCAATCTAACAACTCCAAGTAGAGCCTCTTGAACATCTACTTGACTAATGAACACAAAGCACCAATCTAACAACTCTAAGTAGAGCATCAAAAACATCTTGTATCTATTCCCCGAAATGAAAACAACAAAGAACAAAGAAATCCAACACCAATCCAAAAACCAAATCCTAAGAAAAAGCCGAACCAAGGAAATGGTAAAAAAAAAAAAAAAAAAAAAAATAGAATAACGGGAAAAATATGAAAATGGCATAAGAGGAGAGATAAAATAAAAGAGAAAGAGCTAAGATAAACTTACCTAAAGAGAAGAAAATCATTAAATTACCTACCAAATACTATAACTTTTTTTTAGCAAAAAAATATTAACTAGTATGGTTGGCTTTTAATGTAAATGTTGGAAAACATCATTGGTCGATAACATCATAAACGAAAATATCATGTAGCATAACAAAAACATCATAGCATAAGAACTTTGAATAACAAAAAAGATCTCTAAAAGCTTCACATCGAAAGAATACAGAGCAATCGTAACCAACAATATCGAGCAGAAACCAAAAGAGGCTATCCTCTGTAATGAAAATTGTAAAGAAAAATAAGAAGTCACCCCCAAACTATAAAATCAAACCCAAACGAGAAAGTCAACAAAATACTTGGACATAGAATAAAAGAGAGAGGATTAAAGATAAAAAATGAGCTCAGATAAACTTACATGTGTAAAGAATAATATTAAAATACTTTTGAAATACCATAAATATGTTTACAAAAAAAAAAGTTACTAGTGTGGTTGAATTTTAATGCAACAGTTGAAAATATCATAGCTTTACCAAAACACAACCAAAAATGAAAGAAGATATCAGTATAGTGACTGAGAGAATAGAAATAACAGCATGATAATAAAAAACCAAGTATCTGAATAGAGAAAAACACAACCACCAACATAAGAAAAAACTAATCTAATAGAAAAAAAGACTATTAAAGAATATAAAAAGTCTTTAAGTCTAAAGGATCTCTTTTTTAAAGTTCAATTTTCTACTCTTCTCTTTGATCATCCAATGAACTTTACGAACAAGAATACTAATTAGAATCAATTTTATATTAAAAATTTAATTAAATTTCTCAAATTAAATAAAATAAGTTGTGTCGTGAACAGCAACCAAATGAAATTTTCTATGAATTTGGAAAGTAACATTTTCAGAATGAAAAAGTAGTTGACAAAAAATTACTTGGAAAAATAAAGAAATTCCCTTTTAAAATACTAGGTTTAAGAAGGTTACGAGAAAAATGACATTGAAATAATGATTATGAGATTTAAAATCACTAAAAGATATAATACAAATAGAATTAACAAACTTGTTTCTAGAAATGAAAGCATCCCAAAGTTTAAGACCGTTATGAACTATTTTCCAATTATGAATATCAAATTTAATTGAACCCCTTAAACCAAATAAGTTTGTACCAATGAACAACAAGAAAATTATCATAGTGTAAAAGATAAACAAATTTATAAAAATATTTTTTATTCCCATTCCAAGGACAATAGATATTATTGGAAAAAATGAATATTATAAATGTCTTGGATGTAATCCAAAAAGAAGGAATATTAGCATACAAACCCCAATAACCATTAATAATAACACACAAAGCTTGCTGATTTTGGGATAATTAAACCATGAGAAAATAGAATCCAAAAATTTTTCAAGTAAAGAAAAACTATTAAGCCAAGGATCATAATAAAGAAAAAGCTTACTATTAAAGTTAACCTGAAGTAAAATTTAATTTTTTATTCTCAAAATAACTTTATGAAGATTTTTCCAAAAAATATTCAGTTGATTATCAAACAACTAATGAAATAACCAGTATTACGAAGCTTCATCAAAACATTAAAAAGAATACATTTAATATAATCAGCACTCCTACAAGGAATGTGAGGATTGCCAACAACTTTGTCCTTATAATTATAATTACAATTGAAATCACCAAATAATAGTCATTATTCATTTATATCAGAACTAATAGTACTTATGAAATTCCATAATTCTTTTTTTTCATTAGCATTAGTATCAGCATAACATAGTAATATATAACCAAATTGAAGAAGAAAAAGAGTTAATACCATGGATAAACTGAGGACCAATGTTAAGATAGAGAAATGTAAAATGATAGTATTCCATTTGACCAAAATCCTACCATTAAAAGCTTGATTAAAACTTTTAACACTCCCTTCAAAAAGAAACATCTTCAGATAGTTAGAAATGAAAGGTTCAAGAGCCTGATCTCTAAAAAACATATAAAATCAAAATTGTAATCACTAATAAGCTTTTTATAATCACTTGAAAGGGACAAACAATTTAACCCTCTCACATTCTAAACAACAAGATTAGGAAAAATCATTAAAATGAGAAGAAAAAACAAATAAGAAAAATAATGAAACAATAGCTTTTTGTCTGCCTTTCTTTTTCCTAGAAGTAATAGGATGAAATTAATTAATTTCATTTTCAAAAGAAATTGAAGAACCATGCTCCAAAGTAATCTTCTCATTAATTTTATTACCAATATCAGTAAAAACATGAGGCAATATTTTATTTGCCTTCAATTCATAATTATCATCAACAGAATCAATATCACATATATCATCATCTTTCACATTTTTTTAGAAGTATCATCGTCATTTGAAGACTTATCAACAAAAATATTAATATTTGGAACAAAATTTACAAGCTCCTTAAACTAGAATATTAAATCAAATCATTATCTGAACAATACTCGTAGGCACATCTGAAGGTAGAATAATAAGGGTATCATTAACATTGAGTGAAACTAGAACCATTCAAGAGTTACCACTTCTAGTGTTAATAAAAGTCACTCTATTCCTACTCCTACAACTAAAATTATAAGTAATAGACACTAGTTTCTTAACTAGATTTTCAGACATGTTAAAATATCATGAGCAATTATAGAGCAGGGTTTACGTGAAGATGGTTTCCACTCATAAATAACTTCTTTAATCTTTACATTTAACATTTAAAATAATAGAACGTACAAGAACATAAGTAATGTTAAATTGTATGCTCACACGAGCAAAAGATAAGCGACGCCCATACATTGTTAAAGGATCAACAACATCGGGTACACCAATCTTACTAACAATTTTCGTTATACCAACTCCGACCAGCTACATAAAGAAAGATTATGAAATTTAACCCATAGAGGAACTTCTTTGAAATCCTCCTTTATATGCCTAAAGTCATAAGATCGCTTAAAAATAAAAGGCTTGCCGTAAATAAATCATGGGCCATCACATAAAACAATATCAAGATTTTCAAGAAAATTAAAGTAGACACTTAAATTAAAAAAAAAACCTTCATCAAGAAATAAATGATCATTTGAACCTTGGAGCTTCCAAATCTTGTTAATAACTTGCAAAAGGTTGCCATAAAACAACATTTTCCCCAAATCATACACGACAAGAGATAAACACCACTGATTTGAGGCCTCTTTAACCTTAACAATAGAGAATGTATTTTCTCATCACCACTAGGTAGAAAGATAGATTAAAAGAAGATGAACCATTCATGAGAGATAATATCAGGCCCTTCTAAATAAAATTAGGAGGAGAAATCAAACCAAACTGAGAAGTAGAAGGGAGAGGAGGAAACAAAGAAGTTTCTCTAATATAAAGAATAAGGGCCGAATCTCCCAAAATTCCAAATAAAAAATAGTAGGAATAAAAGAAATAAAATCCTCAGTAAAAAGAAGAAACTAGAGATCTTAAATCAACAAATCAGCAGTTCAAACATATAAGAGAGTAGCAACCCAAAAGAGAAACTGATCTACATCCCAAGAATGAAAATCTTACAAGCATATTTCGAAATGCTAAAGGAAAAACATTAGACAAAAAACCTAAACATGAAACAAAAAAATAGAACAAAAGAAAAAAAATGAAGGCTAAAACTTCTCCGACAGAGGGAAGAAGAAACTATAAAAACGCCTCGAAGCAACATACAAACCTCTTGATTCGCCTCCTAAAACTTCCTCAATGAAACTCTAACCTTCATTCTTGATTTATAGTTGAAAATAATACATTATTTGTATACTTATTAAATTTAAAATCTAGTTTCTTTTCCCAAATTTCAAGCATGATAAGTTAACGCAAATTTTCTTAAAACATCAATCTTACAACATCATCAAATGAAAAAAATTCCTTGGTACACTAAGGGTGATTTTATATAATTTCAGCGCTTCTTTTTTAAAAAAAAAATTGTTAATAGTGTTGAATCATTTTTACATTATCGCTTATTCTAGTTATCATCAAACGGTACAAAAATTTTTGGTTCCTTAATTTCTTTTGCTTGCAAATATTTTCATATAATTTGATGGGTAGTTCCAGACTTCCATAGTTTGGAATATTTATGATAAAGTCACTAATTAGTAATTATTTGCCTTTTGAAACCATTAAGAGATCTAGAAAATTCATGTAGATAAAGATTTGGCATTCTGAAAAATAAAAACATAACTTAAGTTATGACAATTATTAAATTATATTCTGAAGTTTTTTGGCATTGATACATTTCATAAAGGAAAGGAAATTAAAATCATAAAGAATCATAAAACATAAAGCACCAAGTCATAGAGTGGCTCCATAAAGAGGCATATGTACAATAAGACAAATATATGTGTGTGTGTACGAGTGTGCGAGCGCGCGAACGCCGTGTGCTCTGACTTCTTGGTTTGAATCTTCAAGTCAGTTATAAGACCCCTCAGGTCGGGGGTACGAATCCACCTCTGGCAGCTGACTCTTTATGGAGGTAGGTGCTCAAATGTTTTAGGCACATAAAATGTGGCTAAGAGCCTGAGGGCCCATCTAATAGACTCTAATCATCATTTTCAATATATATATATATATATATATATATATATATATATATATATATATATATATATATATATATATATATATATATATATATATATATGTTCATATAACCCAAAAAAAAGAATGAAAGGCGGATGCTCGGCTAGGGTTTGCCCCGCTTCGGCGATGCTATGGATTTTCGCTTAGGCAAAGATTCCAACTTCGATAGTTACCATAGCTTCAACTCCAGCGCCCTCTTTGGTTCAGTCCCAGTGATTGTTATCAGCTCTGGTGATTTCATTCCTCATTTCTACTATTTTCTTTTCGCAATTTTCCCTCTTCGTGATTTGGATTGTCGCGATTTACATTGCACTGTGGATCTTTGTTTGAGTCTAAGGTGTTTTCCCTGTTCACGAATTACCCTGTTCGAGTGTTTCCCTGTTCGCATTTTTCCCTGTTCCGAAGTTCTTTCATCCGCAATTTGGGCTTTTCTGTTTGTCGAATTTCTTGGTGATCCAGGGGAATGACCCCGAGTTATGCTGCAGCTGTCTCCGGGGGTTCCACCTTTGGGGTAGGTGGCCGGAGTTGTTTTTTTTTCCTCAAGCTTTTCACGATGCTTATGAGTTGAGAGGTGTTTTAACCTTTATAAAGAAGTTGAGAAATGGCAAACCCGCTTTATTTCTCACTGAAGAGGAAACAAGTATTTTGGTTTCAGCCCACAAATTTACTTTGTTGGGAAACTTCAGTATGAAAATCCCAAGCTTAAGATTATTAGAAAGCATTTTGATTCTATTAAGTTCACAGGAAGTTGGAAAGTTAGTTCGCTAGATGGCCGTCACGTTCTCATTCAACTCTCAAATGACGCGGACTATACCCAAATTTTTGCTCAAAAAGTTCTCAAAATTGATAATCGCTTTATAAAAATTCTCAAACGGGCCGTGGATTTTGATCCTAAATCGGAATCTCTTATTACCCCAGTTTGGGTTAATTATCTGAAGCTCAAGCTGCATATCTTTAATTATGAAACCATTTATATGCTGGCAACTGCTTTTGGGAAACCTCTAAAGGTCGATACTCTCACGCTTGATACAATCAGGACATCTGAAGCTTGTGTTCTTGTAGAGTGTGAAATTACTCAACCTTTTCAAGGGGAGATTTGGATTGGCTCCCTTCATCAGGGTTATTGGCAGAAGATTGTGATGAGATCTCATCCCAAATACTGCTCTCACTGTGGAATGTTTGGTCATAGCTCTTCATCCTGTCATTGATTGCATCCCCATCTATGGCCGGCTGAAACCCCACCTCCTGTTTCTCAGCATATTCATGCAAATGTTGTACCCTCTTCCTCTTTGCTTGTGATACCTACTGCTATACTCAGGATGGATACGGTGCACAATGATTTTTCTACTGATATTGGTTCAGAAAATGTTGATAAGGGTTGTTTGTTGGAGTGTTAGGTGGTCGCCCCTGGAAAGCAGGATGCGGTCATTGCCCCTTCTTCTACTGGGGTCGACCTACTATCCTCTCATGCTCTAACAACCGTGGAGGATGCTCAGGCTCCCCTCTTTAAGGTGATTGCAGATAGGGATGAAACAAACATTCAAAGTCAAATGACGGAAAATGTGTCTCTTATTACTAATGAGAAAGAATTAGACTCAAACACAAACCATCTTACTGCTATTAATCATTGCATGTTCTTGAGAACTCTTTAATTGTGGTAGAACTGTCTGTTGAGAGGGCAGGAGATTCCCAAGTATTTGAAGACTGTCCTACAAAAACACCGGAACCCAATGCTGCAACTGTCATTCCTTCTACAGATATGACTGACCAGTCTTCAGAAGAAAAATGACAAGTTTACACTTCTTGGCGGAGGAATAATGCTGAGGGCATTTTTCAGCTTGGAGACTTAATGGACGATACCTTGGTCACTCCTGGAAATGACACAACACTTTAGAGTTTGCTATCTAGATTCGCTCCAAGAACCAGAGGAAGACGCAGGACTAGACTGCCTCTTCCGTAGACACTTGTTATTTGCATGCTTTCATTTTTTTGTGTCTTTTGTAACTTTTTTCTTGGGATATCATTGTACTATGTATCGTATGGGTAGGACACCATCTATTGGGCCCTCTAATACAGCTTTTTTATATCCTTTCTATTAAGAATAGGAAGTGTATTTCCTATTTTGATTACCGTTCTAAAGCTAAGTATGACTATAAAGTGAGTCGAATGTTAATTACAGGTATAACTTATCGCACGAACGCTTAAAGTCAAAAATATACTAGATCTATAAAATTTTATGATAGTTACATCTATTAAGATCGATACCTAAAACATCGAGGATATTTATCAAAAGGCGCAAGAGCCAAGGGCCATCTGTAAAATGTATGGAATGATTTTGAAGCTGCTAAACATAACTTTTGTATCGAACCCACAAACTTACTAATTAATCTCTTTGATAACAAAAGTGGAATGCTTTAATATCTATTATCTTTTAATTTTTGTAATGATGACCAGTGAATATATAAATAAAAGAGATTTTATGGACTGCTGATTTGATCTTTATGCTGATGTGTTGGTTGTGCACTTTTTCTGAATGCTCTGCTGCTAATTTTATGGAAACAGTATGTTCTTTCTTTCAATTTGTAGGCTGAAGTTCTTTCTAAATTTTGTGGCTCTTTCTGAATGTAGCGAGTTCTTTTGTCGAATCCTGTTAACATTTCATTTGGCTGCTCATTACATCAGGGATGGATAGATGTTGGAAGGCTGATCAAGCATTTTGAGATAACGGGAATTTAGTGCATTTAGTTAGTATTAAAGCCCAAGATTTTTTTTCTTTATTTTTGTTGGTGTTGTTTTGTTCAAGTCTTGCTGTTATGTCGTCATGTGACAATTGGTTTTGTATTTGACATTCTTTTCATATATGAATTTATTTATTCTATTCTACAGTAAAGTTGGGCATGACCTCAGAATTTTTTAAATAATAATAATAATAATAATAATAATAATAATAAATAAATAAATAAATAAATAAATAATATCTTTGAAGTGAAAGATTTGCATACATACCATACAATTCTTGCTTGTTACATTGCTAACAATTAAACTTTGATTACTAATTAATGTCACATCTTTGCTCAAAAAAGGTGCATTTCACTTTTCAAAGTCTTTATTGGTATGATAGATTTGAGTGATAGAAACGTGTGAAATCTAAAGTTTAGGCGTTTCATTTCTAAATACAGTAGAGTTAATCCCCCGACAAAATAAAGTAGCATTAATGATACTAATTAATTTTTTTCAAAAATCGGTTGGGTAAATTCTACCAACTTCAACTTTTTTTATTTAGATTACATTGTCCAATTTTCTGACCATATGCAATAAAAATAGATAAATAAATAAAATAATAACTGGATCCTGATATTCAAAATTTGTTTTTTTTTTTTTTTTTTTTTTTTTTTTTTTTTGAAGTGGAGAACCGTATGTTTAGGTTTATATATCATCAACTGGACACTATCCTAATGGTAAGAACAATAATTTACCTTTTAATGTAGACCATGGTGATATAATAAATTGTACGTCATTGAATTCATCGGACAAATGATAATAAACAGCCGATTTTCTTCATTGAATTCAACTGTTTGAAATTGTAGTAGTTAGTTGGCAAACCACTACCAACAATGCTTGGGAAGGAAATATTTATCTTTCGTAAGCATGGCCACTTTTTCTATTGTCAGCTCATCCAGCATTAAGTCTTGCATGCCTTCCAGCTCAATTACTGCCATTTGGTATAGCTCATCGATAAAACCAAAAACAGGCTTCTAATTCTCGTCTCTCATAATACATCTATATCAAGCACAATACAACATAATTTTGTCAGTACTCAACCAAATGATTAACCCGTCGGATTTGTGTATAACGAGGTCATTACGGGGGAAGCAAATAAATGTATAAATCTTATACTGTAATATTTTAAGTTTTTTTTTTTAGCTTAAGAAATTCAAAAACATAATTAAACGCCAAGCATGAACATTTCATCAGAGAAACACCAGAAAATCGAAATCATTGAATATGTTCGGGAAGTGAATTCATTGATTGAAATATATAAATTACATCAAATTCTTCAACTCCAAATAGTTTGACAGATCTTAGTAGAATTTTCATTAGAGATAATCAAACTCATGGCGACGATATCAAGGATGCTACTCTCTACCACGATATATGGCATTGTCAATTAGTGAGCATTTCAGCTCACTCAAAGCCCCAATGGTTGAGAGTATTATGTTTTAAACATAAAGTGGCATCACATGATGATTAGAAAATGTTGTATTTGCTTACAATGTGCAATTCAACGACATTATTAGCGAGAAACAAAACATCATTGTGGCCAAGTGAACATTTTGAGTCTCAACTAATCTTTCTCTATAATAAATAATTCTTTCTAATGTATTTGAAAAATCTGAAGAGTGCTTCAAACAAATTTTATTTCAGATCAATTCAAAGATGTAGCTAGAATGGTTCATTTCCCGTCCTCCGCCCTCCAAATTATTTTTGCTCAGTACTTCTAAAAAGTTGCTTCCAGCTAAATAAGAAGTTCTCTGGAAATAAGCCAATAAGTGCCTTGCAGATTTCTCTTAAGCCCCATTATTTTGGTTACTTTATCTTAAATGTTAAAACTTATTTTTTTCACCGTATAGTTCTCTGGATACAGTAATGCCATATGTCTTTGCACCATTTTGAATATGAATGGCCTTTTACTTCTTCCTCTTTTTAGACGGGCTCTAAAAATATTGTGATTTAAGAATAACTGTATGCTAATATTTCACAAATACTTATGAATAATGCATCTCATTTCATTTTATACTGTTATGTATCTATGAATTTGATGCGCGTCATTGTGAGAAAATTAGGCTCAATTCTATGATTTGTACAACTTTATTACTTAAAAAGATAATGAAAAAGAAAATTAAGTACACCTCAATTCCTAAATATTTGCAAGTCTAATTCCCAAATTTTAAGTTTTACATAAATATCACCTTATTTATGTATGAAAATGTGCATTTCAATCTTTAGAAGTTAAAATGGTGATAGATTTGATATGATACGAATGATTTGAGCAGTATAAATTACAGGTATAAATACATAAGAATTAGGTGGTGTCATTGGTGTGTACATCAATGCTTCCCCAAAAAATGATATAGAAAAGAATATGTGGAAATCTTATCATCCACTTTGGACATATACAGTTCGCAGCTAACCGACATGAGGCAGCCGACATAAAAAATATGATGAAATATTATGTCTGTTATGTGTTTACACAAAGAATGATTTAGATGCACGGTTCCTCCTTTTGTTTTATCCTTTGTGCATGTCAGATTGTCAGTCATGGACATAAGAGTAGGATTGTGAATTTAGCTCGAAGATCGTTAATCACATGAATATTGATTCAAATTTTGGTTCGGATCAAGACAAAAAAAAAATAAAATAAAATAAAATTGAGCTGAGCCACAATCCAAAATTTTAGAACGAAATTTTTTCAAGCCAATTTTGAGTTGACCTTGGCTCTATTTGAAATTAAATCATTAAAAGAATTAATTTAGCAAATTTAGCTCGAAGATCATTAATTTTTCGAAATTTAATTCGAATTTTTACTGAATTGAGATTGGATCAAAATAAATGAGCCCAACTATAACCCAAAATTTTGGATCGGTTTTTTTCTAGCTGATTATGACCCAACCTTAGTTTGACTCAAAATCGGAAAGGGTGTAAATGCACCTAATATTTCTTCCATAAAATCAAGCCTCGTGAGTCAGCTGCCGCTTTTTCTTCCATTTATAGCTTTAATAAATTTTTGTGACAAACTGGACTTTGAAAGTAAAGAAGTCGATAAATATTGAAAAGCAAGTTTTGCCTTAATGCAGTTAAGAAATATTTTTCTAATCTCTCATTAATCCGGATAATGTGTTCTTCATGTTTAATTAGATGCTTTTTAGCTCAAAGGACAGTATCTAATCTTATCGCAAATCGCATTGCAGTTCAACTGTCGACTTCCATTCTTGTCATCAAATGATAGTAGTGGATAAGAGAGCGATTTGTCCGAACTTGATGTCGTGCCAACGCCCAAGACAGCGCATCAGCCGGTTTGAATTATAAAGAGATGAGATGCGCTCATCTTGCCAACCATTTTAATTTTTTTGTGAGGTAAACAGTCATCTTGGTTGGGGCCTAATCAGCCGCGGTCCGCATTCCAACATGATTATAGAACAAAGTTTTTGTAGTATATTTTAGCGTGTAAATTGCATTAATTGAGTTGTTCGTAAAACGGCAGACTCGTTGTCATTGTTTTCCATTATTGAATTTTGGATTTTTAATAGCTTTGAAATTTCTAGGTTTGGTGTATCGTAGCGATTTTAACCAAATAATAAAAGAAAAGTTAAATATTTTTAATATTTGCACTAACATAGTAACATTAAAAACCACCGACTTGTTGACAAAACAGCAGTACTTGGCCTGGATTTATGCGATTATAATTTCTAAAGACGTCAGATATATTGAAAACGACCTGCGACGTTTTGTGTTTGATATTTTTCAATTAAATAATAGAATCATTGGTCGTTGAAAATAGAAAGTTTTGGATACCTACCCACATAATTCTAATGAATTTAAGCGTCTCTTTGGGGGCAGCGGAGTGTTTGCGGTGTGACACTGCATTGTAGTTTTACCGTTTGCATTTTGACAGTTTTTTTAAAAACAAATTTTAGCATTTTCCCACCGATCCTTGCTAGGTGAGGTGATAGCTTTGTAACTGCGATTTGGCTTTAAAAAAAAAATACAATAGTCACTGTAGTTTTTTGTAATATCAAATTATTTACCAACGAACTTCGATCTGTCTTCTTATTAGTCTGCAATTGCCCAAACAGATCCGTAACATATCTAACAACTAGATTTTGATTTTTACACTTATATAATTTTAGCCATGTGACCCGACCAGCAAATATGTAGTTAAATAATTTTTTTGCCAAAAACTTAGATCCAATTTCTTAAGGCAGCCATTATGTAAAATGAATATGTTATGGAATTTATAATTTGATTTAAAGTTAAACACTAGGGGTTCTACACAAGTATACATATCATTGAAGTAATATATGACTCTAATGAAGTCCCGATTATCGATTCTACAAGGAAGCTGTAACTCTTTATAACGGCCTAATAAGACTCTTACTTAAAACTGCAGATAATTATCTAGGAAATAAGGTTGAATTTTTATGTGTAAAAAAAGTAATTACTACTTTTAAGTTCAGTTTAAAAACAAAAAGAAAAATGTTAAGTATTTCTAAAACAGCTAAGAGTAAAACAGTTCAAATGATGTGAAGAGTTTTCCTCCTTGCAATGATTTTATAATCTGTATAGAAATCAAATGTCTAATAATTTAAATGAAGTTTTGAGAAAAATAGAAGTATACCTATTTTTTACCCTCTTCCGAGTGTATAAACAAAATTAGCTAATTATAAAGTTAAGTTCCTAAATCTCAAGTTATGTTGGTTGGTTCTAGTCTCTCACATCTAGATTACCCTGTGTGCTCTCTCTATAGGACTAACCGGTTCTTAGATTCCAAACTCTAGATCAAATTGGCAAGAATCTAGCATGTCACCCTAGAAACACCAATTTACACCCATTAAAACTTGTCTCTTAATTTATTTGCACTAACTAATGGACTACATTCTCATACACGAGATTAATATGTTTCTTATTAGTTGAGGAACGCATAGCCCTTCTGGGTCATTATGGATTCACAACTAATTTTAACAAACAAGTTAGCTAGATCGAATATGTAAATAAAGCATGAAGTAACGAATCATCACAAGTATAAAATAAGAGATGTTTTAAACATTTTTGATCCTACACATGATTAATTCTTATCACAAGGAGAATGATAAGAAAAAGTAGTCAGACTTCATAGAGATAACACAATAAAACATGATTAATATTAAAACTCAAGTTACAAAATAAATTTAAACAAAAATACAAAATATTTATCTCAAACTCAAGCAAATCCTTTAAAGTTTCCTTGATGAATCTTCAGCTCTTTATTTTAAGTTTACTCCCAGATACAAACACAAAAACACACACACACACACACACACCAATCCTTCTTCTCACCAACGGTCGCCCTTTAAACTTGCCCAATTCCTCTTTGAAATAAGCCTTGAAAACCTACAAGAGTCATTTCTGGTGCCTTTCAAAATTTGTCCAAATTCATTGAATATAGAATAAAGTCAGTTCTGGTGCCTAGACGCCTAACTGTGGCGCCTTGCGCCACCCTTCTAGAACAATTTTGTAACTGACTAGCGCCTGACACTATGGCGCCGAAGCTCATGTAGTTTGGTGCCTAGGCACCAGTAGCCGGCGCCTAGGCACCAGTATCCGGTGCCTAGGCACCAGTATCCGGTGCCTAGGCACCAGTAGCTGACACCTAAGCGCTAGTTAAGATCTTAGCTCCTTACTTTATTTTGTTCCATTTTGCTCTGTTTTCTCCAAAGCTCCATTTTTTGCACCTGAAACAAAAAACATATAAAATATTTTCAATTAAAGTGCAATATCATTAAAAATGAGTATAAAATATATATTGAGAATTATTATATTTTTAGGTGTATCAATTCCTCCAAAAATTAATTTTACTTGTCCTCAAGTAACCCTTTAATTTATAAACTAAATATTATAACTTATGATAGTGGGTTACATTAAAGATTCCTATAGTTTTTTCCCCATAAATATGATAGTGAAAATTTAGAAAAATTTTCAATAACTTAGGTTAGAGTTAAGGTGTAAGAATATCTAGTCATCTAAGTTAGAAATTTTGATTTTCGATTCATTTTAGAAATAATTGTAATATGTTAGATTTAGGAATCTTAGAATAATTAAAAGAAAAGAATTATATGAGAATTCTACTAATTATTTTACTAATACATTTGAAATTGATATTAAGTTCAGAAATGTAATTGGGTTTCTTTTTTTATGGTGATTCAAGTGAAACTAATTTTTAATTAGACATCTCCTACATATTTTTTTTTTCTTTTTCTTTTCTTTTTACTGATACATTTGAAATTGTCATTGTTTTCCACCGTTGAATTTTGTTTTTTAATTGCTTTGAAATTTCAAGGTTGGTTGTATCGTAGCTATTTTTACCACTGCAGTGGTTTCAATTCCACTAATATTATAATATTAAAATAATACCGTAATATGAGAAAAGTTAAATTTTGTTAATATTTGCAGTCCCATTAACAACGACCGACTTGTAGGCAAAAATGGAGTTGTTGGCCTGGATTTATGTGGTTATAATTGCTGAAGAAGTCAGATATTTTGAAAACGAGGTAAGACATTTCGTGTTTGGTATTTTTCAACTCAATAATCCATATCATTGATCGTTGAAAATAGGAAGATTTGGATGCATACCAAACATATTTCTAATGATTTTAAGGTTCCCTTTGGAAAGAGGTGCGCTGACAGTGCGGCACCACACTGCTGTTTTATTCATTTGAATAAACTGCATTTTAACAGTTTTTTTAAACAGATGATTTAAGCGTTTTACTATTGGTCCTGATTAGGTGTGGCGGCAATATTGTATATACGGTTTGACTTTTTCAAAAACAAAAATATGGAATATTAGATTATTCTTCGGAGGCTTCACATCTAACTTACTAATAGTCATGAATTGCTTCTAAACAGACTCATAACATATCTAACAACTAGATTTTGACTCTTACACCTATAAAATTTTAACCATGCTTATTTAATAGTGATATTTTTATGTCAAATGAAGATTTTAAGTGTTCTAATTGTAAAATTGAAATTTAGGTGCTAGATATGACTACATAATAATTATATGGTATGCATTTATATGCCTATAGAAACCCTTCATACTAAGTGCATCTTACTTTTCCAATATCATTCAAACAAGATTACGAGTGTGGAAATTACGGAATTTCTTAACACTTAAATATAAGATACAATACAATAGTTATCAATTATAATTGAATTTATGCCTATCGAAACGCGTGTAGCCATATAAACATTCGCATAAACATTGACAATATAACCGTCTCTCTCTCTCACATTTCCTTTCTAGCTTTACATGTTTCTTTTTCTAATCATCTATGCAATGACAATCTTTACAATCCTCTAAGACACATTAACTATAGCTTATTTTTTAGGGACAATTTATGATTTATTATTTATTATGTTAAAAAATATTAAATTTTTACGAAAAGTTTACCGTAATTTATATGTGGTGATTTCATATTAATTCATCAAGGCATATAAATTTTTTTTTGACAATCTTAATATGCATATCATTAAAAAAATAACACTAAAATTGAAGGCAATTTTTATTTAAAATCCTTCAAAAAAATTGGCTGAAAATTAGTTCAAATTCGTGGATACATAGTTGAACTTTCATCCCCTTTTTCCCTTCTATAATATTAACTTAGCTACTGCCTAAAAGCTCTTGATCCAATTTTTGTCCATTCCTTGCCCTAATCTACCATATAAGGTCAATTCTATTCATCCCTTATATAATAGGGAGTAAAAGCTTAAATAACCCTCTGATGTTAGATAGGTTTGATAAGGTTTTTGTTGTGTGCCGGAGAATTCGAGCTGACACAAATTTATCAGACATACAAATATAATGAGAGCTGATAAGCACTAATGTTTTTGTATGGAAACCCCGAAAGATAAATTCCATGGAGCTATGGCCTGTTGACATAGTTTAACTTCAGAAGTATGTTAAAATAATCTTATTGCTCTTGAATAGTATAAAAAATATTACAAGAAGGAGTTTTCTACTGAATTTTCACTAGAGGAGTGACAGAAATACTGAGAAATGATAGGACCAGGTGGAGGGCGGTGGAGATCTAAATTCAACATTATTGATGGTTGTGGATAGTAAGACATAAAGGCTTGATATTAGAAGTAGTAGTAGGATAACCATGTAGCAATGATCTATGCTGACATGATGGTGATGGTTTGGTAGTGGTAGATGTGTTAGTTGGGTGACAGTGACTGAAAACAACTGTGATAGAAGCCATGTAATGGTAGTCTTGGTGGTGGTGTCAATATCATGAGTACGGTCTGGTGGTAGAGTAACAATTGTCGTTGGTAGAATGTGACCTTGTGGTAATGAAAAAGGTCCAGAAACTATAGTTGCACAAGTGACATCATCATGATAATGGTGGTCCAGCAATAGCAGCTATTGCCTAAGAACATTGAATAGGTGATAATGAAAAAATAATGGTAATGGACAAGAAAACCTTGTAATAATAACATTATTTATGTTTAATGGCAATACTAATGGTTTTGTGATGGAGGTTGTAGTCCAAATATGGTGATTCTGATAGCAGTAGCGACTAGTTGATAGTCATCAATCAATGGCTGCAATAATAGCTATGTCAGTTGCACTATGGATATTTTTTTGTGATGTCGGCTAGTGGCTAGATGTTAGCCTGGTGACAGTGACCTGACAACAACTATAACCCGATATTGGTGATCTAGCATGACAGTTGCTTATCAACGATGGTAATTAGGTCTTGGATGGCTTAAGCTTGGTATGTATGATGAGGGCAGAAAACACTAATTTTAAGGAAGACAGGTGCCTCATAATAGGAGTGTGGATCTTTAGCACTTTAATATGTCAATTAAGAGCAATCAAATCTTCTCTCGAGGAAAGATAGGTGCCTCATCATTTGACTACATGCTGATGTGGTTGAAATATAACGAATTTTCTTATATTTAAATTCATGTTGTATTGTATATTTATGATAAAATTACACTTTTAAAAGTTATTTTGTTGTAATTTGTGGGCTACAAAGGATTAAGCAACTTGAGAAAGTAAAAGAAGCAAATTTGTGGACTAAAAATAAAATTAAGTTATTCAAGTCTAGCACAATGTGCCTGAAATCGGCACACCTGTGTCCTATTCCAAAAAGGGTGGCATATCTTCACCACTTCGTGGATGCACCCACAGCTGGGCTAGCACACTGGCACCCAGGGTCGTGCACTTATGTCAGTCCACCACCAAAGGTTGGTACACCTACAATGGGTATAGGCGCAGGTTAGCCCATTACACATAAAATCAAATTGATTTTTTTTTTTTTTGTTATTTGAAAGTCCTAAATATTAAAATGCTTGTTAGAAATGAGAGAAGGATATTTTGTCAGTTGAAGGACGTCCTTCCTTGCGACTAATTAGTCTTAGTGTACTCTAGGGATTCCTCTTAGGGGTTTTCTTAGGTGAAGCTTCTACATTTTTCTTTTAGACTTTTCAAGAGATTGAGGGTGTGATGTTTCTATGTTGTACGAAAGGAAATAAATGGAGAAAAGATTACTCAAATTTGTGTGTTGTAACTTATTTTTAAATTATTTATTTTTAATTTCGATGAAAATTTTTATAAGTTATTTTCCCACGCATCATAGCTAAGTTCACTTCATACTCTTGTGATAAGGGTTAGTGACGAATCATTAATTTTTTTGTGAGATTATCCCTATACATTTTATCATGCTTAAATAACTCATGTTGATGTGTTAATATTACATAATCATTTACTGTTTTTTTAACAATTGGAAATGTCACGTAGAATAAAAAGTAAGTTAACACACAATCCCATCATGGAATAGACACATTGCCATTAGGAGATTGCAAACTAGATAAAAGACTAGAGGATTCTTAAAAAATAGTGCTATTGACCTCACATTTGTGAGTGTCTTCCCAATCCCCGTGGAAACCTAAAAGACTTAACTTAAGTTTTCCTTAGTAGGGCTTCCTAGACGACCAAAGGAACCACTCACCTACATGAAACCCCAAACCAAGGCTATGTTCACTTGGGCCTAATGTGGTTAAGCCCAGACCCTTAACCCTTGGTTTAGTTGGTCTAGGTTTTTGTCCTAGTAAAGACCCAAGCTGACCCCATTTGAGTAAAGCATGCCTTAGGTCACGCATGAAATCCAAAACCATGAGAATCTCTCTATGGACCCTAGAACACCCCATGATACCAAAATATTTTAGCAAGGTAACCTGGGATAGAGACACTTTAAATTGCTATATTCAAATGAGGAAACCTAAAGTTATTGGCTCTCAAATCTACAAGAATATGATCATTTCCTCTAATGGAGGAACTACTAGAGGAATGTGTTACACTTCTCTTATCTCTTCCATATGAATACAATTTGGTGTTAAATATGAGACATGGAAGGAGATTTTGCCATCTCATAAGCCCATTGGAAAGAAAATTTTGGAGATGTATGGAAAACATAGTGGCCAGGACCCAAGGGTAGAAGTCCAGACATTCCATCTACTTTAGCCTCGAGACATTCCACCTCTAGCACTTCTACTCTAGATACTGTTTTGGAGGAAATATTTATACTATAAGGTGATATTTTATCTTTGCAAAATCAGATGAAACATTTAAAGGCACGCGTGGATTATAATGATCAGTATCTGTAGAGGAAAGTTAATTATGATACGACCTTTAATAAGACTCTGGTGAAATATTTGAGAAGCAATCATTCAGTTGAATTTCCTTCATGCCTCAGATTTTCCCCATACGAGGATGATGATGAGATCGAGGTTCCTTTTCTTTAGATCTTGTATTTGGATTTCATTTGTTAGATGTCTGATTTGTTCGTGTTGGATTGTTGTGTTTGTACTATGATTAGTCTTTTTAGATTTGCATAGATGTCAGATTGTTGTGTTTCACCTTTTCATTTATTTTATAATTACTCACTTGTTTTAGTTTATATTGTCTCTGTGTTAGAGTAGTCTTTACTTTATGCTTATATAATTATACATGTGTATTAGATTTATCACTACTCATCACCTATCTTTACTACTTGCACCTGTACTATTCTCCTATTTAAAACTTTCAATTTTTCTTTTTATCTTCATGAACCATACTAGTTTAAACTAATAAAAAATTTATGTTTGGGGGAAAGGAGAAAACTTTTTAAAACTGAACCTTATTTGTCCTCAATAAACTATATTTATTAAATTATTTTAACATGTCCTGTGGTATGTGGGTTAACATTAGATAACTATATTTTTTATTTTATAAATGTCATAGAAGACATAAGTAAATAATTTTAATAATAAAGGTTAGTTCTAGAGTTAAGATATTTAATATAAGATGATAAGATTATGCATTTACTATTCATAGTAAAGGAAATTGTATTTTTGAAATATTAAGGATCTTAGATTTACACATAAAAAGAAAGAATTGAGACTCTATAAAAAGTTTTTTTCAAATATAACACTCATTTATCAAGTAAAGAGATGTGAAAAGTTCTTAACCTTAAGAAGGGGATGGTTAAATTCAAAATTATTAAAGGCTATCCAGATATAATAATCCTCACATGAAAATAAAAGAAAAGAAGGGATTGAAAATGAACCTAAAAGAAAAAGAAAAGCAAAATCAAAAGAAAAAGAAAAGCAAAAAGAAAAAAAAATGTGACGAGAAGCATGAGGAGATGCATAAATAAAAAATTGGCTTCACTTGAATCATCTTAAGGAAAGGGACTTAATTTGATTTCTAAACTTATTTTTAAAGTATTAGCATCTTTACTGATGGAGTTCTCATGAAATTTGTTTTATTGTAATTCTTCTAAGCATCCTCAGTATAACAAACTCTAGTTATTCTTAAAATAAATAGAAAATAAGCACTTTCATACTTGACTAATAGATACTCTTACATTTTAGTTTTAACCCAAGTTATTGAAAATCTTTCTAAAGTTTCACAATTGCATTTATAAGACAAAAACTATTGAAATCATTAAGTGAACTCGCTACCATAAGTTATAATTTACATAGTACAATGAGTTACTTGAGGATAAGTAACGTTTAAGTTAGGGGGAATTGAAACACCTAAAAATTACTTGCTTTTAACATACATTTAATGTTCATTTTATGAACATTTTGTTCATATTACACTTTAAAGAAAGGTATTTTTCATGTTTTTGGTTTCAAGTACAAGGAATTGATATTTAGAGAAAATGTGGGCAAAATAGAGCAAAATGACAAAAATCTCTATGGCGCCATAACACTAGACTTGGCACCACAGCACCATATACAACAAGAAGGAGAGTGCCTCAGATTGGCGCTATAGCGCCAACAATCAAAATTCTAGAAGGTCCATTGAATTTGGCCAAATTTTGAAGGGGTGCTTGAAGCAACACTCAGTTATTTTCAAGGGACTATTTAAATGACTATTTTCTATGTGAAAAAAAATAGATATTGGAGATTTGAGAGATTTTTAGAGTTTATTTTTGTTGTGTAAGAGTTTAAAGGGTGTGTGAGTGAGGGTTCATGAGTTTCTTTTTGTTTGTAAAAGAAGCTTTTGGAGATTGCTTGAAGGATACTTCAGGAATTGCTTGGGGAGAAGACATAATATAATTATTTAGTATTTGTGTTTGAGTTTTTGTTGTTATGACTTCACTTTCAATACAAATCATGTGTTTTTGTTTTATCTACTTGAATTCTGAGTAGTTTTCTTTCTTTCTCCTTGCAAATGAGGAATAATCATGTGGGATGAGAAGGTTTAAGGATTTCTTTTTATTTTAAAAATTGTGATGACATTTTCACCGGTTCTTAATTTACTTTGCAAACTGATCACCTGTTGTAAAAATTCACTGTGATACATAAAGAACAAGGACAGTTATGATTTCACCCAACTTGTGAATGCCGCACTCACCTTACGAGGAGGGCAACCATAATCTAGGGAGAGTGCAAATAGATAGGGAGATAAGTTTTGATGTACATATAATTGATGTTTCTTAGGTGACAGACTAGATTCTTTTATCAATTTTGTCTTGAGTTTGGATCTAAGGATCTCGGTAGGTCCTATAGAGAGGGTACAGTGGGAATCTTGAAGTGAGAGGTGACGGTGACTTTATATATGCTTAAAAATGTAAGACTTTATGAATTCAGATTTATATATTTATATTGATTTAGTAAACTCACACATGCAACACAAGTATACGTATCGTATCAAGTAATACAAGGCTCTAATGGAGTCCTGGTTATCGATCCCACGAGGAGAGAAAACGTTCTTCAAATCGAGATAATATAGCACTAAAATCCAATACCAATTGTAACAATTGCTCAAGTGTACCACAACTAGCTAATGCAAAGTACAGTAATAATAAAGCTACTACAATTATTTCTACTTATGAAACTCTTTAACTAACACACAATAACTTACGTGATTTATAAGATACTTCTATGTGGAAAATGTCTTCCTTCTTGCATAAAGATTATGATGTGTGGATGATGAAGAATAGTAAATTTTTGTATTGTGCCAAATAGGAGCATATTTGCTTTTTTACCCTTAAAAGAGTACCTCCTCTTCCAATCATGTAAAGAACATTGCCATATCTTAACTTTAGTCACTAAATCTAAGGCTAGGCTGGGAGGATACCGACTCTCACTACAGAGCTCCCACTCACCCTTCACCCGAAGGCTAACCATAGGCTTTAGTTACTAATCTTAAGACCAAATTGGGGATCCCATTCTGTCACCATGAAACCTCCAATTTGAAGTCCATCAAAACTCATTTCCCAATTTATTTGCACTTAATCCCCATGAACTACGCAATTCATTCATGGACATTAAATGAGTTCTTCATTCTTGTTGTAGAACATTCAATTCTTTTGGAATTAATGTTCCTCGACATATTTTAACAATTTAATTGGCAGAATTGAAAAGTAAATTAAGTTCCAAATGAAAGAAACATCACAACTTTTATAACACTTTAAGCGCACATCAATTCCACATCACCACATCATCACTACTTTATGCAAGAAGAAAGGCAAAGGAAACTACTCACAAATCATGGAGAAGATATAAGAACACATGGATTTCATATACAAAAGAAGAGTCATACAAACCATAATAGTAAATACAACTTATCTCCTTCTCTTCCCCAAGAAAATTCCTTCCAAGTTCCCTTGATTCCTTTTCTATTCCTTGCAACACTTGATTATCTCCATGGAACAAAGATGAAGAAGCAATCTCTCACTTTACTCCCTCTTCTCTCCTCCTTAGAGAAGAATCTTTATTAAAATCACAAACCCTAACTCTCACTCACCCTTTCCTTACACTCTCTACAGCAATCCTCCTCTCCCTTTATGTCTTGAACACTTAATATAATGTTAGGAACAAATTCCCCAAGAGTTTCTTCAAGCACCCCTTCAAAAATTGCCAAAACTCTTCAATTTGAAATGAACTGACATAGGGTGCCGGTGGAGCCCTATCCTGCCACTAATTGCTGAAGTCTCTGGAAGAGGGCGCCGGCGGCGCCAGAAGCTGTTTTCCTCCAAATTGCTCCATTTTGCTCCAAATTCGTTCCTTTTTTCATCGTTTCGCTCCAATCACCTATAATCATCATACTTGCAACAAATCATGAAAAATACCTTCCTTTAAAGTGCAATATCACCAAAAATAGGTAAAAACATATAGCTAAAAGAGTATATATTTTTGGTGCATCAAAATCCCCAAACTTAAACTATTACTTGTCCTCAAGTAATCCTTTTACAACATAAAATATAACTCTAGACAATGTAATTTTCAACTGAAGACACTAAAATTTTCATTCAAAAGAATATATTGGTTAGATTTTCAGAAAAAGTTTAGTAACTCAGGTCAACATTACAGGTATAAGAATATTCAGTAATTAAGTCTAAGAGTTCTAGTCTTTTATTTATTTCAAGATAAACCATAATTTGTCACATTAAGAGTGCCTTAAAAGAATATGTGAAAAAGGAGTTCATGCAAACTTTACTAAAATGTAGGCTAGCACTTTAAATATAAATTCAGAAATGAAATCAAGTTTTACCTTTAGGGTGATTCAAGTAAAGCCAATTTTTGATTAGGAATTGATCCATGAAAAAAATACCTATTTTTATGCCTTGATTTTTATCAAATTCTTAAGGATATTATGCTTTAATGAAATGTATTTTTATGTTTTGGATGTAGGTGATTCAAAAATATTCAAGAAAGAAAAAAAGATGAAAAAGGAGCAAAAATGAAGCTAAAATGCAAACTTGTCAAAATAATTGGCCTGGCGCCTAGGCACCAGAATCCGGCGCCTAAGCGCCAGTTTGATACAGAATTCTGTAAGATTTTTGACGACTTTTAGATGGTTATTTTGACGGTGTGAGCGGTTATTGGACCATATAGAAGATTGACGGTTATTCCTGGATTATAGGACATGTGATACATTGTATTTGGACGCTTGGAAATGGTTAGGATCACGAAGAGGTGCGATCCAAAGTGAAGCGGTGCGAAGAACTGGACGCGGAACCCGGCGCCTAAGCGCCAGATTCCGGCGCCTAGGCACCAGACATACCTTCTAGAAGATTCAGGACACATTTTGAGGAGGTGCTTTAAGGCAACCCTTGAAGCCTATAAATAGAAGGCTACTCCTACAGAGAAAAACACCCAACTTAGCCCCACGCCCCACATAGCCTAAAATTAGAGAGAGATTCTATAGTTCCATTTAGAGAGATTAGAGAAATATTTTAAGGGCCATATTTATAGTTTCTTAGTAAGTTTATTTAGAGTTTGTATTGAGAGTATTTGAAGAGTCATTGCTTTTGAAGTTTATTTACTTTGGAGTCAAAAGGATTCAAAGGTTCAGTTGGAGAAACACTTGAGATAAGTATTTGTATTTTGATTCAATGTTTTATTTATATGTTTTGTTGTTTAAATTCAATGTGTTCTGAGTAGGTACTTTACTTTCTCCTTTCAATTATGAAAAGATAAATAAGATAATATAATATTTGTTGGAGAATTAAAAACTATATATATTTTAACATTGTGATGATATTAATACCAGATCTTAATTTACTATTTAAATTGGCCATTTAAATTGTTAAAATCTGTTGAAGAGTTTTGAGACCTAGAAGGTGATGAATTCTTAACTAGTAGATATCACATGAATTCTTGGGTAGTCGAAGGCCTTGTGCGGGTTATTCAAGGTGACATGCAAATAAATAGGAAGATAATATTTATTGGGCGTAGAATTGATAAGTTTTTAGAGTGACAGGCTAAATTCTTGTAATTTGGTTTATAGAGAAGGAAAGGGTCACTAGTAGGGCCGACCATAGCCACCCTTGGACATCTAGTAGTGTGAGCCTAGATTAACCCATTCTACTTAACAATACATCCGGACACGATCTATGGATTAGCTGATGTTCTTTATACTATTGAGCGAAGGTAAAGAATAGGAATGCTTCTATTTGGCACAATACCATAAATTTATATTCTCCAAAAATATTACATTATCTAAAAAAATCTTGGATTAATTGAAAGGAAGAAAGTTGTTTGCTTATTTTATTTTCATCAATCATTACTTTATTACTTGCTTTTTTTTGCATCTAGTAAATTAAATATTAACTTTTTAACTTTAAAAGAAATACATAAAAATAAAATCAAAATATTTAAAAGAAAAATCTATAATCCTCCTCGTGGGATCGATACTGGGGTCTTAATTTAAAGCCCATATTACTTGATACGATGCGTATACTTGTGTAGTACCCCTAGTGTGTAAAATATTTTCCATAAAATTATATTTATATACACTAGCCGCTATTATTATTTAAGTCAAAGTATTGACCATAACATATTTTTGATAGCATATATTACTGCATTGTTTGGTGATTACAAACCATGTTTTTTTGGTGCATTGCTGCGGATCGAGGGTCAGGCATCTCCTCAAGCTTCTCCTCATAAATATTTTTCTTTCTTTTTTTTTCTTTTGGGATTGTTTTTTTTCAATACTTCTTTTCTTTTCTTTTCTTTTATTGAGGATTACTATATCTGGATAGCCTTTAATGATTTTGAACTTCACTCTCCTCTTTCTAAAGTTCAAACTTGAAACACCACCTTACTTTATAGTTAGGCACAAGCTTTATTATTTTTCATAAAGTCACAATCTCTTCTTAATACACAATACTTTAAGTCCCTTAACATTTCCAAAATACAGTTTTCTTTACTTTAAACAGTTAACTATAATCAAATCCTTTCATACCAAATATCTTATTTCTATAAAATCAACTTTTATTACCAAAAACTTTCATCATATCCTTCCATAATATTCAACTGAAATAAAAAGTTTTAGTTATCTTACAATGAAGTTCAACTGCCAAAAGTTATGCTAAAAATTTTTGAAAATATAATAATTGAGAAAAATAAAAGTTTAGCATTTCTCTACCGTCCCCCAAACTTAAATTTTTCAATAAATTTGAAATAGTTAAGAGTAAAAAAAAACTAACCTTTCTGTGCTAAAATTCTGAAATCTTCATAATCTATCCGATATTAATCAAAATTTTATAGCTAGTAAGCATGAAACAATTAGTAGCAGTGATATAACAATTTAAAATATTTGCATGGGTAAAGAGAAATTAACACTAAACATCCAAACATCCAACAAAACACTACAACATGAAGCAAACTATCACACTACTAATAGTTCAACATGAAAAGTAAATAACACTACATCACACAGTACAACACAGGGTAACACATCACATGAAAAGTAAATATCCACTACATCACATTAATACATCACAACAGACTAAGAACAACAGAAACATAACAAACAAACTATCTACCAGTCTTCATCTTCAGGATTAGCAGTATGGTCATCAGGTTCAGGCCTGTACGGTATATAACTAGGTCAAGTAGGAAATGTCACCCCAATATCTCCTCTTATAAATCTGGCCTGAGCATCATAATAAGCAATAACGAACTCAACTCTTCTCTGCAAATAGTTTTCATTCACATCACTTCTGGCCTCAAATACATCCATCCTACTATGCATCCTATCAATACTATCACTTTGCAATCTCAATTGCTTCATGACATCAGATAGTGTTGGGGGCTCAGAAGTAGATGGACCAACATAACTTGTGGTAGGAATATCAGTACTCTTAGTCTCCTCTTTTGCACCCACATGAGCCTCATAAGTACGAATAATGGTCTTCGTAATTGGTCTCAAAGGTATCGCCACTTCCTCAGAACTACTATACTCAACTCCAGATTGAACACAAAGGGAATGAATTAGGGCAAGATGTTCTAATCCACTAGTGGTTTCTCCTTTGTCCATAGAGTGAATGCTCCTGAAAACAATAACTCCAATATTGATCTTCTTCATATTTTGGTTGCAATAATTCAAAATAGATCGATCCCTAGTAACTTCGCTGTGATGATAAGAAGGTAACAGTCTCGCAAAAATGAAATAATGCCACGCTTTAGAAGCAACATTTAAAGTAGAAGCAGGGAAGTTAATCATCTGTTTCTGATTCATTTTCCACTCCCCTCTTCCATCGGTTAGATACATGATTACACTCATCAAATTCCCCTCTCTAGTATCAAAATTCTCAAATTCACAAACAAAAGGTTCTCGAATTTGATAAAATGCGTTGATACATTGTGGGGTGAACTCAACCAGTGTCCCTCGGACTACCACATATTTCGTCTTAAACCAGAGCACGTTAGCATAAAATTCTCGGACTACTCCCAAAACAGCATTAGAGAAAAGTAACAGAAACGCTCCCAATTCTGCTCAGAAATCAACTGTTCCACAGATCCACCAGGATTCTCAAACGCTCGATCCTAAATACACTTCTTATTTTGCAACTGAGAGTTGAAGCAAAATTGAGCCTTAACATTAACAAATCTTTCATCGTCCCAATCAAATTTTTGCTTCCCCTTACTCATTCTAGGAGCCATGTGAATTTCTAAAAATTGCAAAAATTTACCAATAAATCCCAAAATCCACAATGTACTAACTCCAAGCATTAATCCAAACAAGTAAGAACAAATTCTACCATAGGAAACCTCACCTTTTCTCAACAATCTCACAAAAATATCATCCAAACAATGTGAGAGTTTCACATGGCGAAAATCCAAAAATTTTAGCTTAAAGTAATGCTCTTACCAAGAGAAGTGCAGATCCAGCCTCAGAAATCCTTGAAATCCTCTCTACTCCGAGATCTAACGAACCCTAAAGCTTTAAAATCGCGAGCATAGAGGTGGGAGACGAAAGAAATGGCGGAAAAATGGGTCCCATGCAATTTTCGTGAATTTTTAAGGGTCCCGGGCTATTTTTAGCATTTGGGTGCCGGCAGCGCCCGATAGGGCTCCTGCCGCGTTCTATTCAAAATAATAGTCAAACTCTCTGGATTTGGGCTCCGGCGGTGCCCAATCTAGCACCGACGGCACTAGTCCAAAATTCTATTGGGTTCAAAAATTTCTTTTGCAAATTCAATCGTTTCAACCTCTGCAGTCCTATTAACACATCAACAAGCATCTATTTCATCTCACAAACACTAAACAATATCACTTTACACAAACAACACATCACATCAATTTCATATATAAAATCCATGATACAACCATTACACACATATGTTCATCAAATAAAAGCAACACTCCTTAGATCGTTAGTATTGCAGGTACACTACGATAAGTAAACACTAAGTCCTAAGTACACACAAGAAATTAAATCATAGTCTAAGCACACCTTACTAAAGCAAAGCAAAGCAAAGCAAACAACATAATAATCAACGCAAACACTTAAACATAACAAAGCAACATACAGAATCCACTAATTACTCCTCATCAGTCTTAGAACTATCATCCTCTCTAATGTCTCCGATTGATTGATGATGAACGAACATATTGTAGAAGGGAAAATATGTGAATTCATCAGATGAATCTTCAGCCACCACAACATTCTTCTTCAACAGATAAATCAGACCCAACTCAATCCGACCAGTATGATCAAATTGCTCTTTCATCCTCCAATCAATATGATCAAATAAATCAGAAATATTATTAATAGCATTCAGAACATTCTGTACCTCATTTTCCAACTTCTTTATCTTCTTCAATATCACCCTCGAACTTTCAGAATAGTAAGGCTGAATAGGTTGTGAACTCTCAGTGGGCTGATCAGCAAGCAAATCCATATCTCCTTCATCACCTACTGTTCGGCAGTCATAAAGATCATTTGGATCAATAGGTCTCCAGGGCAGAAGAAATTTTTCCCAACTCTCATATGGTACTTGCTATTGACTGCATAACAGAAATATGGTGGACGAGTATCCAAGCCCATACTTAGATCCATGCACAATCAATCCCAAAACAGATTTCGTAATGATTTATCCAATATCCACTAGCCTTCCAGTTTGTATACAGAAATTCAGAATAGCACTTTCCTTCGTTACCTTACTTATCTTCATAGTAGGAATTAATTTTGCCGAAATAAAGTAATGCCACTGTTTTGATACCTTATTTAAGGATGTAGAAGAGAAACTGATATATCCATTATCCCTTACTTCCCATTCTTTATTCTCATCAGTCAAATAATGATAGATTTCATTCATATCATTGCTAGTCGCATTAAAATTTGCATAATGACAAATATGAACATTTTCAATCATGAAAAGATCATTAATCCTTGCAGGATTGAATGATACATACCTACCTCGCACAAAAACACATCCTTGGTTGATCCCCTGCAGATTTGCATAATATTCTTTCACGATCAGAACAACCACTGCGGCGGTAGTGTAGTATAACACTTCCCAACGCCTTTGCTTTACTATCTCTTCAACTCTTGTAATCGGACTCTCCAAACCTCGATTTACAAAGCCTCTTTCCTTGATAATCCTAATTTTCATCATCACTTTTTGGAATAGACACTGCGCCTCGAAACTAACGAACTTCCGTTGGTTGTAAATGCGAGATCTAGGGAGCTCAATGGAGTAGGAATCCATGGGATGCGAATTGGGAAAGGAAGTTTTCGTTTTTCTGGTGGTTATGGGTTTAAAATGGAGTTTTGGCATGTTTTATGGAAGAAGATCCCGCTCAAAACTGCCAGAAATCGCATTTTAAAAAATTAAAAACCGTCAACTAGAATTTGGGCACCGGCGGCACTTAAACTAGAAATTCGGCTATTTTTAAATGAATAGGGCGCCAGCGGCACCCATTCAGGCGTCCGCGGTGCCAGTGGTAAAAATTTTTACCGAACTTCATTTGGCTCAAAATACTTCATTTTCACAATACGATCCAATATATTTTAATTTTTAACTTATTTAGGGGTAATTAGGATTCTTAAATATCAAACTAAAAGCACAAACAATAATAAGCAAGCAAACACAACACACAAGTACACATGGGTTGCCTCCCATAAAGCGCTTGGTTTAACGTCGTCAGCCCGACAAACCATTGAGTTAACTAGGATGACTCAGCAATAAAACCTCTTTGAAATCTGGTAAAAACCCTCCAAAGTAAGGTTTTAAATGATTCCCATTAACCTTAAAAATATTTCCAGTTTTAGGATCATCGATATCAACAGCTCCGAAAGAATGAACTTTCACTACAGTAAAAGGTCTCATCCATCTAGACTTAAGTTTACCAGGAAATAATTTCAATATCGTGTTATATAATAGAACTCTTTGTACAAGTTCAAATCATTTTTTCAATATCTTCTGATCATGCCACAATTTCATTCTCTTTTTATAAAGTCTATCATTATGATATGATTCATTCCTGATTTCTTCCAACTCATTCAATTGCATAAATCTTTTTTCTCCAGCATTTTTCAAATTAAAATTCAACTCCTTAATCGCCCAATATGCTTTATGCTCCAATTCAATCGAAAAATGGCAAGGTTTGCCAAATACTAGTCTATAAAGAGACATTCCAATAGGGGTCTTCAAAGCAGTCCTATAAGCCCATAATGCGTATCTAATCTAGCAGAACAATCTAATTTATGAATATCCACTGTTTTCTCCAAAATTCTTTTAATTTCCCTATTCGATACTTCCGCTAAATCACTAGTCTGGGATGATAAGCAGTAGAGATCCTATGAATAATGTTATATTTTTCAATTAATCTCTTAATTTGATTGTTTCTAAAATGGAATCCACCATCAGTTATAATTACTCTCGGCATTCCATATCTTGTAAATATATTTTTCTTTAAAAATTTAGAAACCCTTTGAGCATCACATCTTGGTAAAGCTACAGCTTCAATCCATTTCGAAACATAATCAACAGCGACCAATATATATAAATTTCCAAATGAAGGTGTAAATGGTCCCATAAAATCTAATCCCCATACATCAAAAATTTCAACTTCCAAATTATAATTCAGAGGCATTTCATTTCTTCTAGAAATATTACCTACTCTTTGACATCGATCACAAAATTTGACATATTTATAAACATCACGAAAAAGAGTTGGCCAATAAAATTCAGATTGTAAAATCTTATAAGTCGTTTTATCAACACCAAAATGACCTCTAAATTCAGAATCATGACATCTCTGAATGATTGGATTAATTTCTTCATGTGGCACACATCTTCTAATAATCAGATCCTTACACTGTTTATATAAATAGGGCTCATCCCAAAAAATAAAAATTAGCATCATATTTAAAATTTTTTTGTTGTTGCCTTGTTAAATCTGATGGTATAATATTACTCACAATATAATTCACAATATCAGCATACCAAGGCAAATTCTTTTTCATAAGAATATACAATTGTTCATCAGAAAAAGTTTCTGTAACTTCCTTTTCAAATACAGATAAATTATCATATTCTATTCTTGACAAATGATCAACAATTTGATTCTCAGATCCTTTCCTATCAACTATCTCAAAATTAAATTCTTGCAAAAGGAGTATCCATCTAATCAATCTAAGTTTAGCATCCTTCTTTTGCATTAAATACTTAATAGCTGAATGATCAGTATGCACTATACTTTTAGTCCCAATTAAATAAGGTCTAAAATTATCAAAAGCAAATACTATAGCTAATAACTCCCTTTCAGTAGTGGTATAATTAATTTGAGCATCATTAAGAGTTTTACTAGCATAGTAAATGATTTTGAAAGTTTTATCATACCTATGCCCCAACGCAACTCCAATAGCATAATCACTAGCATCACACATCAATTCAAAGGGTTTCTGCCAATCAGGTGAAAAAAATTATAGGAGCAGTGATTAATTTTTCTTTAAGTAAATTAAAAGCACACAAACATTCATCATTAAAATCAAACTTCCTATCATTTTCTAGAAGTTGGCAGAAAGGTTTAGTAATTTTAGAAAAATCTTTAATATAACGCCTTTAAAATCCAGCATATCCTAAGAAACTCCGCACCTCTCTCACAGTAGTGGGTGGTGGTAATCTCTCAATCACTCGAATTTTAGCAGGATCGACCTCCATACCATATTCAAAAATTTTATGCCCAAGCACTATTCCTTCTACAACCATAAATTAACATTTTTCCCAGTTCAGAACTAAATTTGTTTTCTCACAGAGTTTTAAAACTTTTGCCAAGTTTTCCTAACAATTATCAAATGAAGTTCCAAACATAGAAAAATCATCCATGAAAACTTCTATTTCATTATCTATCATACTACTAGAGATAGATATCATACATCTTTGAAAAGTTGTAGGTGTGTTACACAGTCTAAAAGGCATTCTTTGAAAAGCAAATGTTCCATAGGGGCTAGTAAACGTTGTCTTTTCTTGATCCTTAGGAGAAATAGGTATTTGATGATAACCAGTATATCCATCCACAAAGCAATAGTACTTGTGTCCAGCAAATCTATCCAACATTTGATCGAGAAAAGGAAGAGGAAAGTGATCTTTTTGGGTGGCAGCATTCAGTTTTCTATAATCAATACAAATTCGCCATCCATTCACTTGTCTAGTAGGTAAAATTTCATTTCTTTCATCAACTTCCACAGTCACTCCACCTTTCTTCGGTACACAATGGACTGGACTTACCCAAGAACTATCCGAAATAGGATAAATAATTCCAGCATCAAGCCATTTTAAAATTTCCTACTTAACTACTTCTTTCATTATAGGATTTAATCTCCTTTGTGGATCAATTTTAGGTTTATGTTCTTCATTTAATAAAATTCTATGCATACAGATCAAAGGACTGATTCCTTTGATATCTGCCAAAGTCCATCCAAAAGCCTTTTTGTATCTTTTTAAGATTTCCAATAACTTTTTGTTCTTGATATTCAATTAACTCCGAAGATAAAATAACTGGTAGGGTAGATGATTCGCCTAAGAACATATACTTTAAATGCTTAGGGAGAATTTTCATCTCAAGTTCAGGAGGTTTAACAATAGATGAAATTAAACTTTTATCTCCACCTTCCATGGTATCTAACACTTCAAATTTCTCTTAAATATATTCCAACTCCTTATTCATCTCATTATCCGAATCTTTTTCATTTCTAGTTTCATCTTCAATTATATTTTCACATTCTACTTTCTTTTCAAACATCTCTTTAAAATAATCATTTCTCAAATATTCACAGACTTCCATCCTAAAATATTCATTATCTTTTGCAACTGAGGGATACTTCATAGACTTCAAATCATTAAAGGTCACCTCTTGATCATTAATTCTCATAGTTAATTCTCCTTTTTGAACATCAATTACAGCTCTTCCAGTAGCTAGGAATGGTCTTCCTAAAATAATTGGAATATCTTTATCTTCCTCCATATCAAGCACAAATCCACAGGAAAGATAAATTTATCCACTTTCACTAACACATCTTCTACCACTCCCTTAGGATAAGTAATAGAACGATCAGCTAATTGAAGAGTTACAGATGTAGGAGAAATTTCTCCAATTCCCAATCTTTTGAAAGTTTATAAAGGCATAAGGTTAATACTAGCTCCCAGATCACATAAGGCTCTTCCAAAAAACTTTTCACCTATAGCACACGGGATAGTGAAACTACCAGGATCTTGAAGTTTTTCAGGAAGCTTTTTCTGAATTATTGCACTGCACTCTCCGCTAAGTGCAACAGTCTCATGATCCGCGAACTTTCTATTCTTTTTAAGAATATCCTTCATAAATTTTGCAAAATCAGGCATCTGTTCTAATGCTTCAACAAAAGGTATATTTATTGTTAACTTCTTAAGGATTTTCAAAAATTTTCCAAATCTGTTATCCTTATTCTTCTGCTTGAATCTTTGAGGAAATGGAGGAGGTGGTTTCTCAACAGTAATCTTCATTGGTTCAAGAGGATATTCCAGGTATGGATAAATCTTATTTGAACCTGTTTCAATATTTACCTTCTCCTTCTCTTCTTTAACTTCTTTGTGCACTCTAGTTTCTAATTCTTTTCCACTCCTTAATTGAATAGCCTTAAGTTGCTCCTTATTTTGATCTTTTGGATTGATCTCTACATTACTAGGAAGCGTTCCAGAAGGTCTATTATTAAGCGCAGTAAAAATATGTCCCAATTGATTTTCAATTTTTTTGATCGCAACACCTTGAACTTGTAATTGGTTACCCATATTCAAAATCATTTCATTTGTAGACAACTTTTTATCCTTAAACTGTTGGTTATTATTAAATCCAGGAGGATAAGATGGTCTAAAGTTAGTATTCCCTTGGTTGTTTGAGTTTCCAACTGGGTTTATAGAATTGTGCCCCCATTGTGGGTTCACATTAGCATTATTATTATTCCAATTGAAATTTGGGTGATTCTTCCAACCAGAGTTATAATAATTCAAATAAGGATTATTAGGTCTATTAATCGCGTTCAAAGTTTCATAAGGTGTTTGAGATTCAGTTATCTGTCCAAATGAATTTTCCTCTAACACTGGGGATGGTTGAGAATAATTCATTCCATATTGATCTATTTTCTTAGAAAGTGCTGCTATTTGAGAAACTATCATAGTCATCATATCAGAATCATGAACACTAGCTACTCTCTTAGGGTTTACCCATTCAGAGGGCCATTAAAAATTATTAGTAGCCATCTCTTCAATCAATGAATATGCTTCATCGAAAGGTTTTGACATTAACGATCCACCAGTAGCAGCATCAATAATTGATCTCAATGATCCCACTAATCAGTTATAAAAAGTTTAATCTATTAACCAATCTGGAAAAGCATGATGTGGACACTTCCTAAGAAGATCTTTAAACCTCTCCCAAGCTTCATATATTAACTCTCCTTCAAACGGACCAAAAGATGTAATATCATTTCTTAATTTAGCAGTTTTTGATGGAGGGAAATATTCTGATAGAAACTTTTGAGAAATTTCTCCCCAAGTTCGAATAGATCCAGGTGCTAACGAGTTTAACCAAGCTTTAGCTTTATCTCTTAAGGAAAAAGGAAAAAGTCTAAGTCTCATAGCATCACTCGACATTCCGTCATACTTAAAAGTAGCGAGATGTAAATTTGGGTCTTCATTAGGTGTTCCTCCAAATTGATTATTTTGTACCATTTGGATAATAACAAGTTTATTTTCAAACGAATTAGCAGCAACATCAGGATTTTGAATAGTTATATGAATTTCATCTGTTGTTGGGTTATCATAATCTCTTAAGGGTCTTGGCAAATTTCCAACATTAAGATTCTGATTCTCTTGATTATTCGCCATTTCACAGTAATTTTCAATTTGTTTTTGTTGTTTTCTAATTTTTTGAATAGTACGCTCTAACTCTGAATCGTAAGGTATCAAACCTACATATCCACTACTACGCATATAAAATCACACTAAAAAGTAAATAAGCACACAAATATACTACAAAGTAAAGGTTTTTAGTTACTACAATATCTATAAATAAGTACCGTTTATCTATCTCCCCAGCGACGGTGCCATAAACTTGACAGCGAATTTATATATGCTTAAAAATGTAAGACTTTATGAATTCAGATTTATATATTTATATTGATTTAGTAAAGTCACACATGCAACGCAAGTATACGTATTGTATCAAATAATACAGGGCTCTAATGGAGTCCTGGTTATCGATCCCACAGGGAGATAAAACGTTCTTCAAATCAGATAATATAACACTAAAACCCAATACCAATTGTAACAATTGCTCAAGTGTACTACAACTAGTTAATGCAAAGTATAGTAATAATAAAGCTACTACAATTATTTCTACTTACGAAACTCTTTAACTAACACACACTAACTTACGTGATTTATAAGAAACTTCTATGTGGAAAGTGTCTTTCTTCCTGCATAAAGATTATGATGTGTGGATGATGAAGAATGGTAAGTTTTTGTATTGTGCCAAATAGGAGCATATTTGCTTCTTTACCCTTAAAAGAATACCTCCTCTTCCAAGCATATAGAGAACATTGCCATATCTTAAGTTTAGTCACTAAATCTAAGGCTAGGCTGGGAGGATACCGACTCTCACTACGGAGCTCCCACTCACCCTTCACCTGAAGGCTAACCATAGGCTTTAGTTACCAATCTTAAGACAAAATTGGGGATTCCATTCTGTCACCATGAAACCTCCAATTTAAAGTCCATCAAAATTCATTTCCCTATTTATTTGCACTTAATCCCCATGAAATACGCAATTTATTCACGGACATTAAATGGGTTCTTCATTCTTTTTGTAGAACATTCAATTCTTTTGGAATTAATGTTCCTCAACATATTTTAACAATTCAATTGCTCGGATTGAAAAGTAAATTAAGTTCCAAATGAAAGAAACATCACAACTTTTAAAACACTTTAAAGGCACATCAATTCCACATCACCACATCATCACTACTTTATGCAAGAAGAAAGGCAAAGGAAACTACTCACAAATCATGGAGAAGATATAAGAACACATGGATTTTATATATAAAAGAAGAGTCATACAAACCACAATAGTAAATACAACTTATCTTCTTCTCTTCTCCAAGCAAATTCCTTCAAAGTTCCCTTGATTCCTTTTCTATTCCTTGCAACACTTGATTATCTCCTTGGAACAAAGATGAAGAAGCAATCTCTCACTTTACTCCCTCTTCTCCCCTCCTTAGAGAAGAATCTCTCTTAAAATCACAAACCCTTACTCTCACTCACCCTTTCCTTACACTCTCTAGTGCAATCCTCCTCTCCTTTTTCGTCTTGAACACTTAATTCAATGTTAGGAACGAATTCCCCAAGAGTTTCTTCAAGCACCCCTTCAAAAATCCCCCAAAACTCTTCAATTTGAAATGAAACGACATAGGGCGCCAGCGGCACCCGATAGTGGCGCCGGCGGCGCCCTATCCTGCCAATAATTGCTGAAGTCTCTGGAAGAGGGTGCTGGTGGCGCCAGAAGCTGTTTTCCTCTAAATTGTTCCATTTTGCTCCAAATTCATTCCTTTTTGCATCTTTTCACTCCAATCACTTATAATCATCATACCTGCAACAAATCATGAAAAATACCTTCCTTTAAAGTGCAATATCACCAAAAATAGGTAAAAACATATAGCTAAAAGAGTATATATTTTTGGTGCATCAAGAGGCTAGAATCTACTCAACACCACTACATAAGCTGAAAAAAAACTTAAGGTTAGCCAATGTTCTTTGCTAGCACCGAAAGGGGGTAAAGAATGGGTGTGCTCCTATTTGTCATAATGCAATAATTTTAGCCTTGAAACATTATATTCCTACACTAATTATGATCTCATCATAAGAGGAAAGAGATTTGGTTATTAAAGATCTTTCCAAAATTTAACCAGTCTCATTATATTTGGTTTATATTTAATTTAGTTAATTATAATTTTAGTGTAAATTAGTGGATTTAAGAAAACCAAACTTTTAAAAAAATTTAAACTAAGACCTGATAGTAGTAGACTAGAATTAGCTTAAGGGAATTCTTATCTTGCTTCTCTGTGGGATTGATATTCTGGGTCTTATAAGAAAACCCTATATTACTTGAAATGATATGTATACTTGCATAGTACCCCTAGTGTGTAAACTATTTTCTAAATTTTATAACTTTTTGATTTTCCACACTAGCCGCAAAACGTAAACCAGGTCAAGTTTTTTGCCATCTTTTGGAAGCTAAATTACTATAAAATTGAGGATCGGTCATCGGGTTAACAAGGTGATTTATTTAATTTGTGTTAACCTGAGTTTGGTCATGTTGACTTAGTGATTTAGTTAATTTGGGTTAGCCCGAGTTAGAGTGGATTGACCTGGTTATTTAAGTTGATACGGGTTTACCCGAGTTAGATCAGGTTGACCCAGAGATTTATTTGTTTTGGGTAGTCGGGTTGACCTAGTGATTTAGTTAATTTGGGTTAACCTGAGTTAGACTTAGTTGACCTGGTGATTTAAGTTGATTTGAGTTATACTTATGTCAGGTTAAGTTGATTTAGTTGATTTGGGTTAACCTGAAATAGATCGGGTTAACTTGATGAGTTAAATTAATTTGGGTTAACTCGAGTTAGATCAGGTTGACCTAGGGATTTCTTTGATTTGGGTTAACTAAAGTTAGTTTGGGTTGACTAGGTGATTTATTTGATTTGGGTTAACCCGAGTTAGGTCAGGTTGACCCTGTGATTTAGTTGATTTGGATTAACCTAAGTTAGATCGGGTTGACCTAGTGATTTTAGTTGATTTAGGTTAACCCTAGTTAGAACGGGTTGACTCGGTGATTTAATTGATTTGGGTTAATCTGAGTTAGGTCAAGTTGACCACCTGGTGATTTTTGCTGATTTGTGTTAACCCGATTTTGGTCGAGTTGATCGGTGATTTAGTTGATTTTAATTAAGCTGAGTTAGATCAGGTTGACCACTGTAATTTAGTTGATTTGGGTTATCAGATTGAACCAATGATTTTATTGATTTGAACCCAGAAGGGTTCATGTTGAACAAGATCTAAATTAGATTAGACCTAGTAGGATTCAAGTTGAACTAGGTCTAAGTTGGATTAGATCAGAAGGGCTCAAGTTGTGTTAGGTCTATGTTATGTTAGACCTCGGGTGGTTCATTTGTACTAGGTCTAATTTAAGTTAGACCTGGGATGGTTCATTTGAGCTAGGTCTAACTTGGGTTAGATTTAGAATGGTTTAATTGAGCTAGGTGTAAGTTACGTTAAACTATGAGTTATTTAGTTGAGCTTGGTCTAAGTTAGGTTAGACCTAGGAGATTTAATTGAACTAAGTATAAGTTGGGTTAGAACTAGTTCAAATCATAGATTGACTTGAACTTGGTTAAGTATGATTTATGGTCAGAACTAGATTAACTTCAATTGGGTTGAACCCAATCTAAGTCTACTTAGATTAGGTCCAATTTAAGTTTAGACCTAAGTAAAGTTTAGTCATGTCAAGTTCAGTTTGGGTTAATCCTACGTTAGTAAGGGGTGATCCCATGATTAAAGGGCTAATCATGATGGCAATCCCCTAAAAGTCTCATTAGGCTAAGCCCCTAAGGTTGATTGGTGTTTTAAATTAGACTTAGGGGACCTTTTAAGCTAAGATGCATAAAGTTATAATTTTTCATTTTTTACCCCTAGGTTCCCAAATTTTATTTTTAGTTTTTAGGGTGAGAATTGTCATTTTAGGGTATAGAATTATTACTTAAAATTTTCTTATCATATTACATTTAATTCGCATTTTTCAAATTTTAATTTTAATTTTTATATTTATTTTTCAAAATAATAATATTTTGGTAGAAAATTGGTCATTTTAAGGTTAATGAGGTCCCGTGATCTTGAAAAAATCATGAAACGTTCCCAAAGGCAAAGGGAAATATCCCTCAAAATTTCCTATTTTTCTTACTTATATTATTTATTTTCATTTTTATTTTCATTATTTTCTTATTCCCTGAGTCCAGAGGTATTTTTTTTAATTTTTTTTAATTTCAATTTCTAAAGTTATGATTTTTAAAATTTTTATTTAATTTTTTGGATTTAAATAATTCAGAAAACCTGAATTTCCTACTTATCCTTGTTGTGTCGTGTCATCCCTTGTTCGCTTTGAACTCTTACGCCGCATCTTCTGATTTGGTGTGCTTTCCACACAGGTGTTGAGGTGGCCACAGTTTTGGTGTTTTCCTACCCCGCGGTTCTGTTATTTGATTTAATCTCCACCATCCATTTCTAATACATAGAAATGAACATCATTAGTTCATTGTCCCTACGGGACAAACAAGCGAGAGTTGTCCATGTTTGAATCCTAATATCCTGCTAAAATCTCAACTAAATTGCTTCGAGTTTATTCATACACCTTCATCTAATCGAGAAGAACCTATCTATACAACTAGATGGACATACATTGTACATTTCTTTCATAAAGGTCTAAAATGAGGCTAAATTTAGGGATATTTTATCCATATCTGAGATGTGGCCTCGATTGGGCTTTTCAGAAATGATCACCTTGATGCCACACACATCCTTGCTTCAATTCAATATGAAATTGGCTCTAGCTATGAGGTAGGATAAAAGGTGGGTCAGGTTCATGTTGGAGTATGTTGGAGGGCTCATGAAGCTTGACTTTTTATTGAAGGAAGGATTTTGTGGATTTGTGAAGCTTATGGAAGGCTTAGTTTGGAGTTTTGGTGAAGTTGGTATCAGGGCCATGGAGAGTCCTGAATTTTAATGGGATTATTAAGACAATGTGGTTGATGAGAAGGTCTAAAAATGATAAGGATAAGCCACTCTAGACTTTGGGACCAAATTTGGTGTTGGAGTTAAAGAGTTTAAGTGATTAGTTACAGAGTTTGGTGTGCATAAGAGGCTCTTGGGTTCCACTTTTAAATAGCCATGGGAGGCCATGGAGAGGGCTTGGCTTGCATTGGGAATCTTAATGTGGTTTTTAAGAGAATTTACAGAGAATATCAGAAGTTTTGGGCAGTGGAGCAAAGCTTTTCCATTTTTTTATGTGTTGAACATGGCGGTACCAATGTTGGAGAAGGTGGCAAGACAAGGGCTCAGCTTGATTGGAGAGGCTTTTGGTGGAGTGGCTATGACCAGTTTTGGTCTGGCTTTACTCACCATGTCTTGGTTTTTCTCCCCAAGATCTGAACTTGACTTGGGTGCCATGTGTTCACCCCTCATGGTAAGCGATGAAATTTTGTCATTTTATGCTTGAATTTAGTTTGGTTTGGCTTTTGTGTCACCCACATGTCTTGGTGTGTCATGGTTGTGTCATAGGTAGCCCATGAAGGATGAGCCGTAAACTTGAGTTTTGCATTTAGGGCTTACCTAAGTGTGTTTAAGTTTCGCTCAAGAACTTAAGCTTAATGGGTTTCCATAATTTACCAAATTAAATATTTAGGTGAATTATGGGGGTTGAACTCAAGGTGTCAATTTGACCACTTGGTGGTTTGATTGAGGCTTATTTTTGTGAAAATGGGGTCTATTAGCTAAAATTTGACTCAAATTTTGGTTAAACCCAATTTAATTTAGTCATTCATAGTGCTTTCAAGCTTTGGGATCAAATTGGTATGTTGGGCCTTCATGTTGATTTTTGGGTCAATTAGGATTAGAAAGGCCTTAGGTGAAGCAAGGATCAATATGGGTATGTGTTCCTTCCCTTGGATAATTTTGGTTTTATGGGGGTCCTAGTGTCCATATAGAGATACCTAGGGTTTTGGGTTTCATGGGTGATCCAGGGCAGGCCTAACTTAGAAGGGCTCAGCTTGGGTCTCTATTAAGCCAAAATCCTAAACCTACTCAACTAGGGGTTTGTTGACCTCACTTTTGTTGAGGTATAATCTTTCCTTAGATTAGCCTAGGGTCTAGTCATAGGACTTACTTGGTGACTATCTTAAAAGACTAGCAATGGAAAACCTTCCCCATAGAAATTCAAAACACTTCTCCATCGAAATTCAAAACACTTCTTTGCTTCACTTGGAGTTTCATTGCTTAAAGTCTAACCTCTAAGTACGTAGGAGGATGAGACCAAATATAAGGAAGCTTAAAAGAAGTTTCCTATAGCATGGTCAAGCCTTAGGATTGGCCTTAGTTGGTCTGGAGCTAGCACACTCACACCTACTCTACACTTACACTCACTACATCACAATTTTGAACCAAACACGCCTTACATTTGACCCCCAACTCTTTTTGAAACTCATGTGAGTGGATCCTAAAGACCTTGACCCTAGGCTAGGGTTTGGGTTAGAATCAACACATGGAGGATCCAAAGTGGGATCTCTCTTGGTCCATGGCTTAAATGGGTTACCATTCTCATTTAACCATAAATTTGCAAAAAATTACAACTTTTGACTCCCTTACTCCAAAACTCCACAAAATTATCAAAATTTCCCTTAAACCATAATTTTGACCAGAAGTCCCAAAATTACCCAAATTCCCAAAGTCTCTCCAAAAAGCCACCACAAAATGTTCTCCACCACTTAAAATACCCAAAATCCACCAAAATTCCAAAATCCTCAAAATACCTAAAATGACCCACCAAATCCAAAAATTCCCAAAAATTGCAAAATCTTTCCAAATTTCTCCAAAATCAGTTTAAACCACTTTTCTTGACCTAATTTGACTAGATCGACCCATTTTGACCAAAATCCCTAAATTATTCCTTAAGGCCTAAAATGCCCAAATCACCCCTAATGTCTACCCAATTGATCCCAATCTCCCCCAATTTAAATTCTAAACTCAAATTAACCATGCCTAATCTTGTTCTAAACCAAATCCAAGTCTAATTGAACCAATTTCAACCTCTTCATAACATTCCTACACACCAAATTGATCCATCAATTGACCCACATTCAGACCCCCAATAGGTGTGTTGGTGAACGAGCTTCGCTAGAGCAATGTGCGTTATGAAGGAGATCCCGGATGGGGTCCCACACTTCACTTTCTCTTCGTGCCTCCTGGTTTTGATCTTGCTTTCTTAAATATTAAAAATTCTTTTAACAAATATATGAAAATCAAAGAAAAGATAAAATACTAAAATTCAAAATAAAATAAGATTGTGCCCAGTTCATAGAACGACCTTGTTCGTAGTGTTTGCACTATGATTATAAGGTTTAGGCCTTCGCTAACCGTTGGAATTTTTCTTTCGATAGTCATGATGTTGACCCCGACGCTTACCTTCTCTTGCAACTTGCCCACTTCTCATAAGGCCCGTCTTGCTGCACCAATGATCCAGTTCGAGACCGGCCTCAGTGAGTTCAAAGTCTTACTTGGAAAAGCTTCGTTCGTCGTCGTGAAAGTTGCTGCCCCTAAAATTCAAGAACCGTCTACCGAGTTTGATTTGAACTCCCACTAGTACTTCCCTTCTGCTAAGAAGGTGAAGGTTGCTACCACCCCCGTCAAGTCAGTTGGTTCTGTGCCCAGGAGAGTCATTACCCCTACTGCTAATGGTTTTGCCATCACCACACCAACCTTCCCGTTTGCCAAGGGGAAGAAAATTTTGTATGAAGAAGATTATGGTAATGATTTCCTCCCCAAACTGTCCGTTTTTGAGATTGGTTCCAACTGTGGAGTTCCCCAAGAGACTAGATCTCAAAGGAGGAACTGCAGCTGTAAGATTCTCAAAGCCGCTAGGGCACAAGCTACAAGTCTGCCAGTAATTGATCAAATTCCTCACCAGAAGGAACTCGGTTTACCAGAGACATCTCTTCTTCTTCTTTGAAGGAGTAGGTTCCACCCATTGGTAGATACTACCAAAGATGAGAGCCTCCACAGGTTTGCATCTACTCTATCGTCACCACATGGTCGTGATGAGATGAGGGAGTGGCCCACACCCCTCACCCGAGTCCACACATTTTTCCAGAGTTTGGCTGAGAAAGAGGGATTTTCCGTTGCTAAGCTCCTTAAGAGAATGGGATACGCAGTACCCCAAGAATGATGAATGAGACTCAAAGAAAAAAAAAACCCGACCTTCCGACTGAGGCACTGTCAACCTGTGTTTTTCTAGACTCCGTTTAGGGAGACATGTCGGTACTGCTACCACCACTACAGATGATACTACTGCTACTTCGACACCTGTAGTGTGCAGATCAGTCAATTCTCAACTGGGTCTGAGAGAATCGTCTGCCGATGATTATAAGGAATTTTAGAAGAAGAAAAGCAAGAGAGGGTTGTTTACCTCTGTAAATTGTCTACACTTTAAGGAGCACACTTCTCCTCACTACTCTGATGTCCTCGCCGAGACTCCCTGTTTCAAGGCGCCGACTCTTAAGAGAATAGTGTGGTTATCGAAGTTTGCTTCACCAGTACACTTTGAGAAGTCTGCCAATCATAAGATGGATCAAGAATCTGATGTTTCCATTGTCAATACTGGAGCTAATGGTGGACATTGCGTCATCAAACGAGATTTTCTCCTTCATGGATGGATCATCAGGTTACATCCAAATCAAGATGGCCCCAGAAGATGCCACATTTACAACATTCAGAACTCCGATCAGAATTTACTGCTACATTGTGATGCCATTTGGATTGAAAAATGCTGGAGCAACTTACCAAAGTGCAATAATAAAGATTTTTAATGACCTCATTCACAACCAAGTGTAAGGCTATGTGGACAACTTGGTCATCAAGAGCAAAGTGAAGAATAACCATCTATATGATTTGAGGATAGAATTTAAACGATTACGACAATACAATGTCAAGATGAATCCCCTAAAGTGCGCCTTTGGTGTTACCTCTGGGAAATATTTAGAATTCATTTTCCGTCATCAAGGAATCAAAATTGACCTAGATAAGATTAAAGCTATCTTGGAAATGCCGCCTCCCAGAGCCTTGAAGTAACTACGTTCTTTTTAAGGTAAATTGGCATACCTGAGACGCTTTATATCTAGTCTGTCAGGAAGGTGTCTACCCTTTTCGAACTTACTTAGAAAGGATGTCAAATTTTTTTTGAGATAGCAGTGCCAATGGGATTTCAAAGATATTAAATGATATCTAATGACACCTAATATTTTAGCAGCCCCTATCCCGGGTATACCGTTGATACTTTATACCACGGCCTTAGACGAGTCCCTCAGAGCCTTACTCGCCCAAGTTAATGATGAGGGAAAGGAGAACGCACTCTACTATATGAGTCGATGTTTAATACCGCCGGAAGTAAAGTATCTTTTCATTGAGAAACATTGTCTAGCTTTAGTTTTTGCCGCTCAAAAGCTTAGACATTACATTTTATCTCATAAGGTCAACTTGATTTTTAAAGTTATTCTGTTGCAATATTTGATGACCCGGCCAACAATTTTCAGATGTTTAACAAGGTGTTCAATGGTTTTATTGCAATTTGATATAACTTTTGTGCCCCTTCGTGCTATCAAAAGGAAAATTTTTGCAAACTTTCTCGTAGTGCACCCATTACCAGCGGGGTCACCTGACCCACTTTTTAATATTTACAAAATAGCAACGGCACCAAAAACTTGATCCCGCTTAATATATATTTAATTTTATGATGGAATGTATAATGTGGATTCTACGCAACTATACGTATCGTATCAAGTAATACAGGGCTCTAGTGGAGTCCTCGTTATCGATCCCACAGGGAAGTTTTAAAAGATATGTAACAGCTAAATTTAAAAGGATTTACTTACTAATATAGTATACATAATTTAGAATACTTAACTAAAGCGATCTAAAGTAAACAAATGCTTTAAAAAAAGTTGATTTAAAGATTTCAGAAAAAGTATCCTTCCCTTTGTTTTTAGAAACTTAAGTGAATGATGAATTCAAACAGATTTTTTTATTGTATTGTGACAAATAGGAGCATTCCTATTCTTTACCCTTTGGTCCAGTGCAAAGAACATTGACTAGTCCTATGCTTGATTATCGAATCTGCGGCTAAGTCGGGAGGATACTGGTCGCCACTTTAGAGCTCCCACGTTCCCCTCACTCGAGGGCTAACGTGTACACTTCAGCTCTCAAACAATAGGACCAAATTGAATATTTTAGTCTGTCACACTAAAATGTCCAATTCTGCATCCGATAAATAATATTTCACTATTTATTTGCACCCTCCTTCCAAGGCTTTTGATTTTCCTGAATATTGGATGTAATCTTTACTATAGTTGATAATTCAACATATTTTAACAATTTAATTGGCCAGATTGAAAGTAAATTAAGTTTTAAGTAAAAGATTATCACAATTTATTTTATAATATTAGGCACTTCTATTTAATTTCATCAATTCACATAATTTCATAAACAAGGAGAAAGACTAAGAAAACTACTCAGAATACATGGGAATTAAACAAAGCATGGATTTCATTTAAAGTTAACAACAATAAACAAAGATACTTATCTCAATTTCCTCCCTAGCGGACTCCGGAAGTTCCTTTCGACTTTTCCTTCTAGTACAACACACTTCTTAACTCACTACTTACACTTACTCACACTAAACTTCAACTTAGACTCAAAAGCACACTAATAGAATACTCTAAGACTCCTAAAATAGACACACTACATACTAAAATTCGTCCTCTATTTATAGAGGTAGACAAAGGTCCAAGGGGTACTTAAGCACCTCTTTAAAAAGCATCCAGGTTCAATGTATCTGGCATTTTGAACGGTCTCGCCGTCGGCGAGAAACGACCTCGCCGTTAGCGGGGCTTCTAGAAGGTCTTCAAACCGCGCGATCTCGTTGTCGGCGGGCTCGGGCTCGCTGTCGGTGAGGTAGTTGCAAACCTTTAAGAAATTCTCTTTATAATCTCGCCGTCGGCGGGCTCGATTTCGCCGTCGGCGACATAGTTCATTTTGCATGTATTTCATTCTTTTTGATCCAAATTTGCTCTATTTTATGCTTTTTTTTTCCATCACTTATAAATTTTTGTTCCTGCAATAAAATAAAGAAAATACCCTTCTTTAAAGTGCAATTTCATAAAAAATAGGTATGAATTTCTTAACATATTTTTCTGTGATCAAAATCCACCAAACTTAATTATTACTTGTCCTCAAGTAATTTTTATACTAAATAAAAACAATGATTTTTGTAATAGAATTTTTTAATTCAAATAAACTATGAATTAAATTTAAATAATACTATAGTAAAGTTAAATAGAAATATTTTTAAGTAATTAAATTAACTTTATAGATATAAGATTATTTAGCTATCAGATCTAAGATTTCTAGCTCTCTATTTATTTCAAGAAAGACTATATTAAAAAGAGTAATTTACTTAAGATATTTAGATGATAGGAAGTTCAAGAAAACTCTATTTAGTAAAATACTAATCCATATATATAAGTTTAGAAATATATTTGAGTTTTACCCTTTAGGTTGATTCCATTGAAGCCAATTTTTGATAAGGCATCTCCTCAAGCTTCTCCTCACTTATATTTTTCTTTTCTTTTCTTTTTTTCTTTTTGGATTGATTTCCAATCCTTCTCTTTTCCTTTTTTAAGTGAGGATTATTGTATCTGGATAGCCTGTTAATAATTTTGAACTTCAACTTTCTCTTCCTAAATTTGAAACTTAAAATGTTTCTTTGCTTATATGTATTTCATAGCCTTTACTTCATTGAGTTTCAATCTCTTCTTTTTCACCTAAATACTTAAGAATTTCAATTTTAGAATATAGTTTCCCTTACTTTAAATAGTTTACTATATTCTTATTCCTTTTAACCAAATATCTTATTCTATTAAATTAATTTGGATTTCTAGAAATATTCTATTCAACTTTCTATAATAATTATATAAATTAATTCAAGTTACTGAATTAAAAATTATCAAATAATAATAATTTTTTTTAACATAGAATTTGAGAATAATTTAATAATTAAATTTGTATTTTTCCTCCCCCAAACTTAAATTTTTCTATCTATTTCTAAATAGTGAGAAGGAAAATATACAATGAATTTACATCATACCTTTGAGCTTTAGGTATTTCTTTTCCTTGAAATTTTTGTAGGCTTTTTCATTATTTAAAGAACCTGTACTGTTAGTATTCTTCTATATATATAGTATTTAAAAGAGAGTGCTGGGTAAAGAAATTTTTAAATAAGTATAAAAACACAAACAGATTAAAACTTAATCTACTATTACACCAATCTAAAATTAAAGTTCACAATTTATAAAACTTAAACAATACATTTAAAGAAAAACTAACATACTACCTTAAAGAGAATTTGCATACTAATTTAACATATATAAAAATTCTAACATAACAGCTTAAGCAATTTAAAACAAACACACCAACTCCACGATCTACGTAAAGTACATAACAATTACACACAAAGTAATAAAGTTCTTAAAATAACAATTAATCTAAACAAACCAAATAAAGTCTCTAATCTTCGACATCAAAATCCCAAACTATATCATCTCCCCGATCTCCGAGTCGAGAAGGCTGAGCAGTCGATACTACGTGTAGCGGGGGCATTCGGGAAAGACAACATCTAATTCACCTCTCCCGTAACGACGTTCGACCTCATAATATGCTATTTTGTATTATGAATGTCGCTGGAGATATCCACTGTCATAATCATGTCTTCTCTCCAAGCCTCCAATCCTTTGGTCCATATGCTCAAACTTCCTTTCCATGTTCTCTCCAAATTTTTCAAAACTCTTTCTATGTACGGTCAGCTCATTCATCAGATCATGAAGGGTAGGGGTGGTGTACTGAGGGGGGTCATAACTAGTAGAATGTATATCTCTACTCGATGAAGGCATATAACTCCTCGTCCTTGATCTCCATCCTTCGTGGGATTCATACGTCTTAATATTAGCCGGAGTGATAGGCTTCATTGGTTCCACCCATTCCTCATCATCTCTAGCCTCAACTCCAGAGAGTTGGCAGAGTGCAAAAATCAGACTAGGGTGTCCTAGTCCTCCTCCACTTTCACTTCGTCCAGTGGCTAATATATTCTTATAAATAATATTTCTCACATTTATACTTTTCTGATTCTGAATACAATAATTCATAATTGCTCTATCTCTTGTTACCTCACTGTGGTGATATGTGGGTAACAAGGTAGAACAAATGAAGTAGTGTCAGGCCTTAGATAATGCATTTAACATTGAAAGAGGAAAATTTACCCTTTCGCGCTGCTTTATTTTCCAAACTCCTTTCCCGTCAGTGAGAAAGTTTATCACCTCTTCCGAGTGGTCCTTCCATTGTTCCAAAAGTATCGAGTCACTGGTATGCGGGTCACGTACCTCATAAAACGAATTAATCCTAGCAGACTCGAATTCAACCAAAAATCCTCTTACTTTGATCGGTGCATCTTCAATTGCGGTCGGATTGGCATAAAATTCCTTGACAACTTCTACAGCGACCATTGTTTGTGGTGTAGCAAAAATTTTCCCATCCTCTTTCCTTAATTATTCGTTCCACTTCTCCGCCCGGATTCCCGAAAACTCGATCCCGTATGCATTTTCTTGCTTGAATGTTTTGAAAGTATCGAGTTTGTGCTCTTGCATTTATGAATCGGGTTTCGTCGTAATCCAACCTTCGTCTTTGTCGAGGAGCCATTTCGTTCGATCTATGAAAATCACAAAAATTCTAACTAAACTTCCAATTATTACTAAAATGGCTTCCTATAGCAACTAAAATCCATTTAAATCGATCTCCATGAATTTCTTCCAAGTATTTTCTCCATATTTCAAATTTTTCCAAAATTTCCCAATGTTGAAGAAATTCATGGTGAAAATCAAAAATTTTTGCATAGGAGTGAAGCACTTACCAAGGAGAGATGAAATCCAGTGTAAAAAAGTGTTGAAATTGCCTCAAATCCAAGATCTCACGAGCCTTAGGTCAATTTTTTCAAAGTTTTGAGGAAGGGGATGATGAATAGTGTCGGTTGACTGGTCAAATATAGGACATTTCGTGATCTCGCTGTCGGCGAGATTTTTCTCGCCGTCGGCGAGCTAATTAATTTACCAAGGCCAAATTTTCTGGAAGATCTCACCGTCGGTGAGATCGTTCTCGCTGTCAGCGGGCTTTCCCTCGCTGTCGGCAGGATAATTCTCGCCGTCGACGAGCTCCCAAAAATTTTAAATATTTTAAAATTCTTCAATCATTTTCAACCTCAATTTGGCCCTAATTAATCTTCCGATCACTTAATTTGATAATTTAGTATGGAGACTAGATACTTATACTCACAAAAAGTTCACACAAACAATATAACTTTATATATGAAATCCATAATACTTACAAACTTCACACTTTTAAACACTAACACTTAAGACTTCAATACTTCAAACTCTCATAAATACTCAGCATTGCAATCCACACCACAACACTCTAAATGCTGAGACGTAACAAATACATATAATTTCATCAAATCTGAGATGATCAAATTTAAAGTTTAAATCATAGTAAAACCTAAATCTAAATCAACACATCTATACACACAAATATAACATAAGATAGAAATCTTTACTACTCCTCGGTGTCTGAACTAACATCCTCTCTGATATTCCCGATGTGACGCAGGTGCACAAATAGATTATAGAAAGGCCTGAAAGGGAATTCTACAGTAGATTCTTCATCAATCCACCCTTTCTGTCTCAGTAAATGAATAAAACTGGCCTCCAGATGTCCAGTATGATCAAAGTGCTCCTTCATCCTCCAGTCAATGTGATCAAACATATCAATGATATTATTGATGGAATTCATCACGTTTTGCAACTCTTTCTCTAATCCTTTAATCTTTTTCAGAATGAAATTTGTTTTATTAGTAAGGGGCCTCACTAAAGGATTGTTCTGTGATGCTCTATCAGAAATAATGGTAATCTCATCATTGTTATCCAAAGTTGGAAACATATCCGTAGGATCGAGTGGTTTCCATGGCAAAAGTATCTTTTCCCACACCTCATAAGAAACTTGGTACTGACTGCATAAAGCAAATATAGTCGATGGGTGTCCAAGTCCATGAACTGACCATGCACAATCAATCCCAATGCAGACTTTACTATAATTGATCGAACATCGATAGGTAGTCCAATTTGAATACATTAATTTAGTATAGCGCATTCCTTTGAAACCTTATTTACCCTCATAGTGGGTAATAATTTTGATGAGATAAAGAAATGCCAATGCTTCGAGACAGGGTTAAGAAGTGATGCAGAGAAACTGACATACCCGTCTTCACGCAACTCCCAATCATCAGGTTCGTCGGTCAGGTATCTATAAATCTCGTTCATATTGTATCTTGAAGGAACAAAGTTTGAATAATGACAGACAGGGGTATTCTCTATAGAAAATAATTCATTTACTCTTGAAGGAGTAAATGTTACCCATCTTCCTCTGACGTAGACACTTCCATTGTTCATCGCATGTAGATTAGAGTAAAACTCTTTAACTACAGGAATAACTACAGCGGATGTTGTATAGCAAAATACCTCCCAATGCCGCTGCACGATCATTTCTTCAATTTTTGTGGTGGAATTCTCTACTCCTTTGTTGACAAATCCCCTTTCTTTAATAAGTCTCTTCTTCATCAAAACTTTGTTGAAAATACGCTGCGCCTCCGAACTGACAAATTTTCTTTGGTTGAAAACTCCAGTTTTTGTGGTTTCTAAGAGTTTGGTGGCCATTTTAGATTGAAAGGAATGGTCTCTAGTAGTTTCTAGGGAATAAAACAGTGTAAAAATGAATTTGGGATGGTTTTCTACAAAGAAATGGCTTTAGAACCGTCCAAAACCGCACATAAAACTTAAGAGACCAATTTTTCAACTGCCTCGCCGTCGGCGAGCTAGTTATAAAACTGATTTCAAGATATGGCACACGATCTTGCTGTCGGCGGGCTCGGGCTAGCTGTCGGCGAGATTCGGTAAAATTGCCCAATTTCGCTCTGGTCCGAATATTTTCTGATCTCATCATATATGTTTGAGTTTGTGATGATTCTAATTAAAATTAAATAGTAAGATTTATTTTAATATTACTGACTCACTAATTTGTATATAATTAAAAATAAAAGAGTACTGTGGGTTGCCTCTCATAAAGCGCTTGGTTTAACGTCGTCAGCCCGAACTAATTTCAGTTAGTAATCAGGTCTACTAAGCATTAAAACCACTTTAAAATTTGGTCTTCTACCTTTGAAATATGGTTTTAATCTATGTCTGTTTACCTTAAATCTATGTCCTGTTTTTGGATCTTCAATTTCTATAGTTCCATATGAAAAAATTTGAGTTATAGTGAAAGGTCCTAACCATCGAGATTTCAATTTCCCAGGAAATAATTTCAATCTAGTATTATATAGCAAAACTTCTTGTCCTGGTTCAAAATTTCTTTGATTAATCTTCCAATCATGCCATAAATTCATCCTTTCTTTATAAATCCTATCATTATCATATGATTCATTCCTTAATTCTTCTAATTCATTTAATTGCAACAATCTCTTCTCACCAGCTTCTTTCATATTATAATTGAATTCTTTAATCGCCCAATATGCTTTATGTTCTAATTCAACTGGTAAGTGGCAAGTTTTTTCATATATAAGCATGTAAGGAGTCATTCCAATTGGAGTTTTATAACCAGTCCTATATGCCCATAATGCAGTGTCTAGTCTTATAGATCAGTCCAATCTATTAGGGTTTACAGACTTTTCTAAAATACGCTTAATCTCTCGATTAGAAACTTCAGCTAATCCACTAGTTTGTGGATGATAAGCAGTTGATATCTTATGAATAATATTATATTTTTCTACTAGTTTGTGAATATATTTATTTCTAAAATGAGTTCCTCCGTCAGTGATAATCACTCTCGGCATTCCAAATCTAGTAAAAATATTTTTCATTAAAAATTTTGAAACACTTTTAGCATCACACCTAGGTAAAGCTTGCGCTTCAATCCATTTGGAAACATAATCAACAACTACTAATATATATGAGTTTCCAAATGAAGGAATAAAAGGTCCCATGAAATCTAATCCCCAAACATCAAAAATTTCAACTTCTAATATTAAATTCAGAGGCATTTCATTTTTTCTTGATATATTTCCTACTCTTTGGAATTTATCGTAGGTTTTTATATATCTGTATACATCTCTAAATAGAGTAGGCCTGTAGAATCCAGATTGTAGAATTTTATACGCAATTTTATCTGTCCCAAAATGTCCTCCAAAATCAGAATCTTGACATTTTTGAATAATTGGTTCAGTTTCTTCATAAGGCACACATCTTCTAATAATTAGATCCTTACATTGCTTATATAAGTATGGTTCATCCCAAAAGTATGTTTTAGTATCATGAATGAATTTTTTCTGTTGTTGCAAAGTTAACATAGGTGGTAAAATATCACTTACAATATAATTTACTATATCAGCATACCAATGTATTTTCCACTCATTTATATTATAAAGTTGTTCATCAGGAAAACTGTCTATAATTTCATTTTCAGTATCAGATAATTCATGATATTCTAATCTTGATAAATGATCAGCAATTTGATTATCAGTTCCCATTTTGTTAAAGATCTCAAAATTAAATTCTTGCATTAATAATATCCATCTAATTAATCTTGGTTTAGAATCCTTCTTTTGCATTAAATATTTTATAGCAGAGTGATCAGTATGCACAATACATTTAGTTCCTATTAGATAAGGCCGAAATTTATTAAAAGCATATACAATCGATAATAATTCTCTTTCGATAACTCGTATAATTTATTTCAGCATCATTTAGAGTTTTACTAGCATAATATATAACTTTGAAAATCTTATCATATCTTTGCCCAAGAAGCTGCTCCTATAGCAGAATCACTAGCATCTCACATAAGCTCAAATGGTTTCTCCCAATTAAGTGAAACTATTATAGGTGCTCGTAATTAATTTATCTTTTAATAATTCGAAAGCATTCGGGCATTCGATTGTAAATTCAAATTTCTTGTCCTTTTCAAGAAGTTGGCATAGAGGTTTAGTAAATTTTGAAAAATCTTTTATATAATGTCGGTAGAATCCAGCATGTCCAAGAAAACTTCTTACCCCTTTCACCGTAGTTGGAGGTGGTAATTTAGCTATAACTTGAATTTTTGCGAGGGTCTACTTCCATGCCCTTTTCCGAAATTTTATGCCCTAATACAATGCCGCCTGCAACCATAAATTGACATTTCTCCCAATTAAGAACTAAATTAGTTTTCTCACATACTTTAAATACTTTTTCAAGATGATTTAAGCATGTGTCAAATGATGTTCCAAATACAGAGAAATCATCCATAAATACTTCTATTCCATTATCAATTAATTTACTAAATATAGACATCATACATCTCTGGAATGTTGCAGGTGTATTGCATAATCCAAAAGGCATCCTACGAAAAGCGAAAGTTCCATAAGGACTAGTAAATGTAGTTTTCTCTTGATCCTCAGGAGCAATTTGTATTTTATGATAACCGGTGTATTCATCTAAGAAACAAAAATACTTATGTCTAGCTAATCTATCTAACATCTGGTCTAGAAATGGTAAAGGGAAGTGATCTTTCCTGGTGGCTGTGTTTAATTTTCTATAATCAATACATATTCGCCATCCAGTAACTTGTCTTATAGGGATAAGATCATTATTTTCATTAGTTTTTATGGTCACTCCTCATTTCTTAGGCACACAGTGAATTGGGCTTACCCAAGCACTGTCAGAAATAGGATATATAATACCATTATCTAACCATTTTAAAATTTCTTTCTTGACTACTTCTTTCATTATCGGGTTTAATCTCCTTTGGGGATCTACTTTAGGCTTATGTTCATTATCTAAAATAATTCGTGCATACGATTGAAGAACTAATTCCTTTAATATCTGCTAAAGTCCAACCAAAAGTTTTTTTATATTTTTTTAAGGTATCTAAAAGTTTTTATTCTTGAGATTCATTTAATTCAGATGAAATAATAACTGATAGAGTTGAAGAATTACCTAAGTAAGCATATTTCAAATTATTAGGTAACATTTTTAACTCAAGTTCAGGAGGTTTAATAATCGATGGAACTATATTTTTTTCAGTGTTTTCTGTATTATCCAAAAAGTCAAATTTCTCTTGAATATAATCTAGTTCTTCATTTATATCGGCTTTTTCAATTAATTCAGTATTTTTTTCTAATTTTTCTTCATAATATTTCTTAAAATGTTCTTTTTGTAAATGATCGAGTACTTCCATTCGAAAACACTCATCATCTTTTTCTAGAGCAGGATATTTCATTGATTTAGCAATATTAAAAGTAAATATTTGGTCATTTACTCTCATAGTTAATTCTCCTTTCTGAACATCAATCATGGCTTTCCTAGTGACTAAAAATGGTCTTCCTAAGATGATAGGAATTTCTTTATCTTCTTCCATATCTAAAACAATAAAATCTACAGGGAAGATAAATTTATCCACTTTTACTAAAACATCTTCAATAACTCCCTTAGGAAATGTAACAGAACGATCGAGCTAATCGAAGGGTTACTGAAGTAGGTGAAATTTCTCCCAATCCTAATCTCTTAAAAATTGATAGAGGCATTAGATTGATGCTTTCTCCTAAGTCACACAAAGATTTTCCAAATAATTATTCTCCAATAGCGCAGGGTATAGTGAAACTACCAGGATCTTTTAATTTTTCAGGAAGCTTTTTATGAATAATAGCACTACACTCCTCATTAAGTGCGACCGTTTCATTATCGGTAAATTTTCTTTTTTATTTAGAATATCTTTCATGAATTTTACATAGTTTGGCATCTGTTCTAAAGATTCTACGAAAGAAATATTTATTGTTAATTTCATCAGAATTTCAAGGAATTTAGCAAACTATTTATCTTTTTTATGTTGATTTAGTCGTTGAGGAAATGGTGATGGAGGTTTTTCAACAGAAATTTTCATTGGTATTAAAGGATTTTTCAAGTTCGGATCTTGTTGATTCTTTTCCTTTTCGATTTCCACTTCCTCTTTTTGACTTTCAAGTTCTTTCTGAATTCGAGGTTCTAATTCTTTTCCACTTCGTAATTGTATTGCTTTAATTTGTTCCTTTCCTTTGTCTTTGGGATTTATTTCCACATTAATAGGAAATGTTCTAGGTATTCTATTATTAAGCGTGGTAGCTATATGTCCAAGTTGAGTTTCAATATTTTTAATAGCTGTTCCTTGATTTTGTAATTCGTTTCCTTGTATTTGTAATTGATTTCCTTGATTTTGTAATTGATTTCCTTGATTTTGTAAATGTTGACCCATATTTAATATTAATTCTTCTATAGATAATTTCTTATCTTTAAATTGAGGGTTATTATTATTAAATCCAGGTGGATAACTAGGTTTATAATTAGAGTTTACTTGGTTAGAGGGATTTCCTAATGGTTGTGTTATGTTGTTCATCCATGGTTGATTAGTTGTATTATTATTCCAATTAAAATTAGGATGATTTTTCCATCCAGGATTATAATAATTCGCATAAGGATTATTGGGTCTGTTATTAATAGCATTCATAGTTTCATATGAAGGTCAAGATTCTATAAGTTTTCCAGATGAGTTTTCTTCTAATATAGTTGGAGTTTAATTCATTCCAAAATGATCTAATTTTTTAGATATAGCAGCGATTTGTGAAGCTAACATAGATATTGCATCATTTTCATGAATACTGGCTATGTTTTTCGGATTCATTCTATCAGCAGGCTATTGAAAATTATTGGTAGTCATTTCTTCGATTAGTGCATAGGCTTCATCAAATGGTTTTGACATTAATGATCCTCCAGCAGCAGCATCGATGATTGATCTAAGAGATCCTACTAATCCATTATAGAAAGTTTGAATAATTAACCAATCTGGTAACGCATGATGTGGGTATTTCCTAAGAAGTTCTTTAAATCTCTCCCAAGCTTCATATATTGATTCTCCATCAAACTGACTAAAAGAAGTTTTATCATTTCTAAGCTTAGCAGTTTTAGATGGTGGAAAATATTTGGATAGAAATTTTTGTGATAACTCTCCCCAAGTTTTAATAGATCCAGGTGCTAACGAATTTAACCGCATTTTAGCCTTATCCCTTAAAGAAAAAGGAAAAAGTCTAAGTCTAATAGCATCGTTAGATACTCCTTCATATTTGAAAGTAGCACATAGTTCTAAAAAACTAGTAAGATGTAAATTAGGATCTTCAGTAGGTGAACCATTTGGGTAATTACAAGTTTAAGTTCAAATGAGTTAGCAGCTACATCAGGGTTTTGAATAGTTAAATGAATTTCATCTAATGTAGGGTTGGCATAATCTCTTAATGGTCTCTGTTGATTGATATTTTCATTTTTAGGAATATTCGCCATTTGTGTTTAATTTATAATTTTTCTTTTTTGTTTTCTAATTCTTTTAATTGTACGCTCTAATTCTGAATCGTAAGGTATTAAATTTTCGTTTCCAAATTTACGCATACAATTTTGTAAAATAAATTTTAAAATAGTCGTTATTCTAGTAAATAATTTCTTTACTTCCCCGGCAACGGCGCCAAAAACTTGACCCACTTTTCAATATTTACAAAATAGCAACGACATCAAAAACTTGATCCCGCTTAATATATATTTAATTTTATGATTGAATGTATAATGTGGATTCTACGCAACTATACGTATCGTATCAAGTAATACAGGGCTCTAGTGGAGTCCTAGTTATCGATCCCACAGGGAAGTTTTAAAAGATTTGTAACAGCTAAATTTAAAAGGATTTACTTACTAATATAGTATAAGGAATTTAGAATACTTAACTAAAGCGATCTAAAGTAAACAAATGCTTTAAAAAAAGTTGATTTAAAGATTTCAGAAAAAGTATCCTTCCCTTTGTTTTTAGAAACTTAAGTTAATGATGAATTCAAACAGATTTTTTTATTGTATTGTGACAAATATGAGCATTCCTATTCTTTACCCTTTGGTCGGGTGCAAAGAACATTGACTAGTCCTATGCTTGATTGCGAATCTGCGGCTCAGTCGGGAGGATACTTGGCTGCCACTTTAGAGCTCCCACGTTCCCTCACCTGAGGGCTAACGTGTACACTTCGACTCTCAAACAATAGGACCAAATTGAATATTTTAGTCGTCACACTAAAATGTCCGATTCCGCATCCGATAAATAATATTTCCCTATTTATTTGCACCCTCCTTCCAAGGCTTTTGACTTCCCCGAATATTGGATGTAATCTTTACTATAGTTGATAATTCAACATATTTTAACAATTCAATTGGCCAGATTGAAAGTAAATTAAGTTTTAAGTAAAAGATTATCACAATTTATTTTATTATATTAAGCACTTCTATTTAATTTCATCAATTCACATAATTTCATAAACATGGAGAAAGACTAAGAAAACTACTCAGAATGCATGGGAATTAAACCAAGCATGGATTTCATTTAAAGTAAACAACAATAAACAAAGATACTTATCTCAATTTCCTCCCCAAGCAGACTCCTTGAAGTTCATTTGACTTTTCCTTCTAGTACAGCACACTTCTTAACTCACTACTTACACTTACTCACACTAAACTTCAACTTAGACTCAAAAGCACACTAATAGAATATTCTAAGACTCCTAAAATAGACACACTACATACTAAAATTCGTCCTCTATTTATAGAGGTAGACAAAGGTCCAAGGGGTACTTAAGCACCTCTTCAAAAAGCGTCCAGGTTCATTGTATCTGGCATTTTGAAAGGTCTCGCCGTCGGCGAGAAACGACCTCGCCGTTAGCGGGGCTTCTAGAAGGTCTTCAAACCGCGCGATCTCGCTGTCGGCGGGCTCGAGCTCGCTGTCGGCGAGGTAGTTGCAAACCTTTAAGAAATTCTCTTTATAATCTCGCCGTCGGCGGGCTCGATTTCGCCGTCGGTGACTTAGTTCATTTTGCATGTATTTCTTCCTTTTTGATCCAAATTTGCTCTATTTTATGCTTTTTTTCTTCCATCACTTATAAATTTTTGTTCCTGCAATAAACTAAAGAAAATACCTTTCTTTAAAGTGCAATTTCATAAAAAATATGTATGAATTTCTTAACATATTTTTCTGTGATCATCACCCCTCAACAACGAGCTACCAGATGAGCAGATACTACAAGTAGAACATTTTCATGCCAGACATTGGGAAATGTATTTCGATGGAGCTTCGTCTGCCTGAAGAGACAAAGGATACAAACAACAATACCATGCAAAGTAGGAATTGGTCTGATCTTTGTTACACGAGATCAGGTGATGCTAAGATTCTCCTACCACTTGATAGAGCCATGCACAAAAAATGAAGCTGAGTATGAAACTCTAATCACCGTATTAGAATTGGCAATACTAATGGAAATAATAGATATTGCCATTTATGGCAACTCACAACTCGTCATTTAGCAAGTGGCGGGACAATATAAGATTCTAAAATAATGAGTAGAAGCATACCAGTATACAATGAAATTAATAGAGAAGATTCCCAATGTGACGTTCTATAGGATCCCTCAAGCAGACAAATCCACGCAGACGCTTTAGCTAAGCTTGCTAAAGAATTGGCTTGTCCACAGGAAGATTCTATAGATATTACCGTACAAGTACGTCAGGTTTTGTCGCAGATCAACCTCGACGGCTTTCATAAGCTCATCAAAGAAGAGATAACAGTTACAGTGTCAGATAATACAGAAGATTGGTGTTAGCCATTAATAAAATATTTGCAAATAGGAAGGTTTCCATAAGACAAGTCAGCAGCGCATCAGATTCAGAAGATGGCTTTGTCGTATGCTCTAATCGATAACCTTCTATACAGAAGATCTTTCGATCAGATGCTGCTGAGATTCCTAAGGAAAGCATACGCCAGAAGATCATCAAAGATGTACATGCCGAATTCTATGGAGCTCACCAGTCTAGGCCGAAGATAAAAATGAAAATCAAGCAACACAGATATTATTGACCAGCAATGATGACAAACTGCATGGACATAGCGAAGAAATGTCGTCAGTGCCAAGTGCATGAAGTGGCCTTGCACCAACCTACAAATGTTCTACACCCCACGATTGCCTCGTGTCCATTCGAGTTTTGGGGCACGGATATAGTGGGTCCAATATTACCCTCCATCTTAAAAAAGATGTAGGTTTACAGTTCCGTTACGAGATGTTACAGCGCAGCAGGTCTTGCAGTTTTTTAAGAATTAGATCATCTACCATTTTGGCATACTGTGCATAATCATTTCTGAAAATGGGTTTGCCTTCAAAAGTACTAAAATCAACAACTCGTCAGAAGACATGGGATAGATTGGCTGTATTCAACCATCTACTACCCCAGAGAAAATGGCTTGACAAAAGCCTTCAACAAGACACTTGTACAAATCATAAAGAAAAAGCTCGATGACAACAAAAGAGGATGACACAAGAAGTTACTAGAGGTGTTATGGACATACGGGAAAACAGTCAGAACGTCGACACAGTCTACAACTTAGGCACTTGTGTACGGGTCTGAGACTGTGCTTTTATTAGAGGTTCAACTACTGTTGCTCAGAATCACTGTCACCAATCAAATTACAACACAACATAATGCCAAACTCTGACTTGTAGAGATGGAAAACCTCGATGGGAAAAGATTGCTCGCACAGTAGAATTTGGAACTTTATCAAGCAAAGATGATTCAAGCCCACGACAAATTGGTCCGCTCGAGGTCACTCAAAGTTGGTGACAATGTCCTCATTCTTAGAGGCCTCTTCTTGCACATCGCAAGATAGGAGGAAAAATTTGAATCAACCTTGGTGGGACCATTTGTAGTAGAGAAGTTTTACTCAGGAGGGTCATACCAGCTGGTGGATTCTCAAAGAGATTGGTCTATGTTTCCAGTAAAAGGGTGATATCTAAAGAAGTACTATTTGACATGAAAATATGAAGAAGGATAACTATTCTGATATAGCCGTGTGGCCAGTGTCTGTGACTGGGTCCTAAATTAAAGGATATTTTGTAATCAAAATCAAATGGAAAAAACAAAATTTTCATGAAATAAAATGCTCTCATAATTGAAATCTTTTAATTCTAAATCTTGTAAAGTTATATTAAATAAGACAATTACATCTAATAAAAGTTTAAATCCAATATATTATAATAATTTGTAATTGCTCTTGTTCGTGTAAAGTACTGCCTTACTGATGTTTTCCCTATTTTATGCAGGAAAATGTCAGAAAAAAAGCTAGTTTTTGCGTTCAAAGACCACTTACATCTAGCGCTTAGAGAAGATAAGGCACCTGAGGGATGTGTGGTAAATTTTGACATGGAGTTCTCCCAAGTCAATGTGGATTATGTGGGCCCTCTCAAGGAGTTAGTCAGCCACAGGGAAGCCGAGGGCCTATAGTCTCTTGTCAAAATCAACCACTAAGAAGAAGGAGAAACATCAAAACAAGGAGCCACTGGGGGTTTTATTGACTTACATCTCTTCGCAATGAGAAATTAACCAATCTTGTCAATGATCACCACGCCAGAGGGATATCTCGTTGCTTTCAAAACAGAGGACGCAGGCGCACCACCGAGGCACACACAGCGAATAAATGCCAACCATCACAAGAGCCGACACTTAGATAAGATGGAACAAAGACAGACTAGACAGATAGGTGCAGAGCTTCCCCCAATTCCGGAGGAGTTTTGTGAGCCTAAATTGAAGGAGACAGACGTTAACACGCCTGCTACAGAGACTGAGCCAGAGTTCACTGAGGAGCCTACACGGACATGGAATCTAATTGAGGAAATCTTCATTGGGTGTCTGAATTGCAGCTTGAGTTTACCAGACAGCCATCAGCTACTGGAGCATTTTCAGAGTGTTCAGATTGCAATGTTCTACACTTGGAAGAATACAGGAAATTTGAAGCATATGCAACCGCCTCGATGCTACTGAGGAGCAGAGAACACAATGCCGTAGGGCCGTACGTGCCAAAGTATGTTTAGCCGTGACAGAAGAAACGAATTTTAGTCTACACGATGACAAAGATACGCCATGTCAGAAAGAAAGATTTCAAGCATTACGAAGAAATCAAAGGGAGATTTGTCAATATCCTGGAAGGCCACGAGCTATACACTAACGTATTCTTGAGAAATGATCAAGAAAGAATTCTGGATTATGTTTTGAGCCTTAAAGACTTAGGCAGAGCTGGTCGTTTAAGGGCAAAGACATATTCTGAGTCGATGAAATGGAAAAGAGGAAAAAACAGAATCAAGATTCAAAGTTATTTATGCTATAACTTCACGAAAGATTGAAAAGGATAACCCCCAGATATTTTACAAAATGATGAAGTTGATTCGATGTCGTCATAAATAAAGAAAATGATAAAGAGGATGGTTGAGAGGAACATACTGTCAGTGGACTGCATCACGAATAGTTGCATTATCAACATCTATGAAGTGGGAGATTGCATTCCTCCCCATATTGATCACCATGATTCGTGAGACCTTTCTACATGGTCTCATTCATAAGTGAAAGCAACATCCTATTCAAAAGAGAAATTCAAATTGTTGGGCCGCGAGAATTCCGAGGTTCCGTCGAGATCCCGCTACCAGTTGGATCAATTCTGATGTTGAAAGGAAATGGAGTAGACTTTTCAATGCACTGCATACCTGAAGTAGCACAACACTGATTTTCAGTTACTTTTTATTGGATGAGTGAAGATAAAATGCCATACGGACACGAGCCAGACCCATACTTCGAGCTACTTCAGCCGTTAGAGCTTTGACGCAACCGTACCTTTGAGCATACGTGAGGGGACTTTTGGTCTCGAGCATAACTTAGGATGGTAGATTGTTTACAGGGTGACCTCAGAGGATACACAGTTGCTACTTTCTACCGGCAGACAGCAAATGACATGGTTTTTTTAGTTTCTTATTCAGATGTACAACAAATGTTTTGGATGCCTCGCATCATATGATATCAGTTATGCTACATTTTCAAGTCAAGATTCAAAGAGCTAGTTTTTCTTTCATTGCAGATTGTACTTCTAATTGTGCTATGGATGAAAAGCTGCAGGACCATACGTCGGTCCCAACTTTTAATAAACAAAGAATGATACAAAAGAAAATTTGGAAAATAAATAAGAAACCAAGAGATAAATAAGAAAATGGAAAAAATAAGAAAACAAAAGAGAAAACTTTTGAATTCGAAAACTCTCTTAATAAAGGAAAAGTGAAATGATAAAATTGAAAAGGAAATGAATTCTTCTGTGATCTCAAGTTCTTCACACATCACACAATTCTGCATTCCTCGCACAGATCACAAACCTTTCGTTTGCATTTGCACAGCTTTACTTCTCACAAATATGAAAAACTATTAATCTTCCACTAGTTTCTATGATGTTGAGACATTTTCTCACGAATTTCAAATTCTCTATAAATCCTACATTGGAATTCCCACAATCTCCATAAATTTTAAAAAATTTATTCAATCTCCATAAATTCTGGGATCAGTACCTAAATTTTGTTTCCCCTCCGTCATCTCTTGGGTTGGATGTGAGTCCCTGAGCTTTCCATCCTAATGTGATAGTCTGGTGCCTCTCGAGCTGCACATAAGTCCTTGAGCTTTCCTTCTCAATGTGTTGAAATTCCTCTAAATTTTTGTATCCTTTCCGAGATATTTTCCACCTTCTACGATATTCCAGGGTCAGAGCTTTGTCGTCCGATTCCTTCAAATTTCTCAAAATTTTCACATCCTTTCTGAGATATTTTCTGCCTTCCATGATAATTCAAGATTAGAGCTTTGTTATCCGATTGCTTCAAATTACCTAAATTTTCACATCCTTTCCGAGATATTTTTTGCCTTCCACGATTTTTTAGGGTCAGAGCTTGGTCGTCCAATTCCATCAAGTTCCCTAAATTTTCACATCCTTTCTGAGATATTTTCCACCTTCCACAATATTCCATGGTCAGACCTTTTTATGTCTGAATTTTTTAATTTTCCAAAATTCTTGCATCCTGTCTGAGATATTTTCTGCCTTCCATGATATTTCAGGGTCGGAGCATTGTCGTCCAATTCCTTCAAATTTCCCTAAATTCTTGCATCCTTTCCGAAATACTTTCCGCCTTCCATGAGGGTTGGAGCTTTATCATCTGATTCCTTTAAATTCCCTAAATTCTCGCTTCCTTTCTAAGATATTTTATGCCTTACAAGATGTTGTCTGATTCCTTCAATTTCTTAAAATTTTTGCATCCCTTTCGATATATTTTTTGTATTCACGATATTTAAAGGTCGGTACCTAAATTCTGATTCTCATTTTCGAGACTGGTACCTAAATTTCATTTCTCATCTTTCGGGATCAGTACTTAAATTATGATTCCCTTCTTTTGAGGTCGGTACCGAAATTCCAACTCTCCCCTCTACACTGGCTTAAACTCAAAGACTCCCACTAAATTAAAATTCTCAAAATCGAAGTAAATTTTTTCATAAATTTGAAATTCCATAAACATAAATTTTCATAAATTCCATGAAGCTCAAAATCAAATTCAAAATCAAAATTTAAATTAAAATTAAAATCCAAATCCAAATATGAAATCAAATCAAATCCTAATTCTAATTTCCATTTCAAATTTTGAAATCGAATCAGATTGGACTCCTTCAGAATTTAGAGGCTAGAAACTCATATCTCCATAATGAAGGCGTTCCACCTGCTTTTCCCCGCGAGAGTTCCCGGGTTTGAAGGCTCTACCAGATAATCTCCAGCGAACACTTTCTCATTGAATTCCTACGTTTTGTCTTGAGTGCTTACTGAGACAGCTGTGTTGGTTTTGTTGATCTCTGATGCGGCGGCTGCAAAGACGAAGTAATAAATATTTGCATATGGTTTTGATTCATTCACATAATATAATCAGTTTAAGAAGGTAGAAACTGATCTATACACAAGTATATGTATCGTTCCAGTAATACATGGCTCTAGTGGAGTCCTGGTTATCGATCCCATATGGAGGAAGCAAACCTTTAAGCATAGCACGGAAATCCAATATTGAATTTGCAAAGCACCTAATATATTACCAAAAATACTACAGTTTAACGATGCTTGAGATTTTAAAATCACTAAATTACTTTCTAAGATTCAAATTAAAGTAACTACTATTATCATCAGTTTTTGTAATGCACGGTATAAATATAGAGAAAGTATCCTCCTCCTTACAATCATATTTTGGTGAGTAAATGATAAAGATTAGTAAGATTCATGTATTGTGCCAAATAGGAGCATACCTATTCTTTACCCTCTTCCGAGTGCTATAAAGAACATTAGCTAATCCTAGGTTTAGTCCCTATATCTATGGTTAGGTTGGGAGAATACAGGGCTAATCCTAGCTTCCAAACACTAGGACAAAATTGGGGATTTTAGTCTTTCCCCCTAAAATCTCCAATTATATGCCCAATAAACATATTTCCTTAATTATTTGCACCCAACCCCCATGAACTTCACCATCCATGGAATTTGAATGTAATCTCCACTTTTGTTGTAGAAAGCATAGCCCTTTCGGATCGTATGTTTCACAACATATTTTAACAAATCAATTGGCAAGATTGAAAAGTAAATGAAGAACGAAGTTTAAAATCATCACAATTTCTTAGCTTTTATATGACACGTCTAATCTAAACTATCACATCACCATTTATCATTGCAAGGAGAAAGACAAAAAAATCTACTCAGAATTTGTTAGGAAGTACAATAAAACAAAGATTTTATACATAAAAGCAAAGTCATACAAACTATGAAAAATAAATACAACTTATCTTAATTTCTTCCCCAAGCAAATCCTTTGAATTTCCCTTCGATCTCCTTCTCTCTTAACAACAACACACAATTCTCTCTTGGAATAGTAGGGAAGAAGCAATCACTCACTTTCCCTCTCCTCCTATAACTCTTTTGAGAAGAATCCCTCACAAAACAACACTAAATACCAAACCCTAGACTCTAAACTCTCTCTAAAGACTTCCTTTTCACTTACACACACTACAAACACTCTCTAAACCAACACACACACACACTGAATTATGGCGTCCAAAACTAGTTAAAATAGTATAGGAACAAATTTCCCAAGAGTTACCTCAAGAATCCTTCCAAAAGTCATCCAAATACATTGAATCTGACCTCTACCGACATTAGGAACCATTAGTGCTGAATAGTGCGTCGTCGGTGCTCTATTGCCCTATTTAAATCATAGCTCTCTAGAAAATGTGCCGTCGGTGCCGGTTTAGGCTCTATCGGCGCCATAACTTCAAAAATATAGTTTTTCCTTTTTTTCGCTCAAATTTCGTTCCTTTTGCTTCTTTTTGCTCCATTTACCTAAAATCATCATACCTGCAGCAAAGCATAGAAAATACCTTCCATTAAAGTGCAATATCACAAAAAATGAGTATGAAATATATATGAAAAATCAAACATATTTTTAGTTCATCAAAATATCTCATACTTAACTATTACTTATCCTCAAGTAATCCTTTTACTCATAAAAATATAGCTATTCATAGTGAACTTTACTTAACGATTACAATGATTTTTTATTTAAATTAATATAATAGAAAGAGTTTTAAAATGATTTTCAATAACTTAGATAAAAATTATTGGTATATGAACATTTAGTAATAAAGTCTAAGAGTTTTAGTCTTCTAGTTATTTCAAGAATAATCATAATTTGTCACATTAAGGGTGCTTTGAAGTATCATATGAAAAACAAGTTCATGAAAACTCTGTTAGTAAGGATGCTAATACTTTACTATAAATTTAGAAATGGAATTAAGCTCTTCCTTTAAGTTAGTTCAAGTGAAACAAATTTTTGATTAGGCATTTCCTCAAACTTCTCCTCACATATATTTTTCTTTTTCTTTTCTTTTTGATTTTGAGATAGTTTTTCAATCCTCTCTCTTTTTTTTTTTACTTTTTTCTTTTCATGTGAAGATTATTATATCTGGTTAACCTTTAATAATTTTGAACTTCACTCTCCTCTTCCTAAAGATGGAACTTGAAAAATTTCTTTACTTTATAGATATATTAGCTTTTTAATGATTCATCATAGAGTCACAATCATTTCTCTTCACATAAACCTCTAAGACTCTTAACATTTCAGAAAAATAATTTTCTTTACTTTAAATATTTAACTATAATCTATTCCTCTTATTCTAAATATCTTAACCAGTAATGTTAACCTTCATTACTAAAAACTTTCATTCAAATATACTATGATATTTAAAAAAAATAAAAAATTTAGTTATCTAAAGTTAAGCTCAACTACTTTAAGTCATTTTAAAATATTTTTGAAAATAAATTTTGATAAAGAAAAAATAAAGTTTATTTGTTTCCTCCCCCAAACTTAAGTTTTTTAGTGTATAACAAATTACCAAATGAGAGAGTAAAAAGTAAACTATCCTTTTTGTGCCGGGCTTTTGATTCTTCTGATGTATGCAGGTATTAATTAAAAATTTAACAACAGACATAAAATGGTTAGAAGCATTGTTCACATATATATGAGATATTTTCAGGGTAAAGAAAATTAAAATACCACAAAAAACACTTTAAACAACATCCATTACATTTTCACTATAACAGTGCCAAACTACAGAAAATTTAATACAACTTAACAAAAATAAAAGTACAATCAGTACACATAACTACTACACAAAAAACAACTAACTAACATAAAAATCAACATAATAATAAAAGACTAAAGAATACTAAATTACCAATCAACATCTCTTCCTTCTTCCGCTCCTTCTTCCTCAGGCTGGTATGGAGAGTAGCCGGGGCAAGTAGGAAATATCACACCTGTTTCACCCCTCATAAATCTCATCTGAGCATCATGATAAGCAATGCATATTCCACTCTTCTCCTCAAATAATCATCATTGATGCTATTTCTTGCTTCCAAACCATCAATCCTACTATGAAGCCTCGTAAAATCATCTTGTTTAATCATCAATTGCTCCATAACATTAGAAATAGTAAGATTCCCAGAGGTAGAAGGTATGTCATGACTAGCAGAGAGAATCTCAATACTCTTACCTCCAGATCCCCATCCTACACGAGAATCATAAGTGCAAATGTTGGCTTTACTAATAGGCTTTAAAGGATGGACCAACTCTTCACTACTATCAACCTCAACTCCAGATTGTATACATAAGGTAAAAATCAGGGCAGGATGTCCCAATCCTTCAGTAGTTTCTCCCTTAGCTATGGTCAAAATTCTATTATAAATAAATCTTCTAATATAAATTACTCTCATATTTTGAATAGAAAAATTCAAATTTGCTCTAACTTTGGAAACTTTACTATGATGATAGGTAGGTAGTAGTATTGCAGAAAAAAAGTAATGTCAGGATTTAGATGCAACATTAAGAGTGGAAGCAAGAAAATTTATCTTTTGTCTTTGCTTAGTTTTTCACTCCCCTTTTCCATCAGTAAGAAAAGTAATTACCTCATTCATGGCAGTATACACAGTACCAAAAAGTTTTGTACTCACAAAATGAATTATCTCGTAACTGGTAGAAAACATTAAACTGCTCAAAGGTATAGTCTACCATTTGTCCTCGAACCAGTACAATATTCTTCTTCAGTATATCGCAAGTTAGCATAGAACTCTCGAACAACATCAGTGACATCATTGGTAGAAAAATAGCAAAAAGTTTCCAAATTCCGCACCTCAATCACTTGCTCTATAACTACGCCAAAATTTTCAAATCCTCTATCTTGAATACACATTTTACTTTGGAGTGTAGATTTGAAATGATACCGTGATTTCACATTTACAAATTTCCATTCATCAAAATCAAATTTTGTATTCCCCTTAAACATCTTTGGATCCATTTCAAATTTATTGAAAATTTGAAAAATAAATACCAAAAAATTCCAAAATCATAATGCAATAAGCTCTAAAGTCAGATCTAACAAGTAAGAGTATTTCACCATGAATTTTGTCAAAAAATCTTCAAAATCTCCAAGTTTTCTTGTCTCTATAATGTAGGAAATTTCCATAGAGAAAATAAAAAATCTATAGCTTAATATAGAGATCTTACCAAGAGAAGATAAGATCCAACCTCAAAATGCTCTGAAATCTCCTTAAATCTAAGTTTAAGCCAGCCCTAGGGGAGTATTTCAGCAATGACTCGAGGTAGAAGACGGTCACATGGACTCAAAGAGTCAAAAATCATGAATTTAAGAGGTTTTGGGCAATTTTCGTTATTGGGCGCAGTCGATGCCCATTCTGGTGCTGTCGGCGCCAGAGTGAATGGGCGCGGATGGCGACAGAGTGATCTAAATAATGGAACTCTCGGGAAAATCGCACCGTCGGTGCCCAAATTTAGAGTTCAAAAAATTTTCGCGATTTTAATCATTTCCAAGTTACGACAGCATCTAATAGCCTTTTTAAGCATCTAAATTCACTAATAAGAGATAAACTAACACCAATATTACACAAACAATACAAACATCACTTTTATATATAAAATCCAAAGTTACAAACTTACACACATCAATCAGTTTATCATAAACTCAGCGTCGTACACATCACTCTAACGCTGAAAACATAACAAAGATTCAAATCTCAAACATAATATATCTCAAATTACACCAAAAGCAAACCAAATACAAATCAAACTCAAACAAATAAAGTCTAAATACTTAATAAAGTAGATAAAAAAAGAGAATCACTACTCCTCATCAACATCAGTGTTATCATTTATGATATCTCCCATGTATTGGCAGTGAACAAACAAATTGTAGAAGGGTCGATACGGGAATTCATCAGTTGAATCATCTTCAATCCGAGCCTTCTTCATCATCAATCGTATCAATCCTTCTTACATACGTCCAATATAATCAAACTGTTCCTTCATCCTCCAATCCAGATGATCAAATAATTTAGATATATTATTAATAGCATTCATAAGATTTTGTACCTTTTTCTCCAGTTTCTTGATCTTCCTTAGAATCAACAACATATTTTTAGCAAAACGAGGTTGAACAGGTAATAAGCTCTGAGATGGTTGGTCTACTGTTGTACTCAGATCAGTTTCATCTTCAGGTACTGAAAAATCATAAACATTAGTTGGGTCCATGGGCTTCCAGGGAAGAAGAATTTTTTCCCAACTATCATATGATACCTGTGACTGACTGCAGAGTAGAAATATTGTAGAAGGATGTCCCAAACTGTAGTGTGATTCATGCACAATCAATCCCAAAATAGATTTCACAATTATAGTGCCATTATCAATAGGTCTATCAGTCTGAATGCCATAATTTAATATCCCACTTTCCTTTGTCACTTTACTAATTTTCATTGTAGGGAGTAATTTAGAAGATATAAAGAAATTCCATTGCTTCGACACAAGATTCAATAATGTATTAAAGAAATTGACATACCCATCGTCTCTTATATCCCAATCTTCACTTATGTTAGTCAAATATCGATAGATTTTCATTCATATTGTCTCTTGTAGGGACGAAATTTATGTAATGATAAATTGGCACATTATCTAATATATGGAGTTCATTAATCTTGTAAGGAGTGAATGATATCCATCTACCTCACACATAGAGGTCTCCTTGGTTGATTCCATGAAGATTTGCATAAAATTCCTTTACCACAGGGATGACTACTGCAGCAGTAGTGTAACAAAACACTTCCAACTGCCTGCATAATAATTTCTTCAATATGAGTACTAGGAACTTTCATACCTCGATGGACAAAGTCTCGTTCTTTGATAACCTCCTCTTTATAAGGACTTTGTCAGAAGTCGCTGCACCTCAAAATTGATGAACTTCCTCTTATTAAAAACTCTAAACCTTAGAGATTCTAAGAAGTTGAAAGACATGGAATGCAAATTTTGGAACTTCCTCTTCATTTTTAATGGAGTTAATGGGTTTAAAATTGAGTTTATGGAGTTATAAGGGTGAAATTGCCACTCAAAATAGCCAAATTTGGCCATTTGAAACTCCAAAAACCCCTCTCTGGTTGTCAGCGTCGTCGGAGCCTAAGCCCCAAAAAATTAAGTTGATCTCTGAAGAAATCCACCGTCAGCACCGATTTAGGCACTGTCGGTGCTGAATAAGGTGCTGTCAGCACTGAATCGAGCGCCGTCAGCGCCAGTTCACAACTTTTCTCCAACATCTTTTTCGTCCAAAATAATCTTCAAATCTTCGATTCAATCCAATAATTAGCACCATATATGATAATTATGAGAGATTAGGACTCAAATATAAGATTATCTAAAAATAACATCAACTATAACTCAATCAAAACAAAGAAAACAACATAATTAACTATGGGTTGCCTCCCATAAAGCGCTTAGTTTAACGTCGTCAGCTCGACAAACATTAGTTTCATTCAGGATGACTTAACATTAAAACCTCAATAAAATTTGGTTGAGACCCTTCAAAATATGGTTTTAATCGATGCCCATTAACTTTAAATGTTCTTATGGTTTTTGGATCTTTAATATCAACAGCTCTAAAATGGTAGACTTTTATCACAGTGAAAGGTCCTATCCACCTAGACTTATGTTTTCCAGGAAATAATATTAATATCGTATAATATAACAAAACTTCATGTCCAGGTTCATCTCTTTCTTATAATCTTCTAATCATGCCATTGCTTCATCTTCTCCTATAAATTCTTTCATTATCTCAAGATTCATATCTCATTTCTTCCAATTCATTTTGTTGTAATAATCTTTTCCACCAGCATCTTTTAAATTAAAATTGAACTCTTTAATCGCCCAATATACTTTATGTTCCAAATCAACTGGTAAATGACAAGTTTTTCCAAAAATCAGTCTATAAGGAGATAATTTTATAGAAGCTTTATAAGCAGCCCTCCATTCCTATAATGTAGTATCTAATCTGGCAGATCAATCTAATCTATAAGGATTTACAGATTTCTCCAAAATTCATTTAATTTCGCGGTTAGATACTTCGGCTAAACCACTTGTATGGAGATGATAAGCGGTAGAGATTCTATGCATAATATTATATTTTCCAATCAATCTCTGAATCAGATTATTGCTAAAATGGGATCCACCATCAGTAATGATACCTTTTGGCATTTCATATCTTGTAAAAATATTTTTCATTAAAAATTTTGAAACACTTCAAGCATCACATCTGGGTAAATCTATAGCTTCAATCCATTTTGATACATAATAAACAACAACTAATATACATATATTCTTAAATGAAGGAATAAATGGTCCCATAAAATCTAGTCCCCAAACATCAAAGATTTCAACTTCCAATGTAAAATTTAGAGGGCTTTCATTTCTTCTAGAAATAGTACATACTCTCTGACATCAATCTCATATTTTAATATATCTTTTAAAATCTCAAAAAAGAGTAGGCTAATAGAATCCAGATTGTAAAATTTTATGTGCAGTTTTGTCAGTTCCAAAATGACCCCCAAATTCAGAATTATGGCATCTCGAAATAATTAGTTTAATTTCTTCATAAGGCATGCATCTCATAATAACTAGATCCTTGCATTGTATATATAAATAAGGGTCATCCCAAATATAAAATTTGGCATCATATAAAAATTTCTTCGATTGTTGCTTCAGTAAATCAGGTGGTAAAATATCATTAACAATATAGTTCACAATATCAGCATACCATGGTCCATTCCTTAATATTGTAATGTTGTTCATCAGGAAAAGTTTCTATAATTTCATCTTTAAAATCAGATAGATCATGTTGTTACAACCTATATAAGTGACCAGCTATTTGATTATCAGATCCTTTTCTATCCACTATAACAAAGTGAAATTCTTGCATTATAAGTACCCATCTGATTAATCTTGGTTTGGTATCCTTCTTTTGAATTAAGTACTTGATAGCAGAATGATCTGTATGCATTGTACATTTAATCCCAATTAAGTACGACCAAAATTTTTCAAAAGCATATACAATCGCTAATAACTCTCTTTTAGTAGTTGTATAATTAATTTGAGCATCGTTGAGAGTTTTACTAGCATAGTATAACAAATTAGAAATTTTATCATACCTTTGTCATAAAATAACTCCAATTGCATAATCACTAACATCACACATAAGTTCAAATAGTATCTCTCGATCAGGTGAAACTATTATAGGGGCAGTGATTAATTTTTCTTTAAAAATTTTAAAAGTATTCAAACAATCTTCATTAAAGTCAAATTTCTTATCTTTCTCTAAAATTTGCCATAGAGTCTTAGTAATGTTTGAAAAATATTTAATATAATGCCTGTAGAACCCAGCATGTCTTAAAAAACTTCTAACCATTCTCACTGTAGGTCGAGGTGTTAGTTTCACAATAAGTTGAATCTTTGCAGGGTCTACTTCCATGCCATATTTAGAAATTTTATGCACAAGCACAATTCCTCTTACAACCATAAATTGACATTTCTTCCAGTTTAGAACTAAATTTGTTTTTTCACATAACTACAAAATTTTTTATAAATTATTTATGAAAATGTCAAATGAATTTCCAAATACGGAAAAATCATCCAAAAAAACTTATATTCCATTGTCAATCAGATTACTAAAGATAAACATCATAAATATTTGAAGTGTTGCAGGTGCGTTACATAATCTAAAGGGCATTCTTTGAAAGCAAATATTCCATACGGACTAGTAAAGGTGGTCTTTTCTTGATCCTCGGGAGAATTTAGGATCTGATGAAAACCAGTATATCCATTTTAAAAAAAAAATATTTGTGCCGAACAAGCCTATCCAACATTTGGTCTAGAAAAGGTAAAGGAAAGTGATCTTTACTAGTGGCGGTATTTAATTTTCTTTAATCAATACAAATTCTCCAACCAGTGACTTATCTCATGGTGATAATTTCATTTCTTTCATTAGTCTCAACAGTCACTCCTCCTTTCTTAGGAAGGCAATGGATCAGACTCACCCAAACACTATTTCAGACAAACACTATCTGAAATTGGATATATAATTCCAGGGTCCAACAATTTCAGAATTTATTTCTTTACTACTTCCTTCATCAATGGTTTTAATCTTCTTTGCGGATCAGCTCTAGGTTTATGTTGTTCATCCAATAAGATTTTATGCATGCAGATCAAAGGACTTATTCCTTTAATATCAGCTAAAGTCCAACCAAAAGCTTTTTTATATTTTTTTCAAGGTTTCTAGTAATTTCTGCTCATCTATATCAGTCATATATGAGAAACAATAACAGGTAAAGTAGATAATTCTCCTAAGAACACATACTTCAAATGGTTTGGAAGTATTTTGATCTCAAGTTCGGGGGGTGTTATGAAAGATGAAATTAAACTTTTATTATCATTTTCTGTAATATTCAACATTTCAAATCTTTTATGAACATAATCTAGTTCTTCATTATATATCTCAACATATTTTTCTTCTATTTCATTTTTTTCCTCATAAAATTTTGTTGTTCAAGTTTCTCTCCACATTTCTCCTTAAAGTGCTCATTTTCTAAATAATCACAAATATCCATTGGAAAGCATTCATCATCTTTTACTGTTGCTGAATACTCCATAGCTTTTGATATATTGAATGTCACTTCTTGATCATTAACTCTCATAGTTAATTATCCTTTTTGAACATCTATCATAGCTCTTCCTGTCTCAAGGAATGGTCTTCCCAAAATTATGAGAAATTCTTTATCTTCTTCCATATCTAAAACAATAAAATCCACACAGAAGATAAATTTATCAACCTTTACTAAAACATCTTCAACAACTCCTTTAGGATAAGTAATAGAGCGATCAGCTAACTGAAGAGTTACTGAAGTAGGAGAAATTTCTGCTATTCCCAACATTTTGAAAGTTGATAGAGGCCTGATATTAATGTTGGCTCCAAGATCACATAAGGATCTTCCAAAAAAACATTTCTCCAATAGCACAAGGTATAGTGAGGCTACAGGATCCTTGAGTTTTTTAGGAAACTTTTTCTGAATATTTGCCCTACACTCCTCACTGAGTGCAGCAGTCTCATTATTTGTAAACTTCATCTTCTTATTTAATACATCCTTCATAAACTTCACATAATTGGGCATTTGTTCTAACTCTTCAATAAAAGGGACGTTTACTGATAATTTTCTAAGGATTTCAAGGAATTTTAAAAATTATTTTTCACTATTTTATTGTTACAATCTTTGAGGAAATGGAGGTGGTGGTCTTTAAACGGTAATTTTTATTAGTTTAAGTGGATATTCTAAATCTGGATATATGTTATCATGTCCTTTATCAGTTTCCACCTTTTCTTTTTCAACTTAAATGTCTTTTTGCACTCTTGATTCCAATTTTTTTCCACTCCTTAATTGCATAGCCTTAATTTGTTCTTTATTTTGATCCTTTAGGTTAGTCTCAACATTATTAGGGAAAGTTCCAGAAGGTCTACTACTAAGTGCAATATCAATATGCACCAATTGATTTTCAATATTGCTAATATCAGCTCCTTGACTTTGCATTTGGATCCCTTGACTTTGCAATTGATTCCCTTGGCTTTGCAATTGATTACTCATTAATATCAATTCTTCTAAAGACAACTTCTTCTCTTTGATATTTCGGTTACTATTGAATCCCAGAGGATAAGAAGGTCTATAATTTGTGTTTCCCTGGTTGTTTGAATTCCTAATGGGTTTACAAAATTGTTCCCCCAATGCGGGTTAACAACAACAGTGTTATTATTTTATTTTAAGTTTGGGTGGCTCTTCCAACGGGGATTATAATAATTAGCATAATGATTTTAGGGTCTATTATTTATAGCAATCAAAGTTTCATAAGATGATTGAGAATCTACTATTTGTCCCAATGAATTTTCTACTAACATCTGTGGCATTTGAGAATAGTTCATTCCATATTGCTCTATTTTCTTTGAAATAACAGTAATTTGAAAGTCCGTCATAGATATTGCTTCAGAATCATGAATACTAGCTACTCTTTTTGGATATACCCGTTATAAGGGCCATTGAAAATTGTTAGTAGTCATTTCTGCAATTAAAGAATACACCACATGAAAAGGTTTTGACATTAACGATCCACCAACAACAGCGTCAATAATTGATCTAAGAGATCTCACTAATCAATTATAAAATGTTTGAATTATTATCCAATCTGGTAAAGCATATTGTGGACACTTCCTAAGGACATCATTAAATTTTTCCCATGTTTCATATATTGATTCTCCTTCAAACTGAAAAAAAAGATGAAATATCGTTTCTAAGTTTAGCAGTTTTTGAAGGTTGGAAATATTTGGATAAAATTTTTTGTGACAGTTGATCCCCGATTACAATATACAAGAGTTTAATCCTTTAATTTTCTTGTATAAATTTATTCCTTACAATGGTGCTAGAAATTTGACTCCAAAGAAAAGTAATATTTCAATTATGTCTTTAAATAATAGAGATTTTATGCACGTATACGTATCGTTTTCAAGTAATAAAGAGTTTTCTGATTAAGTTCCAAATATTGATCCCACGGAGATTGCAGTAAATCACAGTGGCTTTCAAGAGAAGTTCTAGTCTATAATAACACGTCCTAGCTTGGAAGGTCGATAAAGGTTTGGTTTAAATTAAATTCTAAAATTATCACTACAATACTACTTCTCCTCCTAAACTAAAATACTTAGTGAAAATCAAAAAGCGGGGTTTATATATACTAAAAGTACTCTTTCTCATGTAATGAAATTAGTGACGTGTAAAATTAAAACAAGTAGCGAGAGAGATTGTGACAAATATGAGCAATTATATTCTTTACCCTTAATTTGTTCTATAAAGAACATATGTTAATCAGATGCTTTAAAATTTTTAAGATGGGTTACGCAAGGAAGATACTAGCTATCACTATAGAGTTCCCTCTTCTCCCTCCACCTCGGGGCTAACATCTCGTATCAAAACTTAAAACATCAAACCAAATTGGGGGTTTTAGCCTGTCACTCTAAAGTCTTCAATTTTTACACCCATTAAAGTATATCTCTCTATTTATTTGCACTCATTTATATGGACTACATTCTCACCCATATAATCTCATGTGATTCTTACCAGTCGTTAACTGAGACAATGCCACATTGCTTCTAACATGTTCTCACAATAGATTTTAATATGCAAGTTGATCAAGTTTACATGTAAATGAAGAACAAAGTAAAATCATCACTATATATCCTCACTCTACTCAATTCTATATCCTACACATACATATTGAATCATTATAAGAGGGAAGAGTAAAGAAAACTACTCGCTACACATGGAGAAACAACAAGAACAATTCAATGAACAAGACTTTGAAACCACACAAACAAAGTACTAGATTCAAATCAAAATACAATGAAAATACTTATCTTTGATGGAAATCAAACTCTCATTGTATAGCAAAAGCAATCTTCTTACAATCCTCTCCAAGAACAAAGTGAAAAGAAAAGAAGAAAATCTCACACTCTCTCTTTCTCTCTCACTTTCTCTCTCACATTTTAATTTTATTATTCTTTAAGTTAAATAATTCTTTAAGTTAACTTTCTTTCTCCTTTCAACTATGAAAAGATAATAAGATAATTAAATTTTGTTGGAGAACTTAATATAAAATATTTATAAAATTTGTGATGATATTAATACCTGATCTTAATTTACTTTTTAAACTAGCCATTTTAAATATTAAAATCTGTTGAAGAATTCTGAGACCTATCCGGAGATGAGTTCTAAACTTGTAGATATCACATGAATCCATGGGTAATCGAAGGCTTTATGCGGGTTATTCAAGGTGAAGTGTAAATAAATAGGAAAATATTATATACTGGGCGTAAAATTAATTAGTTTTTAGAGTGACATACTAAATTCTAATAATTTGGTCTATAGAAAGGGAACGGGTCACTGGTAGGGCCAACCATAGCCACCCTTGGACATCTAGTAGTGTGAGCCTAGATTAACCCATTCTGCTAATAAAACATTCTGAACCGATCTATAGATTAGCCAATGTTCTTTATACCTGGATTAAAGGGTAAAGAATAGGAATGCTTCTATTTGGTACAATACCATAATTTAAAGTTCTCCACAAATGATAATTATTCTAAAAAATCTTGGATTAGTTCAAAAAGGAGAAAGTTGTTTTATTTATACTTGCATTAATTCTTACTTTAATTACTGCTTACTTTCATTTAGTAAAAGTTTTTAATTTAAAATTTGAATTTTGAAAAGAAAAAAAAATAATAATCACTTTTAATTTGAAAAATATAAAATATTTCTTAATTTTCTCAAAATCTTCCATTTGGAATCGATAACCATGACTCTAATAAAGCCCTGTATCACTTGAAACGATACGTATACTTGCGTTTAAAATTGTGACTTTTACAAAAATTATTATAAATATTTAAAATATAAATTCATAAAATCTTACATAAGTAAAGGTCGGGTTGCAATCAATATTTTGGCGCCGTTGCTGGGGATTAAAATATTCTAGCAGTGGTAACAAATTCTTGCATTTTTACGTATATATAAAGCCGCATCAAGTTTTTAGCGCCGTTGCTTGGGAAAATTAGAAAGAGAAAAATAAGGAATAAAGTTAAAAAGATAATTTTACATTTCTCAAATTAAAATAATTTATACACTTTTATTTCTTAAAATAAAAATACAAAAACATTTACAAAAACAAAAATACCAAAAAGATTTTAATTTATTTTTATGCGTAGTTCTGGATCTGAAGGATTATTACCTTTTGATTCCGAATTAGAAAGAACAGTTAAAAGAATTAGAAAAGGAAAATAAATTTTAAAATATTAGGAAATAAATAACTTACATAACAACAATCAAAATCAAATAGAAATTAATGAACAAAAAGTTTATAAACCAATAAGGTATTATGCAAACCCTACAGCTGATGAACTTCATATTAGTATTCAAATGCCAGCTGTAGATGCTAATTCTTTTGAGCTTAAATCGTCTATTATTCAAATGGTTCAAAATAATCAATTTGGAGGAACACCAAATGAGGATCCAAATTTACATCTTGCTACCTTTAAATATAATAATGTTTCTGATGATGCTATTAGGCTTAGACTCTTTCCTTTTTCCTTAAAAGATAAAGCAAAGACGTGGCTTAATTCATTACCAAGTTGTTCTATTAAAACTTGGGCAGATATAGCACAAAAATTCCTTGCTAAATATTTTCCTCCTTCTGAAACTGTTAAATTAAGAAATGATATTACTTCATTTATGCAATTTGATGGAGAAACAATTTATGAAACATGGAAAAGATTTAAAGAACTATTAAGAAAATGTCCTCATCATGCTTTACCAGAGTGGTTAATTATTCAAAAATTTTACAATGGACTTATTGGATCACTTAGATCTATTACAGATGCTAGTGCTAGTGGTTCTTTAATGGCTAAGACATTTTAAGAAGCTTATACTTTAATTAAATAAATGGCTAACAACAATTTTTAATGGCCTTCTGAAAGGGTTAATCCTAAAAGAATGGCAAGTATTCAAACTATTGAAGACTTTTCTATTTTAGCTTCACAAGTGGCTGCAATATCTAAGAAATTGGATAATTTTGTTATTAATATGTCGCATGTAAGTAATGATAATTTTGCAAATACTGATGATTCTCAAACAATAGAAACTTTGCAAGCTATTGCTAGTAAAAATAATAACACTTATTCTAAATATTATAATCCAGCTTCAAAAAATCATCCTAATTTTGATTGGAATAATGGACATCAACAATGGAGTAATAATCAAGTTAATCCAACCGGAAATTGGAATAATCAAGGAAATTCTAACTTTAGACCAACCTATCCTCCTGGTTTTAACAATCAACAGAAAAAGTTATCTGTAAAATAATTGATCTTGCAACTAGGTAATCAGCTACAAAATCAAAAAACTGCTATTCGAAATAATGAGAATCAGATGGGTCAAATTGCTAATTTTATTAACTATAGATCTCATGGAACATTTCCTAGCAACGTCAAAATTAATCCAAAAGAAATTGGAAAAGACCATGAACAAGTAAAAGCTGTACAACTTAGAAGTGGAAAGGAATTAAAAGAGAAAATTCAGAATGAAATTGAAAATGAGAGAGAAGTTGAAGAGATTGAAAAACCTAAAGAACTCTTTCTCCAGGTAAAGATTAGACTGTAATTCCTATTCAAGTGGAAGTTGGAAGACCACCACCACCTTTTCCTCAAAGACTAAAACAACGATGACTTGACCATCAATTTTCTAAGTTCTTTGAGATTTTTAAGAAACTTACCATTAACATTCCTTTTGCTGAAGCTTTGGAACAAATGTCAAGCTATGCAAAATTTATGAAGGATATTTTAAGTAAGAAAAGGAAATTTGAAGCTTATGAAACTGTTTCATTAAGTGACGAATTTAGTGCAATCATTTAAAAGAAACTACTTTAGAAACTTAAAGATCCTGGAAGTTTCACTACACCATGTGCTATTGGAGAAAAAATTTGTGGAAAAGCCTTACGTGATTTAGGAGCAAGTATTAATCTCATGTCATTTTCCATCTTTCGAAGGTTAGATTTAGGAGAGATTTCTCCCACCACTGTAACCCTTCAGTTAGTCGATCGATCTATCACTTATCCTAAAGGAGTTATAGAGGATGCTCTTGTTAAGGTGAATAAATTTATCTTTCCTGTGGATTTCATTATATTGGATATGGAAGAAGATAAAAAATACCTATTATTTTAGGGAGACCTTTTCTAGCTACCGGACGTCCTATGATTGATGTGCAAAATGGAGAATTAACAATGAGAGTTAATGATCAAGAGATAACATTTAATGTTCTGAAATCAATAAGGTATCCTGACAAAGAAAAATGCTATCGGATGGATATTTTTGATTTTATAATTGAAAAACATTATCAAGAAAAATGTAAGGTCATTTTTGAAGAAAAAGATGATGAATCTGTGTTATGTAATGAGTCATTAACTAAAGAAATTAAAGAAGTAAATGAATAAAATTTATCTGAAGAAACTCCTTATATTCATGATAATTGAGAAATTTTAAACACAACTAAAAATGATATACTTTTACCCTCAGTTGAAAAAGCCACTGAATTGGAATTAAAAATGTTACCTGCACATTTAAAGTATGCATTTCTTGAAAATTCATTAAGTTTACCTGTGATTATATCTTCAGAACTAAGCAAAGATCAAGAAGAAAAATTAATAAGATTTCTGAAGAATTATAAGAAAGCTTTTGGTTGGACTATTGCAGATATAAAAGAAATAAGCCCTTCAATATGTATGCATAGGATTCTAATGGAAGAAAATTGTAAATCCACTATTAAACCTCAGAGAAGATTGAACCCAATTATGAAAGAGGTTGTTAAAAAAGAGATTTTGAAATGGTTAGATGCTGGAATTATTTATTATATTTTGGATAGTCAATGGGTAAGTCCTATTTATTGTGTTACGAAGAAAGGAGGAGTAACTATCATTGTCAGTGATAAAAATGAATTAATCCCGACAAGACAAGTTACTGGATGGTGAATTTTCATTGACAATCGAAAATTAAACAACGCCACTAGAAAAGATCATTTTCCTTTACCTTTCTTGGATCAGATGCTGGATAAATTAGCTGGACACTCATATTTCTATTTTTTGGATGGATATACTGGTTAACTTCAATTTCCCATTGCTCCTGAGGACCAAGATAAAATAACATTTACAAGTCCTTATGGAACATTTGCCTTTAGAAGAATTCCTTTTAGTTTATGTAATGCACCTGCAACTTTTCAAAGATGTATGATGTCAATATTTTGTTATTTAATTGATAAAAGAATTGAATTATTTATGGATAATTTTTCAGTTTTTGGAACTTCTTTTGAGTCTTGCTTGGAAAATATAATGAAAGTTTTGAAAGGATGTGAAGAAAAAAATTTGGTTCTAAACTGAGAAAAATGTCAATTTATGGTCATAGAATGAATTGTACTTGGACATAAAATTTCACAAATAAGTATGGAAGTTGATCAAATAAAAGTGAAAATTATTGCTGAACTTCAACCACCTACTACCGTTAATGATGTGAGAAGATTTCTGGGTCATGCTGGATTTTATAGAAGATATATAAAGGATTTTTCTAAAATTGCTAAATCTCTTTGTCATTTATTAGAAAAGGAAGCTAAATTTGAATTTAATAAAGATTGTTTGAATGCGTTCAATATTCTGAAAGAAAAATAAATCACTACACCTGTTATTGTTGCACCTGATTGGAGTAAACCTATTGAATTAATGTGTGATGCAAGTGATTATGCAATTGGAGCTGTATTGGGACAAAAATATGAGAAAATTTTCAAATTTATATATTACGCTAGTAAAACTTTTAATGAAACTCAAAGAAATTACACTACTACTGAAAATGAGCTTTTAGCAATAGTATATGCCTTTGATAAATTTAGAACATATCTTCTTGGAATGAAATGTATCGTACATACTGATCATTCTGCTATTATGTATTTAATGTCTAAAAGGGATGCTAAACCTATATTGATCAGATGGGTTTTACTTTTACAAGAATTTGATTTTCAAATAATGGACAGAAAAGAAGCTGACAACCAAATTGTTGATCGTTTATCAAGAATTAAAAAAAATAGTGAGAAGATTTATGAAGAAAACATAAATGAGAAATTCCCTGATGAACAGTTATAATTTATTCAAGGATTACAAATGCATTGGTATGCAGATATAATTAATTATTTGGTTAGCAATATTTTACCTTATAGATTGAATAACAAATATATTAAGAAATTCAAGAATGATTCTAAATCATATATTTTGGAAGATCCTTATTTATCTAAAATAAGAAGAGATTTTGTGATTCGAAGATGTGTACCTTATGAAGAAAATTTTGTAATAATTCAAAAATGTCACGATTCTAAATTTGGAGGACACTTTGGAGTGGATAAAACTGTGTTTAAAATTTTAAATTCTGGTTTTATTGGCCTACATTATTCAAAGATGTTGGACTTTATGTGAAAACTTGTGATCGATGTCAAAGAATGGGGAATATATTCAGAAAAGTTGAAATGCCTCTAAACTATATATTAGAAATTGAAATATTTGATGTATGGGGTTTAGACTTTATGGGACCTTTTGTACCATCATCTGGAAATATTTATATTTTATTAGCTGTTGATTATACTTCAAACTGGATCAAAGCTGTAGCTTTACCTAACTATGATTCCAAAAGTGTTTAAATATTTTTAAAGAAAATGATTTTTACAAGATTTGGAATGCCAAGGGTAATTATCACAGATGAGGGAAGTCATTTTAGAAATATAATAATTCAATCATTACTGGAAAATTTCGAAATTAAACATAGAATTGCAAATCCTTATCACCCGCAAACAAGTGGAATGGCTGAAGTATCAAACAGAGAAATTAAAAGATTATTAGAGAAGACTGTTAATCCTGAAAGAACTGACTGGGTTGATAGACTTGATTCCGCATTATGAGTTTATAGAACAGCATATAAGACACCTAGCGGAATGTCACCTTATCGGTTACTTTATGGTAAATATTGTCATCTACTTGTTGAACTGGAACATAAAGCTTACTGGGCGATAAAGGAGTTCAATTATGATTTGAATGCTTCGGGAGATAAACGATTATTACAACTGAATGAAATGGAAGAGATAAAAAATGAAACCTATGAAAATGCGAAGATTTATAAGGAAAGAATGAAGAAATTGCATGACAAAAAGACTTCAAGGAAAATATTTGAGCCTGGACAAGAAGTGTTATTATTTAATACTCGTTTAAAACTTTTTCCTGGAAAATTAAGATCTAAATGGATGGGACTATTTATAATTGAGAAAATATACTCTTATGGAGCTGTGGACATTAAAGATCCCAAAACTAGAAAAATATTAAAAGTTAACGGATTAAGACTGAAATTTTATATAGAATAAATGAAACCAAATTACAAAGAGGCTTACGAACTGAGTCTACCCGATTAATTCAACTGATTAGGTCGGGCTGACGACGTTAAACTAAGCACTTTGTGAGAGGCAGCCCATTTTATTATTATTGTGAATCTTTGTGATTTGAATTTATCTTTATCGATGTTAGTGCGTTGATCACACCCTTTTATTAGATCTATTTTTATGACCGAAATTTTGTAAAATTTGACGATAGGCGAAATAGAGTCGAACGTGGTTCCGGCGCCTAGGTACCAAAGTCGGCTCCTAAGTGCCAGAATAACTTGTGCGTATCGATAGTCCGGCGCCTAGGAACCAGATTCCGATGCCTAAGCACCACAGTTACAGATCATGAAAAAACCAAAATTCTTCAGTTTTTCACACGAAATCTCCCTATAAATTGCCCTACCTTCGTCCCCAATCCCTATGAAACTTTAAATTCGATCAGAGCAATCTATTTTGGAGAAGATAAGAGGAGTTTAGAAGTAATGGAAAGAAGAAATCATGGAAATGAGGTAAGAGACAAATCCCCCAAAGATCCTCAACCTTATTTTAATGGTTTTATTGCAGTTAGTATGAAGAGGTTATTTATTCATTTCGAAAAGGATTGAAGGCGAACGTCAAAGCATTGGGAATCGTTTGCACGAGATGTCTCATCAAATTAAGCAGTGGAATGGAAATCAAAACTTTAATTTGATTATATGGCGGTCTATCAAGATGCTCAATTAGCAATGTATAAGAAGAACAAGTGGATTGATGAAATGACGGCTTTGGAATTTTCAAGGGCGTTGGATTTTTATCCATTCGGTCCTAGCGAACTTCATTGCAAAAGAGATGGAAATTGAAATTCGGTGTTGAATTGATCTATTGTGTGTTCTAGGTGTGATTAAGTTTAGTTCTCAGTGTGTTGAATATCGAGTTTGTGTATTTGCTAAATTGTTCAATTTGTGTTGTTGGATTGAAAATTTGCTTTGAATTTATGTTATTTGTGTTGTTTATAGAATGATGAACCTTGTTATAGTCTTATTCTGGAATTTAATGAGCATGGAATGAAACTTTTGAAATGGAATTGAAGATTATGGTTATATCTTGAGATTGAAATGTGAATCTAAGTTATAATTTAATTGATTTTTGGAAATGTTTGGAAGTTGGAAATTGGATTAATACTCTCATATGAGTAATTAGAAGTCAAAATTGATAAGTTTTGGTGGAAAATATAATATTTAAATCAAATTTTTGGAAAGGCGAGTCTGGCGCCTAGGCGCCAGAATTTGGCTCCTAGGCGCTGGTTCGGCCTGAACCGAAACTTCATCTTATTAAACCACCCGCACGCCATTTTTGATGCCTAAGCTTTTCGTTCTTCCTATTTTCGCGAAAATTGACCCTAGAGATCCCATTTGAAGCCGAATTTTCATGTTTTTAAGCTTAAAATCACTCGATATCTTCATCCCAAGGTCAGATCTACATTCTAAACCAATTATTTTCGATTTTCACCATGGATTTTGCTGTCTTTGAAAACCAAAATTTCGAAAAAAAAATTGATTTTTAGAGTTAAATCCATGGATTTTTAAGCTCTTTCAAGTTGAAAAGCTTAAATTAGTTTATTTTCTTTGATCCTTTAAATTTATTTTGCATTTTATTTCACATTTAGACGACACCAAAATCTAAGCGAGGAAAGGAACGAGAAAATTTTATCGTAGCAAGTTTGTCACTGCTACGACACATTTTCGATACAACGATTTTTTTATGACAAGGAAGTTTATCTTGGAACGCAGTTTTTACAATCCTAGAGGAAGGATGGAGGATACGATCGTTGAACTCAACTGACAACGATTCTATTACTTTACTGTTGTTGATATTATCCGTCGTCAGGTAATTTTATGCAAATTTTGTGGATGCTGAAGAGTATGAGATCTTCGTAAGAGGAGTTGGAGTAGGATTTACTCCAGAGAGAATCAACATTTTATACGGCCTGCCGCCGAACATCGAGTGTTATTACTCTGGATTATCTCCATCTGAAGGAGATTTAGATATGATTATTGCTTACTTGATAGATGGTACTGGAGCTTAGAAGATCCGGAATGGAAATCGGGTAAATTTTTCATCTTCTAAGCTTAATGGTGTTTCAAAGGCATGACATTACTTTATTTTTGCTCGCCTCCTTCCATCCAATTATTTGAGTGAAGTTACCAAGGACAGATCTATCCTCAATTTGTGTATACAAGAGAGCAAACCGATTGATGTAGAGAGTATCATTTATGACTCTGTAGAAGCCACTGCTTGTTCTAGCACTTCTGTTGGACTGGGATTTCCATCATTGATTTATTCTCTATGTGAAAGTGGTGGAGCTGTTGCTGAGCTTTCTGAGGAAAAGCTAGAATCTATAAAGCCCATAGGAAGAGAAAGTGTCAGTATCTATGATCGACTTCGAGGTAAGAGTTCTGCCGCACCTTCTACTTCATTACCTACTTCTGGTAGAGCTTCTACTTCTAGACCTTCTACTTCTGCTGCTGAGCCACCATCTAGTTTCTGGGAATCCATGCATGATAAGTTTATGGAGCAGCAGAATGAGTTATTTCTAACTCATTGTAGAGTGGGTACGATCGATAAGAAGATCGATCATCTTTCTGAATATACCCAAAGGAAGAGTGATTATGATGTTGAGTATTCTGAATCTCTAGTTAGATTCCTTATGGGTGATCATGATGTTCAGTTCCCTACCTGTCCAAGATTTTCACCGTATGTTGATCCGAAGGATGTGGAATTTTCTTTTGTTGACGATGATGACGAGGCTACAGATAGTGATTAGTAGCTTGATTGACCACTTGAGATGTGCGATTCTGTTTTTATTTTATTTCTTGTATGTTAGTACTGATGTGTCTGATTTTATTGTTGTTTATTAGTGTTGATTTGTTTAATTAGCTTTGTGTGGACTTTTGATGTTGAGACTATTTTAGATTATCTTTTGTGTTATGTATTAAAAATTGAAATATAGATGATTTTTTATTTTCTATGATAATGTTTATTTCTGTTTCAGCCTACTGTTTAGTATTCCTGAATAGTTAGTAATGTTGTATGTTTTAAATAATAAATAAAAATATTAAAAAAAATTGTAAAAATTAACTCCTGCTCTGCAAAATTTTCTATATATGCTTAATTATTTCTGTTACATACATATTAACGCATGTGTAGAAGTAGAAAATACTTTTCCTTACTACCTCATTATTGTACCTAGATAAATTCCTGTTTATTTGTTTCTCTCATTCTTTAGAAAATTTTATGATTCATTTTTATACTAAAGCTGAAGTTTGGGGGAAGGGAAAACATTTTTCAAATTTAAATATTATTTGTCCTTAAAGTACTAATATTTTCTTTGAAAATATTAACATAACATAAGGAATGAAAAATCTATTTAAGATTACTTAAATTTTTGAATTTATAAATAATTTAGTAGACTTAACTAAAATTTCAATAATTTTTATTGATTTTAAGAATAGAATTATTTAACTTAAACAATAATAAGATTAAAATTTTTCTATTTATAGTAAAGAAAATTATATTTTTGAAATACTAAGGAATCAAAATTATTACTTGAAAAAAAAAGAAAAGATTGAAATAATTTTTGAAAAATATATATTAGAATGTCATATTTATTAAGTGAAAATGTATAAAGTTTTTAAATATAAGTTAAGGATAGTGAAGTTCAAAATTATTAACAGGCTATCCAAAAATAATAATCTTCACTAAAAAAAGAAAAGGAAAAAGAAAAGGATTGAAAAAAAATCCAAAAGAAAAGAAAAAAATAAAGAAAAGTTAGGAGAAGCTTGAGGAAATACCTAATAAAAATTGGCTTCACTTGAATTATCTTATAGGAAGAAAACTGATTACATTTTTAACTTATTTTTATGAACAAATATTTTTACTAGAAAAATGTTTCATTAAAGTCTTTTTCTTGTAAATATTCTATGTGACCTTAATATGATAAATTACAATTATTCTTGAAATAAATGAAAAATTGGAAGTCTTATGATTTGGTAGTTAAGTATTCTTTATATTCTTAAAATTAACCTTAATTAGTGAAATTTGGTTAATGATTTGCTAAAGCATTTATATAACCAAAAAGTATAAGGAATCTTAAATATTTAAACTTCATTCCAAATGTTATATATTTTATGTAATTAAAAAGGTTACTTGAGAACAAGTAACGTTTAAGTTTGGGGGAATTTGATCCACTTGAAAAATACTTATTTTTATGCTTCATTTATGATTCAATTCTTAAGGATATTATGCTTTAATGAAAGGTATTTTTATGTTTTTGGATGTAGGTGATAAAAAAAGAGTTCAAGAAGGAAAAAGGAGCAAGAATGAGCAAAAATAGAGCTTAAAGAGCAAAGTTGCCAAAATTATAGGACCAGCGCATAGGTGCCAAATTCCAGCGCTTAAGCGCCAGCTCGATATAGACACAAACAAGATTTTTGACGACTTTGGACTGTTATTTTGACGGTGTTAAGCGCTTATTAGACCTTTTAGAAGACTGGAAGTTAGTCCTAATACATAGGACATGTGATACAATGCATCTAGACATAGGAAAACGGTTTTAATCGCGAATAGGTGCAATCCAAAGTGAACAGGTGCGAATACTTGGTCACGGACTCCGGCACCTTTCAGGCGCCTAGGCGCGACAGCTACCTTCTAGAAGATACATTGTATTTGAACGAATTTTGAAGAGGTACCTTAAGAAATCCCTGGTCAAATTCGAAGCTCTATAATAGGAGTCAATTCTATAGAGCGAAGTGCCACCCTAAAGTCCTTTCTAGTACCATATAGCCTCCACGCATTCTTTAGTCCTTCTTTAGAATTCTTACACTTTTAGGGAGCCACTTTCTTTAGTATTTAGTGAGTTTATTTTGAGTGTTAACACTGAGTTTTCAAGTATTGTTGCTGTTGAAGTCTTGCACCTTGCATTGGAGTCAGTAGGAGTTAGCGAATCACTTGAAAGAACATTCCAGATAAGTATTTGTAACTTGTTTCAAAATTTTATAAATATGTTCTGTTTTGTGAATTCAATGTGTTCCGAGTAGTTAGTTTTCTTTCTCCTTTCAACTATGAAAATATAATAAGATAATTAAATTTTGTTGGAGAACTTAACTTAAAATATTTATAAAAATTATGATGATATTAATACCTAATCTTAATTTACTTTTTAAACTGGCCATTTTAAATGTTAAAACATGTTGAAGAATTCTGAGACCTATCCGGAGATGAGTTCTTAACTTGTAGATATCACATGAACCCTTAGGTAATCGAAGGTTTTATGCGGGTTATTCAAGGTGAAGTGCAAATAAATAGGAAGATATTATATATTGGGCGTAGAATTAATTAGTTTTTAGAGTGATAGACTAAGTTTTAATAATTTGGTCTATAGAAAGGGAACGGGTCACTGGTAGAGCCGACCATAGCCACCCTTGGACATCTTGTAGTGTGAGTCTAGATTAACCCATTCTACTAATAAAACATCCTGAACCGATCTATAGATTAGCCAATGTTCTTTATACCTGTACCAAAGGGTAAAGAATAGGAATGCTTTATTCGGAAAAATCTTAGATTAGCTCAAAAAGGAGAAAGTTGTTTTATTTATACTTGCATTAATTCTAACTTTAATTACTGCTTACTTTCATTTAGTAAAATTTTTTAATTTAAAATCTGAATTTTGAAAAGAAATAAAAATAATAATTACTTTTAATTTGAAAATTCTAAAATATTTCTTAATTTTCTCAAAATCTTCCCTGTGGGATCGATAACCAGGACTCTAATAAAGCCCTGCATTACTTGAAATGATACGTATACTTGTGTTTAAAATTGTGACTTTTACAAAAATTATTATAAATATTTAAAATATAAATTCATAAAATCTTACATGAGTAAAGGTTGGGTTGCAATCAAGATTTTGGAGCCATTGCCGGGGATTAAAATCTTTTAGCAGTGGTAACAAATTCTTGCATTTTTAAGTATATATAAAGTTGCATCAGGTAGCAACTAATCTATACGCAAATATACATTTCGTTCAAGTAATACAAGGCTCTAGCGGAGTCCTGGTTATAGATCCCACAGGGAAGAAGCAAACCTTAAAGCATATCACAAAAATCCAATATTCAATTTACAAAGCACCCAAACGCCATGAAAATCACCATCCATGGAATTTAAATGTAATCTCTACGTTTATTGTAGAAAGTGTTTCCTTTTTGGATCGTATGTTTCACAACATATTTTAACAAAGTAATTGGCCAGATCAAAACGTAAATGAAGAACAAAGTGAGAAATCATAACAATTTCTTATCTTTTATATTACACATCCAATCTAAACTATCACATCACCATTTATCATTGCAAGGAGAAAGACAAAGAAATCCACTCAGAATTCATGAGGAAGATACAACAAAATAAATATTTTATATATAAAAGCAAAGTCATAAAAACTATGAAAAGTCAATACAACTTATCTTAATTTAGTCCCTAAGAAAATCCCTTAAAGTTCCCTTGGATCTCCTCTCTTCATATCAACACACAATTCTCTTTTGGAATAGTAGTGAAGAAGCAATCTCTCATTTCCCTCTCCTTCTACAACTCTTTTGAGAAGAATCCCACACAAAACAACACTAAACACCAAGCCCAAGACTCTAAACTCTCTCTAAAGACTTTCATTTCACTTACACACACTACAAACACTCTCTAAACCAACACACACACAAAATTCTGGCATCCAAAACTAGTTAAAATAGTTTAGGAATGAATTCCTAAGCGTTGCCTCAAGAATCCCTCCAAAAGTCATCTAAATACATTGAATCTGGTCTCCATCGATATTGGGCACTATTGGCACTGGATAGGGCACCGTCGGCGCCCTATAGTGTGATTTAATTCCTGGCTCAATGGGAAAACGCGTTGTCGGCGCCGGTTTGGGCGCCATCGGTGCCAAAACTTCAAAATTCTAGTTTTTGCCTCTTTCGCTCCAAATCCGTTCCTTTTCACTTCTTTTTGCTCCATATACCTAAAATCATTATACCTGTAGCAAAGCATGGAAAATGCCTTCCATTAAAGTGAAATATCACGAAAAAGGAGTACAAAATATATATGAAAAGTCAAACATATTTTTAGTGCATCAATCTCTTTGGTCAACACCAATACGTACGGTGTGTTTGTCTAGCACACCACACCTATTGGGATTCCATTTGTTGAACTTACTTTTGTTGAGGTATAGTCTTTTTTAGATTATCCTAGAGTCTAGCTATAATACATGCCTGGTGACTATCTTAGAAGACTAGCAATGAGACCCTTACCCCATAGAAATTCAAAACACTTCCTTGCTTCACTTGGAGTTTCAAATGCTTAAAGTCTAACCTCTAAGTACTTAGGAGGATGAGGCCAAGTATAAGGAAGCTCAAGAAGAGTTCCCTATAGGATGTTCAAACCTTAGGACTAACCCTGGATGTTCTGGAGCTAGCAAACCTACTCTACACTTACACTCACTACCTCACAATTTGAACCAAACATGCCTCACATTTGACCTCGAACTCTTTTGGAAACTCATGTGGGTGGTTCCTTAAGCCCTTGGTCCTAGGTTAGAATTTAGGTTAGAACCAACATGTAGAGGATCCAAAGTGGGATCTCTCTTGGTCCATGGCTCAAATGGGTTACCATTCTCATTTAACCCCACCAAAAATTCCAACTTTTGACCCCCTTACCCCTAAACTCCACCAAATTACCAAATTGCCCTTACACCCTAATTTTGACCCAAAATCCCAAAATTACCCTAATTCCCAAATTCTCTTCAAAAAACCACCGCAAAGTGTTCTCCACCACTTAAAATGCCCAAAATCCACCAAATTTCCCAAAACTCCAAATATACTCCCAAAATACCCAAAATTACCAAAATGCCCCTCTAAATCCAAAAATTCCCAAAAATTCCAAAATCATTTCAAATGTCTCCAAATTCAATTTAAACCATTTTACTTGACCAAATTTGACCAAATTCACCCATTTTGACCAAAAGCCCCAAATTGCCCCATAAGGGCCAAAATGCCGAAATCACCTCTAATGTCCACTCAATTGATCCCAATCTCCCCCAATTTCAATTATAAGCTCAAATTAACATTCTAAGCCAAGTCCAAGTCCAATTGAACCAATTTCCAAACCAAATTTCAATCCAAACCAAAAAGCACCAATCTTGACCATATGACTAAAATCCCCCAAATTGAACCCCTTGGCCAAGTTAATTTTCCAAAATTGAATTCCAAACTCTTCAAAAGATTCCTACAAACCAAATTGATCCATTAACTGACCCAAATTTGTGCCCATACCTCACCCAAATCCAAATGTGCCAGATGCCCAAATTCCACCAAATTGAAACCCCTAATCTCAAAGTTTCCACCCAATTATTGTTTAAAACACTTCATGCCATTCCCCTAAATCAATTTGAACCACCAATTGAACCCTAGCTAAGCTCTAGCCTAACTTAAAACCCAAGTCTAACCCATGTTAACCCAAATGTTCAAATTCCCCCAAATTCACTTCCCAAACTAATTCAAAAGCACTCCAATCCTTCTTCAAATGCTTCATGATATTCATACGCACAATATTGCTTAATCAATTAGATCCAATCCAAGTTCAAATCCAACCTAGCCCAACTTGAACCCAAAAGATTCAAATTGGATCAAACTCCACATCAGGATCACATGTGACCAAATCAAAGCAAATGTGACCAAATCAAAGCAAATGTGACCAAACTAAGTCTACCACAACAGCCAATTGGACCCCTAGGACTGAGCTAGATCCACCTAGCCTAATTTAGTTGAGCTATGGACCAAAAGTCCCCTAATTTGGGGGATTTCCTTCATAAAGTGGCTAAACCAATAGGATATTTGCCAAAACCTATCATCACTTAAATTTAATACCTGGATCACCTAAGCAGTGGCACACCTGACCTCTAACCACCCTCCCATGTCCTTACAGGCTAGCATAGTCGCCGGAGGAGCCAAAACAGAGAGCCACTTAAACCTAATTTGAATTCATTACACCCATCCAAGCTGTCCCACTAACATTGGCCACTTGTGCCGCTCATCCCTCCACATAAGAAACCTAAAGCACCCACATTGCCTCCCTGAGCTCCACCCATTATCTATGGTTATAAAATCAATTCTTCACGTCCAAAGGGAGGATTGCCTGAAACCCTGAGGAAAATCTCCAAAAATATCACTAGAGCTTCTCTAGACCTTCCTGAATTCACCCACTGTACTTAGCCACCCAAACCCCCTGTCCTAAGCCAATCTCTCAGGCCAATTCTCAGCTGAAACCAGGACAAATTTCCCCATAGCTCCACATGCATCTAACCTAAATTGGCTGACCCTACATCATCCCGACATCAAACAAATAAGATCCCACATAGAAGCTCCATCACAAAGAGCCTCAAATCCAGACTTTGATCAACACATGAAATTATGTCTATTCTAATTTTGGTCTAGACAATTCACCATAACAAGGCACTTTATCTATGAGCTCGTTGGACCTCCCTGAAGCATCTGCAACCATCTGATTGAGGCCTCCCCTCTTAGACCAAGGTATTGAACTTCACCTTCTTCCCAAACTTATTTTGATTCTCTATCCATGTTGGGTTAATTTCAGGCTAGGTTAGCCGTATAGATAGGTTCATCTAGGTCAGATGAGTCCATATAAGAAACCTGAAGTGATTTGGTTAAGTCTACGCTGAGATCTTAATGTTTTAGTGTGGACAGTTTACAGGACAGACCAGCTGGGGACGATGACCAGGAGTTGTTAGATCGCACGTGTATTCAATGGACGTCTAGGATTGCACTAAACATAAGATCTGAAAATAAAGCCCAGACCACGTGACAGCTGACTCAGGTACCGGTGCCGAATGGTAATGCGCCGCGTGTGCTTTCGAAGCGTTGTAGGATGACGGCGCACTGACTGTGTTAAGTTGGAAAATAAGATTAAATGATTTAATTAAATTATTCCACTTTAGAAAATTCATAACTTGGGGTATAAAAATCATAAAAAGAAAAGAAAAATACTCTCTTACTCAATGAACCGAGTAGAACAATGTGGAAATGGTATGGTATTTATTTGGTGTATATTTTATTTTTAATTAATTAAATACAATAATAATATTTGGAGCCTAATTAACTCTAGACATTTCATCATGGCTTGAACTTTGGGGGTCTTGTTGTATCTTTCATGAGGGATCTTTCTTGATTTTTCAAAGTTCAGGTTGGATCTCTATGTGGAGAACCCTAATTTTCAAGTCAAATGTCTCTATTTCCATATAAAAATTATAATAATTAAAATATTAATAAAAAATGTGAAGTTAATTTTGGTAGGTTCACTGTGACTAGGGCTCCAGAGGAAAAATATAATTTTGATTTAAATCATTAAAACTCACCCTAATTATAATTAACCCATTAAAAATGAAAGAAATTAAAAATAGACAAAATATGAATGTATATATTCTAATTTTGGTTTTCCAATGTGGATTAGGGTTATAGTATCTCCCTATAAAAATTTGAAGTTATTTGGACTTAATTTTACCACTTAAATGAATTTTCCAAGTTAAATGCCTTTTAGGTTTAAAATAATTATAATAACTAAAATATAATTTAAAAAATTATGAAATTCGATTTGGGAGTTTCTTATGACCATGAGAATTTAATAAAAATAAAATAGTATTTAAAATAGACACTTCATTTTTAGGCTTATTTTAAAATATTTAAATAATTTAAAATCATAAAAATTAATTAAAAATCATAAAAATTACAAAAATATTAAAAGTCCATTAAATGTCACATTTAGTCTCTTAATCATTTTGGAACAAATAAAATAATTTTCATAACTTCCTAAAAAAAGTTATTAATTTTAAAAGGGTTAATAATAATTTTTAAGCTTAAAATTGGATTTTTCTTAATTTCTCACAAATAAAATTTTAATAATTAAAATATAAGTCCCAAAAATATGAAATTTATTTCTCTGGGTTCCTTGACTTCAGAGAGATTTTTGAAAAATATCAATCCTAATTTTAACCTAATTAATATTTTATATTTAATTAATACTCAGAATAAACAAATAATTATAATAATTAAAATAAACTTTCGAAAATCATGAAACTTAGTCGAAGTGGTCCACTAGTCTAGATGAACCTCCAGTAGTTTTCTTAAGAATAAATACTATTCTTTGACTAAGTTATCAAATTATCTTTGAAAATCCTCATTTTTGCATGTAAATAATTATATAAACTAAATTAAAAATATAAAAATTACATTTTCCCCTTTGATATTTTAATTGACCCATGACTGGGGTAACATAAAAATTTCAAGGTCATTTGATTTATATTTAATGATTTATGACGTAATAGACCTTAAACGACAAAGTTGTAATTAAAGAATTTAAACCTTAATTAATATTTAGGCACAACCAAATGATAGAATGAGCAATGAACATTCTATTTGACATGATTAGATGATTGAAACATAAGGGGATAAGTGGTAGAAACTAGCTTCACCATTATCACAGAAAAGATAAATTTCTAATTTCTTTAATTATCTTAATTCGAAAGATAATCAAAATTAAATGATCCCCGGGTTAGGGGTTTAACTTTGGAAGTTAACAATTCATCAATCTAATACCCCCAATTGGTTTAATGATGATTTAGAGCCTTAATATAATCACATAAGTTAATCTTTTCCTAAAATTGCAAATATACCCATTAAGTCTTAAGGGCTTGGTAGTGAGCTAGGCTTAATTAAATTTGACTAATACGGATTAGAAAAGATGATAAGATTAATTGTGAACATGTTTGAAACACTACAAGCCCAATTTTAAAATTAAATTAACTAAAATTCTTAATAAATAAATTTTCCCTAAGGGCCCACTCTTGGGATGATCATAACATCAGTTCATTGAACATAAGGGTATGATATGGATGAGCCATTAAGCAACATACTAAGTATGAATGAACTCAAGACTTTTCAAGAGATTTTGAGAAATCAGGGGCCCGGTCCCTGGACCTTTTCATAACCTTTTGGATATCTTGAAGGATGATTAAAATTATTATGCTATGCTTGAGAAATCATTTATACATTTAAAATAGGACCCACTAAGTTATGATATAGGACTCAATAGGCCTATGAAGAACCCATCTATAAGCCTCAGCTTTTCTCATAAGCATGTTTCAATTCCCGCAAAAATATACATATGCATTGCAAGGCTAAACTTTCAGGTGGTGGAACGGGAAGAATCGACAGGTACACTTTTATATTATAGCAATTTACTTGCATTTACCTTTCATCATTTTATGATTTTTTATAAAAAATAAGATTGCATGATAAACAATAAGGTCACCCTGCATGTCAAAACTAAAACTTTTAGGATACCTGTAAAACTAAAACAAAAATTAAAATTAAAATAAAATAAAGATAAAATTCACTGCCACAAAAAAAATAAAATATAAGACAACTAAAAAGTTAATCACAAACATAACAAAAAAAATCACAAGTGAAACTAAATTAAAATGTCTCTATCAAATGATCGGGAATCCCTCAGAGGAGGTAACCTGCGACTGCTAATGAGATTTCCTACGGTATGAATGAAAGTACTGAATTCATTTAGTTGAATTTGCTAAATTCATCTAGACTAAGTGAATCCGAAGAAACTGGTGGTACCGGAATGAGGGAGACATGGGATCCTAACCGGTGTCACCATAATCAACTTAAATATTCCCCTAATAAAGATATTAAGACATCTCAATTTAACCATTTCTAAAACATGCTACTTCTCCTAATCTCTTACAATTAAAACTTCTAAAACTATACTTGTGGCGACGAGGAGCTTAAAGAATGCATAGTGGGCAACATAAACATCTTCAATAGCAAAATTCCTTAGAAATAAACAACAAGCCAAAGGATTTCGAGGTAGTTTGCCTAGTGAAATATAAATCCTCACTTTATATCATTAGGCCTTTACACCTCGTGCTATATAAGCCTTAGCTTGTCTTAGGATTCTGAGGTTGTCATCTGGTATGACATAAATCTTCCTATTCTACAGGCTATTCACATGATCAGTATCAAGTGAATGTAAGCCCAAAATAATAAAATCGGTAGGATGAAACATTAAATAAGTATCACAAATTGAAGCAAAACAATAAGATTTTTTGGGAAATCACCAAGATCTTTCTTGGAGCTGTATCTTCCACTAACTTTCTCTTCCTTTGGATTCCTACAATAACTGTTCCAAACTTAAGTCATTCACCTATTGGATTTCATATTACTAGATTACCTTGAGAATCCTACATTTTGAAAGTCAAGAAAATAATATTTTCTGATTTATATCAAGAGTTTTCTTAGGTGAATTCAGTTATATACAATGTAATTAACTATAGGTGCTTGATCTTATAGGAAACTTAAAGACCCCAAATTAATATAAACCCTATCTAGTTGCTTTATATTAGATAGGGGAAGTTGTCGGTCAATATAAATAGTTCGCAGACCAAATGGATGTCATGGATTCTTTAGTTTATTTGATCAAGCCTCACCACAAAGCAATGTATCCATTCATCGGGATAGAGACATGGCTTGTGGTGAAGCGCTTGATTATTTAAACTATTGCATAGATGAGATCGGTTTGATTTCATATTTTAAAATTAAAAAATATTTTTTTCCCAAACTATATATATATATATTTAACTTAAATTTAAACCCCAACAAATTTCTCTAATTAAATTTAAAGGCCGAAAGGGTTGAGGGTCTAGGTTTATCCTCATGAGGCCCAAGTGAACAAGGTCTTAATATGGGGCTCTTGGTGGTGGGTAGTTCTTTTGGTCATTTAGGAAGGCTATTAGGAAGCCCAAGGTGAAGTCTTTAAGCCGCACAAGGAGTGGGAAGGCCCTCACAAAAGTGAGGTTAACAAGATAATTAGTTAGGTGAGTGATCAGATGCAGTTTTGGAGAGATTTTGAAGCTTAACCTTCCTGTGTGTTACAACTAACTCAAAAACCATTATTTCAAGAACATCCTCTTAGAATTAGAAGAAAAACTTTATCGAAAACTTTTCGTGCTTCAAATACATCCTTAGTAGTGTATATGAGTTCTTCAATGTCTCTAGGCTCATGCAAATTAAACAACAAACACACACAAAAACTTAGCTAAAGAGGTGATCAATTCAAAAAGGGAATTTAGGGAATAATTTCAACATTTAATCTTTAAAATTCATGAAAATAAGTAATCTTTTAGTACATTATTTCTAATAAAAAAGCAAGGAGACCACAACCTCAAATGAGGCTACATGGACCAAAGGATCCATTTGGTCTCTATACATATCCAAGGATGAGATTTTGAACTTCCTAAGATGGTCTACTACAATAATTTCTCTAGTGATAATTGAGTCTTTCTTCTTTTTTTCTTGTTCTTTTGCACAAGTATGAGTATAATCCTACCTATACATTCAGTAAGTGTCTTCAACATTTTCATCTTTAGGGGTTGAAGGTAGTGTTCTTGAGAGATTGGCTTGTCTCCTCTAAAATTTAATGTTAGGGGGGTTATTTTGAGCAGCTCAACTCAAGGATTCTTCATGACGTGCCATTGCTTCCTTTATCATATTAACCATTTTATTCTTTAAAATTACAATCTATTATGCAAATAAGTCCCTAATGCCCTTCATGTTTATGTAAATTTCATTGTCATTTTTGATAGTGTCTGTTAGTGTCTCATAGTGCTCCTTGTCTTATATTTAGCATAACCACACTCGTTGCACCTAAAAGAGTGTTAGTACAAAATTTGTTCATTGGCACAACACCAAGAGGAACACTCGGGATGGAGAGAAGGAGAGAGATGGAGGCTAGTGAGTTATAAAGAAGTGGGCTAAGCATGTGGTTGTTATACTATCTCATATTATTCTTTTGACTTTGGACATATTATTTATTGAAGTAAGGGTGTCTCAATTGAAGACATAAATTGAAATACCTCAATAACAAAAAAAATATAATGACATGTGGTGTGGAGGCATATCTTGAGGGTTATGGGGTCTTGTAACCCTCTTACAATGCTCTTTGTGGCTTTGATAATGATTAGGTGTTGTAAAGCTCTATGTGATATGGATGAAATGCTTTGTAGCAATGCGATCTATCGAACTTTGAACAGATAGGTTGTTGATTTAGCAGGCCCTCAAATTGCTGTGAAAATTAGTTGAGTTACTTATTTGGTAAACTTTCTGTCATACAATTAATTGAATTTCAGGGTCAGGGTTCCTCTAAAGGGTTACAAGCTTTCGTGGCTGCAAGGTAGATTCGAGAGCTATCAAACTCACATCTTGAGGTTGCGTTGAGCTAGCATCTATGTGGATTTGATCTGCATTGATCCGTAAATTGAATGACAGTTGATGGATATGACCTGACTTGCTACAATTCCAAAGAATATAGTATTCATTCAACAAATCATTAACATATAATATTATTGTCAGTACAGTCTCCTCAACATACTAGTATGTTTTAAGAAATTCTACATTTTTTTGTTCCTCAAAAAAATAATTTCTTGCTAAAAGATAGATTTAGGTTTGTTTGAATTTTGTTCATATAAAAATATAAATTTTAGACCTTTTGATTACTATTATTTTCTATTTAAACACTGATGAAATTAACTAATCACAGTTTTTTTCTAGGAAAGAAAAAGGGACAAAGTGGATATTTTTTCATCCACAAAAATGTATAAAGTTATGATCACCTGCTTATATATATATAATTTTTTTACAACTTCAAGAATTGTAGGACTTCGGGTCTATTTGGGGCAGCTGCAGCTTATTAAAAAATAATTGTGAAGCTACTGAAGAGAAATCTAATGTATAAAAAGCTGCGGTAGGTATTAAAACATTATTTTTTTTAAATCAGACCGCAACTAGAAAGCTGTCACAGCTTTTAACCAAGACTAGTGGAAGAAAACAGATTTTAGCAGTAGTCTCTTAAAAAAACTATCAAAATATAGTTTACCTAAACAAATAAAAATGATGTGCCATGTGATCCCAACCTTCAACTACTCACCTATCTAATGTTACACTAATCAAAAAATATATCAAGTTGTTAACCAATCACCTCTCTGTAATATCCTATTCCTCTTTAATGCTATGGTCACAGTTAGATTAACTGTTAACTTTCATTCATGACGTTACGTTGCATGATGTGAAATTGAAACGACAACTAAGTACTATTTACTAAACCATTTCATTACGTGACAATGAGGTGGAATGGAACAAATTAGAGTGCCAACCAGTTTTTTCTCATAACTGCTTGACTTGGAAACTTTATTTATGCGGCAAAATGGAACAAACCATATACTGGATAAGATAACAATCATATATGAAGTGTTGCGTGCTAAATTGACTATAGTTATAGTGGGAAATAAAAAAGAACGAGTAGAGCGATATTCCTACCAGTTTCATTCATTACTTCATCATATTCTGCAGCTACAGTTGTTGAGCAGTTCACTTTATTGTTGGCTTAACTTGATACAACGCAAATTTAGCATTGTATATTTATATTATCAATGTGTTATGTTGCTTTGGAGTTGGTAGTCTTAAAAGTTAATAGCATGCGTAGCTAGCAGTTTAATCTTTTTGTATTGAGCTTGATCTTTTCAAAATTATCGCTAATTAACATTTAAGTTATTTTATAATTTACATGTGTGTTTTTGTATTGTGGTTGAATTTATGGTGAAACAACTCCTCTTTTTTTATGCAGCAACTATAAAATAGTTCATCTAAAGAGGAACATACAATGAATGACCCTCTATTGAAGCAACAAAAACGTAAAAATTAAATAAATCTAACATTGCGTAATATTACCACACTTTGATGTTATCTATTTGCATGTTATATGGCACATAAGCAATGCTGAAAATAAAAACATTTGGCATTGAACTACCGATGGGATTATTGAAAATACAATTGATTGCATCATAAATTGTTTTTATTGTAACAACTTTATGTTTTATTATAAAATCATATAGAGACAGACTTGAATACTATTTTAAAACCCTTCTTGAGAAATTTGTATATCACTTATTTAGCATTTGAATATATAATATCTATAAGTGGCTTCAAAAAAAAAATCTTTAACCGCACCCATCATTTGTATGCAAAAATATTTCCTTACATTGCCAATCATATAACCAAAATATTTTACAGATCAAATAATGATTCACTTCTTCCAAAAGAATTTAAATCATTATTATAAAAGAAATATACCAATAGAGAAATATTAAAACAAATAATAATATCACATCATTAAATGATGACAAAATATAAAAAAATGTAAGGTTTGCCCTTCAACATCACATTAATGAATGCAATTCATATATTGATGACAAAATCCGCAAAAAAATAATAAAATAAAAATTTTTGGCTTATTTCCCGTAAGTCCATGTCAAGTTCTGATCCCACTTCATGGCTGCGTTGATGCAGTCCAAACCAATTTGCCCAATAATTTTGCTCTTTGGAAGACCATGCAATCTCTTACTCTTTTCTTCAAGCTATTAATTGATGCATCATTTTACATGTTTATGTGAAATGTTTCTTTTTAAATTTAGGGATCCCTCTTGTCAGTCTAGGAAAGATTAGCTATTCTAATGGTGCCAGAATATCAAACATTATAGTAGATAAAAATAATCATAAGAAAAAATTATGGTAAAATTCAAGTAGATAAAATAAGCTGAAAAAATTAAAACAATTTTTAGTCCACTTCTAGCTTACTATATAGTGGTGAAAGTTTAAAATAATTATAATAACTGTTGAAGGAAAAGTAGATAACATGAGTTTAGCTTTGCACATGAAAGATTCCTTTAAGATATAAATATGGATAGATCTAACAAGCTTTATCTAAATATTTGTAAAATCTTAACAAAAGGCATCATCAATGTTGAACTTTTAAAAATTAACAATAAATGATATTTGCCATTTAGCCATTGAAAAAGACTTAATTTATTAAGATTAATTACAATTGAGGACTCATTTAAAAGACACTCTAAATAAAGAAAATATACTCGTATTTTTTGTTTGACTAAAAGACGGATGTAAGTAGATAATGACTCAAAAAAAATTATCTTGTTACTGCTTCCTACATTTAAGATGTGTTAGACCATGTGTAAAGAATGAGTCGAGACAACTAAGCAAAGATATATTTTCCTCGTAACAAAATATTATGTTTGAACTACCAAAATCAGCAATGAATATTAATTTATATATAGGCATGAAATCTATGTAATGGTTGAAATGATTCGAGCATGATTATAAAGATTTTTAATTTTGGGTAATTATTCTAGCAAAAACATAGCCATCATGGTGTGAAGGTTGCGATACACAAGAGGGGTGAATTGGTGTACTAAAAATATTAATGCTAATTAATTTCATTCTAAATTTCAATTCCATAATAGCTTTTGAAGGTATTTAAAAAATTATGCTTAAGTAATTCAAACATGAAAAACAATATAACATAAATCGACATTTTTTAAATGTTATATTGGATTAAATTATATTTAATTCCCAAGGAAAAATATAGAACTACAGATGAATAGTAAACTTTTGCAAATGAATAGTAACCCATAAAATTGAATTTGAGAATTAGCAAATATAAAATCATAAAATAATTATTTTGAAAATAATAATGTAATATATTATCGAACATATTATAACAAGTTTTAGCTTGTTTAAATCATTTAAAAATTATTTTTATTAGGTTTTAATAATTATTTTTAGTTAAAATAATATTTATTTTTTGTTTAATTTTATCAATTTAATCAACGAACTTATAAACATTGCGATTATTGAGCTAGACATAAATATCTCGAGTTCTAATTTTCTTCATAGAGTCGATCATATGATCCTAAAATTTCTCTAAAAAAGTATTAGATCCATCAATCATGAGTTTGTTATCTTCAAAATTGTAGATTCAATAATCTTCCCCTTTTTGATGATGACAAGCCTATATTGGCTAAATTTAAATAAGGTTGTTATCCTCCTCCTTAATATCCTCCTTTTTAATATATAAAGAATACAAATAAATTAAAATCCCAAAATATATTTTCTCACCCTTTTGACAACATGAAAAAGACATGATTAAGCATATTAAATATAATAAAAGTCATTCAATCATAAGCTATGATCCAACATTCCCAATTTTCATTTAAGTTCATAAAAATGATTTTCACCTAAAAGTTTAGTAAAAATATCACCAAATTGTAATTCAGTTGGCACAAATTCAATACCAACGTCTCCTTTAGCAACATGATCTCGAATCAAGGGATGTCTAATCTCAATATTTTTAGTTATGGTGTTGAATTAGATTTTTAGTTAAACTAGTAGCACCAGTATTATCACATTTAATTGGAATGTGTTCTAGTTTAAGTCCATAATCTTCAAATTGTTATTTTAACCAAAGAACTTGAGCAACACAACTACCTACAACTATTTACACAACTTCAACTATATAAAAAATAATAGAATTATTTTTTCTTGATGACCGCGATATAAGAGATCTTAGAAATTCACATGCTATATAAGTAATTTTTCGATCAATCTTACAACCAACATATTCTACGTTAGAAAAAGCCACTGTCACATGACAATCAGTTTTTATGATACCACAAACCTATACTATATCAGCCTATCAAATATATATATATATATATATATATATATATATATATATATATATATATGTTTAATGACAGATAAGTGAGATTCTTTAGGCTTAGCTTGAAAACGAGCACAAACACTACAATAAACATAATTTCAGGTCTAGTTGTTGTAAGGTATAAAAGTGAAACAATCATGCTTCTATTGAGTTTGTTATCATTGGATTTTCATGATTCATCTACGTTAAATTTAGTAGTTCGGCCATGGGGGTCTTAATAGATTTAAATTTATTCATGTCAACTCGTTCATGTAAGTCATTTGTGTATTAAGCTTGACATATAATAGTAACATCAGATTTTTACTTTAGGAAGTTCTGAAAAGATGCTTAGTTCCTCCATCATACTTATTTCAAACTCCTTACTCCTCATTGAAGAATACTTAGGACAAAAACAATCATTTGAGCTTCCAAGTAAAATATCATCAACATCAACTTAAACAATATTAATTTCAACTCCTATTTTCTTAAGGAAAATGGTGGATTTACTCTACCATTATTAAAATTATTTTCTATTAAGAAGTTATTAAGCATATCATACCAAGCTCTAGGAGGTTGTTTCAATTCATATAAGACTTTCTTTAATATGAATACATGATTCAGATGATCAATATCCTCAATCTTGGAGGTTGTTCTAGAAAAACATCTTGATCTATAAATCAATTTAAGAAATAATTTTTTACATTCATTTAAAATAGTGTGAAATCTTTATGGCAACCAAAAGCTTGGAGTTTTGACCTTACTTTTGTTGAGGTCTAGTTTAACTTTAGAACAGCCTTGGGTCTAGCCATAAGTCTTTTCCGGTGACTATCTTAGAAGACTAGCAATAGAACCCTTACCCATTAGAAATTCAAAACACTTTTTTGCTTCACTTGGAGTTTTCAAATGCTTAAAGTCTAACCTCTAAGTACTTAGGAGGATAAGAAAAAGCATAAGGAAGCTCAAGAGGAGTTCTCTATATGATGATCAAGCCTTAGAAATGACCCTGGTTCGTCTGGAGCTAGCACACACACACTTGCACATTGCACTCTCACACACTCCTCACAACCCTAAACCAAACATACCAGGTTTCCTCACACTTGCCCCCTACTCTTTTGGAAACTCATGTGGGTGGTTCCTTAACCCTTGGCCATAAGCTAGGGTTTTGGTTAGAATCAACACATGGAGGATCCAAAGTGGGATTTCTCTTGTTCCATGGCTCAAATGGGTTACCATTCTCTTTTTACCCCAAATTTACTAAAAATTCCAACCTTTGACCCCTTACCCTAAACTCCACAAAATTACCAAATTACCATTAAAACCCTAATTTTCACCAAAAATTTCAAAATTACCCTAATTCCCAAATTCTCTCCAAAAACCATCCCAAAATGTTCTCCACGACACAAATTACCCAAAACACCTTAATTTCACCAAAACTCTCAAAATATTCCCAAGATACCCCTCAAATTCCAAAAATTCCAAAAATTCCAAAAATTCCCAAAAAAGTTTGATTCATCCCAAATGTCTATAAAACAATTTGCACCATTTTACTTGACACAATTTGACCAAATTGATTCATTTTGACCGAAAGCCCCAAATTGACCATTTAAGCCTAAAATGCCCAAATCATCTCCAATGTCCACCTAATTGATCCTAATATCCCCGAATTTCAATTCTAAACTCAATTTAATCATCCCTAATCTCATTCTAAGCCAAATCTAAGTCCAATTTGACATAAGTTCAAACTCAATTTCAAGTCAAATCAAAAGCTCAATTTAGACCATATGACCAAAATCCCTCAATTGGACCACTTAGCCAAATTAATTTCCTCAAAATTGAATTCTAAACTCTTCATAACATTTCTACACAGCAAATGCATCCATCAATTGACCCACATTTGAGCCCAAACCTTACCCATATCCAACTCAAGTCAAAATCACCAATTTTGCCCCAAATGTGCCACATTCCCAAGTTCCACCAAATTGAATCCCCTAATCCCAAAAATTCCACCCAATTCTAGTTGAAAACACTTTATGACATTGCCCTACATTAGTTTGAACCACTAATTGAGCCCTATACAAGCCCTAGTCTAACCTAAACCCAAAGACTAATTCAAGTTAGCCCAAATTAACCAAATGTCCAAATTCTACCAATTCCAACTCCCAAATTAATTAAAAATCACCCTAATCCTTTTATAAACCTTTCATGACAATCATTCACACCATATTGCTCAATTAATTTTACCCAACGCAAGCACAAGCCCTAAATAGCCCAACATTGACCCAAGTTACCTCAAATTGAACCCATGACCCAAGTTGACCAAACCAACCCAAATTGACCAAAATCAAGATCACCACAACCAAGATGTGAACCCTAGGAACAAGCCTAGACCAACCAAACCCAACCTTCATGTGCCATGGAGCAAGGGTCCCCTATATTAGGGGATCTCTTCCTATTTTTGGCTTAACCAAGGGAGATCCTCACGCCCAACCATTAAGCCTTGATGTTAATCACCATTAAGTCCCGCTGAGCCCCCTCACCATCCTAGCTACCAAATCCACCCTGGACGGCCGGCCTAGTGGCCGGAAAGCTTGAAACCGAGAGCCTCCCCCAAGATTTAAACTCAAAATTGGGACTATCCACTGTGGCTAATTCCAATTGGATGTGTGCGCCGTTCATTTCTCACCCAAGGCTTACTGAGACCAACCAATGGCAGCCTGAGCTCCACCCATTGGCCCTGTCTGTAAATTGGCTCCTCCATAGCTAAAATGTTGTGTGCATAATTCTCAAGGAAAGCCCTACAAAAATTTCACAGGAACTTCCATAAACCCCCCTGAGTACAATTCCGCTGCTCTGAGCCACCCATAATCATTGTCCAGAGCCAATTTCTCTACTAAATTCTCAGCTGAAACCAGGACACATTTCACCACTTCACAACAATCAACAAAACTTTAAATTGATTGGCTCTACACCATCACCAGACCAAATGAAGAAGATCCCCATAGAAGCTCCATCTTAGAGAGACTCAAACCCAGACTTTGATCAAAATCTGAAATCGTGTATAGTCAAATTTGGGTCTGGACAATTTATCACAGTAGGGCACTTTATTTGTAAGCTCGTTGGACCTCCCTAAAGCTTTTGCAACTATTTGATTGAGGTCTCCCTTCTCAGACCAAGATATTGAACTTCATCTTCTTCCTGAGCTTGTTTCGATTCTCCATCCATGTTGGGTTAATTTCAGGCTAGGATAGTTGTATAGATAGGTTCGTCTAGGTCAAATGAGTCCATAGAAACAATACTGAAGTGATTTAGTTGAGTCTAGGTTGAGATCTTAGGGTTTTAGTGTGGGTGGTTTACGGGACACAGTAGTTGGGGATGATGACCAGGAGCCAATGGATCGCGTGTGTCTTGAACGACCATGCAGATGCAGTCGGACGAGGAGATGATGTATAAAGCGCAGACACATGGCAACCGAGTCAAAAGGCAGAGTCGAATGGGAGAGTGCCATGCGGAGTTCGGAGACGTCGCACGTTGAGGCGGCGTCGCGCTGGATAAGTAAAAAAATAATGATTTAATGATTTATTTAATTCAGCCACCTTAGAAAATTCATAACTTTGTGTAGAAAAATCATAAAAAAAAGAAAAATACCACCCACTTACTCAGTGAACAGAGGAGATCAATGTGGAAATGATTTTGTGTTTATTTGATGTATATTTAATTTTTAATTATTAAATATAGTATTGCATGTTTTAAATATATATTGACATAGATATTTCACCATGACTTGAGCTTTGGGGGTTTTGTTCTCTCTGTTATGAGGGATCTTCCCAGATTTTTCCAAGGTCAGGGGGGATTTCTAGGTTAAGAAACCTAATTTTCAAGTTAAATGTCCCTGTTTTGGTATTAAAATTGAATAAATTGAAATATTAAATAGAAAAATGCAAAGTAAAATTTCGTGGGTTCACTGTGACAAGAGGACCAGAGGAAAAATATAATTTTGATTTAAATCATTAAAACTCACCCTCATTGTAATTAACTCATAAAAATGAAATGAAATTAAATTGGAAAAAAATATAAATATAAATAGCATAAAAATCATTCTCCACTATATTTTAAGGTTAAGGGAACTCTCCATAGAAATTTCAAGTCAACTGTAGTTAATTTGGCCACTAAATTGAATTTTCTAAGGAAATGACATTTTTAAAATTAAAATAATTGAAATAACTAAAATACAACTCAAAAAAATCACTAAATTGGTTTTGGGAGTTCTCTGTAATCAGAGGAACATAAGAAAAAAAAATTGGAATTAAAGCAAAATTGTCATCTTTTAAGTCATTTTTGAATTATTAAAAATCATTAAAATTAATTAAAAATAATAAAATTCACTAAAATATTAAAATATATTAAAATGCCACATTTGGTCTCCTGATAATTTGAGAACCATTAAAATAATTTTCCTAATTTTATAAGAAAAGATATTAATTTTAAAGCGTTAATAATAATTTTGAGCTTAAATATGAATTTTTTTCTAATTTCTCACTAAAAAATTTTAATAATTAAAATCTAAATCACAAAAAGATAAAATTTGTTTCTCTTAGTTTTCTGACATTAGAGAGTTTTAATAAAAATATAAAACTTAATTGTTAATATAAATAATATTTTATATTTAATTAATACTCTAGAAATTAAAATAATTGTAATAATGAAAATAAAATTCAAAAAATCATAAAAATTAGTCCAAGTGGTCTACTAGTCTATCTCAACATCCAGGAATTTTCTTACAAATAAATAATTTGTTTTGATTAAGTTATTAAATTATGTTTGCAAATCCTCATTATTTACATGTAAATAATTATATAAATTAAATAAAAATTAGAAAAATCAAATTTTCTCGACTAATTTTCTGACTGATCCATTAGTGTGGTAATATAGAAATTTTAAATTTGAGTTATATTTAATGAATTATGAGGTGATAGGCCTTAAAGGGTAAAATCGTAATTAAAGAATGTAAGCCTTAATAAATGTTTAGGCCTAATTAAAGGGAAATGGATAATGAATGATCTTAATTGAAATATTTAGATGATTGAAATACAAGAGATTTAAATGTTAGAAACTAATTTCACATTTTTCATAGAAGAGATAAATTTATAATTTCCTTAATTATTTTAATTTGGAAGATGATCAAAATTAAACAATCCCGGGTTAGGGGTTTGAATTTGGATGTTAATAATTCATCAATCTAATACCCCTAGTTGATGTTTAATGATAAATTCAATACTTTGATAAGATTCATAATCATATAAGTTAACCTTTTCCAAAAACTAAAAATATGCTCATTAAGTCTTAAGGGCTTGGTAGTGAGCTAGACTTAAATAAACTTGACTAATACGGATTAAAAAATATGATAAGATTAATTGTGAGTATGTTTGAAACACTACAAGCCCAATTTAAAAATTAAATTAGCTAAAATTCTTAATAAATCAATTTGCCCCTAAGGGTCTTCACTCACATAATTTACAAATAGAATATCAAGCGATAATTACCCCATTCTTAGGGTTGATCAAAACATTAGTTCATTTAGCGTAAAGGTATGATAGGGATTATTCATCAAACAACATAATAAGTTTGAACGAACTCCAGACTTTTCAATAGATTGTGACATGTTCGGGGCCCGGTCCCTGGACCTTTCTCATACTCTTTTGGATACCTTGGAGGACGATTAGACATATTATGACTTGCTTAAGAAATAATTTATATAATTAAACAAATAGGACCCTCCAAGTTATGTTATAGGACTTGTTAGGCCCATGACGAACTTATCTATAGGCTTGCTCAGCTATTCTTATAAGCATGTTTCAATTTTCTCAAAAATTATATATATGCATTGCAAGGCTAAACTTTCAGGTGAAGGAATAAGAAGAAATGTCAAGTATGCTTTATATTATTGCACAATAACTTACTTTCGTTTACTTTCTCGTACCTTTTCTGCTTACGAAATTGCATGATAAACAACAAAGTCACCCTACATGTCAAAACCAAAACTTTTAGGATAACCACAAAACTAAAACTAAAATTAAAGTTAAAACAAAACAAAGATAAAATTCACCGCCACAACAGTCAAAATATAAGACAACTCAAAAATTAATCACAAAAAAGACAACAATCACAATTGCAATGAAAGTAAAATGTCTCTTTGGATGATAGGGAATTCCTTGGACGAGGCAACCTACGGCTGCTAACGAGATTTTCCATGGTCTGCATGAAAGTACTAAATTCATTTAGTTGAATTTGGTAAATTCATCCAGATTAAGTGAATCCAAAGAAAATAGTGGTGACGGAACGAGGGAACCGTGGGATCCTAACTGGTATCACTTAATCAACTTTAATATTTCCCCTCATAAAACATTAATACATCTCGATTTAAAGATTTCCAAAACATGACACTTCTCTTTTCTCTTCAATTTACACTTTTAAGACTAAATCTGCTATTACAAAGAGCTTGGAGCATACACTGTGGGAAGCACGACTATCTTCAATAGCAAAACTCCTTATAGCTAAACAACAAGTCATATGACTTCGAGGTAGTTTGCCTAGTGCAGCATAAATCCTCACTTTTTCCCTTTAGGCCTTTGCACTTCATTAAATATAAGCCCTAACACATCTTAGAATTCTGTGGTTGTCATCCGATATGACATAAATCTTCCTATCTTCCAAGCTATTCACATGATCGGTATCAAGTGAATGTAAGACCTAAATAAAAAAATTAGCAAGATGAAATACTAAATAATTTCCATAAATCGAAGACAAACAGTAGGATTGTTTGGGAAATCACCAAGATTCTTCTTAGAGCTGTGTTTTCCCCTAGCTCTCTCTTTCTATGGATTCCTATAATAACTGTTCCAAAGTTGAGCCACTCACCCATTAGATTTATTATTACCACATTACTTTGAAGAACCCTACCTTTTGGAAGTCATGAAAATAATATTTCCTGATCTAAATCAAGTGTTTTATTAGGTGACTTCGGTTATCTAAGATGTAATTAAATATAGAGACTTGCCCTTATAGGAAAAATACTCCAGATTAATATAAACCCTATCTAGTTACTTCATACTAGTTAGGAGAAGTTTTCAGTCAACATAAATGATTCGTAGGCCAAACAGATGTCATAAATATTTAGTTTATTTAATCGAACCTCCTAGTAATTGTTGACCTCACTTCTGGTTGAGGTCTAGTCTAGAATAGCCTATGGTCTAGCCATAGGACTCGCCTGCTAACATTCTTAGAAGATTAGTCTTGGAAACCTTCCCCTATAGAAATTCAAACTTTTCTCACTTCACTGGGAGTTTTCATATGCTTAAGGCATAATTTAAAGCTCCTGGGAGGAAGAGACCAAGCATAAGGAAACCTAGAGGAGGTCTCCTATAGGTGATCAGACCTTAGGATATGCCCTATGAGGTCTGAAGCTTACACCATACACACACTTCACACTCAAAACCCTAAACAAAGCACATCCCAATTTGATCCCCTAACTCTTTGGAAACTCGTGGGGGTGGTCCGACCCTAAGACTATGGCTAAAGAGGTTGGAACCAACACATATAGAACCAAATGAGGGCTTCCTTTGGTCCATGGCTCAACCTAAACAATTCCATACTACTCACCTCTGACCAACCTTAATTTTTCCAAAATTTTAAATTTTGACCCCCCTGCCGTCAAACTTACCCAAAATACCCCTAAACCCCAACTTTACCCAAAATTACTCAAATTACCTAATTTTCTCCAAAATTACTTCAAAATATTTCCCACCACTCAAATTGACCAATTTGACCAAAATTTACCAAATTTTCCAAAATAGTCCCAAAACCCCTCCAAATACCAAGTGCTCCTCCTAGCCATAATTTTCAAAAATTCCAAAAATTACCAAAATTTCCTAAAACCTCCTAAATATTCCTAATTTCATTTCTCTTAACTACCACATGACCCAATTTGATAAATTTGGCCCAATTAAACCAAAAGCCCTAATTTGACCCTTTTGAGGCCCAAAATGCGCTACCCAATTGACCCCAATCTTGCCCAATTTTAATTCCAAAATTTAATTCAAAATCCCTAGCCTCAATTAAAACCAAATCTAAGACCAATTTGATCCACATTTGTACCCAATTCCAACCAAAACTCAAAACCCTCAATTTTTCCTAAGTGACCCAAATTCCCCAAATTGACTCAATGTCAATCAATTTCCCCTCAAGTTGAATTCTAAATTTCTCATGACACTCCCCTAAACAAAAGTAAACCATCAATTACCCCAATTTGAGCCCAAGTGTCACCCAAACCCATTTGAGACAAATTTTCCAAAATTTGACCCAAATGTGCCACGTGCCCAAAATCTACCAAATTGAGTGCCTTAACCCTAAAATTTCCACCCAATGAATGTTGGGAACTCTTCGAGACATCCTCTTAGACCATTTTGAGCCTTTAATTAGCCTTTGAACCCACTCTAGCCTAACCTAAATCCAAGCTAACCCAACTTGCCCCAAATTGATCAAAACCCCAAATTAAGCTAAATTGAACCCCCCAAATCTATTCAACACCACCCCAATCCTCTTTTAAACATTTTATGACAATCATGTACATCATTTTGAAGATTCATTTGGACCTAAGCCAAGCTTAAACATAACCTAGCCGAACTTGAACCCACTTGACCAAAAATTGAACCGATGAGCCAATTTGACTGAACCTAGCTAAATTGATCAAACCAAGTCATCCATGGCCAGCCAATGGACCCTAAAAACCATCCTAGGTCCACCAAACCTAACCTAAATGAGTCATGGACCAAAGGTCCCCTAATTTGGGGGATTTCACCCCATGTATGGTTAAACCAAAGTGGATATTTGCCCAAACCCATCCTCCATCCATTTTAATGCCTGGCTCACCTGACCACTGGCTCACCTAACCTCTGGCAACAGTCCCTTATCCCTGCTGGCTTGCTTAGTCACCAGAGGAGCCCAAACCAAGAACCACCCCTAGCCAATATTAACCCAAACTCATCTACTAAGTTGTCAAGCCCCAACTGCTCACTGGAGCTCTTCATCCCTCCACCTAGGCAGCTGATTCCACCCATCACTAGCCCCTAAGCTCAGCCATTGACCCTGGTAAAAAATGGAGCTCTCCACGACAGAGAGAGGGTGCTGAGAAATCTTTAAGGAAACTCTGCTAAAACCTCACTGGAGCTTCTCCAAACCTCCCTAGGCTCATTCCAACCATTTCCCCCCTCTGATTTCCGCTGTCTGAGAGCAATTTCTCCACTAAAATCTTAGCCAAAACCAGTATAAACTCTACCACAGCTCCATAGTGCACCAAATCCAAATTAATTGCACCCACACCTTCACAGAATTGAGAGAAGAAGTTCCCCCATCAAAGGCCCATCACAGAGAACATCTATACTAGAGTTTGATCAACACCGGAAATTGGCCTTTGTCGAATTCAGGTCTAAGAATTTCACCACAGAATAAGGCTTCATCTGGAGGTTTGTTGGGACCAATCGATGATGCCAAAACTCTCTGATTGAAGCTTCACTTCTCAGAGTAAGGTATTGAACTTACTCTTCATCCCGAGCTTGTTCTGATCCTATACATGTGTAGAGTGTATTTCATACAGTAAAACCATATGGATATGTTCGTCTAAGTCAGATGAGTCTATTGAAACAAACCCCATGTGATTTTGTTGAGTCTAGCTCGAGATCTTAGGGTTTTAGTGTGAACGGCTTACGAAACAGACCAGTTGAAGACGATGAAGGAGCATCGTTCCATCGCGCGTGTAATTCTTGGACGACCAGGATGAAGTTGGATAGAGATCAGGTGCATAAAGTGTGGTTGCGTGGCATCTTAGTAAAAAGGCAGCATCAAATGGCGGAGTGACGCGTAGCATTTCGGAGCTGTCGAGGTTGAGTTGGCGCCGCGCTGGATAAGTAGAAAAAAAGGGATTGTCTGTATTTATTTAATTCCCTAAACTTTAAAAATCCATTACTTAGTGTAAAAAAATCATAAAAATAAAAAAAATACCCTATTGCTCAGTGAACAGAGGATAACAATGTGGAATTTGTTTGAAGTTTATTGGATGAATATTTTATTTTTTATTGATTAATACTATCTGGAGTCTTTTGATTCTCCATTCGCATAGACATGTCACCATGGCTTGATCTTTGGGGGTCTTATTTCCTTTGTTATGGGGGATCTTCCATGATTTTTCCAAGGTCGGGGGAGATCTCTATGAGGAGATCTCTATTTTTCAAGTTATCAAGCCTATTTTGGTATAAAAATTATAATAATTAAAATAATGATCAGAAAAATGCAAAGTAAATTTTAGTTGGTTACTTATAACCAGAGGACCCTAGGAAAAATAAAAAATTGGTTTAACTCATTAAATACAACCATAATGGTAATTAAGACTTAAAAATTAAATAAAATAAATTGGATTAAATATAAAAAAAATAACTTGATTTTTGTTCTCCACTGTAATTTAAGGTCAGAGGAACTCCTCATAAAAATTTTGAAGTTTAATGGAGTTAATTACACTTAAAATATATTGGGTTACCAAATAAATTTAAAATACACTTTAAAATTTTTAACAATTAAAATACACTTTAAAAAATTACCAAATAAATTTTGGGAGTTCTCTGTGATTAGAGAAGTCTCTGAAAAATAAAATCATAATAAAAATAATTTGTTTATTTTTAAGCATTATTTTAATAATTAAATATCTAAAAAATTAATAAAATCTCAAAATTAATAAAATTTTTGAAAATATTCCAATTTGTCTCCTAATCATTTAGGAATAATTGGGGTAATTTTTCTATCTCTATAAATAAAGATATTAAATTTTAAAGGGCTAAAATCAATTTTTAAAAGGCCAAAAATGGAAATTCCCTTATTTTGAACTATAATAATTCTAGTAATTCAAAGAAAAATCATAAAAATATGAAACTTATTTCTCTAGGTTCCATGACCTCAGAGAGATTTAATAAAAACATAAAAACTTAATTATCAACTAATATAATATTTTATATTTAATTAATACTCCAAAAATTGAAATAATTATGATAATTAAATTAAAATTAAAAAATCATGAAATTTGGTCCAAGGGGTCCTCTGGTCATGGTGACCTTCAATAATTTTCTTAAAGATAAAATCTTTGTTTTTACTAAGTTATTGAATTTTCACTAAAAACCCTATTTTTGCATGAAAATAAGTATAAAAATTAATTAAAATTAAAAAAAAACATATTTTCTCCTCTGATGCTTTAATTAACCCATGAATGAGATAACATAAAATTTCAAAGTCATTTGATTTAAATTTAGTGAATTATGAGGTTATAAAGCCCTAGGGCCAAAGTTGTAATTTTTAAGGTTTTCTCCTTAATTAATACTTATGATTAATTAAGGGGTAAAATGGATAACTAATAATCCTAAATGACATGTTGTTGATTGAAAAATCAAGGGATGAATTGTAAAAAAACCACTTAAATTTTTTCACATTAAAAATAAATGAATAATTTCCTTAATTATGTGAATTTGGAAGATAGGGGTTGACTTAGGAAGTTAATAATCCACTGATTTTTCCCCTATTTTGATGTTTGAATAATAATCTAATGTTTTGATAAAACAACTAAACTCGCAAGGGCACTTAGTTTTTTTCGTAAAAAGAGAAAAATTAATTACAAATTTATTCACTAAATCTTAAGGACTTAGCAGTGAGCTAGGTCTAAACAAATCTCATTAAGATAGGTCTAGAAAAGCTAACATAATCAAAATTCAAACATTTGGAAACACTACAATTCCATCAAATTGATTAAATTTTTCCTAAATAAATTAACTTTGCCCCAAAAGATTTCCATTTACATAATTCCTAAGTGAAATGATAATTACCTCAGTTAAAGGGGATAATTAAAGCATTAGTTCACTAAGCACAAGGGTATGAAACAAATGAATCATTTAATAATTATGATAAGTTCAAATAAACTCAAGGAAGCTCAAAAGGATTGTGAGATATCTAGGTACTCCTGGATCATTTCACAAGTCTTCTAGACAGCTTGTAGGACAATTGAACCTATCAGATTTTTTGAATGAAGAAATCCCTTAAATTAATAGGACCCACCAAGTTATGACATAGGATTTGGCAGGCTTGTGACGAAACTATCCATCAGTTTTGCTTTCCTGCAAAATATAAATCTTTATTGCAAAATACTAAAGTTTCAGGTGGAGGAACGAGAAGACTCACCAGGTACACTTTTACAAGTTTACAGTACCTTCTTTTCAGTACTTCCTTTACTTTACTTTTCTTGCTTATAAGCTTGCATGTTAAACAACAATGTCACCCTGCATGAAAACCAAAACTTTTAGGATAGCTACAAAACCAAAACTAAAATTAAACTAAAACAAAACAAGATAAAAATTCATCGCCACAACATTCAAAAATATAAGACAACAAGAAATTTAATCACAAACAAAAAAAATCACAATTACAACTAAATTAAAATATCTCAATCGTATGATCGGGAATACCTCGGAGGATGCAACCTACGACTACTAACGGGATTTCCCATGGTCTAAATAGAAGTACAAAACTCATTAAATTAATTTTAGTAAATTTATCTACACTAAGTGAATCCGAAAAAAATAGTGGTGCTGGAAGGAGAGAACTGTGAGATCTTAACCAGTGTCGTTATAATCAACTTTAATATTCCCCGAAATAAAATATTAAGACACCTCAATTTAAATATTTCCAAAACATGACACTTCTCTTTTCTTACAATTAACATTTCTTTAAACTAAACCTACTACGAAGAGGAGCTTGGAGCATGCATAGTGGGCAACACGGCCATCTTCAATAACAAAACTCCTTAGAAATTAAAACAACAAGCCATATGACTTCAAGGTAGCTTACTGATGTGACTTTTTTATATGTAAGAATTTATGACCTTAGATTTATATATTTATAATGATTATGTAATGTCACAATTTCAAACACAAGTTTAAGTATCATATCAAGTAATACAGGGCTCTAATGGAGTCCCGTTTATCGATCCCATAGGGAAGCGAGATAAGAGGTCCTTAGTCAAATTCTAGTCTACTACTATCAAACTTTAGTTTGGAAGGTCGATATAAGTGGTTTTCTTTAACAACTTCTCATAAAGGTAAATTTTAATTTTAAAATAACTAATTACTACTCCTAAAGGAAAATATTAATACCAAAGATAACCCTTTTTGAGGAAATTGGTTTGGTGAATTTTGAGATAATAGAAACTACTATTCTCATGTACCGAATTGGATAATGTATAGGAATGAGATTCATTAAATATTGTATGTGCGAAATAGGAGTAATCATATTGTTTACCCTCTTCCGAGTACCCCCCTCTTCTGAGTGATATAAAGAACATTGGCAAATCCTAAGCTTAGTCCTTAAATCCATGGTTAGGCTGGGAGGATACTGGATCTCACTCCAGAACTCCCACTTCCCTTCACCAGAAGGCTAACCCTAGCTTTAGTTACCGAACTCTAGGTCCAAATTGGGGATTTCAGTCTGTCACCCTAAAAACTCCAATTCGACGCCTATCAAACAACATTTCCTTATTTATTTGCACTCAATCCCCATGAACTACATAACTCATTCATAAAAATTGAATGTGGTTCCACTTTGTTAAGAATTACACCACCCTTTTGGGACAATGCAATTAAAATGAATTTTAACAATACAACAGGCCCTTATTGTAATGTAAATGAAGTGCAAGTAAAAACCATCACATTTATAATTAAAACATCTTTTAGCAAGCATCTCAACATCCTAAACATGAATCCTACTCATTGCAAAAGAAAAATAGAATGAAAACAATGGCATAAACTTCTTATTCCACTATTTCCAAAGAAGAAGAAAGAGTAAGAGAAAGACATCATAAAGCACGAAGAAAACGCAACTGAAAAACTTCATTTCAAAGAAAATCCACAAAATAAGTGTTTACAAAATCATAACATGATGAAGAACACAATACTTAGCTTTTTCTCCTTAAAAGAAAGATGAAAATCTCTCCCATAAAGTCTCCCGCCGATCAATGCAATGTTTGAACATTCCCTTACAAATTCTCTCAAAATCCCCTCTCCAATCTCTCCAAAAGGCTAGAAATCTACATTTCTACTCCTAATCTAAAATCAATAAGCATTCTCCATGTTTTTCTTAACATCTCTTCATTTTTTGGCTTCAAATTCGGTTTAAAATAGTGTAGGGACAAATTTCCGAAGAGGTACATGAAGAAACCCTCTAAAAAGCATCCAGATTCGATGTATATGGCCAATGACTGCTCAATTTCGCATCCAGACCGTCTTGGGAGCCGCCGACGCCCTATTTTTTGTGGTCTCGATTTTCTTGCACCCCCGGCGCTTATCCTGCGTAGCTCTACCATTTTGCTCCGTTTGGCTCCATTTCAGCTCTGATTGTATATTGTATTTTTTATGCACATTTTTATACCTATTTTGATGATATTGCACTTTAATAGAAGATATTTTTTGTTTTTCTTACAGGAATGATGAAAATGAGTGATTATGATGAAAGGAGCAAAAATTGGATCAAATTTGGAGCAAAAAAATGAAAAATAAAAATTTGGGCACTGGCGGCTAAGCGCCGCTGGGCCGGCGCTTAGCCGCTACAGTTAAAAATTGAGATTAACTTGAATTTGGCATCATTTTCAAAGGGTATGGGATGCAACTCTTGGTGGTAACTTCCACAACTTCCTTTGGGCAGCAAGTTTGAATAAAGGGGTGCATTCTTTGGTGGATACATCGAATCAGGACAGATTTTAAAGAGACACCAAGGCACCTTTTGGTTTAATTTTTTAAGGGAGTCTTACAAAAGATTAGGGGCTCTTCCATTGCATTTTGAAGAGAGTTTTTACAGAGTTTTTATTGTATTTTATAAGAGTATTCATTAGGAGTAGGAGTAGAGAGTAGAAAAGAGAAAAAGATAGGATTGAAGCCTTCTTCTTCCCACTTCTTTTCTTTCCTTTAATTTAGTTTTTATTGAAGTTTGAAGTTTGTTTCTGAGTCATTAAAGTTGGGAGACCTGCTCTGAGGAGTAGTTTAGTGAAGATTCAATGTTTCAGAGCAACTTCCTGAGTCTTGTGGAGAGAATTTTTAGATAAGTGTTTATTTTTGTTCTTACATTTAGTTTTTAATTAATACTTGTTGTGTTTGTTGTTTTTCTTATGGTTTTTAATTTCAAATCAATGTGTTTTTGTATTTTCTCAATTTATTCTGAGTAGGTTTTAATTAATGAGGAAGAAATCTCTCACTTCCCTTCGACTCTTACAATCTCTCGAAGAATTCCTCACAAATATCACTATGGAAACTCACTGATTAACACTCTAGAAACTTTATGGACTCACTAGGCTCACACACTTGACTCTCTAATGGATTAGATGGACACGTGGTGGACACAAATGGATTCTAGTGGACCCTTTTTTCGGCCCCAATTTGTTCCTTTTAAAGTAGTTGAAGAGTTTTCTAAGCATCCCTTCAAAAATTGTCCACATTCAATGCACCTTGTGAGAGAACCGACTTTCCCGCCGTCGGCGACCTCGAGCTCGCCGTCGGCGGCCTTCTAGAATACTTAGTCTTGGACCCTTCTGCATAAGCCCCGCTGTCGGCGGCCTCGATCTCGCCGTCGGTGGGTTCCCTTGTAATATTTTTCTGAACTCTCAGGAAAAATCTGTCGTCGATCTCGCTGTCGGCTCCCTAGACCAAATTTTCATAATTTTGTCCTTTTTGCTCCAAATTTGCTCATTTTTGCATATTTTCGCTCCAATGTCCTTAAATCTTCATATCTGCGACAAATCATCAAAAATACCCTTCTTTAAAGTGTAATATCATCAAAATCAATATAAAATAAGCATGAAAATCTTAACATATTTTCAGTGGGTCAGCATCAACTTTAAAACATAAATTATAAATAGGAGAAGGATGATTAAAACCTAGTGTTGTAACCTCAGATAACCCCACCTCCCCCCCTCCCCCCCAAATAAAATTAATGATTGAAAGATTAATAATTAACCCAATGTCAATGCAATTCTTAGGACGAATAAAAAAATTCAAAATAACATTTTCTTTAGTTTCCTCACTATGAATTGTGGAAGGTATGAGTTTGGGAAAAAGAACAAATTTTGTGGCAAGTTCAATTATTTAGTCATTGCTGAGATGGGGAGATTTATACTCATTGCATAACAAATCCTCTATTATGCTTAAGAATGAATTATGAAATTTATGAATTCCTCAAATTCGGGCGCAAATACTAAGAATTGTAACTAATCAGAAGTATGCATACTAAGAAATTTAAAAATTGGAATTTATAATGTAAGGATAAAACGAGACAAACTTACCTTGCACATCTTATCATTATTATTTAATTTTTCATTTGTAAATAATCCTCATATGACAAGAATTATAGTGGTTCCAATTTGAAAACAAATGAGCCAACTCCTCTTCATAGCTACACTCTCAAGCCTTCCACAAGACTATGATAGCTTATTATTGACACATGCTTCTTTTAACATATGTTTCTTAAACTAGAGGTCATAACTCATCGCAGATTATGTGAGATTGAGCTAATTTTTTTGCTTGTGTTAGAGTTTTGTTGACAGGCTTGACTAAACATGATGGATGTGTAGAGCTAACAGTGTATAGGAGATAAATTATTTTGTGACGAACTTCAGTGTATGCACCTCTAATATATGAATTTTGTGGTAGTTTCACCCCTCAGGTATGCACAATCATTGGCTTTCAAGCATTATGTAAAAGTCAAGGGATCACATTTTAAGATAATTCATTCTTTGTATATGATCCTTCAAAGGAGGTTTCATTGCCAGATATATGATATATATCATTGAAAAATGAACTAGGGGCTTAGCATCAAAAATTTTAAAACTGTGTTGTGTAAGGGCAAGTATTAGAATGAGAAGCCATGTACTACATTTGTTAGCTATTGAAGAATTTTAGAGTTCTATAGATGGAAATTCTTTCCCACATGCACAACAAGCTATTATGTGCTGAAAAATTCACATAAATAGAGTGATAATTCAACATTTTTGCATTACTTGAATATCTTGCACACACATAGATAAATGAAAAAATAATTCGATGAGCCACCAAGATTTTTAATGTGAAAAATCCATGGAAGAAAAAAACCAGTGGGCCTAGCCTTGTGAAAGTATTCAACTATGTGTTTGTATGTACATGAGTGTGCTCTTCTCTTATGATAGAAAGAAAAAAGAATACAATCTTATACCGAAAACTACAATTCTCTTCATACAGTACAATGAAAATTCAAGTGTTACATACCGCAATTGTATTTTGACTACAGAGTTTGCAAGCAATGGTGGTGGCTATCGATGGTTAACAGCAATAGGCAGTGATAGCCGGCGATGGTCGATAGTGGTTGACAGGTGGTGTTCGACAATGGTTGGCAGCTACGAAGGCTAGTGGTTAATTACTGGTCTTCTCTCTAAAACAGGCTATGGATTACCATTTCTTCTTCTATTCTTCTCCTCCTTCCAAGTGAAGAGATGCAACCTATTCATAATCTTTAGGGGAGGGGCATTTTCGTCATTTCTGTGAAACTTTCCGAACCACCTCACCAAAATATCTATTTAAATCCCCTTTGATCATAAATTTACTTTTAAGAATTTGGGTGCTTTAATAACATCAGAATTTAACGATCTTAGACTTTTTGGATTTCTCTCATTGTAACGCTCAATTTGACTATAAAAATGTTAAATATAAATTTCCTTTGATGATTGAAAACTTCAAATTATGCTTCAACGGCTTGATCTTGATTTGATTGAACTTAGATTAAATTAATTTTGACATCATTTGTTTCTTCTTGTCTAGGCATTTACTTTGATAATAAACTTACTAGAATCGGTGCCCCCGAATGGTCTTGATCAGAATTTTATATTTTTTTTTGTTAAAAATTACATCAAACTTCATGTTAGACAAAATTATTGATGACAAAAGGAAATTTATAACGATTGTCCACTTCCAAGAAGTGGCAGAGAAATAAATAGAATTCTGACTTTTGAGTGTATTCAGATCTGGAGCACCCATATTGACGGCTATTATTTCTCCTATCAATTCTATATAATTCTACAATTTCTTTTCCCTCTAAATCTTAGCCATGTGTCCAAATTAAAATAGGTTTAAGCTACTGAGATATTGACCAACGCAGTGCGTGAAATAAAGAAAGAACTATAAAATAAATCAAAACACCTACCCTTTTGTCGGCTGCTCGCCCAACCGAGGAATAGTCCTCATTATTTTTTTAATAATTGTAATCATAAATTTTTATTACATGTGAACCAGAAGAATAAGGCGTCCAATGGATGCTACCATTTAATATTACTATATAAAGGCATTTGTATACATATCACATATTTCCTATAATACTTAAATATTGCATATACATCAAAAAGAACTCTAATATTAATTTAAGAAATTGAAATACATACACGTGGTCGTTCTTTAGACGAGAAGACTACGACTTTGAAATTGTAATTTAAGAACACCTAATTTTTAGTTATTATTATTATTCTTATTATTCTTATTATTATTATTATTCATTGTCCGGACGTACATAAATTTTTTTCCTGAAAATGTGGTGAAAACTTTTTTTTTTATCATGGCTAAGGGATGCATACCTCAAATTTGTGAGATTTGTATGCCTAATTAACCTTGCATTGAACGTTCAACGGATTCATAAAAATATAAAAAAAAGGAAAATGAACGTATATTTTTTTATTAAGTGCCTCATTAATGTTTATAAACTATAATGTATGTAAGTTTTTCATACATTTAAAAAGAAAAATATTCAAAAATAAATTAATTAGTCCTCAAACTTGTAGCTTTATTTCTGCAGTAATATAAATTTAAATTATAAGAATGTGATAAAAACTTAATGCACTCAACTATATAAATTGAACACATTCTATGATCTCATTGGCCCCCAATAATCATCAATTCCTATGGAGTTATAAAAACTATGTTGTGCTCGTTGAAAAATATTGAAAATATTAAAGGAAAAATTATACTAGAAATTTCTCACTCAAAATGTAATAAAGGGATCATGCAACCTTAAGTATCTAGTCAGGCATAGATAGCATAGATCACTCAATTCAGTCAAAAGTTTGATGGGGTATCATGCATGATAAGATAATTATTAACTTCGGTAAATGCAAAAAGTAGTCAAGTAACTCCATAAATCATCTTAAAGGCACTTTTAATAGTTAAAGAAGGGCAATATTTTAGTTTATATTAGTAAAAATTAATTGAATGAACAGAAGAGCTTCCTTGCAATGAATTCAACTCCCAAAAATTTGATAAGGAACTTATTGATGCCATAACACTATTTGATTTATGATGGTCTGATTATTTTTATTTGCTATAATGTTAAATTTAGCAATAATTTCTTTCCAAGTTCAATTTTACATATTTTAAGTTATTCTTATCTAAGTTTTAAGTATGGAGAGCATGTGTGTATGAAATGTATTTTTATGCATATCATAAAATGTACATTTGTTCATCACAATTATGTTTTGTTTTATGAATATACATTTTTTTTGTTAAATATAGGCTGCTAACTTTTCAAAAGGCTTTCATATTTATTATGCTTGTGTCATACTTAATATTTTGTATTTAATTGTTCATTTGTTTTAAACATAATTGCTCAAAGATCAATTATGGTATATATTATTTTTTTATACAGGATTGTATATATGAGTTAATAAAACATTGTCATTTGTTTTTTATTTATCAGATAGGATTTTTAAATTCTAATGATAAATTTACATCATAATATCAATACGTAACATTCTTTTGATGTAAATTTTCATGATAGTTTATGCTTTAATTTTCCTATGATGATTGAGGACTTCCACTAAAAAATTGTGGATTTTGCTACCATATTGCACCAAAGTACTCCTCATAATGGGGAAAAAATGGTTTTTATGGAAGATGAAGAGTAAAGGTTGAAGCAACATATATATAAGATAAGGAAATTGCTATTGAGTAGAATTGTGAGAAGAATAACAGAGAAATGTAATCTTGATCAAAGGCCTCTTATTGAGATATTGGTCAAATATCTCTTATGGTATATTCTCATGATGAGTATGAATGCCAACATAGTTAAACCAGCTTAAGTAATTCTATTTTATGAATGCTTAATGCCAAGTCGTTACATTTGTATCTATTCATGTGAACTCCTCGAGTTAGTTGAGCTGAGATTAGATACGTAGTTAATTGAGTCATGTCTTTAATGCTGATTTGTGTAAAAATACAATTATTGAAATGGAAACAACTTTATGTTTTACTCAGAATGATTAAAAGAATATTTTAAGGAAAACAATTCTAAAGGTCATCTCCTCTCCATGTCCGAGGGATTCCTTTCTCATGTATGTCTTCATCTTGTATGCTCTAGTGATGACTTGTTGGTTGATGATAAAGAGTCGTTCCATGTCTGATCTAGTTTTTGGATAGCCTATCACTGCATTTATTGGACCAGCTTTCTTCAACATTTGATTCACTTGTACGAAGGCCTTCTCCCGAAACTATTTATGGTATTATCATTATGTTCTTCTCTTCACTTATCCTTGTTGTAGAGTTGAGTTGACCCACCACACTTTTTATCTGTGAGATTGAGCACTAGCATCACACATTCATCATTTGCTTCCTACAACACAACTAGGTATTCTTCATCAAATGAAGAGGCTTTCACAACCTAGTAGATGTGGTGATTATATTCGACTAACAACATTGTTTCCATCCCACGTGACAAAATGGAGAGAATTTGTCTGGCCACTGTTGACAATGTCCTTCTAACTGCCCATAGAACTGATGAAAGGGTTATGGCCTAGTTCTCCTTTACTCATTGCACCTTTTCTCCTGTAGGTTCAAAATGACTTTGGTCACTATCCCGAGCTTCTCTTTAATGAAACAAAACTAATGGCTTCAGATCAAACTCCCATGTGAAAATAAGCTCTTCATTTAATTTGGGACTGCTTAGAAGTGACGAGGAGGCTAAGGACTACTTCACTTACTTGAACGTCTACTTACAACTTTCTGATCAAGAGAAGTATTTAGTTTTCTTTAGCATTTTGAAGAATGTTGCAAATTTATTGTTTGACTTAAAAAATGAATTAGTTTAGAACTACAATCTAACTGCTCAGCTTTTTACCCCTCTTTTGTGTTCTGAGGGGAAGGCATGTACATTCTCGGAATTGATATTTATTTATTTATTTATTTATTTTTGAGTTAAGAAGTAGTTGGGGGTTTCCCCATTGATGCATTTAAGTTACATTTCAATGGATTTGACCTCATATCAAATTTTCCAATTGTCTTAAAGAGTTCCTTTAGATATTTTATACAATGTTTAGTCATTTTACTTTTAACTAGCACATCATCCACATATACATCGATATTTTTCCTTTTCACTTTAAAAAGTTTACATTTATCAATCGCTAGTAAGCAGCACCAATTTTTTTACGCTCAAAGGGCATTGCAATGTAATAGAATACACCTTTGCTTATTATGAAAATGGTTTCGGCCACATGCATGCTTATTAAAATTCTGTTTTGGGCAGTTGCAGCTTCTCAGCTTTCCGATTACATGATATCTGTCTCTAGGAAAGTCTCTTGCAGAGAAGCAGTATGTGGAAATTATCTGTCTGTTTGGCACAGCTGTGTAAAAACAGCTGTGGGGTTGCTATTTCTGGAAAAATGACCATGTTATCCCTGTTTGGTAAAATTGTTTAAAAGAATAATGTAAGCGCCACATTTTAACTTCAAAAGCAGAAATCATTTCTAAATAGAATATAACATTCAGATACACCACTCACTTAACAGGGAGTCCCGAACGTGCTAAAAAATTTTGTTTAGAATAATTTGATATATGAAAAACATTCATGTGTATTTATATATCTAACACAAATTATAATTTTTAGGAAATTTTGCATAATATTTTGTAGGACTTACAAAAGACTTGGGTAGCATAAATTGATATTGCTGCAATGTGAAAACCCCAACACACCTAAACAATGGATTTTTGGGCATGTTTATGAATTTTTAATCAGACATCCTCACCCATTTCCTTATAGAATAAAATCATCTAAGAACTCATCCTAGAGTGCATCGTCTTGAATGAAGCAACTGCATGGCTAATAGTTTTTGTAGATCCAGATGGGTAATGTTGCAGACAAATGTTTTTTTGTTTTTTTTTGTTTTTTTTTGCATACCAAAAGTAATAAGAGAAAGTAGTGAAAGAGAAAGAAAATCTCCTTAATATCATTTTCACCCCCCCACAATCCCTACATCAGAACAAACGAGGAAGGGAAGTTTATGCTTACCTCCTTCTGCCTTCCATGATTCGTGCTTCGTCGCGAAACATGACAGAGCAGGCGCCTCACGAAATTTCTAGGGCAAAAGAGGAGAAGAGGAGAAGGGCGTGAGCTTAGCAAAAAATTGAGGGCAATAAAGAGAATTGGCCAAGCGAAAGTTGGGGCCGTTGGGTTCATCCCGCGACCTGCGTTCTCGCACTTTTAGTGTCCTGTTGCCGAGATGACGAGCGCCAAACACTTCTTTTTATCAGTCCTTTGCTGAGCCTCTCCAAAACAGTGGCCCCAAACGGGCCCTAAGCGGTGTCTAGAGAATGAATCCATGAAGCCTATCACTGAATGACTGAGCATTGAATCCATCAATGCGCCAATCCTCGGCAATCTAGAGATATCATTTTGACAAGTAGAGTTTTTATATGTGAAATCGACGGACATCGTCCACTTGTTAGTTATTTTTTGTGCCAACACTATATTCGATACTTAGCTAGATATTATGTCTCTAAGATGTATTTGGCCTCTAATAATTTTTGTACCTCCTCTCAGATCAGTTCAACCAAGGTGACAACAAAAGAACTCATCATTTGCTTCATCAATTAGCTAATTGGATTGAAATTCAATCAATGGCTTGTAACATCAATAGGTATCTTTGGCATTTTGACGGCTGACCAGGTGAGAACCTTCAATGATCTCTGAGGGTCGTGATAATCTTTCGAACTTACATCAAAATATTTACTTATTTGAAAAGATTTCCCTAGTTCACCTTCTGTCTCTATATTTCAACGGTGGTCTCATTGGTCTCAACACCCTTTTCATGCATGTTTTAAAGAACGAGTAGCTCGTGCTCCTTGCCTTTGACCGCTTGGAGGCAACACGTTAAGGATTGCTCCAGATTACCTCAAATAGTGATGACTTCCTCGTCCCTGGAACCTTTGACTGCTACATTGTATATTGAAATGAAGGCCTTAAATTGTTTAAGTAAGGACTAGCTAAAGATGGTTCTTTAGGTTGGTGATGAATTGTCCACAAATAAGTGCTCCATAGTTTAGAATTATTTTTCATTTTCTCCTAAGGTGACTAACAGGGCTATTACTCCTAAGGCTTCTCTTCTCTTGCTGGATAACCATAAGGTGGGTCAGTGAATACTATTATTTGGTCATTTCTCAAGCCCATATTGTTGAATGCTGACTTGAACAGGATGTTTAAAGAGTGGCCAATATCAACAAGGATACTACCAATTTGGTATTTCATTATCAAGGTGATAATGGTTATGGTGCTTTTATAAAAATTTCCCTTAAGAGGAAAATCTACGTTGGTAAAGATAATAAGGGGATGTGAGCTTTATTTTGGGGTGAAGAGGACAACATACACTTTTCCTGACCAAAGCCTCTTGATGTTGGCGCGACAAGTTAATTATGTACCTCCTTCGAAGATGGGTGGGACTACACCAGTGATGTGATGACATGTGCTTAGATCGGCTAATCCGAGATTTTCTGTAGTTGAGTTTTCCCCTACCGCTGGGTGTATGCTCTAGATGCTACAAACTTCATTAGTTTGTCTCCTTGATTAGTTCTTCAACCAAGTTATGGATGCCTAAAAAAATTTTCAATTCATGGTTATGATTCTGATGTTATGTACAATACTTCTTCGGGTCTCGGAGATAGGCTCTAGTCTTCATCAAGATGCTCTCGTCACGTACGCCTTGTTTTCAATGGCTTATAATATCTTAGACATTTCTACCCTCAACTAGGTTATTTTGGGTGCTTCATAATGGGCCAGCATTCACTCATTGTATTTAGCCAACCACTGGTCAGGATATCAGGCTCAAATCCTAATATAGTAGGCTCTTTCAAGTTACTTGTGGTCTCTGGTCAGTTGGTTGTCCTCATAGCATGGGCGAGCAAAAGGACATTAATCATCCCTCTCGCCCCCCTTGTCATTCTTGGGGCCCCTCTTATGTAGAAGATGGTGGAATAATTTTCTCTAGTGGAAGTGGGAATGGAATCATATTAATTATTGAGTATGAGGTTGTTGTCTATCTCAAAAAACTTAGATAACGTTTGTGGTTGTTGTAGATTTAAAGAATACCAAACGAGCTACCCTTAACCCTTTGTAAACGATGACATGTGCAACTTTAAGTTCCAGGCCCCAAAATTCTAACATATCCTTTTAGAATTGAATAAGCTCTCATTCTATCCCAACCTTATCTTCAGAATGGCTTATGAACTCTTTTGAGCATTCTAGGTGCTGGTAAATTGTGCCAAGAAAACCTTTTTAAGTTAATTAATGAGGTGATCACCCATGGCAGCAATCAACTGAACCACCTAAGGGTCGACACTTATATCGTGGAGAAGAAAAAGTGGAAGTTCAATGCATCTGTGATCATCAAAAAGCTGATAATTGACTAAAAGGAGGCTATGTGGTTGGCCAAATCAGTACTTGCCTTGTTTGATTTTAGAAAACACATTCACTTGCTTGCAAGTTGTCTCAGTGAACTCAAATTACTATCTATCTATCAGTTTTGAGCCAAACTTATCAGAGTACTAAGAATCTCTTTCCCTTTCAATAAGTAAGGTGTCCTTCATTCATCAGGCACCAACCTTCATCTCAGGGGTACTACTCACTTTTCCGAGACAATGCCTCTCTGGGCCACACATCATCTACTTTTTCAAGTCTTGTATTTATTGTTGTACAAACTCCCTGTTGCACTCCATGTTACTAGTGTCTCAATTACAGATTTCTTCTCTATGTGTTATTCCTTTTACTTTTTGTTGCATGATTAACATTCACCGCACCTTTTAAAATGTTGAGTTCTGTTTTTTCTGTGAATAACACTCAAGAAACAAACCTAAGATGAGAGAGAGAGAGAGAGAGGGAGAGAGGGAGAGAGAGAGAGAGAGTGAGAGAGAGAGAGAGAGAATTGCATAGTAATGAACAGTAATATTATTTGTTGATTATCGCTTTTACTTGAAATGATCCCTCTGTTTATAAAAAAGATGATACAGGATATGTAATTATATAAGTTCACTACTTTAATGTGGGTGTTAGAATATTTTATGTATTTTACATGTGCAAACCCGTGAATCGGCTGCCCGATGACTTGGTTATCTGAAATCAATAAATCTTAGCACTGCATGTCCCACTCTTCTAATTGCATTGAATCTGGGTTGTTGGTCAACCTTTTTGGGTCTTTCGATTGGTAAGACTTGGCTTTATCAACTTTATTTTACTGGCTGGTTGTACTAGTCTAGTTGCCAACTATTGCTCCCTAAATGAGGTGCTCAAATTGGTGGAATAAAAAAATGATGACGAGACGAGGGTGAATCATCATAATCCAACATATAGCTCATTCATTGATGAAAGAGTCCTTTAGAATGCTTCATTGATTACTTTATGGCCATTTCTTTGCCTTGGATGTGGAATCCCAAGCGTGGTCATGAGATGGCTCGAGAGACTAAGACTCTTCCCACGAGTCAGGTTGTAGTGAGAGGCATTTTAATGCCTCTAATAGGTTTAGACAACCTTAGTCTTTAGTTAGGATAACATGCGTCTGGTCGATCTCTAGTTCCGGTTCAAGGGGGTTGTATTTGGTCAAGTATGTTATTTGGGATTCTGTAAATGGGCCCTTTATTCATCAGCTTGTGGGTCCTTCGGTCTATTGTTTGTGGGCCCTTCTTAGCCATAAGTCTTTGTCGTTTGGTCAGTTGGATCTCCTTGAAATTTTTGCTAAATCGTTTTTGAAGTACAGTTAGTCCATATTATGCCAAATATGTTTACTAATTAGCCCACCTCATAATAATGGTCTTAATAAGTCCATACACACATTTGTGTTGGTCCATCAAATTAGGCTCAAGATACTTCAATGGAAGTTTGAAAATCAGTGGTTTGTGGATAAGCTTAACTTATAAGTGTACGTAATAATACTAGACTAAGCATATTTATTTATTTTTCAAGCATGTTTTATTTATTTAAAATTTATGTTTAATTATTGATTTTTCGAACTATAAGGTCAAAGTTTCTTTTTTTTGTATTGAAATAAAAAATCAGAGTACAAGACTTAAATAATTTACATCACCAAACAAAACAACAACACAAAGAATAAACCCCAACAAAAAAAATCTAAACAACAAAAAAGACATAAAGATTATCTAGACAAAACATAAAATACCAAGACATTCAAATAAACAAAATAGCCCGAAAGTAGGTAAATATTATCTTACACAATCAAAACTAGAAGTACTGTCATCAAACGAAAAAATTCAAAAAGACTCACTACACCATGAACAACGACTAAAAACTCAATCCCAGTCAATGAAGAAAATAACGGACGACAATAGATGATATCAAGGATCTGCAAATCCAATCTAAATCCAACACCACATAGTGCAGCTGAAACTAAATCTCCAAAGCAAATCAGACATTAATAAAAATACTGGATCCAAAGAAACTAACCAGAGAGTAAGACCATAGAAAAGAACTAGAGGTATTGAAACTAGCAAGCACAACTATTGAAAAATAGATGAACATTTTGCTAATAAGGCCCCGGACTCAGTCCCAATATAATTATTTTGCCAGGGATAGAGATCCTTTCAGAATTTTCAATTTTTGCTTTTTTGCCTTATAGTCATATGAAGATTTTTAACCAGAAAAAAAGGGCCACAGAGAACATTTATGTATATTCTATTGCTCCTCTTCTGAAATCAGGGCTCTTAAAAACAAGGCTAAAGTGCTTAGTTCCTTCTTAGAAAGCTTTTTTATTATCCGTTCCAATTTAAAATTTTATTACGAGTGTGTTTAATTATTGATTTCAATTATCGCTGTTAGTCAATGATTTTTTAATATGCTACTAGTTTAATTTTGGTACTTCGATCCAATTAATGGTTTAATTAACGCGTGCTTTTCAATTGAATGTCTATACCTAACGAAGGACATTAAAATGTTGCATAGAGATTTAATTGTTCTGTGACAGAACCACCTATATGCTTTTTTATTTTACTATTCAATTTAATGACAGTGGGATGAATGAAGGATCTGGCCGAATAGTAAATCATAAGCTAAAATAGCAATGAGATTTGATTGGGAACGAAAATTTGCGAACATAAAAAAAACTTAGATTAAGGAGAAGGGGAAATACGTTCGCCAATTTGGGGCTTTATATTAAGCTGGGTAAGTTCCCCATTTCAGCCCCAATAGCTCGCTCAACGGTGGCGAATAACATTAAATAAAAAAAAAAAAAGAAATTCCCCCGGTATAAGTGGCAATAATACCAATGTTCGCGTATTTTCATCGCTTCTAACAGTACAATTTACCACGTAAGTGAATTATTACCTTTAAATCTTTAAATTTTTCTTAAAAATAATTAAAGCATAGTTTATTTAACTAAAGGAAGCCTGACAAAAAGGAAAAATCTACTCCCCTACGTGTATAACTGACCGTCTACCAACCGCGCTGACCAAAACAACCAAGTACGCAAAGGTCCGAGTCTCCTGACTCATCCTTCAACGATAAATGTCCCCCGATCCATTCCCATTGGCCATTCAAACTTCTTCTCACTCTCTCCCCATCATAGCCTCGCTCAGCTCCCTTACTGCTCAACCAAGCAACAGCCACAATGGTGTTCACAGTTACCCGGAAATCTAGCGTGTTTGTCACCCCTGCAGAGCCGACGCCGATGGAGATCCTTCCACTGTCCGCCATAGATCGCATCGAGGGTCTTCGCTACTTGGTGCGATCGGTTCATGTGTTTAAGCACGGCGTGAGGGCAACAGAAACCATCAAGCAAGCTTTGTCAAAGGTCCTCGTAACTTATTACCCGTTCGCTGGCCGGTTCATCAATGATCCTGATGATGGTGAAGTGAAGTTAGCGTGTCGAGGCGAGGGCGTGTTGTTTGTTGAGGCTGTCGCTAACTGTAGTCTTGAGGATGTGAGGTTTCTCGACCATCCGCTGATGATCCCGCAGGATGACATCTTTCCGGAGCCCTCGCAGGATATTATTGAGTCAGTCGACAAACCAGCCATGATGCAGGTTTCTTCATGGGCTCTTTTTTTACTTGTTTAGTTATGTGTAGGGCAGCAAAACGGCTCGTTGTTCGCGATAAGGCCATGTTCAGTTCGTTAAGCAGCTCCTATTCATTTTCTTTGCTTAGTAAATGATCTGATCATGATTTTTTTTTTTGCGCACAATATATAAACAAGTCAAACACAAATAAAATTTTTTTCATTCATGTTCCACACACACATATGTTTACATCCTAGTGTTTTGATTTTTATGTCATTATGTGCTAAATATTTATAAATATAAATATGAAAATATAAATAAGTAGATGCCTACTGGTATTTATGTCAATATTTTTCAGATGTTGATGCAAATTTAATAAGGTTACTCTTATTAAATTATTATGACTATTATGATATATCCTAACAACTAACTTGAGCATACGTGGCTAATGATACATTTTCATTTCTGGAAAATAATGCACGTAAAGACAAGGGTAGGTTTTCGGAAAAAAAATCTGGAATGTTCTCGAACACAAAATTGATTGGGCGCCCTGGTTTTTTTTCTTAGATGTTTGATAAATTTTTTAATTAAATTTTGAAAAATAAAATCTCTCCGAGATATATTTTCGCCTAAAATTCTTTGTTTTCTCTTATTATCTAACAAAACTAATGGTGGGTACAATTTGACTTTACAGGTGACTGAGTTCACATGCGGTGGCTTCGTCATCGGCCTCTTCTCGGTCCACACAATGGCCGACGGCCTTGGTGTTGCTCAGTTCCTGCATGCCATTGGAGAGGTGGCACGCGGGCTGCCAAAACTCACCCTTAACCCCATCTGGGCACGAGATCTTCTCCCCAACCCGCCCAAGCTCCAGCAGTCAGGCCCTCCTCCTGTCATCGACAATGTTAAACTTCAATGCACAACCATAGATTTCTCAGCCGACAGCATCCTAAAGCTAAAAGCAGACTTCTTCCATTCCACAGGGAAACACTGCTCCACCTTTGATGCCTCCGTTGCCATGGTTTGGCAATCTCGAACCCGTGCTATCGGGTTCGACCTCGATGAACCAGTTCACATCTGTTTCTTCGCCAACGTTCGCCACCTGCTCTCAAAAATTGTGCCGCCGGAGGGAGGATACTATGGCAACTGCTTCTACCCCGTAACAGTCTCCTCCAGCGCCGGAATAGTGTCGGAGTCGAACCTTGTGGACGTGGTGAGAATTGTAAAGGATGCGAAGAATGACCTCCCAAAGGGGTTCGCAAAATGGGCCAATGGAGACTTTAAGGAGGATCCGTTTCAACTAACCTTCACGTACAATTCTCTGTTCGTGTCGGACTGGACAAGGTTGGGTTTTAGGGAGGTGGATTATGGGTGGGGAAAACCGGTGAGTATTATACCATTTCCATACTATGAGTTCATGGCGATGGCCGTCATTGGGACTCTGCCAGTGCCGAAGCAGGGAGCAAGGATCATGACGCAATGTGTTCAAAAAGAGCATTTTGAGAAATTTCTGCATGAGATGGGGAAATTTAAATGAAAGAGAGAGAAGTGAAGAAAGTCAGAATTTCAGTACTAGTTTCAAATGCATGATTTGGACTTGCTCTATTATGTTTTTTTTTTTTGGTTTTTCAATGGTGTTTCTGTTTGTTAACCCTTAGTGATTGCCCAAGTATTGCTTTGTTGTGTGTAAACACGTTCTAATCAAGTAAACAAAATGCTATGTTTTGACTTTGAAGGCCAATTCAGTTACCTTTGATGGTGTGCAACGGAAAAAAAACAGCCTTTTTTTAGCGGGTAATTCATTGGATAAATACATTATGCTAAAAAACACATGCCAACTTATCGATGAAAGGTTCAATGAACTAATAATAATAATAATAATAATAATAATAATAATAATAATAATAATAATAATTGAAAATATGAAATTTATGGAGATACAGAAATTTTAGATTGGCTAAAAGATAAACTGTTTTGGTTTCATATTTAGAAATATATGGAGAAGAACAAAAAAAAGTATAAATCTTAAATATTGTTTAAGTTCGACGTAATAAGAAAAAAATTACAAAATTGTTCGAATCTGGCAGATTATTTTATACGCGGACATCGACATATCTTATCTTCTTGTGTGTAAATTATTGTAGTGATGAAATATTATTTAATGCAACTATGGTGTAGATATTTATAACATTTTCATTGACTAAGGTCTGTGGAAATTTTCCAGCTGCTTCTTGAATTTAATTGCTCAAGGCATACACATGACTCGAGATCCATTTAGAAATATCTTAATTTATTTTTTGGAAAAGTCACCATCTCAACATCTATGAGTCATAGTTGTTCCCCACATCATTAACTACGATGATACCTTGAACCTAAATAGATTTCCATAACTGCAATTTATTATTATTATTATTATTATTATTATTATTATTATTATTATTATTATGTTGTTATGCTTAGTCTGTATGGAATGGATAACTATGGACTAACCAAAAATTTAGATATATAATTCACTAGAGGAATGCTGTCCAATTTTGACCGCCTGACCTCGTCGTTTATCAATAAATAAACCTTCGCTTATTAAATTTCGGACAGATTATCGATTGTTTTATGGTTGTAGCTTAAGTGTTTGTCGGTAATTTTTTAACCGACGAAACTTCCGACGGTATTTATTTAGCGATGTCTTACTAACACAAAGCAATTGTCACATTTGAATAATTTATAACGCACGGGCCTCCGTCGGTTATTTTCAGTTTTGTTAAACAACGAGGACACAGATGGAAATTAGCGAATGGTTAACCGTCGAAAAAGTGTTAAGACTGTCGTCTCTATGACGTAGGTGTTCCGTCGGATTGGAGTCGAGGGTAAGTTGATTTATTAATTGATGAGGAGACCATCAGTTAGTTGATTTATCAACATACATAAACATTAAACACTAATAGGCACCTAATCACTTCTCATAATATTAAGGTGCAGTGGAGTTTTATCTTTAGGGAGGGCAATGCCCCTGTTGATTGGCTGGCTAGGCCTGGGTCAGACTCGGCTTTTGGTTGGTTTGGTTCCCCATAGGCCGCTCAAAATCGTGCTTAATGAGGATTTATTGGATAATCCTTTTATTAGAGGATAATGTTCTTCTCAGCTGGTTTTGATTTTTTGATTGGTTTTGCAGGAATGTTTTATTTTATTTAGCTATATCCAGGCTTCTTTGCTATTTCATCCTTGGATCAAAATGGTTTCTGCTACTATTGTGCTTATGCTTTTTTGTTGGGGAGTGCTAATAGTTATTCACCTGCGCAAATTGCTTAATGTTGTCCAAGATCTTTTGTTTTCTTTTCCTGCAGGAAAGGCCACGGGACTACTATTGTAAACTTGCTTTTGGGTCTGGTATTGGGTTTTGGTGTACATGTCATTCTTTAGGTATAATTTCTCTTTGGTATACTAGGTTACACGTATTTTTGGGATCTCAATACCTCTCTTGTTTTTAATTCTTTTTGGTTTTGTGTGAAGTTGTAATGTAGAAAGAGAAACCCCTAGAACTTTTAATGTATTTCTTTTTTTTTAGTTGGGGATCCACTTTCCCTCTTTCTTTTTGTACTTCATGTTTTATTAACACGTAGGGAACCACGAGTTGCTCTTTCCTTAAAAATATTAGTATTTTCTCATGATAAGTCTGAATGCCAACCTAGTTAAACTAGCTCAAGTAATTCCATTTTATGAAAGATTAATGCCAACTCATTACCTAGGTATCTATTCACTCGAATTCCTCGAGTTATCGGCATGTTAATTGAACTTGAGATTAAACACGTAGTTAATTGTGTCATGTTATTAATATTTCCTTGTGTTAAAATATAAAGACTGAAATGAAAACAACTTTATTTTTGCTCAACTTTATTTTTTACTCAAGATGGTAAAAAGTATATTTTAAAGAAAAACTTCTAAAGGCCATCTCCTCCCCATGTCCGAGGGACTCCTTTCCAGTATATGTCTTCAACTTATATGCTCTAAAGATGACTTGTTGGTTGATGATAAAAGAGAGGTCCATGTATGATCTAGTTTTTCAATAGCCTATCCTTTCATTTATTGGACCAGTTTTCTTCAAAATAAGATCCTCTTGTATGAAAGGCCCTCTCCAGAAATTATTTATGGTAGTATCATAATGTTCTTCTCTTTACTCCTCTTTGTTGTAGAGCTGAGTCGACCCACCACACATTTCATTTGTGAGATCAAGCACTAGCATCACACATTCCTCATTCACTTCCTATAGCTCAACTAGGTTTTCTTCATCAAATGATGAGGCCTTCACAACCCAATAGATGTGGTGATTATATTCGACTGACAACATTGTTTCCATCCCATGTGACAAAATGGGGAGAATTTGCCTGGTCACTGTTGACAGTGTCCTTCAGACTGCCCATAGAACTCATGAAAGGCTTATGGCCTAGTTCTCCTTTGCTCATTGCACCCTTTTCTCTTTCTAGGTTCAAAATGACTTTGGTCACTACCTCGAGCTTCTCTCTAATGAAACTAAAGTAATGACTTCAGGTCAAACTCCCAAGTACAGAATAAGATCTTCGTTTAATTTGGACCTGCTTAGAAGTAATGGAGAGGCTAAGGACTCCTTCACTTTCTTGAACACCTACTCACATTCTTCTGATCAATAGAAGTACTTAGCTTCCCTTAGCATTTTGATGAATGCTGCAAATTAATTTCCAGACTTTGAAATTGAATCGGTATAGTCCTACATTCTAATTGGTCAGCTTTTTACCCCTCTTTTGTGTTATGAGGGAAACACATGTACATTCTCGGAATTGGGATTTTTTTTTGAGTTAAGAAGTAGCTGAGGATTTTCCCCATTAATGCTTTAAAATTACATTTTAATGGATTTGACCTCATATTAAATTTTCTTGGTGCCTGATACACCTAAAATATATATTATTTTTATGCATATTTTTATACCTATTTTTAATGATATTGCACTTTAATGGAAGATATTTTGTGTTTTTCTTGTAGGTATGATGAAAATGGATGGTCATGATGAAAGGAGCAAAATTGGATCAAATTTGGAGCAAAAAATGAAAAATCAAAATTTTGGCACTGGTGGCTAAGCGCCGCTGGGTCGGCGCTTAGCCGCCACAGTTAAAAATCAAATTTCAAATGAATTTGACGCCAATTTCAAAGGGGATGGGATGCAACACTTGGTGGTAACTACCATAACTTCCTTTGAGCGGCAAATTTGAATGAAGGGGTGTGTTCCTTGGTAGATACATTGAATCTGGACACATTTTGAAGAGACACCAAGGCACCTTTTGGTTTACTATTTAAAGAGAGTCTTAGGAATGAAAAAGGAGCATTTCCTTTGCATTTTGAAGGGTTCTTCCATCGCATTTTATTTTAGAGTAGGAGTGGAGAGTAGTAAGGAGAAAAGAGTCGGAGTGTAGTCTTCTTCTTCCCACTTCTTTTCTTTCTTTTAGTTTAGTTTAAGTTTTTATTGAAGTCTGAAGTCTGTATTATGAGTCATCGGAGTTGGGAGACTTGCTCTGAGGAGTAGTTTAGCGAAGAGTCAAAGTTTCAAAGGAACTTCCTTAGTCTTGTGGAGAGGATTTTCAGATAAGTGTTTATTTTTATTTTGATTATTTATAATTGCTTTTGTTTATTATTTTTCTTATCGTTTTTAATTTCGAATCAATGTGTTTTTGTATTTTTCCAATGCATTTTGAGTAGTTTACTTTATCTTTTTCTTTCTTAAATGGAGATGTAATTAAATTATAAAGAATTTGTTGTGGAAAGTATAAGTGTTTAAAAATTGGAAGAAGTTGTGAAGATTGATTCTGAAAACTTTGTTTACTTCTTAATTTGGCCTGTTAAGTTGTAGAATTTTTTGAGATTATGTAAGATCCAATGCGGTATTGTCTCATAAAAGTTAGTAAGAATCACATGCAATTATATGGATAAGAATTTTAGTCTATATAATTGAATGTAATATTAGAAGATATTTTTATAGAAGGGAGTAAAATTAGAGGATTTTAGTGTGACAGGCTAAAACCCTCTAATTTGGTTTGAAGTTTTGAGTTTTGTTATGAGAAGTTAGCCCCCAGGTGGTGGGAATCGAGGGAACTCTAGAGTGAGAGACTGGTATCTTCCCTGCTTTACCATGTTCAATATAATAAAAATTTCAAATTAACCTATGTTCTTTATAGAACCAAGTAAGGGTAAAGAATACATTTGCTTCTATCTATCACAACAAAAATTAAATACTTCCACAACAATACTTTATGAATGATTACTACTTAATGAAAGGAAAGAAAAAGATATTCTAGTTAATAGTATTTTACATCCAGAGTTATTAGTTATTTTTATTTCTTGTTTAACATTTTATTAAGAAAATTTTGAAAGACAAATCAAATTTATAAAACTTTTCAAAATCAAGACATACTTTTTCAAATACAAATAAGGAAAGTAAAAAGATAATTTCTTTGATTCTTTTAAAGATTTCACATTTTCCCTGTGGGTTCGATATCTTGGGGCTTAATCAGAAAGTCTTATATTACTTGATAAACGATACATATACTTGCGTAGTATCCCATATTATAAAATCATAATTTTAATATCTAAATCATCAGCACATATATTCTTTACGGCCCAAGTTTTTTGCAGCTGTTGCACTTATATTTATCGGGATCAAGTTTTTGGTGCCGTTGCCGGGGAAATTATTTAAATTGCATTTTAAAGAAAATTAAAAAATTTTAAATTTTTACTTTTCTTTGTTTTTGTTAGTGTGTTGTGTTTTTATTTTGTATTATTATTGTATGCGTAGTTCAGGTTCTGAAGGACTTGTGCCTTACGATTCTAAATTAGAAAGAACTATCAGAAAAAGCAAAAAAATTAAAAATACATAAAAAGAAAAAAGTATTCAAGAAATGGCAAATCATCAAAATCAAAATGTTGTCATCCATCAAGAATTAAAACCTTTAAGAGATTATGTTAACCATACAATAGATGAACTTCGTGGTAGTATTCAAAACCCTGCTGTAGCTGCTAATTCTTTTGAGCTTAAACATGCTATTATCCAAATGGTGTCAAATAATCTGTTTGGGGGAGCAACAACTGAAGATCCTAATTTGCATCTTGCTAATTTTCTAGAGTTGTGTGCTACTTTTAAATATGATGGTGTTTCGAATGATGCTATTAGACTTAGACTTTTTTTTTCTCACTAAGGGACAAAGCTAAAATGTGGTTACATTCGTTAGCACCGGGATCAATTAGAACTTGGGGTGAACTGTCACAAAAATTCCTTGCTAAATATTTTTCACCATCTAAGACTGCTAAGTTGAGAAATGATATAACATCTTTTTGTCAGTTTGAAGGGGAATCAATATATGAATCATGAGAAAGATTTAAAGATCTCCTCAAGAAATGTCCACATCATGCGATACCAGATTGGTTAATAATTCAAACTTTTTATAATGCATTAGTTAGATCTCTTAGATCAATCATCGATCTTCTTCTTCGGTGGATCATTAATGTCTAAACTATTTTCCGATGCTTATGCTTTAATTGAAGAAATGGCTACTAATAATTTTCAATGGCCTTCGAAAGGTTAAATCCTAAAAAGTAGTCGGTGTTTATGAAAATGATGCTTTTACAATGTTAGCAAATCAAGTTGTTGTTGTATCAAGGAAGATAGACCAATTTGGGATGAATTTTTCTCAGCCAAATCTCATGATTGAAGAAAATTCATTAGGCCAAATGGTTGATTCTTATTCTTCACCAAAAACTGTGAATGTTATAATTAAACCTAACAACCCATATTCCAATTATTATAACCCAGGTTCGAAGAATCATCCAAATTTTAACTCGAATAATAATAATCAGGGTAGTGTTAATCAACAATGGGGGAACACCCAAGTAAACACATTGGGGAATTGGAACAGCCAAGGTAATAATAATAATAGATTAACTTATCCTTCAGGTTATAACAATGCTTTACGGAGAAGAAGTTGTCTATGGAAGAAGTAGTATCACATATGGGAAATCAATTACAAATTCAAGGAGCAACCATCAGAAATATTAAAAATCAATTGGGATAAATTGCAAATGCCTTAAGTAATAGATCCCAAGGAATTCTTCCAAGTAATACTGAAGTGAATCCAAGAGAAAAGAATAAAGAACAAGTAAAAGTAATTCAACTGAGAAGTGGAAAAGAATTGGAAGGTAGAGTTCAAAAAGAGACTGAAGTAGAGATAAAAGAGATTGAAAGACCTAAAGAGGACGCTCCAAAAGGTTTTGAAAGACCTATTTCTCCGCCTAAGGTTGATTTAGAAAAATCACCACCTCCATTTTCTCAGAGACTTCGTCAACAAAAGTTGGATAAACAATTTTCAAAATTCTTGGAGATATTAAAGAAGCTTACCATTAATATTCCATTTGCTGAAGCCCTAGAACAAATGCCAAGCTATGCAAAATTTATGAAGGATATTCTTAATAAAAAGAGGAAGTTTGAAGAAAATGAGACTGTTGCACTTAGTGAGGAGTGCAAGTCTGATAATTCGAAAAAGCTTCCGAAAAACTTAAAGATCCCGGTAGTTTCACAATTCCATGTGCAATCGGAGACAGATTCTATGGAAAAGCTTTATGTGATTTGGGTGCAAGCATTAACCTTATGCCTCTATCAATATTCAAAAGACCTCTGCAATTAGCAGATCGTTCGATCACATGTCCTAAAGGATTTCTAGAAGATGTTTTGGTAAAAGTGGATCAATTTATTTTTCCTGTGGATTTCATTGTGTTAGATATGGAGGAAGATAAAGAGATACCCATAATATTGGGGAGACCTTTTCTAGCTACTGAGCGGAGCCATGATAGATGTGCAAAAGGGGAATTAACGATGAGGGTTAATGATCGATCGTTACATTTAATATTTCAAAATCGATGAAATATCCTGCAAGAGGTAAAGAAGATGAGTGTTTTAGGATGGATGTTATCAAATATTTAAGTGAATGTCATTTCAAATCAACTTATGAAGAGAAAGTTGAAAGAGAAGAATTTGAATATAAGCAAGAAGAGGAGTTATTTGATTTTGAAGATTTTCAAGAAGAAGATTTAAAGTATGTTCGTGAAAGTTTTGAATTGTTGGATATGACTGAAAAAGATAAATCTTATGGTCCATCAATTGAAAAACCTCCTGAACTTGAGTTAAAAATGCTTCCTGATAATTTGAAGTACGTTTTTCTAAGTGAATCCTCAACCTTGCCTGTTATAATTTCCTCTCAATTAACTGAAAAAAAAGAAGAGAGTTTGCTTGAAATTTTGAAGAAGCACAAGAAAGCCTTTGGATGGACAATTGCTGATATTAAAGGAATCAGTCCTTCAATTTGTACGCACAGAATTCTTATGAAAGATAATTGCAAACCGCGAGCTGATCCCCAAAGGAGATTAAATCCTATCATGAAAGAAGTTATTAAGAAAGAAATTTTAAAGTGATTGGATGCTGGAATTATCTACCCTATTTTAGATAGTGCATGGGTTAGTCCTATTCACTATGTTCCTAAGAAAGGTGGAGTAAATGTGACTGTTAATGAGAAAAATGAAATGATACCAACAAGACAAGTTACATGGTGGTGAATATGCATTGATTATAGAAAATTAAATCTTGCTACAAGGAAAGATCACTTTTCCCTCCCTTTTCTAGATCAAATGTTGGATATATTGGCTGGGCATAAATACTTTTGTTTTCTGGATGAATATACTGGTTACCACCAAATTCAAATTGCTCCTGAGGATCAAGAGAAAACTACGTTTACCAGTCCTTATGGTAAGTTTTCTTTTAGAAGAATGCCCTTTGGTTTATGTAATACCCCTGCTACATTTCAGAGATGTATGATGGCTATTTTTTGTGATTTAATTGAAAAAGGGATTGAAGTTTTTATGGATGACTTTTCAGTGTTTGGGATTTCTTTTGAATCATGTTTAGAACATCTATCTAAAGTTCTAAAATGCTGTGAAGAAACTAATTTAGTCCTTAGTTGGGAAAAATGCCAATTTATGGTAGCAGGAGGAATTGTTTTGGGACATTTGATTTCAGAAAAAGGTTTGGAGGTAGATCCTGCAAAAATTCAAGTTATATCTAATTTACCTTGCCCAACCAATGTAAGGGGAATTAGAAGTTTTTTAGGACATGCTGGATTCTACAGGCGTTACATCAAAGACTTTTCAAAGATTACAAAACCTTTATGCCGTTTACTGGAGAAGGATGCAATTTTTAATTTTAATGATGACTGTCATAAAGCCTTTGAAACATTAAAAGAAAAATTAATCACTGCACCTATAATAATTTCACCAAATTGGGAAAAACCTTTTGAATTAATGTGCGATGCTAGTGATTATTCTATTGTTGCTGTTTTGGGTCAGAAATATGATAAAATTTTCAAAGTAATTTATTATGCTAGTAAAACTCTTAATGAAGCTCAAATTAATTATACCACTATTGAGAAAGAGTTATTAACTATAGTATTTGCCTTTGATAAATTTCCATCATATTTAATTGGAACTAAATGTGTTATGCATACTGATCATTCTGCTATTAAATACTTAATGAAGAAGAATGATGCAAGACTGAGACTTATAAGATGGATTCTTATTTTGCAAGAATTTGATTTTGAAATAGTAGATAGGAAGGGTTATGATAATCAAATTGTTGATCATTTGTCCAGGCTTGAAATTAAAAAAATCTCTCTGTGATATTGAAGAAATTAATGAACATTTTCCTGATGAAAAACTGTTCACTATTAAAGAATTGAGTGTTCCGTGGTATGCAGACATAGTAAACTTTATTGTTAGTAATATTATACCTTATGGTTTGACATATCATGAAAAGAAGAAATTTCTGTCTAATGCTAAGACTTATTTTTGGGATGACCCATATTTATATAAACAAGGAAAGGATCTTATAATTCGAAGATGTGTACCTTTGGAAGAGACTTATGAAATTATTCAAAAATGTCATGATTCTGATTATGGGGGACATTTTGGAAGTGATAAAACTGCATATAAAATATTACAATTATGCTTTTATTGGCCTACAATTTTTAAGGATGTGAATGTTTATATTAAAAATTGTGATGAATGTCAGCGTGTAGGCAATATTTCTAGAAGAAATGAGATGCCCCTCAATTATATGTTGGAAGTTGAAATATTTGATGTTTGGGGATTAAATTTTATGGGACCTTTTACACCATCTTTCGGAAATGTTTATATTTTGATAGCAGTAGACTATGTTTCCAAATGGATTGAAGCTATTGCTTTACCTAGATGTGATGCTCAAAGTGTTAAAAAGTTTTTAGAAATGAATATATTTTGCAGATATGGAATACCAAGAGTAATCATAACTGATTAGGGAAGTCATTTTATAAATGTGATTATTGCGAAGTTAGTAAAGAAATATCATATTAACTATCGCATTTCTACTGCTTATCATCCGCAGACAAGTGGTTTGGTTGAATTATCCAATCATGAAATTAAAAGAATATTGGAAAAAACTGTTAATCCAAATAGAAAGGATTGGTCAATTAAACTTGATTATGCTTTGTGGGCTTATAGGACTACTTATAGAACACCTATAGGAATGTCCCCATATAAGCTGATTTTTGGAAAAGCTTGTCATTTACCTTTGGAACTTGAGTATAAAGCATATTGGGCTATTAAAGAGTTCAATTATACTTTGAAAGATGTTGCTGAAAAGAAATTATTGCAATTGAATGAGCTTGAATAAATAAGGAATGAATCTTATGAAAATGCTAAGATTTATAAGGAAAAGATGAAGTTATGGCATGATCGGAAGATTCTTACTAAAATCTTGTACCAGGACAACAAGTTTTGCTTTATAATGCTAGATTGAGAATATTTTTTGGAAAACTTAAGTCCAGGTGGATGGGTCCATTCATTGTAATAAAAGTTTATTCTTATGGAGCTGTAGATATTCAAGATCCTAAGACTGTAAAAATATTTAAAGTTAACGGACATAGACTAAAACCATATTTATCAGTCAATAAATCTAAATCTGATGAGAATTTAATGTTGGGTCACTCAGAATGAGTTCTGGGTATGTCAGGCTTAAGACATTAAAACAAGCACTTTGTGGGAGGCAACCCATATTTATCAGTGTGCTTTGCTTTATGCTTGTTTTGTGGGTTTTGCTTGCTTTGTTTGGTTTTTTTTTATGTTTTTAGTGGGAGTAATTTGGAGTTTTTAAACTTAAGTAGAGTTTATTTGACCTTAATTGATGATTTAGAGAAGTCAAAATGAAAATTTGGACACTTAACAGACCTGTGCTAAATTGTGCACTGGAGGCTAAGCACCGACTAGTTGGCGCTTAGGCGCCACAGTTATAAAAAAACATGAAAATTTTGGATTTAGAGCCTAGATCGTGGGGGAGAAGTTTTAAGAGTTATTTAGAAGATTCTAAACGTGTCGGAGAATATTCTAACATCTCCCAAGTCTATAAATAGGACCAGACTTAATAGAAACACTTGCCCCAAGTCCTATTTTCATTTCTGAAGTCTTAAGAAGAGAATTCTGAGTGCATCATGTCTTCCTGGGAGAACGAGATGAAGAAGAAGCAAGGTTCTGATAAAAGTAAGTTCATTAGTGATAGTTCTATGGAATTATTTAATGAATATCTGGCTGTTAGTATTCAAGGTATAGCAGAGATGATTGCAAAAATTGAAGCCCGAGTGACTTCAATGGAAGCAAAGATCAATGATATTACTTTACATCTGGATCACATGAGATGACAACTTAAGATGCAATTCAATCATTCGAGGTATGTGGAAGAAATAGATAAGGCGATGTTTGTTAAAAATAAATGGCTTGAAGAAGATGATATAAGATGAACAATGATCACCCGTTCTATCAAATCTACATTCTAGAAGGGTCAAATGAGAATAATAGTGGTCCTAGTTATATTCCGCCTAATGGAGAGTGGAATTAAAGGTGTTTTGTTTCTGTTTGTTTAGTGTATGTTGTGTTATGTTAATGTTCTTGTGAGTTCATGTTTAATGTGTTTAGTGTTTTTATATGCCTGATGATGTGATGGGTACATCTTAGAGATGTATACTTATCAGTTTAAGATTATAGTGTCTTGTATTTTAAGAATTTAATCCTTTATGTTTGGATAGAAAATCTAGTGTTGTATTAAATGTTATGATTGATTTAAATATAAATTTGTGTTTTTGTGAAATTTGTGTGGAATCAATAGTTATTAAATTTTGATTTGGAGTATTAGAAGATTGATGTGGGGTGAAATAATTATTTTGGAGTTATTAAGGGTGATTAACCAAGTGATTTATTGCATATACCATTATTATGAAAATTTGGGTATTGGCGGCTAAGCGCCAAAGTGCCGGCGCTTAGCCACCAAATTTCGCGGCTAAGCGCCGAGAGTTCGCGCTTAGGCGCCAGTTCGCGAAAATTGGTTCTCAAAAGTTAAAAACCCGAAAATTGCTATTTTCAAACACCTCATCGTCTTTAACCTCAGTTTTGCCGCGAAAGAGGAGTCTAGGGTATCATATTGTGGATCATTTAAGAGCCGATCTCAACAAAAATTGTTAGATTTGGATTCCTTGAGGTAAGAGCATTACTCCTAAGTAAAAATTTTTTATTTTCACCAAGTATTTTGAGTACATTTTGGAAAATCTTAAAATCACTCTTCATGGTGAAAATTTGAGGAAAAACTTGAGAAACTGCTTGGATTTAGTGAAAATATCTTTTGGAAGATAATTTAGCAAGTTTAGTTTGATTTTAGAATTTATGGTGAATTTTTCGTGAATTTATAAAGATGGCTCCAAAGTCAAAGCGTGCATGAGAAAAGACGAAGTTTGATTCTGACAAATTTGTTAGTATGAAAGCTGAGGAACGCTATGTCGATGCGTTGCAATCATGTAAGTTGATTTCTGAGCGTGTGTTTAGTAAGCCAGGAGAGGTGATTGAAGATATGATTGCAAGAAGAAACTGGGAGAATTACTGTTGCTTCTCCGCTGTTGCTGTTGTTTCTGTGGTAAGAGAATTTTATGCAAATTTGCCTGCCGCAGAGGAAAATCAAGTGATGGTTAGAAGGCATGAAGTCAACTTTTCTTTAGGTGCAATCAATACTTTTTATGGACTACCTCCTGATATGTTCTATTTTTATTCTAACTATCATCCTTCGGAAGGAGAATTAGATGAGATTATGGAATTTCTGACTGATGGAAGAGGATTATGGAAAATAACGAATGATAGAAGAGTAAATTTTCTTGCTTCCAAATTGAATGTCATTTCTAAGGCATGACATTATTTTATCTCATATAAGTTGTTTACTTTCGAGCCATACTAGTGAATTAACGAGAGAGAGAGAGCTGTGTTGAACCATTGTATTCAGCAAGGAAGCCTATTGACATTAGAAGTATAATTTATGATTATGTTTTGAACTGTGCTAGATCAACCACTACTGCAGGTATGTGATTTCCTTCCTTGATTCAATCACTATGTGAACGATCTGGAGTGAAGTTTGAGGCCTGGGAAGAGGTACTTCAGCCATTGAGACCAATTACTAGTGTAAACGTTGGTGCTTACACTGTACATTCAGAGTTTAGTTGGAGAGGAGGATTTGGTAGGGCTTCTACTGCTTCTACTTCTGCTGCTTCTACTTCTTATGCTTCTACTTCACGTGCTTCGTCATCGACTGATTTACAGACTGGTTTATTAAGAAAGATTTTGAAAAAAGTGAGTCTTACTCGAGAGCATATTAGAGATATGGATGGTAAGCTGGATAATGTTGAGAGATATATTGTAAAACATGATGAATATGAGGAGAATTATCAGCAATACTTGGATAAACTGATTAGTGGAGATCAGAGTGCAAAGATGCCACCTCATCCATTCTATATACCTTATGTGCCATCCAGAGATTGGAACGGGTAAGATGATGATGATGATGATGAGGATGAAGTGTAGATGTATGTTATTTGTTTTAGTTATTGTGTTGATGTGTTGTGTTTCTGTGTGATTTATCTAGTATTTTCTTTGTTGATTGTATTGTGATGTGAACCTTGATAGTATGCAGATTGTAGTTGTACTATTTTTCTGTTATGCATATTCAGGTATTGTTGTTGTTTTATTGTTGTTTTATATGTTGCTGTGTGGTAGTGTGTAATAGTAAATGTTTTTTATGTGTATGTTATGTCAGAGTTTTTTGTTGTGTGTACTTTAATTCCAAAAACTGTTAGGAGATTATAAACCACTATTAGGAACTTTTACTTAGGAAAACTATATGTTTAAAATTCTTCAAATTCCACTACCATTTGTTATCTGTATCAGTGTGTTATTTTAGATGGTGTGTATTTGCTTTGAAAACCTCCACTACTGTAGAAGTCTTTTGAAATTTTTACTTTTCTACGTAGAGAAAAATGTTTTAAAAAACTAAATTTGATTTCATTTTACTCCTGTTATTTAAATTGTTATACTTGCATAATTAGGATATTGAAAATTCCTGCAAGCATGTTATGTCAGTTTTTATTTCTCACCCATATATCATTTCTTATGCTTACATGTTTTATCTTAATTAAAAATTAAAATTTGGGGGGGATCTTAAAAACAAAGATTTTCAAAAACCTAAAATTTTATTTGATTCTAAAAAATACTTAAAATAAATTTTTTTTTATTGAGAATAATTATGTACATGAAGTTATATTAGGGGAACAAAATTTTGAATATAGAAATGAATAAAAGAATTTAGTTAAAATTTATAGTAATCATGAAAAAGTTAAAGTTAAAATTTTCTTAATAAAGAGGTGTTAAATAATGTTAAACCATCTTTAGTAAGAAGTTTTGTATTTTTGGATAAATAGAAGATTTGACTTTTATTCTTCAAAGCTTAAATTTCTTTTATTGAAGAGTAATTTTTAGATACTATTATTATGATTTTTATGTGAAAGATGTATATCTGATCTTTATTTTAATTGGAAGGATGGAATTCAAAATCATTAAAGGTCTATCCAGATATAGTAATCCTTAGCTTAAGAAAAAAAAAGATGAAAAATAGTATATGAAATAGGAGGAAAAGTTTGAGGATTTAAGGGCCTAATCAAAAATTGGTTTCATACCTAAAGTTTAAGATATAAGTTCAGAAAAAATCTAAAGCTTAAAGTTATAATATAGTAAGTAAAATTATTTTCAAATAAAGATTTTTAAGTGAGAAAAATAAGTGTTTGAATCTTATATTTTGAAAATTCTACAAATATTTCTGAAATAGATAGAGACTTATATTTATCATTTTCTTTTACTTAAGAACTTTCTAAACTTTAAGTTGGTTTTAATTACTGAAATTTTTTCTAAATTGGACTATTCCATTTCTAGAACAAAATTTTGTTATTTTCCTAAGAAACTCATTACATAATTCGCATGCTAAAATGTTTTATGAGATTAACTGTCACTTGAGGACAAGTAACATTTTAAGTTTGGGGGATTTTGATACACCTAAAATATATAGTATTTTTATGCACATTTTTATACCTATTTTTAATGATATTGCACTTTAATGGAAGATATTTTGTGTTTTTCTTGTAGGTATGATGAAAATGGATGGTCGTGATGAAAGGAGCAAAATTGGATCAAATTTGGAGCAAAAAAAATGAAAAATCAAAATTATGGCACTGGTAGCCAAGCGCCGCTGGGCCGGCACGTAGCCGCCACAGTTAAAAATCAAATTTCAAATGAGTTTGGCGCCAATTTCAAAGGGGATGAGATGCAACTCTTGGTTGTAACTACCATAACTTCCTTTGGGCAGCAAATTTGAATGAAGGGGTGTGTTCCTTGGTAGATACATTGAATCTGGACACATTTTGAAGAGACACCAAGACACCTTTTGGTTTACTATTTAAAGAGAGTCTTAGGAATGAAAAAGGAGCCTTTCCTTTGCATTTTGAAGGGTTCTTCCATCGCATTTTATTTTAGAGTAGGAGTAGAGAGTAGTAAGGAGAAAAGGGTCTGAATGAAGTCTTCTTCTTCCAACTTCTTTTCTTTCTTTTTGTTTAGTTTAAGTTTTTATTGAAGTCTGAAGTCTGTATTCTGAGTCGTCGGAGTTGGGAGACTTGCTCTGAGGAGTAGTTTAGCGAAGAGTCAAAGTTTCAGAGGAACTTCCTTAGTCTTGTGGAGATGATTTTCAGATAAGTTTTTATTTTTATTTTGATTATCTATACTTGCTTTCGTTTATTATTTTTCTTATCGTTTTTAATTTCGAATCAATGTGTTTTTGTATTTTTCCAATGCATTCTGAGTAGTTTACTTTATCTTTTTCTTTCTTAAATGCAGATGTAATTAAATTATAAAGAATTTTTTGTGGAAAGTATCAGTGTTTAAAAATTGGATGAAGTTGTGAAGATTGATTCTGAAAACTTTGTTTACTTCTTAATTTGGCATGTTAAGTTGTAGAATTTCTTGAGATTATGTAAGATCCAATGCGGTATTGTCTCATAAAAGTTAGTAAGAATCACATGCAATTATATGGATGAGAATTGTAGTCTATATAATTGAATGTAATATTATAGAAGGGAGTAAAATTTGAGGATTTTAGTGTGCTAAAACACCCTAATTTTGTTTGAAGTTTTTAGTTTTGTTATGAGAAGTTAGCCCCCAGATGGTGGGAATCGAAGGAACTCTAGAGTGAGAGACTGGTATCTTCCCTGCCTAACCATGTTCAAAAAAATAAAAATTTCAAATTAACCTATGTTCTTTATAGAACCAAGTAAGGGTAAAGAACACATTTGCTTCTATCTGTCACAACAAAAATTAAATACTTCCACAAAAATACTTTATGAATGATTACTACTTCATGAAAGGAAAGACAAAAATATTCTAGTTAATAGCATTTTACATCCAGTGTTATTAGTTATTTTTATTTCTTGTTTAACCTTTTATTAAGAAAATTTTGAAAGGCAAATCAACTTTCTAAAACTTTTCAAAATCAAGACATACTTTTTCAAAAACAATTAAAGAAAGTAAAAATATAATTTCTCTGATTCCTTTAAAGAATTCACATTTTCCCTGTGGGTTCGATGTCTCGGGGCTTAATCAGAAAGTCCTATATTACTTGATAAATGATACGTATACTTGCATAGTATCCCATATTATAAAATCATAATTTTCATATCTAAATCATCAGCACATATATTCCTTACGGCCCAAGTTTTTGGCAGCCGTTGTACTTATATTTATCAGGGATCAGTGCCTTAAACAGTTCTTTTATATATTTTATACATTGTTCAGCCGTTTTATTTTTAACCAGCACATCATCCACATATACATCGATAATTTTTTATTTTTCACTTTAAAAAATTTACATCCATCAGTCGCTAGTATTTAGCATTAGTATTTTTAAGCTCAAAGGGCATTACAATGTAATAGAATACACCATCACTTATTATGAAAATGGTTTCGGCCAGGTGCATCTTTATTAAGTGGTATCTAGAGAATGAATCCATGAAGCTCATCACTGAATGGCCGATCATTGAGTGCATTGAATCGACCCGCAATTACACAGATAATTAAACTTATAAAAAATAGGTAAACTTGACCCTAAAATAAGCGGCTAATGTGCAAGATTTAAATAAATAACAATAAACACACTAGGGTAACTATGAAAGTATACGTATTGTTTAAGTAAAATAGGATTTTCTTTTTTAAAACCCCGGATATCCATCCCCAGGGAAATAAGTGTAAATTAAAAGAAATTTTTAATTGTACTGAAATTAAAAATTAAATGCTAATTTTTAATTTTTCTTTAAAACTAAACAAGAGTAAAAACAAACTTACTAGATTTTCTAAATTATGCAAGAAAGTATTTAAGCAAATGAATAAAATTCTTAATTTAAAGATACTTTCTCCTTACAAATATTTAGTAATAGATAAGGAATTTAAAATGTTTAAAACTTAAAAATTTTATATTGTGAGAAATCGGAGCATAAATATTCTTTACCCTTTGGTCCAGGCATAAAGAACATTGGCTAGTCTAAAGGTTAGTGTAGGATGTGTTATTAGTAGTGCTGAGTAGATTTTAGGCTCTCGCTTCTAGATTACCCAATATGCCCCCTCTATAAAACCTAGCGATGACCCTATTTCCTCACTTTAAACGAAATTGATAGAATTTAGTCTGTCACTCTAAAAACATTCAATTATACGCACCTCAAATCTTATCTCCCTATCTATTTGCAATCCCCTTAAGATGATAAATTTTGATCATCCAAAGTGAAATGTGATACTTACAAGTTAAAAATGCTTAACCCACGATCAGGTCTTTAAGATTTCTCCATAGATTTTAACAATACAATTGGCCAAGTTGTAAAGTATAAGAAATTTAGGTAAAATATCATCACAATTTTATGTAAGAAAAAGAAAAAGCTCTTAAACAAAAATCAAAACCTCTTGACTTAAATACAATATATTTTTAAAGAGAAAGAGAAGGAAACTACTCAGAAAGCATTGGATTAACACAACAAAACTTATTCATAATCATTAAAACCAAAGCACACAACTTAAGAGTTAAGTTACAAATACTTATCTGGAATGTTCACCAAAGCAATCCTTTGAAGTTCTCTGACTTTTCTGACTCTTTCACACTCTTACAGAACTTTAAACTTCAGGAATCACTAACACTCACTAAACACTTATAAACTTGAACTTAAAGTGAAAGAAACTAAGTATTAATTAAGAATGACTCTAAAACGACTCTCCTCTACTATAGAATTAATTCCTATTTATAGAGCTTCAAAATTGACCAAGGGTTGCTTCAGACATCTCTTCAAAATTCATCCAAATTCATTGAATCTTCTAGAAGATGACTGTCGCGCCAGTTCTAGCGCATAGGCACCTGTTCAAATTATCCATTTGAGCGCTTTTTTGCTTCAAGGGACACATCTCTTCATTCAATTGTATCTAGATTCATTATATACTTAAATTGAAACGTTCATTATCATCTGGAGCCTTCAATAATACTTTGGAACCGCAAAAATTCAAAAAATTAACTATTCTAACCGTCTCTGGCGCCTAGGCGCCAGTTCTAGCGTCAAGGCGCCAGACTTAATTTGTTAATTTTTCTTTAATATGCCCCACCCAATTTTGCTCCTTTTTATTTATTTTCGTCATTAAACTCATCTTCTTATACTTGCAACCAAAAACATGAAAAAACCTTTCATTAAAGCATAATATCCTTAATAATATAAGAATAATTTATCCACAAAAATGGTTAATTTTAAAGTATATCAATTCCCCCAAGCTTAAACGTTACTTATCCTTAAGTGACCCTAATCTTTAAAAACAAACAAATTATGTGAATGGGTTTCTTTAGGAGTTTTCAAAATTTTGTTCTAGAAATGTAGTAGCCTAATTTAGAAAAAAAATCTTGTAATTGAGACTAATTTAAAGTTTAGAAATTTCTTAAGTAAAGGTGAATGAGAAATATGAGATCCTATCTTATTCAGAAATAGTTGTAAATTTTTCAAAATTTAGGGTGTAGAAATTTTATTTTCTTTACTTAAAAATACTTACCAAAAATAATATTTCTAAATATATTATATTTATAAGCTTCAAGATTTTCTTAAGTCTTATACTTTTAGAAAGATCGAGTGTGGAACCAATTTTTGATTAGGTCGTTAAATTCTCAAGCATCTCCTTTCTTTTTCACATACTTATTTTTCACTTTTCTTTTTTATTTATTATTTTTTTCTTCTCTTTTCTTTTCTTTTTCTTTTCTCTCTTTTTTTCCTTAAATATATAATGCAAGAATTACTATATCTAGATAGGCCTTTAATGATTTTAAATTCCACCATTCCCTTTTTTAAGGCATAAGAAAAATATATATCTTTAACTCAGAAATATAATAACAATTTTAAAAATTAATTTTAATAAAAGAAAATTAAGTATTAAAAATAAAAGTCTAATCCTTCTATTTTTTCCAGAAATACAACTTCTCTTACTAAAGATAATCACAACATTTTTCTCATTTGTTCACTAAGAAATTTTTAACTTTAAATTTTTTATCATTACCAAAAAATGTTAACTAAAATTTTCTTACTCATTTATATATTCAAAATTTTACTTTCCTAATATAACTATATTCAAATAATTATTTTTTTAAAATCAAATTGATTTTTAGCACATTTGATAACAAATAAAATTTAAGGTTTTGAAAATTTGGTTTTTATTCTCCCCCCCCCCCAACTTAATTTTTAAAACATTTTGTAACATAAAGTTTTTATTAAGCATAAAGAAGGAAAAACACTAAAGATATTTTAAAGTAGGAAAATAATTGCAGTATAGAAAATAATACATAAAAGTAACAATCTGATTCACATTTAAAAGTTAACACTCTTTTCTAGCACGGAAACAATACTAAATCAACACGAGAGCAGACAATCATAGATAAAAAACATAAGTCCTGAAACAACCCTACACAGTCATCAGAGTTTTACATAGAAAATAAAAGATATAGAAAATAAAAATAACAACATAATGATAAATACTACATCATAGTAAGAAGTCTAATCATCATCTTCACTCTCCTCATCATCATTATCATCAAATTGGATATCCACATCCATTGCTTTTGGGTCTGAATATGGTGAAAATCTTGGGCATGTAGGGAAATTTACAGTTTGATCCCCTTTAAGAAACTTTACCAATGCTTCATCATAATCAGCATCACAATCGCTTTTCCTATGAACATAATATGTCATATGATCAAATTTCTTATCCATATTGTTCATACGATACAACATCAGGAAAAATTCACTTTGATGCTCCACATATCTTTCACTTAAAATATCCCAGAATCCATGTGGAGGCTTGGTAGCAGTAGATGTAGATGGTCAAGAAGTAGAAGGTATTGAAGTAAAAGGTGCACTAGGTACTCTACTTCTAGGTTGTTCATAAACATCTAAATTATCCTTTCCAATAGGTTTCAAAGGCTTCAACTGCTCTTCAGAATGATCATATTTCACACCAGATTGCTTGCATAAGGAGAAAATAAGAGATGAAAAGCCTCGCCTATAAATACTTCTGTTGACCTCATTTTTGGTGAGGTATGGTCTTCCTCTTAGTGCTTAGGATCTTGCTAAAGGACTTCTCCTGGACTATCATAGAGGACTAGAGTTGGAACCCACCATTTAGAAATTCTTTGCCATTTCTTAACTCCTCTTGGGACCCCACTTGGATGGTTAAAAACCTCTAAATCACCTTGGAATGTTAAAATCACTTTGTGTGTAATTGTTATGTACTTTCTATGGACTGTGGAGTTAGTGTATTTGATTTAAATTGCTTAAGCTGTTATGTTAGACTTTTTATATATGTTAAATTAGCATGCAAATTCTCTTTAAGGTAATATGTTAGTTTTTCTTTAAATGTGTTGTTTAAGTTTTATAAATTGTGAACTTTAATTTCAGATTGTTTTAGTAACCCAGTTGATTGGATGTGTAATAGTAGATTAAGTTTTAATCTGTTTGTATTTTTATACTTATTTAAAAATTTCTTTACCTAGCACTCTCTTTTAAATACTATATATATGGAAGAATACTAACAGTACAGGTTCTTTAAATAATGAAAAAGTCTGCAAAAAATTTCAAGGAAAAGAAATACCTAAAGCTCGAAAGGTATGATGTAAATTCATCGTATATTTTCCTTTTCACCATTTAGAAATAGATAGAAAAATTTAAGTTTGGGGGAGGAAAAATACAAATTTAATTATTAAATTGTTCTCAATTTCTATTTTCAAAAAAAAAAAATTATTATATTTGATTTTCTGTAATAATTTTTATTTCAGTAACTTGAATTAATTCATATAATTATTATAGAAAGTTGAATAGAATATTTCTAGAAATCCAAATTAATTTAATAGAATAAGATATTTGGTTAAAGGAATAAGAATATAGTAAACTATTTAAAGTAAGGGAAAACTATATTCTAAACTTGAAATTCTTAAGTATTTAAGTGAAAAAGAAGAGATTGAAACTCAATGAAGTAAAGGCTATGAAATACATATAAGCAAAGAAATATTTTAAGTTTCAAATTTAGGAAGAGAAAGTTGAAGTTCAAAATTATTAACATGCTATCCAGATACAGTGATCCTCACTTGAAAAAGAAAAAGAGAAGGATTGAAAATCAATCCAAAAAGAAAAAAGAAAAGAAAAAAGAAAAATATAAGTGAGGAGAAGCTTGAGGAGATGACTTATCAAAAATTGGCTTCAATGGAATCAACCTAAAGAGTAAAACTCAAATATATTTCTAAACTTATATATATGGATTAGTATTTTACTAAATAGTGTTTTCTTGAACTTCCTATCATCTAAATATCTTAAGTAAATTACTCTTTTAAATATAGTCTTTTCTGAAATAAATAGAGAGCTAGAAATCTTAGATTCGATAACAAAATAATCTTATATCTATAAAGTTAATTTAATTACTTAAAAATATTTCTATTTAACTTTACTATAGTATTATTTAAATTTAATTCATAGTTGATTTGAATTAAAAGTTCTATTACAAAAATCATTGTTTTTATTTAGTATAAAAATTACTTGAGGACAAGTAATAATTAAGTTTGGGGATTTTGATCACAGAAAAATATGTTAAGAAATTCATACCTATTTTTTATGAAATTGCACTTTAAAGAAAGGTATTTTCTTTATTTTATTGCAGGAACGAAGATTTATAAGTGATGGAAGAAAAAAACCATAAAATAGAGCAAAATTGGATCAAAAAGGAAGAAATACATGCAAAATGAACTAAGTCGCCGACGGCGAAATCGAGCCCGCCGACGGTGAGATTATAAAGAGAATTTCTTAAAGGTTTGCAACTACCTCGCCGACAGCGAGCCCGAGCCCACCGACAGCGAGATCGCGCGGTTTGAAGACCTTCTAGAAGCCCCGCTGAAGGCGAGGTCGTTTCTCGCCGACGGCGAGACTGTTCAAAATGCCCGATACATTGAACCTGGACGCTTTTTGAAGAGGTGTTTAAGTACCCCTTGGACCTTTATCTACCTCTATAAATAGAGGACGAATTTTAGTATGTTGTGTGTCTATTTTAGGAGTCTTAGAGTATTCTATTAGTGTGCTTTTGAGTCTAAGTTGAAGTTTAGTGTGAGTAAGTGTAAGTAGTGAGTTAAGAAGTGTGCTATACTAGAAGGAAAAGTCAAAGGAACTTCAAGGAGTCTGCTTGGGGAGGAAATTGAGATAAGTATCTTTGTTTATTGTTATTAACTTTAAATGAAATCCATGCTTTGTTTAATTCCCACGCATTTTGAGTAGTTTTCTTACTCTTTCTCCTTGTTTATGAAATTATGTGAATTGATGAAATTAAATAGAAGTGCCTAATATATTAAAATAAATTGTGATAATCTTTTACTTAAAACTTAATTTACTTTCAATCTGGTCAATTGAACTGTTAAAATATGTTGAATTATCAACTATAATAAAGATTACATCCAATATTCGGGGAAGTCAAAAGCCTTGGAAGTAGGGTGCAAATAAATAGGGAAATATTATTTATCGGACGTAGAATTGGACATTTTAGTGTGACGGACTAAAATATTCAATTTGGTCCTATTGTTTGAGAGTCGAAGTGTAGATGTTAGCCCTCGAGTGAGGGGAATGTGGGAGCTCAAGTGGCAGTCGATATCCTCCCAGCTTAGCCGCGGATTCGCAATCAAGCATAGGACTAGTCAATATTCTTTGCACCTGGACCAAAGGGTAAAGAATAGGAATGCTCCTATTTGTCACAATACAATAAAAAAAATCTATTTGAATTCATCATTCACATAAGTTTCTAAAAACAAGGGGAAATATATTTTTTCTGAAATCTTTAAATCAACTTTATTTAAAGCATTAGTTTACTTTAGATCGCTTTAGTTAAGTATTCTAAATTCCGTATACTATATTAGTAAGTAAATCCTTTAAATTTAGCTGTTACAAATCTAGTAAAACTTCCCTGTGGGATCGATAACCAGGACTCCACTAGAGCCCTGTATTACTTGATACGATACGTATACTTGCGTAGAATCCACATTATACTTTCCATCATAAAATTAAATATATATATTAAGCGGGATCAAGTTTTTGGTGCCGTTACTATTTTTATAAATACAAAAAAGTGGGTCAACTAGTAAATGTAGTTTTTTCTTGACCTTATAGTGTTATCAGAATTTAGTGGTAACCAGAATATCCATCCAAAAAGCAAAAATATGAATGTCAAGCTAATCTATCCAACATTTGATCCAAGAAAGGTAAAGGAAAATGATTCTTCCTAGTAGCAGCATTCAATTTTCTATAATCTATACAAATTTGCTATCCAATGACTTGTCTTGTTTGAATTAATTCATTATTTTGACTAACAACATCAGTCACTCCCCCTTTCTTCAGAACACTATGAATCTGACTTACCGAAGAACTATCAGATATAGGATAAATAATCCAACATCTAACCATTTAATATTTCTTTCTTGATTACCTCATTCATTATTAGATTTAATCTTCTTTAAGATTCAACACTTGGTTTATAATCTTCTTCCATTAAAATTTGATGCATATAGATCGAATGGCTTATTCCTTTTATATCAGTTATTGTCCAACCAAATGCTTTTTAATAATTTTTTAAAATTTTTAATAACTTATTTTCCTGATCAATAGTTAATTCATAAGATATTATTATAGGTAAAGTTGTTGAATTTGCTAAAATAACAGACTTTAAATGAGTAGGTAATACTTTTTACACAAGTTCAAGAGTTTTTTCAATAGAAGGTATTATGGATTCATTATTTTCAGTAGTATTTAAAATTTCCCAATTTTTATGAATATAATTACTATCTTCAGAATTTATGTTAAATGATTTCTCTTCATAATCACTTTCATTATATCATTTTTTTCTTCATAATCTTTTAACTCTTCAACTTTTTTCTCAGAAATAACTTCACAATTTTCTTGATAATGCTTTGCTATTATGTAATAAAAAATATCCATCCTATAACATTTTTCATTAACAGGATACCTCATGGATTTAAGAACATTAAATGTTACTTTCTGGTCATTAACTCTCATAGTTAACTCCTCTTTTTGCACATCAATCATAGCTCGTCTAGTAGCAAGAAAAGGTCTTCCTAAAATAATAGGAATCTCTTTATCATCTTCCATATCAAGCACAATAAAGTCTACAGGGAAGATATATTTATCCCCTTTTACTAATACATCTTTTATAACTTGTTTAAGTAAGTAAAAGATCAATCAGCCAATTGCAGGGTTATAGTAGTAGGAGAAATCTCTCCTAAATCTAACCTTTGAAAGATGGATAAAGGCATGAGATTAATACTAGCTCCTAAATCACATAAGGCCTTACCATAAAATTTTTCTCCAATAGCACATGGTATAGTGAAACTTCCAGGGTCCTTCGGCTTTTAGGGGAAGCTTCTTTTTAATTATTGCACTGCATTCTTCACTCAGTGCAATTGTTTCATAAGCTTCGAATTTTCTTTTTTTATTCAAAATATCTTTCATGAATTTAGTATAACTAGGCATTTGTTCCAAAGCTTCAGCAAATGGGATATTGATTGTAAGCTTTTTAAATTTTTCAAACAATCATTAAAATTTTTGATCAAGCTTCTGTTGTCTAAGTTTTTGAGGAAAAGGATGTGGTATTCTTTCTAAATCATTTATATTAGGAGAAACAGATTTTTCTTCTTTTTCAGAATCAGTTTCATTAAGTCTCTCTCTTTCTTCCAACTCTTTCTCGTTTTGAACTTCAGCTCGAGTTCCTTCCTTTAATTACTTTCCACTCCTCAGTTGAACAGCTTTAATTTATTCATGCACATTATCTTTAGGATTTAGTTCCACATTACTAGGGAGTGTTCCTTGAGGTCTACTACTAATTTCATTAGTAATTTGTCCCACTTGATTCTCAATATTTTTTATCGCCGCATTTTGACTTTGTAACTGATTACCCATTTGTAAAATTAATTATTCTATAGAAAACTTCTTTTTCATAAATTGTTGATTAAAACCAGGAGGATAAGGAGGTCGATAGTTTGAATTTCCTTGATTATTCCAATTTTCGTTGGGTTTATTTGATTATTTCCCCATTAAGGATTTCCATTATTCTAGTTAAAATTTGGGTGATTTTTCCAACCTGGATTATAATAATTAGAATATGGGTTATTAATTTTTCTTGATATGGCTTGTAATGTTTCTAAAGATTGAGAATCATTCATATTTCATAAATCTTCATCATTAATCTGAGGTATTTAGGATAGATTCATAGCATATGTATCCAATTTCTTAGATATCACAGCTACTTGAGAAGCTAAAATAGAAAAGGCATCATTATCATGAATATTAGCCACTCTTTTAGGATTTACTCTTTCAGAAGGCCATTGAAAATTATTAGTTGCCATTTCTTTAATTAGAGCATAAGCTTCATCAAATGATTTTGCCATTAAAGAACCTCTGGCAGCAGCATTAATTATAGATCTAAGGGAACCTACTAATCCATTAAAAAATGTTTGAATGATTAACCAATCTGGTAATGCATGGTGTGGACACTTTTTAAGGAGTTATTTAAATCGTTCCCAAGCTTCATAAATTGTTTCTCCCTCATATAGAGTAAACGAAGTTATATCATTTCTATGTTTAGCAGTTTTAGAAGGAGGAAAATATTTAGTCAGAAATTACTGTGCCATTTCTCCCCAAGTTTTAATAGATCCTATGGCTAACGAATTTAACCACATCTTAGCTTTATCACTTAAATAAAAAGGAAAAAGTTTGTCTAATAACATTATCCGATACACCATCATATTTAAAAGTAGCACAAAGTTCTAAAAAACTTGCATGATGTAAATTTGGATACTCATTTGCTAATCCCCCAAATTATAATTTTACACCATTTGTATTATAGCAGGTTTAAGTTCAAGTGAGTTTGCAGCTACAGCAGAAATTTGTATACTTAAATGAATTTCTTCTGTTGAAGGGTTAGCATATTCCCTTAAAGGTTTTTGTAAATTTTGATGCTCATTATCTTCAATTGTAATTTCAGGATTATTTTGAGGTATGTTTGCCATTTCTTGAATATTATGAAGTTGTTTTTATTTTCTAATTTTTCTTATAGTTTGTTCTAATTCAAAATCGTAAGACACTATACCTTTAGATCCTGAACTACGCGTACAAAAATAAAAAGATTTACTGAAAATAAAGTAGCACACAAACTAAATATATAAATGATTATTATATAAAAAATATTTTCTTTTAATTCTAAATTAAATTCCCCAGCAACGACGCCAAAAACTTGACCCGACCCGCAATTACACAGATAATTAAACTTATAAAAGATAGATAAACTTGACTCTAAAATAAGCGACTAGTGTGCAAGATTTAAATAATTTTTAGATAATAATAAACATACTAGGGGTACTACACATGTATACGTATAGTTTCAAGTAATATAGGATTTTTTAAAAAAAATCCCAGATAACAACTCCACGGGGAAATAAGTGCGAATTAAAAGAAATTTTTAATTATGCAAAAAATAAAAAGTAAATGCTAACTTTTAAGTTTACTTTAAAAATAAACAAGAGTAAAAACAAACTTACTAGGTTTTCTAAATTATGCAAGAAAGTATTTAAGCAAATGAATAAAATCCTTAATTTAAAGATACTTTCTCCTTACAAATATTTAGTAACAAGTTGAGGAATTCAAATTGTTTAGAACTTAAAAATATTGTATTGAGACAAATTGGAGCATAAATATTCTTTACTATTTGGTCCAGGCATAAAAAACATTGGCTAGTCTCAAGGTTGGTGCAAGATGTGTTATTAGTAGTGTTGAGTAGATTCTAGGCTCTCGCTTCAAGATTACCAACTGTGCCCTCTCTGTTGGACCTACCAGTGACCCTTTTTCCTCACTTTAAACCAAATTGATAGAATTTAACCTGTCACTTTAAAAACATTGAATTCTACACCCATCAAATCTTATCTCCCTATCAGTTTGCACTCCCCTTCAAATGATAACTTCTGATCTTCCAAAGTAAAATGTGATACTTACAAGTTAAGAATTCTTAACCCACGATCAGTTCTATAAAATTTCTCCACAAGTTGTAACAGTACAATTGGCCAAGTTGTAAAGTAAAAGAATTTTAGCTAAAATATCATCTCAATTTTAGGTAAGAAAAATAAAAAGTGCTTAAAATAAATCAAAACCTCTTGACTTAATTACAATATATTTGTAAGGAGAAAGAGAAGGAAACTACTCATTAAGCATTCGATGGACACAACAAATCTTATTCGTAATCATCAAAACCAAAACACACAACTTAAGAGTTAAGTTATACATACTTACCTGGAATGTTCACCAAAGCAAGCCTTTGAAGTTCTCTGACTTTTCCGACTCTTTCACCCTGTTACAGAACATTAAATTTTAGGGAATCACTAACAATCACTAAACACTTACAAACTTGAACTTAATGTGAAAGAAACTAAGAATTAATTGAGAATGACTCTAAAATGACTCTCCTTTACTATAGAATTAATTCTTATTTATAGAGCTTCAAAAATGACCAAAGGTTGCTTCATACATATCTTCAAAATTCATCCAAATTTGTTGAATCTTCTAAAACATAACTGTCGCGCCTAGACGCTAGTTCTGACACCTAGGCGCCAATTCAAATAATCCATTTGAGCGTTTTTTTGCTTTAAGGGACACATCTCTTCTTTCAATTGCGTCTAGATTTATTGTATACTTAATTTGAAACATACATTATCATTTGGGACCTTCTATAATACTTTGGAACTGCCAAAATTAAAAAATTAACTACTCTAATCATCTCTGGCGCCTAGGCGACATACTTAATTTATTAATTTTTCTTCATTAAGCCCCAATTTTGCTCATTTTTACTTATTTTCATCCTTAAACTCATCTTCTTATACCTGCAACCAAAAAGATGGATATACCTTTCAATAAAGCATAATATCATTAAGACGATAAGAATAATTTATCCAAAAAAATGGTTAACTTCAAAGTAGATCATGCATCAATGCATCGATCCTTGGCAATGTGGAAATGTAATTTTGACAAGTAGAGTTCAAGCTTGTGAAATCGATGGACATCCTCTACTTGTCATTTAATGTTTACGCCATAGTATTTGATACGTAGTAAGATATTATAGCTCTCAGATGTATTTGGGCTTAAATAATTTTTGTGCCCCCTCTCAAATTAGTTCAGCCAAGGTGAAAACTCAAGAGCTCATCATTTGCTTCATCAAATAGATAACTAGATTGAAATTCAATTGATGGCATGCAACATCGACAGTATCTCTGGCATTTCAGTGGCTGACCAAGTGAAAACCTCCAATGCTCTCTGAGGGCCTTGATAAATATATCTTTCGACCTTACATCAGAATTTTCACTTATTTGAAGAGATTTCCCTAGTTCACCTTTAGTCTATAATACTTCAACGATGGTTTCATTGGTCTCGAGACCCTCTTCAAGCACATTTTGAAGAACGAGTAGCTCATGATCCTTGCTTTTGACCGTTTGGAGGCTACATGTCTGGGATTGCTCCAAGTTACCTTGAATAGAGATGACCTCCTTGTCCCTGGAACTATTGACTGCTACATTTTATATTGAAGCGAAGGCCATAAATTTGTTGAATAAGGACCAGTTGAAGCTGGTTGATGCCCGAATATTTATGCTTATGATTTAGATATGGAATTTATGATTTATAATATGGAATTCTACGTAAGTATATGTATCGTTTATCAAGTAATATAAGACTTTCTGATTAAGCCCTGAGATATCGAACCTACAGGGAAATGTGTAAAAATTTAAAGAAAAAAGAAAAATCACTTTTTACTTTTTGAATTGATTTTTTAAGTATGTTTTAAGGTTTTAATTTCAAAAAGTTATTTTTGATATTTTTAATAACAAGTTAAGCTGGAAATAAAATTATCAATACACTAAACACGATATAAAAGTTATAAGAATCAAATATCTTTTTCCTTCTTCAACGAATCAGTAATAATTATGGATATTGATGTTGTGGAAGTAAATAAATGTATTGTGCCAAATAGGAGCAATTATGTTCTTTACCCTTACTTGGTTCTATAAATAAAATTGGTTAATTTGAAATTTTGAAATTTTGTAGATGGGTTAGGCAAGGAAGATACCAGCTCTCACTCTAGAGTTCCCTTTATTCCCTCCACATGGGGGTTAACATCTCATAACAAAATTTAAAATAACAAACCAAATTAGGGGGCTTTAGCCTCTCACTCTAAAGTCCTCTAATTTTACTCCCCAATAAAGCATATCTCCCTATATATTTGCATTCTATCATATGGACTATAATTCTCACCCATATAATTGCATGTGATTCTTTCCAATTGTTGTTTGAGACAATACCGCATTAGATCTTATATAATCTCACAACAATTTTTAACATCTTAATTAGCCAAATGAAGAAGTAAATTAAGTTCAAGGAATTGAATCATCACAATTTATTCCAACATTAAACACTTATACTATCTACAACATACTTCCATAATTTAATTGCTTCATCATCTAAGAAAGAAAAAGATAAACTAAACTACTCAGATTTCATGAAGAAAAAATAAAAAAAAACTTGATATGAAAGCATAAACCATAATGGGAACACAACTATCTTACTTAAAAATAAAATGTAAAAAACAAAGATAAATACTTATCTGAAAATCCTCTCCACCAGACTCTGGAAGTTCCTTTGGAATTTAGCTTTCCACAGTACAACTCTGCAGAGGTTAGCACCCAACTTTGGTGACTCTAATAAAGACTTTAAACTTCAATAAAAACTAGATATAAGGATAAAAGAAAATTGATGAGAAGAAGGCTTCACACCAACCCTTTTTCCTTTCTTACTCTCTACTCTCTACTATAGAAAAGAAGAACTCTAAATTACTATCTACTACTCTCTTCAACTCACACTAATAATAACTCTAATAACTACCACACACTAACAACAACAACCCCCTTACAAATTATGAGGCTTCATTTTTATAATTTTCTAAAAGGTGCCTTGGTGTCTCTTCAAATCATGTCTAGATTCAAGGTATCCACCAAAAAATGCATCCCTTCAATCATATTTGCTGCCAAAGGAAGTTAAGGAAGTCACCACCAAAAGTTGCTTCAAACACCCCTTGAAAATGACACCATCATTGATTTAAATTTGATTTTTAACTGTGGCGCTTAGGCGTCAGAGGCCAAATTTCTCAAACTTCATAATTTTGCTCCAAATTTGGTCCTTTTTTGCTCCTTTCATCATAATTAATTATTTTCATCATACCTGTAAGAAAAACACATAATACCTTCCATTAAAGTACAATATCATCAAAAATAGGTATAAGAATGTGCATAAGAACACTATATATTTTAGATGCATCAAAATCTCCCAAACTTAAAATGTTACTTGTCCTCAAGTGAATCTTAACCATAAAAATTTTAACATGAAAATTATGTAAATGAGTTTCTTTAAGAAGGTTTCAAAATTTTGTTCTAGAAATGAAATAATCTAATTTAGAAAAAAATTTATTAAATAAGACCAATTTAAAGTTTAGAAGGTTCTTAATTAAATGATAATGAAAATATAAGTTTCTATCTAATTCAGAAATACTTGTAGATTTTTCAAAATATAGGATTTAAACATTTTATTTTTCTCACTTAAAAATTTTTTATTGAGAATAATTTTACTTACTATATTATAACCTTAAGTTTTAGATTCTCAAAACTTATATTTTAAACATTAGGTATGGAACCAATTTTTTATTAGACTCTTAAATCCTCAAGCTTCTCCTTGCTTTTCACATACTATTTGTCAATTTTTTCTCTTTTCTTTTTCTTTTCTTTTCTTTTGTTTTTTTTATAAGGCAAGGATTACTATATCTGGATAAGCCTTTAATGATTTTGAATTCCACCCTTCAATTTAAAATAAAGGTCTGATATGTATCTTTCACTTAAAAATCATATAATAGTGTTGAAAATTATTTCTCAATAAAAGAAATTTATGCTTTGAAAAATAAAAGTCTAATCTTCTATTCATCCAATAATACAACATTTCTTACTAAAGATAGTTTAACTATAATTATCATTTCTTTATTAAGAACATTTTAACTTTGATTTTTTCATTATTACTATAAATTTTAACTAAATTCTTTTATTCATTTTTATATTCAAAATTTTGTTTCCCTAATATAACTTCATATACATAATTATTTTCAATCAAAAACCAAATTTTTTTAAGTATTCTTGAGAAAAAATAAAATTTTAGGTTTTTTGAAAAATTTAGTTTTTTAAATCCCCCCCAAATATTAATTTTTAGTCAGAATAAAAACATTTAAGCCTAAGAAATGATACATGAGTCAGAATTTAAAAACTAAAATAACATGCTTGCAGAAATTTCAATATCCTAAATATGCAAGTATAATAGTTTTAAAGATAAACAAGAGGAAAAAAAACTATATTCAGTTTTTCATAAAAGAAAATTTTCAAAAGACTTCTACAATAGTGGAGGTTTTCAAAGCAAATACACACCAACTTAACATAACTAAAATCACAACAATACTAGATAATAATTGGTAGTAGATTTTGAAAAGGTTTAAACATGCAATTTTCAAATAGTGGTTTTTAATAGTTTTCTACATTTCCTAAAAAATTTGGAATTAATTTACATTCTATTAAAGATTCAAACACTAAATACACATTTAAAACTTTTACTACTACACACATCAGAAATTACAACATAAAACATTACTTTATCACATAAACATCTGAATGTGCATAAAAATCTTCCAACTATGTTCTATACAATATCGGAGTTCATATCATAAATACATCACACATTAACTAAACTTAACATCACATATATAAACATCAAAATAAAAAACATAACTACACATAATAAATCACAGAACAAAACAAACTAAACACAACAACTCTAATCATCATCCTCATCATCCTCTTCTTCAGCCCAGCCTCTGGATGACACATAAGGTATATAAAATGGATGAGGGGGCATCTCAACACTGTGATCACCTCTAATCACTCTATCCATATACTGCTGATAATTCTCCTCATATTCATCTTGCTTAACAATATACCTTTCAATATTTTCAATCTTACCATCCATATCTCTAACATGCTCTCTGGTAAGACATACTTTCTTCAAAATCTTTTTCAATAGCCTAGTTTGTGAATCAGTAGATGATGATACTCTAGAAGTAGTGGCACGTGAAGTAGAAGTAGCAGAAGCAGAAGCAGAAGCAGTGGAAGTTCTAAATCCTCCTCTCCAGCCAAACTCTGAATGTACAGTGTAAACCCCAACATTTACACTGGTAATAGGTCTCAATGGCATAAGAAATTCTTCCCATGTTTTAAATTTAACTCCAGATCGTTCACAAATTGAATGAATTAAGGATGGAAATCCCATACATGAAGTAGTAGCATATCTGGCACAATTCATCACAAAGTAAAAAATAATAGCCCCTACTTCAATAGGCTTTTATAACTGAATACAATGGTTCAGATCTGCTCTCTCCCTTGTAACTTCACTAGTATGACTTGAAGGCAACAGTTTAGATGAGATAAAGTAATGTCATGCCCTTGACATGGCATTCAACTTTGAGGCTTGAAAATTTACTGTTCTTTCATTTGTTATCTTCCATAAACCTCTTCCATCAGTCAAAAATGATATGATCTCATCTAATTCTCCTTCAGTATGATATTGATTACCGTAGGTGAAAAATGCACTTGTTCACCTCTAACCATCACCAAATTTTCTTCTGTTGCAGGAAAGTTTGTATAAAACTCTCTAACCAAAGAAACAACAGCGACAGCAGAGAAATAACAGTAATTCTCCTAATTTTTTCTAGTGATCATTTCTTCAATAACTTCTTCTGGCTAACTAAATAGTCATTCCATAATCAATTTACGTGACGACAGTGCGTCGACATATCGATCCTCAGCTCTTGCACTAACAAATTTGTTGGAATCAAAATCTTTCGAGTGCTTTGACTTTGGAGCCATCTCTAAAAAAATTCATAAAAATTCACCATAAATTCCACAATTAAACTAAACTTGCTAATTTAACTTCCAAAGGCGATTTCCACTAAATCCAAGCAATTTCTCATGCTTTTACTCAAATTCCACCATAAATAATGATCTTAAGATTTTTCAATAATGTACTCAAAATATATGGTGAAAATAAAAAATTTTTACTTAGGAGTAGTGTTCATACCTCAAGGAATTCAAATATGCAAATCTCGTTGAAATCGGCTCTTAATTGATCCAACTTAAGGATGCCCTAAATCTTATTTCGCGACTTCGAGAGGTTGAGGGTGATGGGAGGTGTTAAAAATGTCACTTTTTGGTTTTTTAACTGCAGAAAATCAGTTTTTGCGAACCAACGCTTAAGCATGAGGATTCTGTGCTTAGCCGCGAATTCTGGCGCTTAAGCGCCTAAGTTTTGGTGCTTAGCCGCTAGTACCCTGATTTTTAGAATTAATTTAAAAATGTACTAAACCCTTGGTTAATCAACCTAAATCACTTCAAATAATAATTTCTCACTTCTAAGCTTTTCTAATTCTCCAAAAAAAGTTAAATTTCCATCAATTCCAAACAAATTTCACACGAACACAAACTTTCATTTAATTAAAACAATCACACTCAATACATACTAAAAATTTCTATCCAGACATTTTGGATTAAATTTCCCAATACACAATAATTCAAATACATCAAAACAAAGATAATTTTACATCATTAAGATGTAATAAACACACTTAAAAGTTCAAGAAAACACAAACATATAACACTAGACACTAAACACTTAACACATAAAACCACAACACTAGACTATACTCAAATTAATTCCAATCTCCATTAAGTTGAATGTATCCAGAACCACCATTAGTTCCATTTGAACCATCTGGAATACAGATCTGATAAAACGGGCGATGGTTGAAAACTCTTACATCTTCTTCTTCTAACCATTTATTTTTCAGAAACATCGCCTTATCTGCTTCTTCCACATGACTTGTATGAATGAATTGCATTTTAAGTTTCCATCCCATATGCGCTAAATGAGTGTTACTTTCATTTACCTTTGCTTCAATTAACTCCACGTTGGCTTCAATTTTCGCAATCCTTTCTGCAATACCTTGAATACTAACTGTTAGGAATCTGTTGTATAACTCTTGCGCACTTTCACTAATAAATTTATTCTTCTTGGCTTCCTCCTTCTTAATTTAACTCTCCCAAGAAGACATTTTTGCACTCAAAACACTCTTCTTAAGACTCACGAATGAAAATATGGACTAGGGCAAGTGTTTCTCTTAATTCGGGGCCCTTTTATAGACATGGGAAGTGCTAAAACCGACCCTAGACATTTTAAAACTCCAAAATAACTTCTAAAACCACTTCCCCACTATTTTGGCTTCTCGAAATTCATTTATCACGTTTTTCTTAACTGCGGCGTTTAAGCGCCAACCAGGCGGCGCTTAGCCGCCAGTGCACATTTTCGCACAGGTCTGTCAAATGTCCAAATTTTTCATTCTGACTCTTTTAAGTCATCCTTTAATGTCAAATAAACACCAATATAATTAATCTCATCAAAATACTACCACATAATCATAAAAACAAACCAAACAAAGCATACAAAATAAACATAAAGTCAAACACACCGATAAATATGGGTTGCCTCCCACAAAGCGCTTAATTTAATGTCTTCAGCCTGACATACCGAGAACTTTTTCTGAGTGACCCAACATCAGATTCTCATCAGGTTTAAGTTGATCGACTGAAAATTAAAGTTTAAGTCTATGACCATTAACTTTGAATATTTTTCCAGTCTTAGGATCTTAAATATCCACAGCTCCATAAGAATAAACTTTTATCACAATAAATGACCCATCCATTTGGACTTAAGTTTTCCAGCTAAAATTTTTAATTGGCATTATATAACAAAATTTTTTGTCCTGGCTCAAGATTTTTAGTAAAATCTTCCGATCATGCCATAAATTCATTTTCTCTTCATAAATGTTAGCATTTTCATAAGATTCATTCTTTATCTCTTCAAGCTCATTTAATTGCAATAATCTCTTCTCAGCAACATCCTTTAAATTATAATTGAACTCTTTAATTGCACAATATGCTTTATGCTTTAGTTCAAGAGGTAAATGACAAGCTTTTTTAAATTAGCCAATATGGGGACATTCCTATAGGAGTTCTGTAAACAGTTCTATAAGGCCACAAAGCATAATCCAATTTGATTAACCAATCCTTTCTGTTTGGATTAACAGTCTTTTCCAATATTCTTTTAATTTCACGATTAGATAATTCAACCAAACCACTTGTCTGCGGATGATAAGCAATAGCAATGCGATGGTTAATATGATATTTCTTTACTAACTTCTCCATAATCGCATTTCTAAAATGACTTCCCCCATCTGTTATGATTACTCTTGGTATTCCAAATTTGTAAAATATATTCTTTCTTAAAAACTTTGCAACACTTTGAGCATCACATTGAGGTAAAGCAACAGCTTCAATCCATTTGGATACATAATCTACTGCTATTAAAATATAAATCTTTCTGAAAGATGGTGTAAATGGTCCCATGAAATCTAATAACCAAATATCAAATATTTCAACTTCCAACATATAATTGAGGGGCATCTTTTTCTTATAAAAATATTGCCTACACGCTGACATCAATCACAATTTTTAATATATGCATTAACATATTTAAAAATTGTAGGCCAATAAAATACAGATTGTAAAATTATATAAGCAGTTTCATCAACTCCAAAATGTCCCCCATAATCAGAATTATGACATTTTTGAATAATTTCATAAGTTTCTTCTAAAGGCACACATCTTCGAATGATCAGATCCTTTCCTTGTTTATATAAAAATGGGTCATCCAAAAAATAAGTTTTAGCATCAGATAAAAAATTCTTCCTTTCCTGGAGTGTCAAACCATATGGTATAGTATCACTGACAATAAAGTATACAATGTCGGCATACCACAGAATATGTCATTCATTAATAGTGAACAATTTTTCATCAAGAAAATGTTCATTAATTTCTTCAGTATTACTAAAAGATTTTTCAGTTTCAAGCCTGGATAGATGATCAGCAATTTGATTATTAGCACCCTTTCTATATACTATCTCAAAATCAAATTCTTGCAAAAGAAGAATCCATCTAATCAATCTCAGTTTTGCATCTTTCTTCTTCATTAAAAATTTGATAGCAGAATGATCAGTATGCACTACACATTTAGTTCCAATTAAATATGATCGAAATTTATCAAAAGAAAATACTATAGCTAATAACATTTTTTTCAGTAGTGGTATAGTTAATTTGAGCTTCATAAAGAGTTTTACTAGCATAGTAAATTACTTTGAAAATTTTATCATATTTCTCACCCAAAACAACACCAATAGCATAATCATTAGCATCACACATTAATTCAAAAGGTTTTCCCAATTTGGTGAAGTTATAATAGGTGCAATGATTAATTTTTCTTTTAATGTTTCAAAAGCTTTTAGGCATTTATCATTAAAATAAAAAATTACATCCTTTTCCAATAAACAACATAAGGGTTTTGAAATTTTTTAAAAGTTTTTAATGTAACGCCTATAGAATCCAGCATGTCCCAGAAAACTTCTAATTCCCTTTACATTCATTGGACAAAGTAAATTAGAGATAACTTGAATTTTTGCAGGATCTACCCCTAAACCTTTTTCTGACATTCTATGTCCTAATACAATTCCTCCTGCTACAATAAACTGACATTTTTCCCAATTAAGGACCAAATTAGTTTCTTCACAGCATTTTAGAACTTTAGATAAATGTTCTAAACATGATTCAAATGAATTTCCAAACACTGAAAAGTCGTCCATAAAAACTTCAATCCCTTTTTCAATTAAATCATAGAAAATAATCATCATACATCTCTGAAATGTAGTAGTGGCATTACATAAACTAAAAGACATTCTTCTAAAAGCAGACATACAGTAAGGACTGGTAAACGTTGTTTTCTCTCGCTCCTCAGGAGCACTTTGAATTTGGTGGTACTCAGTATATCCATCCTGAAAACAAAAGCATTTATGTCAGCCAGTCTATCCAACATCTGATCAAGAAATGAAAGTGGAAAATGATCTTTCCTTCTAGCAAGATTTTATTTTCTATAATCAATGCATATCTGCCACCCTGTAACTTGTCTTGTTAGTATAATCTCATTCTTCTCATTAACAGTCACAGTTACTCCTCCTTTCTTAGGAACATAGTGAATAGAACTAACCCATGCACTATCTGAAATAGGGTAGTTAATCCCAGCATCCAACCACTTCAAAATTTCTTTTTTAACAACAACTTTCATAATAGGAATTAATCTCCTTTGAGGTTCAGCCCTAGGTTTACAATTATCTTCCATAAGGATTCTATACATACAAACTAAAGGACTGATTCCTTTAATATCAGCTATCGTCCATCCAAAGGCTTTCTTGTACTTCTTTAAAACTTTATACAAGCTCTCTTCTTCTGTTTAAGTTAATTGAGAGGAAATTATCATTGGCAAAGTTAAGGACTCACCTAGAAAAATATACTTCAAATGATCAGGAAGCATATTTAACTCAAGTTCAGGAGGTTTTTCAATTGATGGACTAAAAGATTCATCTTTTTCAGTCATGCTCAACTGTTCAAAATTTTCATGAACATAATTTATATCTTCCTCATGAAAATCTTCAGAATGATGTAACTCCTCTTCTTGCTCATGTTCTAATCCTTCTCTTTCATATTTCTCTTTATAAGCTGATTTGAAATGACATTCACCCAAATACTTGATAACATCCATCCTATAACATTCATCATCTTTACCTCTTGCAGGATATTTCATGGATTTTGAAATGTTGAATGTAAGAGTCTGATCATTAACTCTCATTGTTAATTCCCTTTTTTGCACATTTATCATTACTTTGCCTATGGCTAGGAAAGGTATTCCTAAATTTATCGGTATCTCTTTATCTTCCTCCATATCCATCGCAATGAAATCAAAAGGAAAGATAAATTGATCCACTTTTACCAAAACGTCTTCTATAACTTCTATAGGATATGTGATCGAACAATCTGCTAATTGCAGAGTTACAATAGTTGGAGTTATTTCTCCTAATCCCAGTCTATTAAATATTGATAGAGGCATAAGGTTAATGCTTGCACCCAAATCACATAAAGCTTTTCCATAAAATCTATCTCCGATTGCACATGGAATTGTGAAACTACCAGGATCTTTAAGCTTTTCAGAAAGCTTCTTCTGAATTATTGCACTGCACTCCTCACTAAGTGCAATTGTCTCATTTTCTTCAAACTTCCTTTTTTTGTTGAGAATATCCTTCATAAATTTCACAAAGCTTGGCATCTGTTCTAAGGCTTCATCAAATGAAATGTTGATTGTAAGCTTCTTAAATATCTCTAAGAATTTTGAAAATTGATTATCCAATTTTTGCTGAAGTCTTTGAGGAAATGGAGGTGGTGGTTTTTCCAAATCTTCCTTATGTGGAGAAATAGGTCTTTCCAAACCTTTCAGAGCGTCCTCTTTTGGTTCTTGAATCTATTCTTTCTCTACTTTAATTTTCTTGAACTCTGCCTTCCAACTCTCTTCCACTTCTCAGTTGAATTGCTTTTACATGCTCTTTATTCTTATATCTTGGATTTACTTCAGTATTACTTGGAAGCATACCTTGGGATCTATTACTTAATCTATTGGCAATTTGTCCCAATTGATTTTCAATATTTCTTATTGTAGCTCCTTGAATTTACAATTGAATTCCCATTTGTAATACCACTTCTTCAATAGACAACTTCTTCTCCTTAAATTGTGAAGCATTGTTATAACCTGGAGGATAGGCTGGTCTATAATTCTTATTCCCTTGGTTATTTCAATTCCCCAATGGGTTTACTTAGTTGTTCCCCCATTGTTAATTAATACCACCCTGATTATTGGTATTCCAGTTAAAGTTTGGATGATTTTTCCAACCTTGGTTATAATAATTAGAATAAGGGTTATTAGGCTTACTTATAGCATTAAAAGTTTCTGGTGAATAATGAGAATCAACCATTTGACTTCATGAATTTTCTTCAATCACGGAAATTGGCCGAGAAAAATTCATTTCAAATTGGTCTATCTTCCTTGAAATTGCAGCAACTTGATTTGCTAACATTGCAAAAGCATCATTTTCATGAATATTGGCTACCTTTTTAGGATTTAACCTTTTAGAAGGCCATTGAAAATTATTAGTAGTCATTTCTTCTATCAAAGCATAAGCATCAGTAAATTGTTTAGACATCAGTGATCCTCCTGCAGCAACATCGATAATAGATCTAAGAGATCCAACTAATCCATTATAAAAGTTTGAATTATTAACCAATCTGGTATCGAATGATGTGGACATTTTCTGAGGAGTTCTTTAAATTGTTCCCATGTCTCATATATAGATTCACCTTCAAACTGACAAAAAGATGTGATATCACTTCAAAATTTCGCAGTCTTTGATGGTGGAAAATATTTAGAAAGGAATTTTTGTGCTAAATCACCCCAAGTTCTGATAGATCCAGGTGCTAATGAATTTAACCATATCTTAGCTTTATCCCTTAGTGAGAAAGGAAAAGTCTAAGTCTAATAGCATCATTCGAATCACCATCATATTTAAAAGTAGTATACAACTCAAGAAAGTTGGCAAGATGTAAATTAGGATCTTCAGTTGGTGCTCCCCCAAACTGATTATTAGACACCATTTGGATAATAGCAGGTTTAAGCTCAAAAGAATTAACAGCTACAACAGAGTGTTGAATACTACCATGAAGTTCATCCACTTTAGGGTTAGCATATTCTCTTAAAGGTCTAAATTCTTGATGAATATCAACATTTTGATTTTGATGATTTTCCATTTCTTGAATATTTTTATCTTTTTCAGAATTTTTAATTTTTTTTAATTTTTCTGATTGTTCTTTATAATTCATAATCGTAAGGCACAAGTCCTTCAGACCCTGAACTACGCATACAACGTTAAATAAAATAAAACAAAACACACTAACAAAAACAAAGAAAAGTAAAAAATTGATAGTTTCTCTTAATTTTCTTTAAATGAAATTTTAATCAATTTCCCCAACAACGGCGCCAAAAACTTGATGCTTGAATATTTATGCTTACGATTTAGATATAAAATTTATGATTTATAATATGGCATTCTACGCAAGTATACTTATCGTTTATTAAGTAATATAGGATTTTCTAATTAAGCCCCGAGATATCGAACCCAAAGGGAAATGTGTAAAAATTTAAAGAAATAAGAAAAATCACTTTTTACTTTTTGAATTGACTTTTGTAGGTATGTTTTAAGGTTTTAATTTTGAAAAATTGTTTTTTGATATTTTTAATAACAAGTTAAGCATGAAATAAAATTATCAATACACTAAACACGATATAAAAGTTATAACAATCAAATATCTTTTTCCTTCTTCAATGAATTAGTAATAATTATGGATATTTATGTTATGGAAGTATTTGAATGTATTGTGCCAAATAGGAGCAATTATATTCTTTACGCTTACTTGGTTCTATAAGGAAAATTGGTTAATTTGAAAATTTGAATTTTTGTAGATGGGTTAGGCAGGGAAGATACCAACTCTCACTTTAGAGTTCCCTCTATTCCCTCCACCTGAGGGCAAACATCTCACAACAAAATTTAAATAACAAACCAAATTAGGGGGCTTCAGTCTGTCACTCTAAAGACCTCTAATTTTACTCCCCAATAAAGCATATCTCTCTATATATTTGCATTCAATCATATGTACTACAATTCTCACCCATATAATTGCATCTGAGTCTTTCCAATTTTTGTTTGAGACAATACTGCATTGGATCTTACATAATCTCACAACAAATTTTAACATCTTAATTGGCCAAATCAAGAAGTAAATTAAGTTCAAGGAATTGAATCATCACAGTTTATTCCAACATTAAACACTTATACTTTCCACAACATACTTCCATAATTTAATTACTTCATTATATAATAAAGTAAAAGATAAAATTAACTACTCAGATTTCATGAAGAAAACACAAACAAAACTTGATATGAAAGCATAAACCATAATGAAAACACAACAATCTTACTTAAAAACAAAATGTAAAAACAAAGATAATTACTTATCTGAAAAATCCTCTGCACCAGACTCTGGAAGTTCCTTTGGAATTTTGCTTTCCACAGTACAACTCTACAGAGGTTTTCTCCCAACTCTGGTGACTCTAATAAAGACTTTAAACTTCAATAAAAACTAGATTAAGGATAAAAGAAAATTGGTGAGAAGAAGGCTTCACACCAACTCTTTTTCCTTTCTTACTCTCTACACTCTACTACAGAAAAGAAGAACTCAAAATTACTAAATACTACTCTCTTCAGCTCACACTAATAATAACTCTAATAACTACCACATACTAACAACAACCCTCTTGTAAATTATGAGGCTTCATTTTTATAATTTTCTAAAAGGTGCCTTGGTGTCTCTTTAAACCATGTCCAGATTCAATGTATCCACCAAAAGATGCATCCCTCCAATCATATTTGCCGCCCAAAGGAAGTTAAGGATGTCACCAACAAAGGTTGCTTCAAACACCCCTTGAAAAATGGCGCCAAAATTGATTTAAATTTGATTTTTAACTGTAGCGCTTAAGCGCCGGCACTTTGGCGCTTAGGCGCCAGAGGCCAAATTTCTCAAACTTCATAATTTTGCTCCAAATTTGGTCCTTTTTCACTCCTTTCATCATAATTAATTTTTTTCATCATACCTGCAAGAAAAACACAAAATATCTTCCATTAAAGTGTAATATCATCAAAAATAGGTATAAAAATGTGCATAAAAACACTATATGTTTTAAGTGCATCAATGGTGCTTTAGGTTGGTATGACTCGACCACAAATAAGTGCTCCATAGTTCTGAATTATTTTTTAGTTTCTGCTACAGTGAATTTTAGGGCTATTACTTTTAAGGCTTCTTTTCTCTTGCTAGAGAAGCCATAAGGTGGGTCAACGAATACTGTTATTTGGCCACTTCTAAAGCCCATCTTGTTGAATGCTGACTTGAACATGATGTATAAAGAGTTGTCGTTATTGATAAAGAAACTACCAATTTGGTAGTTCATTATCAAGGCTATAATGGCTATGATGTTTTTATAAAGGTTTTCCCTTAAGGAGAAAATCTGTGTAGGTAAAAATGATAAGGGGATGTGAGCTTCATTTTGGGTGAAAAGTATAGTGCACACATTTCACGACTAAAGCCTCCTGATGTTGACTAAGAAATATAATTATGTACCTCCTTCGAAGATGGTTGGGTCTTCACCAGTGATGTTAATGACATGCGCTTGGATCAGCTCATCTAAGATTTTCTCCAGTTGAGTTTTCTCCTATCGCTGGGTGTTTGCTCCTAATGTTACGAACATCATTAGTTTGTCTCCTTGATTAGTTCTTCAATCAAGTTATGGATGCATCAGAAATCCTTCAATTCATGGTTATGATTCTGATGGTACGTACAATACTTCTTCAGGTCTCAGATATAGGTTGGTCTTTATCAAGGAGCTCTCTTCATGTACTCCTTGTTTTGAATGGCTTATACTATCTCTGACATTTATACCCTCAATTGGGTTATTTTGGGCACTTCAAGATGGGCCAGAAGTCACTTATTGTACTGAACCAACCACTGATCAGGATATCATACCCAAGTCCTAATATAGTAGCTTCTTTTAACTTACCTATGATCTATATTCACTTGATTGTCCTCATAGCATGGGCAAGCAAAAGGACACTGATTTTCCCTCTCTCTCCCCATGTCATTCTTGGCGCCCCTCTTCTGTAGAAGATGGTGGAAAAATTTGCTCTAATGGAAGCGAGCATGGAATCATACTAATCATTTCATATGAGGTTGTTGTCTAGCTCAAAAAACTTGGTAAAGTTTTGTGGTTACTGCAGGTCTAACATATACCAAAACGAGCTACCCTTAACCCTTAGCAAAGGATGACATGTGCAACTGTAAGTTCCAGACCTCATAATTCTAACATATCATTCTAAAATTGAATAACAAATGAGAATATGCTCTCATTCTACCCCAACATTATATTTAGAAGGGCTTGTGAATTCTTTTGAGGATTTTGGGTGCTGGAAAATTGTGCCAAAAATAAAAACCTTTTTAACTCAGTTAATGAGGTGATCACCCATGGTAGCTATCAACTAAACCACCTGAGGGTCGACTCCTTTAGCATGGAAAAGAAAAGGTGGAACTTTAGTGCATCTGTGATCTTAAAAAGATGACAATTGACTAAAAGGAGGCTATATGCTTGGCCAAATCAGTACGAGCCTTGTTTGATTGTAGAAAACACATTCACTTGCTTGCAAGGTTTCACAGTGCACTCAAATTACAATCTATTTATCAGCGCCGAGCGAAATTTATCAAAGTACTGAGAATCTCTCCCCCTCTCCACAAGTAAGGGTTCCCTTCAGGCATCAGGCATCAACCCTTCCTCTTATGGGTTCTACTCTCTTTCTCGAGCTGATACCTCTATGTGGGCTTACATCATCTACTTATTCAACTCTTGTATTTTTGTTGTATAGATTCCCTGTTACACTTCATGTTACTGGTGTCTCAGTTATGATTTTCTTCTCTGTGTTATTCCTCTTATTTTTCTTTTTTAAAATGTTGATTTCTATTTTTTCCGTGAATCAGACTCAAGAAACATACCAAAGATGTGAGAGAGAGAGAGAGAGAGAGAGAGAGAGAGAGAGAGAGAGAGAGAGAGAATTGTATAGTAATGAACAGTGTTATTCTTTGTTTATTATCTCTTTTTCACGAAATGATCCCCTTGTTTATAAAAAAGAGGATACAATATATGTAATTAAATGTTTTCTCTACTTCAATGAGAGTGTTATAAGATATTTTTGGTATTTTGCATGTGCAGGCCCATGATTTGGCTTCCCTATGACTTGGTCATCTGCAATCAATAAACCTTAGCATTGCAAGTCCTACTCTTCTAATTTCATTGAATCTTGGTTGTTGGTCGATCCTTGTCGGTCTTTCGATTGGTAAGACTTAGCTCAATCAACTTCATTTTACCGGCCAGTTGTACTAGTCTACTTGTCAACTATTGATCCCTAAATGAGGAGCGCATATTGGTGGAATAAAAAAAGGATGTCGAGTTGAGGGTGAATCATCATAATCCAACATATTGCTCAATCCTTGACGAGAGACTCCTTTAAAATGCTTCATTGATTATGTTATGGCCAGTTTTTTTCCTTGGATGTGGAATCGAGAGACTAAGACTCTTCCATGAGTTAGGCTGTAGTGAGAGGAATGTTAATGCCTCTAATAGGATTGTACAGCCTTAGTCCTTAGTTCAAATAAAATGCGTCCGATTGACCTCTAGTTTCGGTTCAAGGGGGCTGTACCGAATCAAGTAGGTTATTTGGGTTTCCTCTAATGGGCCCTCTGTTCATCTACTTGTTGGCCATCCGGTCTTTTGTCTGTGGGCCCTCCTTAGCTGTAATTCTTTGTCGTTTGGTAAATTGAATCTCCTCGAGTTTTTTGGTAAATCATTTTTGAAGTAAAGCTTGTCCATATTGTGCCAAATATGTTTACTAATTAGCCTACCTCATAATAATTGCCCTAATAAGTCTATACACACATTTGTGTTGGTCCATCAAATTAGGCTCAAGATGCTTCAATGAAAGTTTGAAAATCAGTGGTTTGTGGGTGTGTTTAAGTTTTATGTGTATGTAATAAAAATAGACTATTATATTATTTAATTTTCAAGCATGTTTGATTTATTTAAAGTTTAACTTGATGTTTATGTTTAATTATTGATTTTTAGACTTATAAGTTCAAAGCTTTTTTTTTTTTTGCATTGAAATAAAAAATCAGAATACAAGATTTAAACAGTACACATCACCAAACAAAACAACAACACAAAAAATAAAAAAATAGAAAAAGGAAAAAAAAACCTAACAAAACAACACTCAACAACAATAAAGGCCTAAAGATCATCTAGACAAAAAAAAAATAATAATAAAATAGCCTAGCCCGAAAGTAGGTTGAAGTTCTCTTACACAATCAAAATTGGAAGTGCTCTCATCAAACAAGAAAATTCAAAAAGACTCACTAAACCATGAACAACAACCAAAAACTCAATCGCTCCAATTAATGAAGAAAATAACAAACGATAATAGATGATATCATTGATATGCAAATCAAGTTGAAATCCAACTCCACATAGTGCAGCTGAAGCTAAATCTCCAAAGGAACTAGTGATTAACAGAAAACTGAATCTAAAGAACCTTCAAAAAGAGACTAACCAGAGGCCACTACGCTAGAAGAGAACTAGAGATATTGAAACTAGCAACCAAAACTATTGAAAAACATAAGAACATTTTGCTATTAAGGTACCAAGATCATTTCCAATATAAATTTTTTGCGAGGAATAGAAGATCCTTTTTGAGTTTTGAATTTTTGCTTTATGCCTTATAGTCATATCAACATTTTGAACCAGAAAATAGGGCTACGAAGAACATGTATGTATATTCTATTGTTCCTCCTCTGAAATCAGGGCTATTGAAAACAGGGTCAAGGTGTTTGCTTCTTCTTCGAATGCATTTTTATTCTCCGTTTTTATTACGAGTGTGTATAATTATTGATTTCGATGATCTTTGTTGGTCAATGATTTTTTAATATGCTACTTGTTTAATTTTGGTACTTCGATCCAATTAATGGTTTATTGACGCCTTTTTTTCATTTGAATGTCTATACCTAACGAAGGACATTAAAATGTTCCGTAGAGATTTTTAATTGATCTGTGAGAGAACCTCCTATATGCTCGTTTATATCAGTATTAAATTTAATGACAGTGGCATGAATGAATGAACTGCCCGAATAGTAAATCGTAAGCTAAAATAGCAATGAGATTTGATTTGGAACGAAAATTTACCAACAAAAAAAAAAAAAAAGAAAAAACTTAGATTAAGAAGAGGGGGAATATTTTCGTCAATTTGGAGCTCTATATTAAGCTGGGTAAGGTCCCAAATCAGCCCCAATGGCTCGCTCAACGGTGGTGTATAACATTAAGGGTCCGTTTACGGCGGCTTATTTGTGCTGTGAGAGTTTTGATAACGCACATGAAGACTTTGTTTCGTGCAGTAGGGGTGGCGGCAGAAAACTGCGTGACGTAATTCCTTCAAAATTTTTGTGATTTCCGGTCGCGGCAAAGATCCCGCTTTCCTGTCCCTTTTTCTCCCAACTTATCACGCGACAGCCCTCGTCCTCCGTACCGCTTTCCTGCTCTAGCCCTGTCCCTTTCCTTCTCTCGCCCTGCTCTCGCCCCACTTTCCTGCTTCGCCCGATTCCATTCGCAGTCCCCGTCGCGATCCCTTCCCATCGCGATCCAAGCAGAGAAGGCGATCCCGTCCCAGTCCCGGCTCTATTCTGTTCGCAGTCCCCGTCGCGATCCAAGTAGAGAAGCCGATCCCTCCCAGTTGCGATCCAAACATAGACGTGGCAATCCCGTCTCAGACACGTTCCTAGAAGAGAAGAGGCAATCCTGTCCCAGTCACGATCCAAGCAGACGAAAGGCTCGATCGAAGCTCTCCTTCTACTCTCTCTTGGCAACACCTTCCCTATCCACTGTAAGTATTTTTGGTTTCTTTGCTTCGCATTTCCGCTGGTTGTGGTGATTTTCTTTGCTTCTATTATTTTGCTTTAATTATTCACTGTAAGCTTTTACCATTTTTGTTGCTAGAGTGGGTTTTCTGCTCAGTGCTATGGGTTATTGGCAACGAATTGTGTGTTTGTTTATTTGCATTTCAATTGAGCCTAATGAAGATATTGTCAATCTATCTATGAGATTGGAGCCTAATGCATTTGCACATTCATTCACCCAAAACATGCATGACATTTATGGATATGTTTTGAAAAGTTGGGCTATTAATTCAGTCAATTACAAATCTTTAGTTGATGTGAGCATGAGATAAATCTTCTTAAAGACTTGCATTAGGTACTATGAGATATAAATAGAGAAGGCAAAAGATCATTTAAAAATTTTCATCATGTTGAAACTAATGCCTATAATTGGACATTACAAAAAACTTTGGTTTTAATAGAGTTTTAGCTATTAATTAGATCTTATTTCATGAGACCATTACCAATTTTTTAGTCTCTTCTATCTTTTCGTTTTTCTTTTCCCTTTTCTTTTCTTCTTCTTTTCCCTTTTTTCCTTTTTAAATTGATATCCAATTCACTACGAGATTTTTTTTTACTGCTTGTTCTTGAGACTATTTTAGTTATAAAAGTTTGCGTTCCTTACTGATAGTGCATTTCTTTTTTGTCAAGAAAATTATTTATGATGATTGATGCACATTTTATAATAAGCACATCATTTCTATCATAATTTGTTCAATGAGCATCAAATGATAAATTTGTTAAACGAGTTAATGTGTATCAAATGCTAAGTTTGTTAGAGCTAAACTTATATAAGGTGTCAAGCAAAACTAACTATATATATATATATATATATATATATATATATATATATATATATATATATATATATATATATATATATATATATATATATATTAACTCAATTAAAATTAAAAAAATGGCAGTTAAATCATACATTAGTAAGACTTGATTGAACTAAATATGTTTGCATAAATGCAAAATTAATCGTAGTTTATCATAATTTATTAAATGATTGAGAATAATTATCACCATATTGAACATCAGTTCACAATACATATGACAGACTATAGTGAGGCATTGTAGAACCATTGAAATATAATGATTAATTTTGACAAGATGCAGTTCTTAATATTATATTATAGTAAATGATCTCTTTTGTTGCTCCTGTTGCAAGCTCCAAAAACTTATCATTTATTTTTTAATAAATAATGATTATTAACTAGGTTGGATTTGTGAAAATCGTGTCTTAATATTTTCTAATTGTAGGTTTTATCAGAGTGTTTGTTTATCGTCGTCATAGAAGCAAATTATTCAACACTAGTGCTTTTTTATACTTTAGTTTATATATAAGTTATTATATTTTTATTGGGGTTAGATAATTTTAGAGTCTAGAGTCATTTTACTTCTATTTTTTTTCCTTAGATATTATTCTACTTCTTATTAGACTGTTGTTGTGTTTTAGTAATTGAAATAATATTAAACTTATTTTTGCTTATACTTTATATTTCTATTGTTTGTATATGAAATTTATTTAGTACAAAATAGGTTTATATCATTTCATCACGCTCTGTGCTGCCAGAGTGTGATACTTAATTTGCGTCATTAATAGCTAGTGATCATGTAATCTCATTTTATATAGTTGACTTGCATTCCACATTAATTGCTACATATAAACTTTGCATAAATTATGTATAACTCACTAAACTATCAAATAATAACTAGTAATCAGTTTTACCATATTGCATGTCATAAAGTTTCAGGTGTTTGTTTGTATTTAGGATTACAACTTGATACACATCAGGAGTCAACCGGCACTTTTAGTGGTTGATTGGATGGTAAGATGCTTGATGATTTATCTCATATAGCCCTACTTTCATATGTACATCACTAAATGAAAGCTATTAGCCTCTTAATTTACTTTTATTAGAATTATTTTAAAGAAGTATGAAGAAAGTAAAAAATATTTCGAGCTACTACCAGTCTACAAGGATGGACTTAAGGAAGAATGATTCGGTTCCACGTTTGTGATCAAACGTCTAAGATCTCATTTATAGAAACAACTTCTCAAGAATATGAAGGCAAGATTGCCTGGATCAATTCTTCTTGAACTTCGAATTGGTGGATGCCATAAGCCATAAATAACCTCTCCTTGTCAATGTCAAATCTCATAATTTTCCTAATTTTCTTGTCAGGGTTGGTTAAGATGTTCTCATATTTGATTCAAAATTGATTCCAGATGGTTAAATTGATTTGAGACAACTCTGGTTTATTACCCAACAGTCTTCAACACAATCTTCAAAAGGTTTCTGAAAGCTGCTTAAGATGTTCTAATGAAGAATGATGAAGTATTTGGAAGGCACGACAAATTTCATAGAAATATACTAATGGAGATGTATTTTTTTACGCTTTTCCTGTCTTTAAAAGTCCCTCAAAGCAATACTTTTGTTTTGCTTTTCTTTGTCATACTCAATTGGGAGTTATTATTGAAAAAAATTATTGTTCTTATTTTTTAAGTAAATCTAATTAACCATTCATTTTATTGAAACTAATTACAAATATGATATTGTGAAGCAATAATTATTTGCATCCCTTCTAATTGCTTCATTCATAACCTAAAAGTTAGGGGCACTTCCGCACCGATCACACAATTCCTATGTATTTACATATCTAACACCTAAACTTCTGTTTTTATGTTTATACCACCATATATTTCATATCACATTTGATGGATTTCAACTTTTTGCTTCAATCACAAAAAAACCACAACTTTTAGGAGAAGAGGGAGATTATTGTTATTCATTTTCTCCACTTTTTTAGCTTTTATATGGCTAGAAATTTTTGTTATAAATGCATATCATTATATTCCTTGATGATTATTACTCCATGCCATATAAAGATGGATAATAATATGACACTTGCATGCACATACATATATATGATGCTGTGAATATTCTAATTTTGTTGGAAGTTAAACATCTGTGTCTTTAGGAAAAATCTTTTGGAATGGCATAATAAATGAATGTGTTATATTGGGATATATATTGTACAATGGTTTAATATGATACTATATTTATAACTCATCTGTTTAACTGTACTTTCTACATATAGTTCGAATATTGCTAAGACAAATGAAGGGGGCCCGTCAGCTATGTGGGATAAGGAAGTTACAAATACTTTTTGCAATTTGTGTATCAAAGAAATTAAACTTGGAAATAAGTCAAATACTTTTTTTTAACAAGGAGGGTTGGATAATATTGCGAGGAGGTTCAAAGAATTAACCAGAAGGGATTACGATTGCCTCAAATTTAAAACCAAATGGGATCAATTGAAGAAAGAGCTAAAACGTGGCTCAAACGGGTTGGGTTGGGATCCCGTAAAGCGGATGATTAATGCTCCAGATGAATGGTGGGTTGAGAAATTAGAGGTAATCTTTAGACTTCATTTGGTTCATTCTGGTAGTTCTTTGTTTTCACTAATTATTTTCCACTACAATGTTACAGACACAGCCGACGGCTAAAAAATATAAGCACTGAGGTATCAAGCCACAGTTCGAGGATAAACTAGATATAATGTTTAATGGAGTAGTAGCGAAGGGAAGACATGCATTCAACCCCAGTGAATTGGTATTTACTGGCATACCGGATGACTTGCCACCTGAGCAGTTGACACCTGATGAAGAAGGACCAAGTATTAACGAGAAGGAAACAAAGGAGTCTAGCTCCCTGATACACCTAAAATTTATAGTGTTTTTATGCACATTTTTATACTTATTTTTGATGATATTGCACTTTAATAAAAGGTATTTTGTGTTTTTCTTGCAGGTATGATGAAAATGAGTGATTATGATGAAAGGGGCAAAATTGGATCAAATTTGGAGCAAAAAAATAAAAAAATGAAAAACTGGACACTGGCGGCTGAGCGCCGCCTGATCGGCGCTTAGGTGCCACAGTTAAAAATAGAATTTTCTTCATTTTTTGCCCCAATTTCGAGGGGGTGTTTGAAACAACTTTTGGTGTTAACTTCCTTAACTTCCCATGGGCGATAAATTTGAATGAAGGGATGCATCTTTTGGTGGATACATTGAATCTGAACATGATTAAAAGAGACACCAAGATACCTTATGGAAAATTATATAACGAAGACTTGGAATTAGTTTCAAAGAGTCCTCTTTGAGTTTTACTTTTGCCTTTTATTTTTTACAGTTTTTAAAGTCTTTTAGAGTTAGTAGAGAGTAAGAAAGGAGAATGGGGTTGAAATGAAGCCTTCTTCTCATCAATTCTCTTCCTTCCCTTTATTTAGTTTTTATTGATGTCTGAAGTCTGTTTCTGAGTCATTAGAGTTGGACGACCCACTCTGAGGAGTGTTTTAGTGGAAAGTAAAGTTTCAAAGGAACTTCTAGAGTCTTATGGAGAGGATTTTCAGTAAGTGTTTACTTCTATTTTTATATTTAGTTTTTAATTAAAACTTGTGTTTTCATTATGATTTCTATTTTCAAATCAATGTGTGCTTGTGTTTTCTCCATGAGATCTGAGTAGTTTTCTTTATCTTTTTCTTTTTTAAATGAAAAAGTAATTAAATTATGTAAGATTATTGTGGAATATATAAGTGTTTAAAGTTTGAATAAGTTGTGAAAATTTAATTCCAAGAACTTAATTTACTTCTTAATTTGGTCAGTTAGGATGTTAAAATTTGTTGTGAGATTATGTAAGATCCAATGCGATATTATCTCAAACAACAATTGGTAAAAATCACATGCAATTATATGGGTGAGAATTGTAGTCCATATAATTGAATGCAAATATATTAGGAGATATGTTTTTAATGGAGAGTAAAATTAAAGGGCTTTAGAGTGATAGGCTAAAGTCCCCTAAGTTGGTTTGATATTTTAAATTTTGTTATAAGAAGTTAGCCCCCAGGTGAAGAGAATCGATGGAACTCTAGAGTGAGAGCTGGTATCTTCCCTGCTTAACCATTTTCAAAATTTTAAAATTTCAAATTAACCAATGTTCAAGTAAGGGTAAAGAATAAATTTGCTCCTATTTGTCACAACACATTTAAATACTTTGCTTTATAATGTCGTAATCGTTTGAAGACAATTTTTAAATTGTACACATGATCATCTTTTTGTTTTCTATTGATTACTAAATTTTCCGCATAACATTCAACTTTATTGTATATTAGTTCATAAAAAATCTGTGTCATGGCTCTTTAATAGGTTGCACCAGCATTTTCAATCCAAACGACATAACTTTGTAACAATATATCCATAGGGGTATCTTAAAGGCTGTGTTCGCTTCCTCTTTTAAAAATATTTTTATTTGATTATATCCTGAAGATCCATCCATAAAGGAAAAAGTTGTGTGTTTAGATGCCATATCAACCATTCATTCTGGTATGGGTAAAGGAAATTCATCTTTCGGACATGCTTTGTTCAAGTCATTGAAGTCTATATAGACCCTTATTTGACCATTTTTATTTCTAACTGGTTCCACATTGGCCAGCCATGTCGGGTAATTTTCTTCTCGTATGAAGCCAGCCTCAATTAATTTCTTAACTTCAGCAATGAGTCGTTGTTCTATTTTGACACACATCCTTCTTGGAGCTTGCTTAACAAGGATTGCGATTTGATTTATCCCAAGTTTGTGGACTACAACTTCTAGAGCTAACCCAGGCATTTTGTCATAAGTCCAGGCAAAACAGTCCTTATATTTTGTCAACATTTGAATTATTTATTTTACTTATATGTAATTAAGAAATGAACTAATGAAAGTTGGTTTTGAGTTTTCATCAGTCCCTAAATTTATTTCTTTTAATTCATCAACCTTTGATTTAATTTCCTCTTCCAATTCTGGAGGAGCATCTTCAACTTGTAGATCAAGTGTCTGTTCAGAATCAAACTCTTCGGTGATGACTAAGCAAAATTTCGTATCTTCTAGGGGTTCTAGAGTACCGTATCCAATACCATCCTTAGAGTTAGGGTCTCATTTTTATTATCCCACATTTGTTCAATGAATGTGGTTGTTTTAAAGACCATTGTTTGATCATTAATCTATTTTGAATAAATTTTTATGCCCAAGAAGAATACAACTCAAAAGATATTTTCATTGAATTTGGAAGATTTTCATCTTCTAATTTTACATCAGTTTCAGTACTAGAAGAAGTAGAACCAAGTCTAAACATAATTGGCTTTTTGTCATCACTGTATACTTGGAGTTAGAGTTATAGAGTGTATATAATGCTTAATTTTCTCGTACATAGACTCAAACTGTTTTATTTTTGTCTTCTTCTTCAAAAGGTATTTTGAATTGAGGCTCTTTTAGAAGCATTGATGTCGTTTCTTATTTTGCATCTTCTTCAGAGTCTAGGTGAATTTTGAACTTTAACGATTTCTTCATTGTGACAGTTGGGTTTTCTTTCCCTCGTCCTCGTCCTCAGCATCTGCCTCGGGTATGAGTTTGATGAGAATCACTACCCATTGCCTTTGTTGAAAAATAACATTTTTCATTTATTCTCTTTTCTTTATCTTTTTTTTATTCACCTTTGTCTTATGAACCCTGAATATTTATGCTTACGATTTAGATATAAAATTATATTTTAATTATTTATAATATGGGTTACTACGCAAGTATACCTATCATTTATGAAGTAATATATGACTTTTTGATTAAGCCCCGAGACATCGAACCCCCCGGGAAATGACTAAAACTTTAAAGAAATAAGAAAAATAACTTTTTACTTTTTAAAATGATTTTGTAAAGTATGTTTTAAGATATAAAGTTTTTGAAATTTATTTTTGATATTGTCTGAATAAAATGTAAAGTAAACAACTAAAGTTAACACAACTATAAAATAGTATGAAAGCAAATGAGAATAAAATATCTTTTTCCACTTTCAATGAATCAGTAATAATTAAGGAATTTTGTTGTGGAAGTATCTAAAATGTGTTGTGCCAAACAAATGCTATTATATTCTTTACTTTTACTTGGTTCTATAAAGAACATTGGTTAATTTGAAGTTTTGAAATCATGTAAATGGGTTAGGCAGGGAAGACACTAGCTCTCACTCTAGAGTTCTCTCGATTCCCTCCACCTGGGGGCTAACATCACATAACAAAATTTAAAACATCAAACCAAATTAGGGGGCTTTAGCCTAACACTATAAAGTCCTCTGATTTTACTCCCCATTAAAAACATATCTTCCTATTTATTTGCAGGCAACCATATGGACTACAATTCTCACCCATACAATTGCATGTGATTCTTTCCATTTATTGATTGAGACCATAACACATTGGTTCTTACATGTTCTCACAACAAATTTTAACATCTTAATTTGACATATCAAGAGCTAATGAAGTGCAAGGTAGTGAATCATCACAACTTCTTCGAACATTGAACTACTATACTTCACACAACTTCCTTCTATAATTTAATTACTTTATCATTTTGAAAGGAAAAAGATAAAGAAAACTACTCAGAATTCATGGAGAAAACACAGTCACCACTTAATTTGAAAGTAAAAATCATAGTGAAATCACAACAAGTCTTACTTTAAAACCAAATGTAAAACAAGATATTCTCTCCACACAACTCTTGAAGTTCCTTTAAAACTTTGCTTTCCATTTACAAGATACAATAGAGGTAGGCGCCTAACTCCGTTAACTTCGAATCTCTGTTCTACTCTTAATAAAAACTAGATACAATTGATAATAAAAGTGGTGAACTGAAAATGTGTGCTCTCAATAACTCTCTAATATAAACTTTACTCTTAACACTACAACAACCGTTTTTCTAATCTTCAAGTCTTCTTTTTAAAATTTTTCAAAAGATACCTTGGTGTCTCTTCAAAATATGTCCAGATTCAATGTATCCACCAAGAATGCATCCTTTCATTCAAATTTTAAATGAATTTTGGTGCTGATGGGAATTTAGTGAAGTTTAAACCAAAGGATGCTTAAAAAACCCCTTAAAATTTGCACCAAAATCAAATAAAATTCATCACTTAAGTGTGGCCCCTATGCGCCAGCTATCCGGCGCATAGGCGCTAGAGGTCAATTTTGCACACCTTTTAATTTTTTCTCTAAATTTGATCCTTTTTTGCTCCTTTCATCACAATTAGTCATTTTAATCATACTTGCAAGAAAAACACAAAAGTATCTTCCATTAAAGTACAATATCATCAAAAAATAGGTATAAAAATGTATTTAAAAACACTATATACTTTATGTTTATCAAAATCCCCCAAACATAAAATGTTACTTATTCTCAAGTGACACTTAATCATATAGAAAATCTTAACATGCAAATTATGAAAATGAATTCCTTTAAGAAGGTTTTAAAATTTTGTTCTAGAAATGAAATAGTCCAATTTAGAAAAAAATTAATAAATGAGACCAACTTAAAGTTTAGAAGGTTCTTAAGTAAAGGATAATGAAAAATATTAGTTCCTATCTAATTCAGAAATACTTGTAGATTCTTTAAAATATAGAATTCAAATATTTTACCTTCCTCACTTAAAAATTTTCATTTGGAAATAAATTTACTTACTATATTATAACGTTAAGCTTTAACTTTTCTCAAAACTTATATTTTTAAACTTTAGGTATAGAACCAATTTTTTATTAGGCCCTTAAGTCCTCAAGCTTCTCCATCTTTTTTACATACTATTTTTTCTCTCCTTTTCTTTTTCTTTTTCTTTTTTTCTACTTTTTTTCTCTTTTTTATAAGACAATGATTATTGTATCTGGATAGGCCTTTAATGATTTTGAATTCCATCATTTTATTTAAAATAAAATTCTAATATATATCTTTCACTTAAAAAATTATAATTTAAAAGAAATTTAAGCTTTGAAAAATAAAAGTCAAATCTTCTGTTTATCCAAAAATACTATATTTCTTACTAAAGATAGTTTTAACTATATTTAACATTTCTTTACTAAGAAAATTTTAACTTTAATTTTTTCATCATTACTATAAATTTTAACTAAATTCTCTTACTCATTTCTATATTCAAAAATTTGCTTCCCTAATATAACTTCTATACATATTTATTTTCAATTAAAAATCAAATTTTATTTAAGTATACTTGAGAGCAAATAAAATTATAGTTTTTGAAAATTTGTTTTTAAATTCCCCCCAAACTTTAATTTTTAATTATTTTAAAACATTTAAGCATAAAAATGATACATGAGTATGAATTAAAAAAAACTAGAATAACATGCTTGTAGGAATCTTAATATTCTAAATATGCAAGTATAACAGTTTAAAAACATGGAGTAAAAATTAGATCAAATTTAGTTTTTCAGTTTTTCATAAAATATAAATTCAAAGTTTCAAAGGACTTCTACAATAGTGGAGGTTTTCAAAATAAATACACGCCAACTTAACATAACACAAATCACAACATACTAGAAAATAAATGGTAGCAAATTTTGAAAAGTTTAAACATGCTTTATAAATAGTGGTTTCTAATAGTGTTCTAATTTTTTCTAATATTTAATGGTATTAAATTAGACACTATTAGAAACTTAAACACTACAAGCACATGAAAATATTTACTGCTACAAACACATCACATATTACAACATAAAACATCTGAATGTGCATAAAATAAATAGTCTAACTGTAATCTACACAACATCAGAGTTTATATCAAAACACAACAACAAATAAAAATCCATACATTATACAACACAAATACAAACATAACAAGCTCAACAACACAAAAAAAATCAAATCCTACTCATCATCCTCATCATCATCATCTCTCTCATTCAAATCTCTGGATGGTACATAAGGTATAAAATAAGGATGAGGAGGCAACTCAGCCCTATTTTCTCCTCTACTCAGTCTATGTACTGATGATAATTCTCCTCATAATCATCATGTTTCTGAATATACCTCTCAATATTCTCTACCTTTCCATCCATATCTCTAGTATGCTCTCTGGTAAGACTCACCTTCTTCAAAATCTTCTGAATCTCTGGAGGATGATGCATGTGCAGTAAAAGCATGAGAAGTAGAAACAGCAGAAGCATAAATACTGGAAGCTCTAACAGATCCTCCTTTCCAGCAAAAAACTAAATGTATAGTGTAAGTGTTCACATTTACACTAGTAATAGGTCTATGTGGCTGAAGAATCTCTTCCCATGTTTCAAACTTAACACCAAACTGCTCAAAAAATCGAGTGAATCAGTAAAGGAAATCTCATACATGCTATAGTAGCAGCTCTGACACAGTTCAAAATATAATAAAAAAAATAGCTCCAATATCTAAAGGTTTTCCCTACTGAATACAATGGTTCAAAATAGCTCTCCTCCTTGTAACTTCACTGACATGATTTGAAGGCAGAAGCTTAGATAAGATGAAGTAATGTCATACCTTTGAAGTGGCATTCAACTTAGAGGCTTGAAAATTTACTCTTCTTTCATTTGTAATCTTCCATCCATCAATCAGAAAGGCTATAATTTCATTTAACTCTCCCTTAGAAGGATGATAATTCACATAAAAACAAAAACATCGCAGGAGGTAATCGGTAAAAAGTAACGGCAGGTGAAAAATCCACTTGTTGCCCCCTAACCATCACGAAATTTTCCTTAGCTGCTAGCAAGTTAGTATAGATCTCTCTCTCCACATAAATAACTGCAATGGTGGAGAAGCAACAGTATCTTTCCCAATTCCTTCTGGCTGTCTCCTCAATATCTTCTCCTGGCTTGCAAACTCGTTCTGGAATCAATTTCTGCGATGTGAGTGCATCAACGTAATGATTCTCTGCTCTGGAACTTAAAAATTTGTCGGAATCAAATTTTGCTTTTTCTTTCAAGCGTTTTGATTTTGGATCCATCTCTAAAAAATCACAAAAAATTCACTAAAAATTCCAAATTTAAACTAAATTTCCAAATGCAAACTCCACTAATTCCAAACAATTTCTCATGCTTTTCCTCAGTTTTTCACCATGAATAGTGATTTTTAGATTTTTCAATAATGTACTCAAAATACATGGTGAAAATAAAAAAAAATTTACTTAGGAGTAGTGATCATACCTTAAGGAACTCAAATCTAAAAAATTTCGACAAAATCGGCTCAAAATGATCCAATTTGTGATGCCCTAGGCTCCTATTTCGTGAAACCGAGAGGTTGAAGGTGATGGGGGTGTTAAAAATGGCAAATTTCTGGTTTTCAACTGCAGAAAATTGATTTTCGCGAACTAGCGCCTATGCACGAGGCATACGATGCTTAGCCGCAAAATCTGGTGCCTATGCGTCGTTAGTTTGGCGCTTAGGCGTTAGTGCCAAAATTTTGACATTTAAGTTAATTCCATCAAAAATCTGAGTTAATTACCTTTAATCACTTAATTGTTTGTCCCCATAAAATCGTCTAATACTCAAAAAGTACACTTCAATATCCAATGATTCCACACAAATCTCACACAAAAAAAAACTTTGATTACATAAATATCAGACAGGTGATGATTGAAAGCTCTTACATCTTCTTCTTCTATCCATTTGTTCTTCAGAAACGTCACTCTATTCGCTTCTTCCACATGACTTGTATGACTGAATTACATTTTGAGTTGTTATCAAATGGGCCTAAATGTGCATTAATTTCATTTACCTTTGCATCAATAGACTCTATATTTGCTTCGATCTTCATAATCCTTTCTGCTATTCCTTAGATACTCATAGCCAGAAATCAATTATATAACTCTTGCGCACTATCACAAATAAACTTCTTCTTGTTGACATCCTTTTTCTTAACTTCGCTCTCCCAAGAAGACATTTTTGCACTCAAAATACTCTTTTTAAGATACATGATTAAAAATAAGAACTTGGGCAAGTATCTCATAAATTTAGGGCATTTTTATAGACTTGGGAAGACACAAAACCGACCCTAGACGTGTTAAAACTCCTTAATAACTCCAAGAACTACTCACCCACGATTTAGGCTTCTAGAAGCTCATTTTTAACATTTTTTATAACTGTGGCGCCTATGCGCCAACCAGCGGTGCATAGCCACTAGTGCACATTTTTGCATAGTTCTGCCAAACTTCAAAATCTTCATTATGATTTCTCTAATTCATCAAATAAGGTCAAATAAACACCACTATAATATAAAAAAACTTTGAAATGTTACCACATTTCTCAAATCAAACCAAATAAAAGCACACAAAGTAAACATAAAGCAAAGCACACCGATAAATATGAGTTGCCTCCCACAAAGCACTTGGTTTAACGTCATCAGCCTGACATACCAAGAGCTTATTCTGAGTGACCCAACATCAGATTCTCATCATGTTTAGATTGATTGACTAAAAAGTAAGGTTTAATTATATGACCGTTCACTTTAAATATTTTTCCAATCTTAGGATCTTTAATATCCACAGCTCCATATGAATAAGTTTTCGTCATAATAAATAGGCCCATTCACCTGGACTTAAATTTTCCAGTAAAAATTCTTAATCTTGCATTATATAGCAAAAAATTTTATGCTAGCTCAAGATACTTAGTAAGAATCTTTCGATCTTGCCACAATTTCATCTTTTCTTTATAAATCTTAACATTTCATAAGATTCATTCATTATCTCTTCAAGCTCATTTAATTGCAACAGTCTCTTTTCGTAAACATCTTTTAAATTATAATTAAATTCTTTAATAGCCTAATATACTTTATGCTCAAGTTCAACTGGTAAATGACAAGCTTTTCCAAAAATTAGCCTATATGGGGACATTCCTATAGGAGTTCTGTTTGCAGTGCTATAGGCCCACAAAGCATAATCCAATTTGATTGACCAATCATTTCTATTTGGATTAATAGTTTTTCAATAATTTTTTAGTTTCATGATTGGATAGTTCAACCAAATAACTTGTGTGCGGATAATAAGCAGTAGTAATGTGATGGTTAATATAATATTTCATTACTATCTTCTCCATAATCACATTTCTAAAATGACTTCCTCCATCAGTTATGATTACTCTTGGTATTCCAAATCTGCAAAATATATTCTTATTTAAAAACTTTGCAACACTTTTAGCATCACATTGAGGTATAGCAACAACTTCTATCCATTTAGATATATAGTCTACTATTATCAAAATGTATGTAGTTCCAAAAGATGGTATAAATGGTCCCATGAAATCTTATCCCCAAACATGAAATATTTCAACTTCCAACTTATAATTGAGGGGCATCTCATTTCTTATAGAAATATTGCCTACACATTGACATTAATCACAATTTTTAATATAAACATTAACATCCTTAAAAATTGTAGACCAATAAAATCTAGATTGTAAGATTTTATATGCAGTTTTATCAACTCCAAAATATCTCCATAATCAGAATTATGACACTTTTGAATAATTTCATAAGTTTCTTCTAAAGGCACACATTTTTGAATAATCAAATCATTTCCTTATTTATATAAAAACAGGTCATCCCAAAAATAAGTCTTAGCTTTAGATAGAAATTTCTTCTTCTCCTGGTATGTCAAACCATAGGGTAAGATATCACTGACAATAAAGTTTACAATGTCGGCATACCACGGAACACACCACTCATTAACAGCGAACATATTTTCATCAGGAAAATGTTTATTAATTTCTTCAGCATCACAGAGAGATTTTTTCAGTTTCAAGCTTGGACAGATGATTAGCAATTTGATCATCAGCACCCTTCTTATCTACTATCTCGAATCAAATTCTTGTAAAAGAAGAACCCATCTAATCAATCTTGGTTTTGCATCCCTTTTCTTCATTAAATACTTACTAGCAAAATGATCATTATGCACCACACATTTAGTTTCAATTAAATACGATCTGAATTTATCAAAGAAAAATACTATAGCTAATAACTCTTTCTTAGTAGTGATATAATTAATTTGAGCTTCATTAAGAGTTTTACTAGCATTGTAAATCACTTTGAAAATCATATCATATTTGTGACCTAAAACAGCTCCAATAGCATAATCACTAGCATCACACATTAATTCAAAAAATTTTTCCCAATTAGGTGAAACTATAATAGGTGCAGTGATTAATTTTTCTTTTAAAGTTTCAAAAGCTTTTAGGCATTCATCATCAAAATTAAAAATAACATCTTTTTCCAGTAAACGACATAAAAGGCTTCGAAATTTGTCAAAAGTCTTTAATATAACGCCTGTAAAATCTAGCATGTCCCAGAAAACTTCTAATTCTCCTTACATTACTTGGGCAAGGTAAATTAGAGATCACTTGAATTTTTGTAGGATCTACTTCCATACCATTTTCTGATATACCATCCCCAAAACAATTCCTCCTGCTACCATAAATTGGCATTACTCTTAGTTAAAGACCAAATTAGTTTATTCGCAGTATTTCAGAACTTTAGGTAGATGTTCTAAATGTGATTCAAATGAAATTCCAAACACTTAAAAGTCATCCATAAAAACTTCAATTCATTTTTCTAATAAATCTCAGAAAATTACCTTCATACATCTTTGAAATGTAGCAGGGGAATTACATAAACCAAAAGGGAATTCTTCCAAAAGCAAATATACCATAAATACTGGTAAATGTTGTTTTCTCTTTATCCTTAGGAGCAATTTGAATTTGGTGGTGAACAGTATATCCATCCAGAAAATAAAAGTATTTATGACCAGCCAGTCTATCCAACATCTGATCTAGAAAATGAAGTGGAAAATGGTTTTTACTGGTGGCAAGGTTTAATTTTCTATAATCAATACATATTCACCACCCTATAACTTGTCTTACAGGTATTATTTCATTTATTCATTCACAACCACAGTAACTCCTCCTTTCTTAGGTATACAGTGAATATGACTAATCCATGCACTATCTGAAAATAGGGTAGATAATTCCAGCATCCAACCACTTTAAGATTTCTTTCTTAACAACTTCTTTCATGGTAGGATTTAATCTCATTTGAGGATCAGCCCGAGGTTTGTAGTTATCTTCCATAATGATTCTATACATACAAATTGAAGGACCGATTCTTTTAATATCAGCTATTATCCATCTAAAGGCTTTCTTATATTTCTTAAAAATTTCAAGCAAACTCTCTTCTTCTCTTTCAGTTAATTGAGAGGAAATTATAACTGGAAAAGTTCAGGAATCACCTCAAAAAACATACTTTAAACGATTAGGAAGCATCTTTAAATGAAGTTTAGGAGGATTTTCAATTGATGGGCCAAAAAATTCATCTTTTTCAGTCATGTCTAACATTTCAAAATTTTCATGAACATAATTTAAATCTTCCTCATGAAAATCTTTAAAATCTTGTAATTCCTCTTCTTACTTGTGTTCCAATTCTTTATTTTCAGATTTCTCTTCATAAGTTGACTTGAAATGGCATTAACTCAAATATTTGATAACATCCATCCTATAACATTCATCATCTTTACCTCTTGCAAAATATTTCATTGACTTTGAAATATTGAATGTAATAGTTTGATCATTAACTCGCATTGTCAATTCCCCTTTTTGCACATCTATCATTGCTCTACCTGTGACTAGGAAAGGTTTCCATAAAATTATGGGTATCTCTTTATCTTCCTCCATATCCAACACAATGAAATCAATAGGAAAGATAAATTAATCCACTTTCACCAAAACATCTTCTATAACTCCTTTATGATATGTGATCGAACGATCAGCTAATTGCATAGTTACAGTAGTAAGGGTTGTTTCTCCTAATCCCAGTCTTTTGAATATTGATAACAGCACAAGGTTAATGTTTGCACCTAAATCACATAAAGCATTTCCAAAAATCTATCTCCAATTGCACATGGAATTGTGAAACTTTCAGGTTCTTTAAGCTTTTCAAGAAGCTTTTTCTGAATTATAGCGCTAAACTTTTCACTAAGTGTAACAGTCTCATTATCTTTAAACTTCATCTTTTTTTTAGAATATCCTTCATAAATTTCACATAGCTTTCCATTTGTTCTAAGGCTTTAGTAAATGGAATGTTGATTGTAAGCATCTTAAATATCTTCAAGAATTTTGAAAATTGCTTATCTAATTTTTGTTGTTGTAGTCTCTGAGGAAATGGAGGTGGTGGCTTTTCTAAATCAACCTTAGGTGGAAAAATATGTCTTTCAAAACCTTTCAGAGTGTAATCTTTTTGTTTTTCAATCTCTTTTTTCTCTACTTCGGTCTCTTTTTAAACTCTACCTTCCAACTCTCTTCCACTTCTCAACTGAATGACTTATACTTGCTCTTTAGTCTTGTCTCTTGGATTTACTTCAGAATTACTAGGAAACCTTCCTTGGGATCTATTACTTAATGAATTGGTAATCTGTCCCAATTGATTCTCAATATTGCTGATTGTAGCTCCTTGAATTTGTAAATGATTTCCCATTTGTAACACCACTTCTTGAATAGAAAACTTCTTCTCCTTAAATTGTGAAGTATTGTTAAAACTTGGAGGATATGTTGGTCTGTAATTATTATTCCCTTGGTCGCTTCAGTTTTCTAATGGGTTTACTTGGTTGTTCCCCCATTGTCGATTACTACCACCCTGATTATTGTTATTTCAGTTAAAGTTTAGATGGTTTTTCCAACCTGGGTTATAATAATTGGAATATGGGTTATTAGGCTTACTTATGGAATTCAAGGTTTCTGATGAAGTTTGAGAATCAACCATTTAGCATAATGACCTTTCTTCAATCATGGAAGTTGGCTGAGAAAAATTCTTCCCAAATTGGTCTATCTTCCTTGAAATTACAGCAGCTTGATTTGCTAGCATCGCAAAAGCATCATTTTCATGAATGTTGGCTACCTTTTTAGGATTTAACCTTCCAGAAGACCATTGAAAATTATTAGTTGTTATTTCTTTAATTAAAGCATAAGCATCAGTAAACTATTTAGACATCAATGAACCACCAGCAGTGGCATCGATAATAGATCTAAGAGATCCAATAAATCCATTATAAAAGGTCTGAATTATTAACCAATCTAATATCGAATAATGTGTACACTTTCTTAAGAGATCTATAAAACGTTCTCATGCTTCATATATAGATTTCCCTTCAAACTGACAAAAAGATTTAATATCATTTCTAAGCTTCGTTCTCTTCGATGGTGAAAAATATTTAGCAAGGAATTTTTGTGCGAAATCACCCCATGTTCTGATAGATCCAAGTGCTAACGAATTTATCCAAATCTTAGATTTATCCCTTAATGAAAATGTAAAAATTCTAAGTCTAAATGCATCGTTCAAAACACCATCGTATTTAAAAGTAGCGTACAATTCTAGAAAATTGGCAAGATGTAAATTAGGATCTTCAATTGGTGCTCCCCCAAACTGATTATTAGATACCATCTGGATAATAGCAGGTTTAAGTATAAATGAATTAGCAGCTACAACAGGGTGTTGAATACTACCATGAAGTTCATCCACTGTAGGGTTAGCATAATCTCTTAAAGGTCTAAATTCTTGATGGATTTCAACATTTCGATGATCTTGATTTGCCATTTCTTGAATATTTTTATTTTTTTTGTATTTTTAATTTGTTTCAATTTTTCTGGTAGTTCTCTCTAATTCAGAATCATAAGGCACAAGTCCTTCATAACCTGAACTACGCATACACAATTTAGAAAATAAAATAAAATCACTAACAAAAATAATGAAAAGTAAAAAATTTAATTTTTCTTAAATTTTCTTTAATTGATAGTTTAATTAATTTCCCCAGCAACGGTGCCAAAAACTTGATCCCCAAATATTAATGCTTACGATTTAGATAAGAAATTATATTTTAACTATTTATAATATGGGATACTACGCAAGTATACGTATAGTTTATCAAGAAATATAGGACTGTTTGATTAAGCCCCGAGATATCGAACCCACAGGGAAATGTCTAAAACTTTAAAGAAATAAGAAAAATAATTTTTTACTTTTTAAAATGATTTTGTAAAGTACGTTTTAATAAACAAAGTTTTTTAAATTTTTTTATATTTTCTGAATAAAAAGTAAAGTAAATAACTAAAGCTAACACAACTATGAAAAAGTATGAAAGCAGATGAGAATAAAATTTCTTTTTTCTCTTTCAATGAATCAGTAATAATTATAGAATTTTGTTGTGAAAGTATCTAAAATGTGTTGTGCCAAATAGAAGCAATTATATTCTTTACCCTTACTTGGTTCTATAAATAACTTTGGTTAATTTGACGTTTTGAAATCATATAGATGGGTTTGGCAGGGAAGATACTAGCTCTCACTCTAGAGTTCCCTCGATTCCCTCCACCTGGGGGCTAACATCACATAGCAAAATTTAAAACATCAAACCAAATTAGAGGGCTTTATCCTGTCATTCTAAAGTCCTCTGATTTTACTTCCTATTAAAAACATATCTTCCTATTTATTTGCACCTAACCAAATGGACTACAATTCTCACTCATACAATTACACGTGATTCATTCCAATTATTGATTGAGACAATACCACATTGGTTCTTACATGTTCTCACAATAAATTTTAACATCTTAATTGACCAAATCAAGTGGTAAATGAAGTTCAAGATAGTGATTCATCACAACTTCTTCCAACATTGAAATCTTATACTTCACAAAACTTCCTTCCATAATTTAATTACTTCAGCATTTAAAAGGAAAAAAGATAAAGAAAACTACTCAAAATTCACGGAAAAAACATAATCACAAGTTGATTTGAAAGTAGAAATCATAGTTAAAACACAACAATTCTTACTTTAAAACTAAATGTAAAACAAGATAAACACTTATCAGAAAATTCTCTCCACAAGACTCTTGAAGTTCCTTTGAAACTTTGCTTTCCCTTTACAAGATACAATAGAGGTTGGCGCCCAACTCCGTTGACTTGAAATCTTTGTTATACACTTAATAAAAACTAGATATAATTGATAATAAAAGTGGTGAAGTGGAAGTGTGCTCTCAATAACTCTCTAACATAAACTTTACTCTTAAAACAATACTCAAATTCTCCAACAACAACCCTTTTTTTTATGTTCAAGTCTTTGTTTTAAAATTTTCCAAAAGGTCCCTTGGTGTCTCTTCAAAATATATCCAGATTCAATGTATCTATAAAGAATTCATCCATCCATTTAAATTTTAAATGAATTTTGGCGCTGATGGGAATTTAGTGAATTTTAAACCAAAGGATGCTTCAAAAACCCCTTCAAATTTGTGCCAAAATCAAATAAAATTCATCACTTAAACTGTGGCGCATAGGCGCCAGCCATCCGACGCATAGGCCACAGAGACCAGTTTTGTACACCATCCAATTTTTGCTCCAAATTTGATCCATTTTTGCTCCTTTCATAACAATTAGTCTTTTTAATCATAACTGCAAGAAAAACACAAAAATACCTTCCATTAAAATATAATATCATAAAAAATACGTATAAAAATGTATTTAAAAACACAATATATTTTAGGTGTATCATCTCTTTGGAGAATATTATTTTCTTTATGAGAGCATAGTATGCTTCTTCTTTATGTATACTAAATTCATGGACTGAAAATGGTTGCAGTTCTCTTATAATATAATATTCTTGTCCTTTTTGTAAATATTTTATGCATTAATGAAATGAAGAAGGAACCATTTTTTGCTCATGAAGCCATGGCCTACCATGCAAGGCATTAAATGATGTGTCAGAGTCAAATATATGGAATTTATTATTAATTTGTGAGATTTCTTCATTTAATAAATATAATAAGTACAATAGTCCTACAAGGTCTCCAGAAGACTTGTGAAACGGTCCAGGAGAAACCCGGATATTTCACAATACTTTTGACCTTCCTTGAGGTCCTTTTGAACTTAGTATTATTACTAAATGATTTATCCCTTACATACACTTGTGCTCATTGAACCAATGTTTTAATCAGTTCTAAGAGTAGGGTAATTCATCATTTATTATTTAATTTAAGAATTATGTTGGTGAAGTCCCTAAAAGGACAAATTAAGGTTATTAGGGTGCTTAGTCAAATTTTGATTCAGGACTTGTAATGTCTCAAAAATACTTTAGTTTTGATTATATCAACTTTTCTAAACCTCTTTTAATTAAATTTGATTAAGCCTAGTTCACTACTAAGCCTCTTAAGATTTCAGGTGAGTATATTTTATGGCTTTAAGGAAAATTGAACTTTAAGTGGTAAGAATTTCTGTCAAAATATTATCGTATTACCTTGAACACCAAGTAATGAGGCCAGGTTGGTGGTTTATTAATTTCCAAGATCATGCCCCTAACCTTAAGATTCTCGTAATTTGATTTTTCTTGCAAAATATAATACTTAAGGAAATTTAGATGTGGCAAAATTACTGTGAGTTTTTACCATTTAACCCTTAATGTTTCAACCATTCAAATGCACTTATTAAAATCTAAACTTTACCAATATTTTTTTCTTTAATTTAAGCCTAAATATTACTTAAGGCTAAGTATCCAAAATTACCTTTTTTCCCCTAAGGTCCCATCATCTCATAATTCATCAAATTTAATTCAAAACTTTATAATTTTTTATCTTACCTTAATAATGGGTTGATTAAAACATCGGAGGAGAAAATGTAATTTTTCAAAATTTAATTTAATTTATATATTTATTTTCATGCAAAAATAGGATTTTCGACAAAAAATCAATAACTTGACCAAGACAAATCCTAACCCCTTGAAATTTTTAGTGGAGATTGCCCTAGATCAGAGAGTCACTCAAACTAAATTTTGTGATATATTGAGTTTTAATTTAATTAATAGAATTATTTTAATTTGTAGAGTTTTAATTAATTATAAAATATTTTAAAAATTGAAAATTCAATTTTATATTTTTGAAAAATCTTTCTAAGGTCAGGGAACCCAGAGAAATAAATTTCATATTTTTTTGATTTTTCTTTTAATTATTTAATTATTTTAGTGGAAAAATAAAGAAAATTCATTTTTAGCCTTTTAAAAATTGATTTAAGCCTTTAAAAGTTGATATTTTAATTTTGAAACTCAGGAAACTTATGGGGATGGTTCCTAAGTGATTAGGAGACTAAAAGTAATAATTTGGTGATTTTAAATATTTTTGTGATTTTTATTATTATTAATTAATTAAATATTATATTATGATTTAAAATTGAAATTTAAAAAAAAAATTCAATTTTATTTTTAAAAGAACCCTTCGATCATAGAGAACTCCCAAAACCATTCTTATAAATTTTTTACATGTATTTTAAATTTTATAATTCATTGAATTACCAAAAAGGTCATTGGACTTTGAAAAATCATTTAACCTATTAGAATAATTCCAAATGACTTCAAAAATTTTATGGGAGTTGTTGACCTCACTTTTGGTTGAGGTTTAGTCTCTCTTTAGAATAGCCTAGGGTCTATCCGTAAGACTCTCCTGGCGACTTTCTTAGAAGACTAGTCATGGAACCCTCTCCATAAAAATTCAAAACTCTTCTTGCTTCACTAAGGGTTTTCATATGCTTAAGGCCTAACCTCCACCTTTTGGTAGGAAAAAGGTAAGCATAAGGAATCCTTGGGGAAGTCTCCTATAGGTGGTCAGACCTTAAGATTTGCCCTGAGGGAGGTCTGGACTTCACTCACATGCACACATTCCCCCAAACCTTTGGAAACTCATGTAGATGGTTCTTCTCAACTCATGGCATCAGTCTAGGGTTTGACTAGTACCAATACATAGAGCACAAAATGTGAGTGACCCCTGGTCCATAACTTAATTTAAACCATCTCATGACATTCATCTCAAACCAAGCTTCAATTTTCCAAAATTTCAAAAATTTGGCCCCTCACCTCCCAAAATGCCCTAAATTACCCAAAATTCTTGAAATTCACCAAAATTCCCCAAAAATCATTCCATGATATTCCTTACCACACAAATTGACCATCCATGACCAAAAATTCCAAAATTTCCAAAAATACCCCCCAATACCCTCAAAATACCCAAAATACCCTTTTTGCCCAAAAATCCAAAAATTCAAAAAATTCTCAAAAAATTCCAAAAAATTCTCAAAAAGTTCAAGCAAATCCTAAAAATTCTCAATTTCATTTTGTTCAACTACACCATAAGCCAATTTTGTCAATTTAACTCAATTTAAATAAAAAAAAACCCCAATTTGGCCTATGTAGCCCAAAAGTGCCCGAATCAAACCCAATCTTGACCCAATTGACCAAAATCTTGCCCAATTTCAATTCCAAACTTCAATTCAACAGTCCCAATATCAATCTAAACCAAATTCAAGCCCAATGTGACCCACATTTGAATCCAATTCCACTTGAAATCCACAATCCCCAATTTTGCCTAAATAATCCAAAATCCCCTAAATAAACCCAATGTCAATCAATTCCTCCCAAATTTCAATCCCAAACTCTTTATAACACCTCCTTAAACTGAATTGGATCATCTATTGTTCAAAATTTGAGCTCAAGTCTTACCCAAATCCATTTTGGACCAAAACCCCCAATTTTGACCCAAATTGAACACATGTCCTAAATCCACCGAATTGACCCTCCAAACTTTGTCAAAACCATTTCATGTCTTCATGAAAAATCTTTGAGACGACCATATCTACACTATTATTGAAGACCTCTGGACCTCATTCCCACTCAAACTCAAGATAACTTGACCCAAATCCAATATGATCCAAAATAATAAAAAATCCTATCCATACCAAAATTGAACTTCCAAATGAGCTCAAAACCACTTTGTGTCTTCATGAAAGATCTTCATTACAATCATATGGACAATATTGATCAAGGAACTTGGGCTTCATTTAAGCTCTAACCCAAGTTAAGTCAACCCAAACCCAAATAAACCTAATTGAACTAATAATTCAAATCAAACCAAATTAAACCAAAATTAACCAAATTAACCTCATGGCATCCCTAATATATATATTTATATATATATAATATAAAAATAATAAAAATAATAATAAAATAAAATAAAATAAAAACACCCTCACCATATCTCCACCTCACCTCTCCCTCACTTCTCCCGTCACCTCCTCCTTACCTTCACCATATCTCCACCTCATCACCTCCTTATCTCCCCCACTCCACAAAACCGTGAGCCCCCCCCCCATAAAAATCCTCTCATAATCCCATTTTTCACTCTTACACACTTACACACTCACTTCACTCACTTACCCACACCCCCCCCCCCTCCCAAATTCCTCTCCTAGCCGTGAGCCTCCCTTCCTCCTCTCCTTCTTCTTCCAAGCAAGCCACACCCAATCCCAACTCCTTCTAGCCGTGAGCTTCAACAAGGGCATCCCCTCTTCAAGTTTCTTCCATCAACTCCTCCAAATCAAGGTATGTTTCTTCACCCTTCTCATGCTTAGCCTAAGATCCCACACATACATGCTTGTTGTTTAGTTTTCTTCTTCTTTTTACAATGATTTTTAAATTTATATGCAAGCTATTTGAATCACAAATCTCCATTTATATCTTCAAAAATCATGTGTTAATTATTTTTTTCTTTTCACAAATCTTCATGATATTTAAATGTTTCCTTGTTTAGGCTTAGAAATTCCTTTTTTACACAAAGTTATTTAGCTATTTGGTTTTTAAATCTTTCCATGTTTAGCCTTAGAATTTATTTTTCATGCAAACTATCTAATTTTTTAGGTTAACTAGTTTAAATATTTACAAATCTACCACCTAATTTTTACTAACTTGAAAAATGAATTTTACAATTTAAAAAAAGAAGAAATAATACAACATAAAAAGAAAAAGAAATAATAATAAAATAAAAGAAAATGAAAGGAAAATCTAAAATAATATATAACATTTGTAAATTTAAATAAACTAAATAATAACTTTACTAAATTTTAAATAAAACAACTATACTAAATTTAAAATAACTATATTAAAATTAACTACTAAAATAACTATACTAAATGTGGATAAAATTTAACCATACTAAATTTAAAAAAATAAAAATAACTTTACTAAATTTTAAATAAACTAACTATACTAAATTTTAAATACCTAAAAACATTAAACTTAAAATATAACTATACTAAATAAATGAATCATAATATATACATGTAAATTAATAATAATTTATAAATAATAAAAATAAGCAAATAAAAATATCATGCCTCTTTAAAATAATGTAAGTATAAATATATGTGTAAATAATAAATTTAATAGATTATAACTTAATAAAAACAATAATAACATCAAAATAAATAAAAGAATAATTGAGGAGAGAGAAAGTTTAAAAGCTTTATAATTAAATAAATAATAATATAAATGATAAATAAATGATATAAATAATAAACTTAAATATACATATAATTAATAACAATAATAAATTAAAATAAAATAACTTATAATTTATATACACTAAATAATAAGAATATAAGGATAATAAAATAAATAACATATATATATATATATATATATATATATATATATATATATACATATACATAAAATGAAAATAATTTAAATAATATAAATGAATAATAAATTAAATGAAAATTAAATAGTTAAAATTAAATATAAAAAAATAATTAAATTAAATAATAATTAATTAAATAAACCGAAAACAATTATATAAATAAATATTAAATAAAGTTAAATTAATTAAATAAATTAAAATATAGTAAATTAAACAATAATGTAAATGAATAGTAATATTAAATTAAATTAAATAAATTAAATAAATTAAATAATAAAAATAAATTAAAATTAAATAATAATGTTAATCAATAATAAATTAAATTAAATTAAATAAATTAAATTAAATAAAATTAAATAATTGTAAATAATAATAAATTAAATTAAATTAAATAAATAAATGATAAACTAAAATAAATTAAATTAAATTAAATAAATGAATTAAATTAAATTAAATAATTGTAAATAATAATAAATTAAATTAAACCAAACAAATTAAATTAAATAAAATAATAATATAAATAAATGATAAATTAAAATAAAATAAAATAAATAAAGTTAAATTAAATTAAATTAAATAAATAATAATAAATTGAATTAAATTAAATTGATTAAATTGAATTAAATAATAATTTAAATAAATAAATTAAAAATTAAATTAAATTGAATTAAATAAATAATAATAAAAATAATAATAAATTAATATTAAGCAATCATAAAGGAAGAACAATAAATAAATAAATTAGCTAAAGTAAATGATGATCAATTAATTAAATAAAAGAAATAAATAACAATCAAATAGAAGTAAATAAATCACAATGAATTAAATAAAATAATAAATTAAATAAATAATAAAGATAATAATAATTTTAATTATAAATAAAAGATAATAATTTTAAATAACACATAATAAAAATAACAAATCACATAAATAATAAATAACAATAATAACATAAAATGATAACACATAATAAAATAATAAATAACAATAAAAACATATAAATAACATAACAATTACACACAACACAACAATCACAACATACAACAATAGTCCCGACCATAATAAAATACCAATACGATAACAATCAAACCTCGGATAGGCCTCCTGAGGCATGTTTTATTTTTCCCTTTACAAAGACCCCTAGGAAATCACAACTTGGTGTAAAAAAAAAAAAACATAATAAGAATACCCTTATGCTTAGTGAATGCATGGAGTATCCCAAAATTTTCCCTATGTCCACATAACCTTCCCAATTCACATTCCAAACTCAAAATTCATAGTTTCAAAACCAAAATCAAAACCAAAACCAAACCAAATCCAAACACAAACTCAATCAAATCTTCCACAAATAAAATCACAAACTTTTCACAGCACTCCCATAAGTCCAAATCAAACTACCAATTTCCATCAATCCAAATCCAAACCACACCTAAACCCATCTGCCCCAAACACCTCATTAAGCACAAGGGTATAGGTAGGATGAGTTGTTAAGCAACATAATAAGTTTAAATGAGCTCGAGGCTTTTCACCAGGCTGTGAAAGGGGAAGCATGGACCTGCATCCTTATCCTGACCTTTTGGATACCCTAGAGGTCTATTAAACTTAATATGTCTGCTTAATGAAACCATCCTCAATTAAATTGACAAAGTTCACAAAAAAAAAAATAATATCATAGGACTTGGTAGAAAACTAGGACATTTACATAGACATCGTAGGAGTGAGTAGTTACTGCTTGTTAGTTCGACTTCTTCCTGTTTTTTGACATGCTTTAATTTCTGCAAAATTATAAACACATACATGCAATGCAATACTAAAGTTTCAGCTGGGAATGAAGAGAAGACCCTACCAGGTACGCGTTTATTTTATTGCGATTTATTTTACCTGCACTGTACTTTACTTTTCTTGCATGTTAAACAAGAATGTCACCCTGCATGAAAACTGAAAACCTTTAGGATAGTCACAAAACTGAAACCCAAAACTAAATTAAAACTAACACAAGATAAAAATTCACCGCCACAACATTCACAAGATAAAACAACTCAAAATTTAATCACAAACAACAAAACTACAACTACAACTAAAACGTCTAGTTGGATAATCGGAAATACCTCAGATGATGTAACCCACTAAAATATTTGGATTCTAAGACTTTTCTAAACAAAAACACTTCTCTCATCTCCTGATTTTCACCTTCTAAAACTGAATCTCTGCAACAACAAAGCAGCTGATGCAATACACCGAGGGCAGCACGATCATGGATGCGGAAGGACATGTTCGAGAAAGCAAACAGCGGATCTTCAACAGCAACTCTTTTTTCTTATAAATAAACAACTAGCCATAGGACTTCGAGGTAGTTCGCCTAGTGCGACATAAATCCTCACCTGTTCTTTTAGGCTTTTGCACAGCCTCGCTGTGCAATATAAGCCCTAACTCGCTTAGGATTCCGAGGTCGTCGTCCGATACGACGTAAATCCTCCCATCTTCGAGGTTATTTGCATAATCGGGTGATTATGTAATTCCTATAATTAATTGGCAAGATTGAAACTTAAATAAATTCATTTCCAAAATTTAAAGCCCAACATTAGGATAGTCTGGGAAGTCATCGAGGTTCTCCTCGAGATCCGTGACGTCCCCTACCTCTCTTTTCTTTGACTCTGGAAAATAAATGTTCTACATTGTGCCTTTCACCTATTGGATTTCCTACTACCACACTTCGTTGAAAACCCTACCCTTGAATTCATGAAGATAGAAACGCTGATCTAAATCGAGAGTTCTGTCAGGTGACTTCGGTCATTTGAGGGTAATTGACTATAGGGGCTTGCCTCTATAGGGAGCTTTATGAACCCAGGTAATATAAACCCTATTTAATTCTTTTTGTATTAAATAGGAGAATTTATCGGTCCACATAAAGGTTCGCAGACCAGAATGGATGCATGAATTCTGTAGTTTATTTGATAGAGCGATATTGTTAAGTAGTGTGTCTATTCCTCAAGATAGATGCATCACTTGCGGTATTACGCTCGTCTATTTAAACTGCTAAATGAATGGGATTCGTCCATTCTCATATTTTAAAATTTAAAGTTTTACTTTTAAAACTAATATACATATATATTAAATTAAATTTTAAAGCATTTCAGCGGCCAACAACTTCTGGCGACTCTGCTGAGGAATAGCTCTACTCTCCATTATGATCAATGGTTTCCATCTTCATATATAGGCAATGTGTCCACGTCCCTCGTGGTCCAGATTGTCATTCTTCTTCCGTTAACATGCTTCACTCATTTCTTTCTTGGGCGAGCATAGTCAACTCTCTTGGATTTCAGGATCGTCTGTTTAATCACCTTTAACAGAGTGGTTCGGGAATCCTTAGGGTTTTCTTTTGATTTTGTGGGGTCGGACCCCCAGTAGGTGTGTTGTGTGTGAGGTGCGTTGTGTATTCAGCCCAGGACTGGGTCCTGAATTTCATTTTTATTCTGTGTCTCTCGGATTTGATTTGCTATCGGCAAGTTAAACCAAATCTCTACTCTCGTACCTTTTGTTTAAATCCTGAAATTAAGCAAACACTGTTAACAAATGTAAAAGCAACATATATATATATATATATAATAAACTAAGGTGAAAAAACCAAACAAAATAAGAGGATTGCCTAGTTTGCAGTACAAGTGCGGTAGCTTGAGTGCTTCCGTTGAAACTACAAGGCACAGACGTTACTGAGTTCCAGAAAAAATGCCAAGAATGATGTCTTCACCAAAGTTGATCTTTTCTTTCGCCTCCGGAGTAGAGTTCGCCGTCAATAGGGACGAGCTGCCTGAGCTGGCGGTCATCAAATTCGGACAAGGGTTCAACGATGTTGAAGCTAAGTTCGGGGATGTGGCTATTGAAATGATGAAGCTTGAAATGAGCAAGTCCGTTAAGCCTATTGTAGTGTTCAACCTGAAGTCTGTTGAGGAACTCCCCATGCCAAAGAAGGAATGGATTGCAAAGAGCTCTGTTGTCGTTACCAGCGTTGGGACGTCTCCTAACGCTATTTCTGCTCCTACTGTCGGATTCACTACCGCTGTACCTGTCGCTCCACTAACTAAAGGAAAAGATATTCTACATGAGGAAGAGTCAGTCGATGCTTGTGTTTTGCCTTCTTCTAAATTCAAGATTGAGTCTGATTCAAAGTCCATGCAAATGAAAAAAGCACATGAATGGAAACACGATCAGGGAATTCTGAAGATCAAGCAGCCGCGACAGCAACTGCAACGGTCTGAAGAACAGTTGTTCCAGATGAGACTGTACCAGATAGGCGAAAGAAAGATTCCAACAACGTCAGATCGGTTACACAGAAACTATTCCTTCAAGGATGATGCCGTGGCAAAGATGTTCGAAAATCTAATCAAGAGGCCAGGATTCAGACTACCAGAGCCGAAGAAACCCGACGAGATCAACAAGAAAGGACATCCAAGGTATTGCCCATACCACAGGTTCGTTGGACACACCATTGAGGAGTGCTTCAGCTTCAAGGATTGGCTTGAGAAGAATTTCAGAAGCGGAAACTTAACGATCCCGAATGAGTATTTAAAAGAACCTGAAAAAGGTTCTATAAATATGATTTCGTGTGATTCCATTAGCTTCTACACTACGAGACCATTGCTCGAGGAAATAAGTGATGTTTCTCGAAAACCTTCAACTGACCTTAAAGCTATCAAAAGAAAGTCAATTAAGTCCGATGTGGAAAAGCTCCGAGCTGACATTGCACGACTGTCTTAAGATCAGAAAGAAGACTTTGAAGATGAAGATTACAACTTAACAGATTACATGGAGGGTGAATTCACCGAAATCAACGTCATCGAGACCCGAGCCATGTTAGCTGCGAGCGACACTCCTCTTTATAAGGAGGACGCTGCGGATGAGTGGCAGAGGGCCGTCCAACAAAGAGATGAACATATTAGTCACCTCGAGAAGAAAATTGAAGAAATGACGACTGCTATGGCTATAATGCAAGGACAGTCGCACTCACAGTAGGTGGCATCCCCTGAGATGAACCAGCCAGAGATTGTTCATATTACCGACAAACGAAAGGACGTTGCTTCTGCAAACCAAGATGAGCCGCTAAAGAAAGATTCAACTCAGAATGTGGTGCCAGAAAAAGACATTAAGTAGCTGGTCGAACAACAAGTAAAGGAAGCCTTAGCCCAATCGAAAAGGGCCGCGTCAAATTCAAGGGGTAGACCCTACCTGGAGGAGTTCGATGTCGTCCCATATCCTAAGGGTTTTTGTGCCACCAACTTTTAAGATTTTTGATGGAACAGGCAACCCCCGTCAGCACGTTGTGCACTTCCGAGCAAGCTGCTGCAACGCGGGGGGTAGCGAGGCACTACTTTTCCACTAGTTCGTGAGCAGTCTTTCAGGGATTGCATTTGATTGGTATGCAGAATTGCCAAATGGGTCGATCAGGACGTTTATAGAATTGGAAAATTTGTTCGTGAAGAGATTCGTCGGAGTACATCACCACATTACTATTGGAGATCTTATAATGGAACGTCAAAAATCTACGGAGACTTTGGTGGAGTACATTCTACGGTGGAGAAACTTGAGCACGAAGTGCGAGCCACAATTGCAGGATCAACATGCGATTGAGGTCTTACTCAAGAACATCCATGGACCGATAGCTTTCATGCTTAAAGGACTCACCATCAAGTCGTTTGAGAAACTACTTAGTAAAGCTGCAAGCCCGCAAGAGGAGGTCAAACAAACTGAATTCATCGAGAAAGAGGACAGGGTGGAGCCAGCAAAGATATCTGAAAGGAGATCAGAGACAGTGGCAGCAGTCGACAAAAGAAAGCAACTGATAGAAATACAGACCGAGCAGTTACCTCAATATAGTCAGCAGCACCAGCCACCTCAGTACGTTTAGTTTTGACATAAGTACAGTCAGTCGTTTCCTCGGCACAGGCAACCACTTCCTCAGTTCAGTCAGCCACTTCCTCAGTTCAGTCAGCCTCCTCAGTGGTATGTTCCACACCCACAACAATATTTTCAGCCACCAGAGCAGTACGTTCGACAACCACCGCAGTATATTCGGCATTTATAACAGTACGGTCAGCGGTACAATCAGCAACACAGTCAATAGTCATCCCAGTAGAGGCCACTCTGGACGGATGGAAGGCAGGGTCGATCTATGACCGATTTGTTGAACAAAGTATATCCCTTCAATGATGAAGCAGTAGCACAGATGTTCCAGAATTTGATTAAGAAGCACGAGTTCAGATTGCCTGAGGCAAAGAAATCAGTGGAGGTTAACAAGAGGAATCATCCCAACTATTGCCCATATCACGTGAATGCTTGGGCACACCATTGAAGGCTGTATCAGTTTCAAAGAATGGCTGGAGAAGAACTTCAAAAATGGAAGCGTAGCAATCCCCAATGAATATTTGAAAAGAACTTGAAGAGGTTCTATCAATATATTTTCATTGATTTGTTTGTTTCAATTGAATTCTGCGCAATTGACAACGGATGGGACACTTTTTTATTACTATTGTACTATTTTTGTTGCTCAGCATAATTAGTATTAAGCTGTACCATCTCTTCTATCGTTGTGAATGAAAGAAAAGGGGTTTGTTTTTGTCCAGAATTGCTCAATATTTGGAAAGCTCAAAATTGAATATTTTGCTAAGACTTCGACTTCCGGAAAGAATGAAGTTAATGCCCTAATGGCTAGGTCTTTCACTTTAAGGAATTCAGACTGGGTCTTAAACTGATTTCAAAATGAAGCAATGTGGTTGAAATATAAGTAATTGACTCGGGATATCACGAGCCTTTTAATTTCTTGCCATGTGACTGGGTTCGAACTTTTGAAAAAGTTATAATATCTTAGGATTCGCGTTGAGGAACATTTCAGAATTATTAATTAGGAGAGTTTCAACATTCAAAATATTTAAATGAAATATGCACTGCCAGATACAGTAATTCTTAGAAAATAAAAGGAGCCAAAAAAAAGAGGAGTGTTCCTGAGGAGAAGCTTGTGGTGAGTACAAAATCAAAAATTGGTGCTCCAATTCAGGCATTCAAAATCTTTAACATGTGCTCCACCAGATATAGTAATCCTCAATGAAAAAAATGGATAAAAAAAGAAAAGAAAAATAGGAAATAAAAAGAATAAGGCTCCCTGAGAAAAAGCTTGTGGCAAGCATATGATCAAAAATCGGTGTCTTAATCATCCTAGATTAATAAAACTTGAAAGACTACCTTAAGAAGTTTCCTCCGATATTATGCTTTGAAAAGAGTCAAGTGATTCTATGCCTTTTGGTCGGTCATTAATTGGCGCAGAAATATCTTTAGACAGTGAAAAATATTTTGATCACATGAACAGAAATTTTGGGATCTGTTTAGGCCTGGGGAGAAAGAATTAAGGAAAGAGTCACGTTGTTGGCAATTAACAAAAATTCAACCCTGAAGTCTTATCCTTCAGTATCCAGCAATTACAACTTCAATGTCAATTTGAAGAACATCAGAGCAACTTCCCAAAGACAACTTCAACAACATTTACAGAATCTGCAACAAATCAAATGACAACTACTACAAACGAAGCTATGAAGTTCTGTTCTCTTCAGCGGTGACGTCCATAGAGATAACAAACCTTTATAGTTACTTGAAAGAATGTGATTCCGATGGCACCTTAAAGGGAGTTATTCTCTACACGTACGTTCAGTCAGTGGAAGATACCTCAAGAAGTGTTGTACATCGTGATGTTTCAAAGACAGAGTCTTGTTCTATGAAATACGGGTGCTGCACTTGTCTTAAACTGGATCCAAATCCTAAAACAAATGCAACTAGATAAAACTCAGCATTAAACAAAATAAAAGTCAACATTTGAACAAAACAAAATAACTCTGCACCTTGTAAATTTTTTTAAAAAAATCTCTGCACAGACATTTCAATAAAATTAAGTACTGCATGAACTTCTACAAACATTCTCTGCACTTTACAATATGTTTTCACAATCTCTGCATTCATAAATCTCAGCAACATGTTCAGTCTCTGCATTCATAAACCTCTGCATTTCCAAATATCAACAAAATCTTTCTGAATCTCCGCATAAATACATCTCAGCAAAATTCTTCATGGTCTATGCATGTGTATATTCTCAACAATTCTCAGCAATTCTTAACAATTCTCAGCATTTTTCAGTATTCTCAGCAATTCGCAGCAATTCTCAGCATATTCTCAGCACTCGGGATAGGCTTCCGCCTCACTCCCTTCTCAGCATACTCTCAGCACTCGGGATAGGCTTTCGCTTTACTCCCTTCTCAGCATATTCTCAGCACTCGGGATAAGCTTCCGCCTTACTCCCTCTTCAGCAGTTCTCCACATTGGGATAGACACAGTCCTACTCTTTTCTCAGCAGTCTCAACATTCAACCCTCTCAGCACCAAATTGAAATTGAAATTGAAATTGAAATCAAAACAGTCATAGCATTCGGGATAGGCTTCTGCCCTACTCCCTTCTCTACATATTCTCTGCATTCGGGGTAGTCCTTCACCCCATTCCTTTCCCAGCACAAAATTAAAATTGAAGCACTCTGCATTTTGCATAGGCTCCGTCCTATTCTTTCTCAGCATACACGTATGGAATAGGTTCAGTCCTGCTTCCTTCTCAGCATACAAATGCATTCGGGTGGGTCTTAGCCCTACTCTTTTATCCGCATAAAACCAAAGATGAAATTGAAATTGAAATTAAAACTAAAATCAAAATCAAATTGAAATTAAAGTCGAAAGAAAAGCAAGGTAAATCAAATCCAAATTTGAAATTTGAAATTTGAAAATTAAAGTTACAACTCTTAAATTGAAAATTCCTCCTCTTGTTTCCCCAACGGAAACAACTCTCTCTCAATTCTACGTTTTGCCCTAGGTATTTTACTTAGGCGACTTTGTGTTGGTTTGTTGATCTTCTTCGGTCAACACAAATACGCACGGTGTGCCTGTCCGGCGCACCACACTTATTGGGGGTCCATTTGTTGACCTCACTATTGGTTGAGATCTAGTCTCTATTTAGAATAGCCTAGGGTCTAGCCATAGGACTCTCCTGGTGACTTTCTTAGAAGACTACTCATGGAAGCCTCCCATAGAAATTCAAAACTCTTCTTGCTTCACTAGGGGTTTTCATATGCTTAAGGCCTATCCTCCACATTTTGGTAATAAAAAGGCAAGCATAAGGAATCCTAAGGGAAGTCTCCTATAGGTGGTCAGACATTAAGATTTCCCCTGAGGGAGGTGTGGACTTCACCACTCACATGCACACATTCCCCCAAACCTTTGGAAACTCATGTAGATGGTTCTTCTCAACTCTTGGCATCAGGCTAGGGTTTGACTAGTACCAATACATAGAGGACCAAATGTGAGTGACCCTTGGTCCATTACTCAATTTAAACCATCTCATGACATTCATCTCAAACCAAGCTTCAATTTTCCAAAATTTCAAAAATTTTGCCCCTGACCTCCCAAAATGCCATAAATTACCCAAAATTCTTCAAATTAACCAAAATTCCCCAAAAATAATTTCAAGATATTTCTTACCACTCAAATTGACCATCCATGACCAAAAATTCCAAAATTTCCAAATATACACCCCAATACCCTCAAAATACCTAAAATACCCTTTTTGCCCAAAAATCCAAAAATTCCAAAAAATTCTCAAAAAATTCAAGAAAATCCTAACAAATCCCAATTTCATTTTGTTCAACTACATCATAAGCCAATTTTATCAATTTAACCCAATTTAAATTAAAAAAACCCCAATTTGCCTATGTAGCACAAAAGTGCCCGAATCAAACCCAATCTTGACCCAATTGACCAAAATCTTGCCCAATTTCAATTCCAAACTTCAATTTAACATCCCTAATATCAATCTAAACCAAATTCAAGCCCAATGTGACCCACATTTGAATCTAATTCCACTTGAAATCCAAAATCCCCAATTTTGCCTAAATAATCCAAAATCCCCTAAATAAACCCAATGTCAATCAATTCCTCCCAAATTTCAATCCAAAATTCTTTATAACACCTCCTTTAACTGAATTGGATCATCGATTATCCACAATTTGAGCTCAAGTCTTACCCAAATCCATTTTGGACCAAAACCTCCATTTTTGACCCAAATTGAACACATGTCCTAAATCCACCAAATTGACCCTCCAAACTTTGTCAAAACCATTTCATGTCTGCATTAAAAATCTTTGAGACGACCATATCTACACTATTGTTGAAGACTTCTGGACCTCATTCCCACTCAAACTTAAGATAACTTGACCCAAATCCAATATGGTCCAAAATAATAAAAAATCCTATCCATACCAAAATTGAACTTCCAAATGAGCTCAAAACCACTTTGTGTCTTCATGAAAGATCTTCATTACAATCATATGGACAATATTGATCAAGGCACTTGGGCTTCATTCAAGCTCTAACCCAAGTTAAGTCAACCCAAACCCAAATGAACCTAATTGAACTAATAATTCAAATCAAACCAAATTAAACCAAAATTAACCAAATTAACCTCATGGAATCCCTAATATATATATATATATATATATATATATATATATATATATATATATATATATATATATATATATATATATATATATATATTATAGATAATAAAAATAATAAATAAATAAAATAAAATAAAATACCTTCACCATATCTCCACCTCGCCTCTCCCTCACTTCTCCCCTTACCTCCTCCTTACCTTCAACATATCTCCACCTCACCTCATCCTTACCTTCACCATATCTCCACCTCGCCTCCTCCTTATCTCCCCGACCCCACAAAACCGTTAGCCCCCCCATAAAAATCCTCTCATAATCCCATTTTACACTCTCTTACACACTTATACACTCACTTAACTCACTCCCACCCCCAACCCCCCCCCCCCCCCCCCCCCAAATTCCTCTCCTAGCCGTGAGCCTCCCTTCCTCTCCTTCTTCTTCTATGCACGCCACACCCAATCCCAACTCCTTCTAGCCGTGAGGTTTAACAAGGGCATCCCCTCTTCAAGTTTCTTCCATCAACTCCTCCAAATCAAGGTAAGTTTCTTCACCCTTCTCATGCTTAAGATCCCACACATACATGCTTGTTGTTTAGTTTTCTTCTTCCGTTTACAAAGATTTTTAAATTTATATGCAAGCTATTTAGAATCACAAATCTCCATGTATATCTTCAAAAATCATGTGTTAATTATTTTTTTCTTTTCCCAAATCTTCTTGCTATTTAAATGTTTCCATGCTTAGGCTTAGGAATTCCTTTTTTTATGCAAAGTTATTTAGCTATTTAGTTTTTAAATCTTTCCACGTTTAGCCTTAGGATTTCTTTTTCATGCAAATTATCTAATTTTTTAGGTTAACTAGTTTAAATATTTACAAATCTACCACCTAATTTTTACTAACTTGAAAAATGAATTTTAAAATTTAGAAAAAGAAGAAATAATACAACATAAAAAGAAAAAGAAATAATAATAAAACAAAAGAAAATGAAAGGAAAATCTAAAATAATATATAACATTTGTAAATTTAAATAAACTAAATAATAACTTTACTACATTTTAAATAAAACAACTATACTAAATTTAAAATAACTATATTAAAATTAACTACTAAAATAACTATACTAAATGTGAATAAAATTTAACCATACTAAATTTAAAAAAATAAAAATAACTTTACTAAATTTTAAATAAACTACTATACTAAATTTTAAATACCTAAAAACATTAAACTTAAAATATAATTATACTAAATAAATGAATCATAATATATACATGTAAATTAATAATAATTTATAAATAATAAAAATAAGCAAATAAAAATATCATGCCTCTTTAAAATATTTAAGTATAAATATATGTGTAAATGATAAATTTAATAGATTATAACTTAATAAAAACAATAATAACTTCAAAATAAATAAAAGAATAATTGAGGAGAGAGAAAGTTTAAAAGCTTTATAATTAAATAAATAATAATATAATTGATAAATCAATGATATAAATAATAAACTTAAATATACATATAATTAATAACAATAATAAATTAAAATAAAATAACTTATAATTTATATATATTAAATAATAAGAATATAAGGATAATAAAATAAATAACAAACATATATATATATATATATACATAAAATGAAAATAATTTAAATAATATAAATGAATAATAAATTAAATTAAAATTAAATAGTTAAAACTAAATAAAACAAAAAAAAATAATAATTAAATGAAATAAATTAAATTAAATAATAATTAATTAAATAAACCGAAAAAAATTATATAAAGAAATAATAAACTAAGTTAAATTAAATTAAATAAATTAAATAAATTAAATAAATTATATTATATTAAATTAAACAATAATGTAAATGAATAGTAATATTAAATTATATTAAATTAATTAAATAATTAAATTAAATTAAAATTAAATAATAATGTAAATAAATAATAAATTAAATTAAATTAAATAATTGTAAATTATAATAAATTAAATTAATTTAAATTAATTAAATTAAATTAAATAAATAAATGATAAACTAAAATAAAATAAAATAAATTAAATAAATGAATTAAATTAAATTAAATAATTGTAAATAATAATAAATTAAATTAAACTAAACAAATGAAATTAAATTAAATAATAATATAAATTAATGATAAATTAAAATAAAATAAAATAAATTAAGTTAAATTAAATTAAATTAAATAAATAATAATAAATTAAATTAAATTAAATTGATTAAATTGAATTAAATATTAATATAATTAAATTAATTAATAAATTAAATTAAATTGAATTAAATAAATAATAATAAAAATAATAATAAATAAATATTAAGCAATCATAAAGGAATAACAATAAATAAATAATCTAAGTAAAGTAAATGATGATCAATTAATTAAATAAAAGGAATAAATAACAATCCAATAGAAGTAAATAAATCACAATGAATTAAATATGATAATAAATTTAATAAATAATAATGATAATAATAATTTTAATTACAAATAAAAGATAATAATTTTAAATAACACATAATAAAAATAGCTAAACACATAAATAATAAATAACAATAATAACAAAAAATGATAACACATAATAAAATAATAAATAACAATAAAAACAAATAAATAGCACAACAATTACACGCAACACAACAATCACAGCATACAACAACAATCCCGACCACAATACAATACCAACACGATAACAATCAAACCTAGGATAGGCCTCCTGAGGCATGGTTTATTTTTCCCTTTACAAAGACCCCTAGGAAATCACAACTTGGTGTGAAAAAAAACATAATAAGAATACCCTTATGCTTAGTGAATGCATGGAGTAACCCAAATTTTACCCGATGTCCACATAACCTTCCCAATTCACATTCCAAACTCAAAATCCCTAGTTTCAAAACCGAAACCAAAACCAAACCAAATCCAAATACAAACCAAATCCAAACAAAAACTCAATCAAATCTTCCACAAATAAAATCACAAACTTTTCACAGCACTCCCATAAGTCCAAATCAAACTACCAATTGCCACCAATCCAAATCCAAACAACACCTAAACCCATCTGCCCCAAACACCAGTACTCATTAAGCATAAGGGTATAGGTAGGATGAGTTGTTAAGCAACATAATAAGTTTAAATGAGCCCGAGGCTTTTCACCAGGCTGTGAAAGGGAAGCATGGACCTGCATCCTTCTTCTGACCTTTTGGATACCCTAGAGGTCTATTAAACTTAATATGTCTTCTTAACGAAACCATCCTCAATTAAATTGACAAAGTTCACCAAAAAACAAAAAAACATCATAGGAGTTGGTAGAAAACCAGGACATTTACATAGACATCATAGGATTGAGTAGTTACTGTTTGTTAGTCCTACTTCTTCCTGTTTTCTGGCATGCTTTAATTTCTGCAAAATTATAAACACATACATGCAATGCAATACTAAAGTTTCAGCTGGGAATGACGAGAAGACCTTACCAGATACGCGTTTATTTTATTGCTATTTATTTTACCTGCAATGTACTTTAATTTTCTTGCATGTTAAACAAGAATGTCACCCTGCATGAAAACCGAAAACCTTTAGGATAGTCACAAAACTGAAACCCAAAACTAAATTAAAATTAACACAAGATAAAATTCACCGCCACAACATTCAAAAGATAAAACAACTCAAAATTTAATCACAAACAACAAAACTACAACTACAACTAAATTAAAACGTCTCGTTGGATGATCGAGAATACCTCGGATGATGTAACCCACGTGTTGCTAACGGGATTTCCCACGGTTTAAATGAAAGTGTGGAACTCATTCAGTTGAGTTTAGTAAATTCATCTGGACTAAGTGAAATCGATGAATATAACTGTGTCGGGATGACGGAACCGTGGGATCTTAATCAGTTCTGTTTAATCAACTTTAAGATTTGTTTTAATTAAAACACTAAAATATTTAGATTCTAAGACTTTTCTAAACCAAAACACTTCTCTCATTTCCTGATTTTTACCTTCTAAAACTGAACCTTTGCAACAACAAAGCAGCTGATGCAATACACCGAGGGCAGCACGATCAAGGATGCGGAAGGACATGTTCGAGAGAGCAAACAGCGGATCTTCAACAACAACTCTCTTTTCTTATAAATAAAAAACTAGCCATAGGACTTCGAGGTAGTTCGCCTAGTGCGACATAAATCCTCAACTGTGTTTTTAGGCTTTTATACAACCTCGCTGTGTAATATAAGCTCTAACTCGTATAGGATTCCTAATTCGTCGTCCGATACGATGTAAATCCTCCCATCTTCCAGGTTAATTGCATAATCGGGTGATTATGTAATTCCTATAATTAATTGGCAAGATTGAAACTTAAATAAATTCATTTCCAAAATTTAAAGCCCAACATTAGGATAGTCTGGGAAGTCATCGAGGTTCTCCTCGAGATCCGTGACGTCCCCTACCTCTCTTTTCGTTGACTCTGGAAAATAAATGTTCTACATTGCGCCTTTCACCTATTGGATTTCCTACTACCACACTTCGTTGAAAACCCTACCCTTGAATTCATGAAGATAGAAACCCTGATCTAAATCGAGAGTTCTCTCAGGTGACTTCGGTCATTTGAGGGGTAATTGACTATAGGGGCTTGCCTCTATAGGGAGCTTTATGAACCTAGGTAATATAAACCCTATTTAATTCTTTTTGTTTTAAATAAGAGAATTTCTCGGTCCACATAAAGGTTCGCAGACCAGAACGGATGTCATGAATTCTGTAGTTTATTTGATCGAGTGATATTGTCAAGCAGTGTGTCTATTCCTCGGGATAGATGCATCACTTGCGGTATTACATTCGTCTAGTTAAACTGCTAAATGAATGAAATTCGTCCATTATCATATTTTAAAATTTAAATTTTTACTTTCAAAACTAATATACATATATATTAAATTAAATTTTAAAGCATTTTAGCGGCCGACAGGAGTTTCTCTATCTCTGAAGCACAGTGGAGAGCAATTTTTATATTATTTTGTTTTTTATCTTGTCTTGATTAATTAAAATTTGTTTTAGGTCAAGTGGACAATTAGGCTTATTTTTATCATTTTAAATCATGCCAAATTTTTCTTAGGGCTCTCTGACCATAAAGAACCTACCATAATTTGTTGGGAATTTTCTAAGTAATATGCTAATTATCACATTTAATTTATCAAATAATGAATATAAACTTAAAAAATAAGATTCTCCGTCTAAGGATATTTTCTGACCTTGGAAAAATCAGGGAAGATCCCTCATGATAGAGGGAATAACACACCAAAATTTCAAGCTATGGTGAAACTCCTATGTTCATGGAGAATTAAAAGACTGAAAATGCTATTTAACTTATTAAAAATAAAATATGCATAAAAAATATTTCAAACAATTTCCACATTGTTCTCCTCTGTACACTGAGCTTGAAGGTATTTTTCTTCTATTTTTATAATTTTTACAGGCCAAGATATGAATTTTTAAAGTTCAGATGATTTAAATAAATTAGAAAAATTGGATTTTCCTACTTAAGTGACTCAGCGCCACCTCAACCTACGACGGATCAAACTCCCCAAGCGGCGCGCTCCCATTTGACGTCGCCAGCTGACTTGGATGCCATGCGGCCCGCGGTCTCATTTCATCTCCCCATACGACGCAATCAGAGCCGTCCAACAAAAACATGCGCTATCCAATGGCTGCCCGTCTTCGTCCCCAACTGGTGTGATCCCATGACCGTCCACACTAAAACCATAATTTCTCAGCCAAGACTTAAATACATCACCTCGGGTTTGATCCTACAGACTCGTCTAAGCATGGCGAACATATCCATACAGCTAAGCATGGTTTAAATTAACCCTAATCACATGGAGAATCTAGAGAAGCTCGGGAAGAGGAATGGGTCAATACCTTGGCTCTGAGAAGTGAAGCTTCGATCAGAGATTCTCTACACCTTCGTTGGAGTCCTAGGAGCTCAAGGATGAAGCTTCTTTCCTTGGTGAATTGCCTAGGTATGAAAGTGATCAGGCCCGATTTTGAGCTTTGATGGAAGTCACGTGCAGAGGCTCTTTATGATGGGGCTTTGATGGGGGATTCTCTTCTTTTACTGCTGAGAAGGTGTGGACACAGTTAATTTGGATTTGGTGCATTGTGGAGCTGTAGTGTAAAATGTCCTGGTTTCCAGCCAAGTTTGGGCTATGAAATTGAGCTCCAGCAACGGAAACTAGAGGGGGAATGTGGCTGAAATGATCTTAGGGATGTCTGAAGAGGCTCTGGTGGAGTTTTGGCATAGTTTTGTTAGTAAATTTCCAGCACCTTATTTTTGCCGTGGAGAGGTCCATTTATAGCCATGGCCATTGGGCTGAGCTGGGGACCTGTTGATGGTTGAATTCAGTTGCTTAGGTGGAGGGCAGAAGAGCTCCAATGGCAATTGGGGCTGAGCTGGCCATGGGTCAGAGTTTGGGTTTGCTTAGCTTGAATGTGGTTCTTGTTTTGGGCTCCTCCGGTGACTAGGTCGGCCGGCAAGGACAGGGGAGCTGGCCATGGGTCAGACGAGTCAGTGGTCAGGTGAGCCAGGCCATCAAGTGGGAGCAATTAAGTTTAGTGAGCAAATTTGGCAAGAATCCTTATGGTTTAAGCAAAAATGGATCCTTTGGTCCATGGCTCACTATCTTGGGCTAAGAGCATCTAGGGTGGTTCCTAGGATCAGTTTGGTGGCTGTGGAGGAGTTGTTTTGGTCATATTGGGTTTGATTTGGTTACATTGGTGTATAGGTTCAAAATTGGGGGTCTGGGCTAGACTTGGGTAAAAATTGGGCTAGAGCTTAGGTTGGGCCCAATGATTGAGCAACTTGGTGTAGATGATTGTAATGAAGATTTTTCATGAAGGCTTGGACTGGTTTTGGGTTCAAATGAGGGGTCAATTTGGTGAAATTTGGGATTTTGGTCAATTTAGGCCAAGTTGGGTTAACTTGGGTTTAGGTTGGGCTAGGGTTGGGTCCAAGGCTAATTGAAGGTTCCAAATGGTCTATGGGGATGCCATAAAGAGTTCCCAACACCAATTGACTGGAAATTTTGGGAGTAGGGTAATCAATTTGGAAGATTTTGGGCATATGGCATGTTTGGATCCAAAATTGGGCAAGCTTGGTTCAAGTGGATTTGAATGGAGCTAAGATCCAAATTGGGGGCAATTTATGGTTCAATTCAGTTTAGAGGAGTGCTATGAATGGTTTAGATTTAAAATTTGGGAGAAATTGATTGGTGTTAGGTCAATTTGGGGAATTTGGCTCACTTAGCAAAAATTGGGGATTTTGGATTTTAAGTGAAGTTGAACTCAACTGTGGTTCAAAGTGGGCTTGGATTTGGTTATATTGGTATTAGATATGTTGAATTTAATTTTGGAATTGAAATTGGGCAAGATTGGGGTCAATTAGGTAGACATTGGGTTTAATTTGGTCACTTTTGGGTTAAAATTGGTCAAATTGGGTCTTTTGGTTAAATTGGGCTAAATTGGCCAAATTGGATCATGTGATAGTTAAGAGAAATGAAATTAAAAATATTTGGGAGGTTTTGTGAATTTATGGGAATTTTCAGAATTTTTGGAATTTTAGGCTAAGTGGGGCATGTCGGTCATTTTGGGGATTTTTGAGGAAATTTGGCAATTTTGGGTAATTTTGGTCAATTTGAGTGGTAGGAAGTATTTTGGAATGATTTTTTAAGAATTATTGGTAATTTAGATAATTTTGGAAATTTTGGAGGATTTTAAGGTTTTGGGGGTATTTTGGGTATTTAGAGTATTTTTGGGCAAAGGGATTAGAAATTTGGAATGTTTGGGAAAGTTGTGGTTGGTTGAAGGTGAGTAGTATGGAATTGTCTAGATTGAGCCATGGACAAAGGGTCACCTTCATTTTATGCTTTATGTGTTAGTACTAGCCATACCTTAGCCTGAGGCTAAGAGCTTGGGAAAACCACTTACATGAGTTTCCAAAGAGTTAGGGGATGAAAAGGTTATGTGCTTTATTTAGGATTGTGAGTGTGTAGTGTGAGTGTGGTGTAAGCTCCAGACCTCTCAGGGTAGATCCTATGGCCTGACCACCTATAGGAGACTTCCCTTGGGCTTCCTTATTCTTGGTCTCTTCCTCCCAAAACTAGAGGTTAGGCCTTAACCATATGAAAACTCCCAGTGAAGCGAGAAAAATTTAAATTTCTATGGGGAGAGGTGCCATGACTAGTTTTCTAAGAGAGTCACCAGGAGAGTCCTATGGCTAGACCCTAGGATGTTCTAAAGAAAGACTAGACCTCAACTAAAAGTGAGGTCAACAGGTATACTATGTTTAGGTTAGATTAATGGGTAAATTTCAGATTGTGTAGTTTAGGGTGTAATTTAATGAGCTAGATAGGTTAAAGAAAAAGCTAGTGTGTTTTTGGTGGGTTTTAGTTTGAAGTGTGATAGAGAAGGGAGTATTGTATTCTCAAGTTTAGTTTATAAGTATGTAGTGTCACATTATTGGTGGGCTAGATAACGAGTGAGTCTGAGTGCTTTGGGTAAGCCAAGTGGGTTAGAGTTTGATAGGATTTTTGGTTAAGGTTTGTGGTCTAATGGTTGAGTGATGTGGTGTAGTTTTGGGTAAGCCAAATGGGTTACAGTTTGGATGGGATTTGGGTTACGGTTTGTGGGTTAATGGGTGGGTGATGTGGTCTCATTTTGGTCAGATGATGAACTAGGGAGGCAATGGAAAAACTGCTTGATTCATGTGGAGAAATGGATAGAGAATAGAGACATGCTTCAATTTGGGTGAGAAATGAGAGGGAAGAAGAAGCGGAGGTCAGTTTAGGTGAGGAAATGAAAGGGAATAAAATTTTAATTTAGTTTAGGTGAGGAGGTAATCAGAAAGAAGATTAGATCTCAGTTTAGGGTATTTAATTGAGAAAGGAATAGATGGAGTACCCTCATTAAATGCATCATGTACACATGAAATAAAGGGAAAATAATGGGAAGAGATGGGGGTGTTATACCTTAGAATTTGTTTCCTTGGTGAGTATTGCTTGAAGATAGTGTCCTCCTTACTTTGGATGGGATTCTCATGCTTGATATTCTCTTTGATCTTTTTGGTTCAACAAGGAAAAGGAAGAGTGACACAATTTATAAAAGGAGAAGAGGGGTGGTGAAGAGAGAATGGTTTTGGGTTTGAGAGAGGACAAGAGGGAGATGTTAATTTTGGTGGTATGAAAAGGAGAGAATGCGGAGGAATTTAAGAGTGAGAAAGGAAGGGAGGAGAATGAGGGGTCATGGTTCAAAGAAGGGATTTTAAGTGGGAGTTTTGGGGAGAAAAAAATGAGGGATGGATCATAAGGACATGGAAGGAAATTTTCTAAAGAAAGGAAGTATTTTAGTTATTTTTCAAGTTAGGGCAATTGTGGTAATTAGGGGAAAAAATTTAAAGCGGACCTCATTTTGAAGTGCATGAAGCTAGGTATTCACTCTTCCAATCCATTTCAAAAAATGTGTTGTATGGCTCAAGATATACAAAGTTGAGTGGTTACAATTTGGTTATAAGGGTTATAATAAAAACATTTTGACATAAGCTCTTTTGATAGAGAAAAGTATGAAGAATTTAGTAGTGCAATTACTTTTAATCAATATTGACCCCATCTCAAGATATTTGAGGCCAAAGTGATTCAAAACATAGGGGAGAGAGAATTGGTGGATTTTGAGTTGGTGTTTTCGATTTGTTTTAATGGATAAAATTATATCTTTTAAATTAGAATTTTTTTAATCTATTTTAAGTTTAGTTGTTTTCTAATTTCATTGAGTTCATTTTGGATAATTATTTGCACATTATCTTTTTTATTATTGAGATTATCATGTTTTTCTCCTAATTATCATAAGCTCCACAAGCCTCAAAATAGTGTCAGATGCCTTGATTGAGGGTTTATTTGAACGATATTGATGATATAGAGTCATTGGCATATTCTTTCCTAATAAAATGACTTTTTAAAAGATTTTTATGTAAGGTCATTCTTCATATATGAAAAACTTGGGTGCACATTATTACATAAAAATGGTATCTGGTCATCACCAAACTGGATTGCATGCTCTTTATATGTGATTATGAAGATTATTAAACTTAAAGAATATAATTTTGATCACTGGATCAACATGGGGTGAATACTATAGTTTTAGGGTTAATAAAAATGCACTGTTCATATATGAAATTTGAACTAGAAAATTTTAGGTAAAAAACTATTTTAAATGATCATCAAGTTTATTTTTATTGTCTTTATATATGATAATCAATATCATATAACTTTCAGAAACAAGTTTGGACTCCTACTACTATCTCGATAGAGAAAATGATAAAAGCATGGTATATGTTGAATATAACTAATTTAAAGTAAATTTTAGGGCTTAGTTAAAATAGGTTTTATTTTGAGATTATTTTGGTTAATTTGAACTTTATTAAGTAAAATTTTAGTTTTGCGTTCGAGTGAGGTTCATTTAAACACAAGGAAAAAGTGTTGAACAAATAATGAGGTCAAGAGCGACCTCAAAGTGACATGATAGTATTTTAGTTATTTTAAATAGCTTATTTAGGTTGTATCTTTACTACCAAATTTATATTCAATGATATAACAAATTTAGCTAAGCTATTTATTAAGTAAATTATGAGATATCATGAATTTTCATCCACTACGGTTTCTACTATAAATCATAGGATCACATATTTTTAAAGTAAACTATAAAAATTGATGGGTCTAAAATTAAAGTTATCATTTCAATTTTACCCTTAGATACTTGGGAAAACTGAGCGGATTGATAGACCCCTAATAAATTTATTAATGTAACTAATTAAGCACCCTAAAAAATAAAATTCACTTTGTATAACAAGATTTTGATTGAGTGAGCAAGAAAGCTCTTTAAAGAAATACCATAAATGTAACCTCTTTGAAGACAAAGTTAATGGTGAATGAAAAACCCGCTGACACGCCTAAAATATATATACTTTTTGCTATATGATTTTACTCATTTTTTATGATATTACACTTTAAAGGAAGGTATTTTGTATGATTTTTAGTTTTTGGTACAAGAAATGGTGATTGGAGCAAAAGGAAGTAAAAATTGTGCAATTTGAAGCAAAAACGAGCAAGAAATGAAAGTCTGCCCTGACACCTTTCGATAAGTATTTTGATGCTTAATCTCTTTTACACTTCTTGCATATTTTGCAATGAGATTACACTTTAAAGAAATGTTATTTTTATGCTTATTTTGTAAGGTTATCAGTTACGAATGCAACGGAACTGAAACGGGGCGAATCGGAGCTAAAACGGAGCCAAAAGGAGCGAAACGGTGGACCTGCGCAGAGCCTGCTCCCCGACGGTAGCCTCGATCTCACCGACGGCGAGATTTTACCGAGAGCACCAAAAAATGGCCGAAAAGCTCACCGACAGCGCCCTCAAGCCCGCCGACAGCGTGCCTTAGCAGTTGGCCTATGTTCTAAAAGCCCGCCGACGGCGAGAACGAGCCCGCCGACGGCGAGAAGGTCGGTTCCAGCACAGATTCATCGAATTTGGACGCCTTTTGAACAGGTGCTTAAGCAACCTTTGGAAATTTTTCTACCTCTTTAAAATATAGATGAATTTGAGAGGAATTTTAGAGGAAAAAAAGTGGAAAAAAACTTGGAGAATGTTTAGGGATTTTAGAATAGAAGTAAAAATGTAGATTTCTACCCTTTTGGAGAGATTGGAGAGGAGATTTTGAGAGAATTTGTAAGAGATTTCGCTAGCATTGCATGGATCGCCAGGAGAATTTATGGGAGAGATCTTCGTCTTTCTTTCAAAGGGAAAAAACTAAGTATTGTTCTTTATTATCTTATGATTTTGTAAGCACTTACCTAGTGGATTTACTTTGGTTACATGTAGTTTCCGTTGTGTTTTCTTCGCGCTTTGTGACGTATCTCTCTTACTTTTTCTTCTTCTTTGGAAATAGCGACTTGAGAAGATTATGCCATTATTTTTATTTTACTTTTCTTTTGTAATGAGTAAAAATCATATTTAGGATTTTGTGATGCATGGTAATAGTAAATTTAATTATAAATGTGATGGTTTTTACTTGCACTTAATTTATATTGCAATTAAGGCCTGTTGTAATGTTAAAATTTGTTGTGAAAACATACGATCCGAGAGGGTTATGCTTTCTACTACTAAGTACGAACCACATTCAAATTCCATGGATGGTGAAGTTCATGGGATCGAATGCAAATAAATAGGGAAATAATATTAATCGAGCGTAGAATCGGAGATTTTAGAGTGACAAACTAAAATCCTCAATTCAGTCCTATCGTTTGGGTGCTGAAGTGTAGATTGTTAGCCCTCAGGCGAGGGGAATGTGGGAGCTCCGAAGTGAGAGCCGGTGTCCTCCCAGCCTAGCCGCAGATTCAGTAACCAAGCATAGGAATAGTCGATATTCTTTATGCCTGGACCAAAGAGTAAAGAATATGATTGCTCCTATTTGGGACATACAATATTAAGTGCATCTCATTTTTATACATTATCTATTTCATAACATAAGAATAGTAGTTTTTAGTATCTTAAAATTCTCCAAACCAACTCACCCAAAAATGGTTATCTTTAGAATTATTATTTGCATTTAGTTATAGTTACTATTACATTTAACATTTGTATTTAGGAGTAGTTGCTAGATAAAACACAATTTTAATCGACATTCCAAACTAAGGATTATTAGTAGTAGTAGATTAGAATTTGACTAAAGACCTCTTACTTCACTTCCTCGTGGGATCGATACTGGGATTTTTAAGGAAAACTCTATATTACTTGAAACGATACGTATACTTGCATAGTACCCCTAGTGTGTAAAATATTTTTCAATATTTATATCATTTAAGATTTTGCACACCAGCCGCTATTTATAAATCATGTCAAATTTTTGGCAATCTTTTGAAAGTTAATTTACTGCGTAATTGCGGGTCGGGTCAAGTTTTTGGCACCGTTGCCAGGGAAGCTTTGGTAAGAACTTTAGGAGAATTTTAGTTGAAGTAATTAGGCTTAGACTTGGAAAACTGTAGTGTCGTAAAAACTATTTTTGTGTGAAAAATGTTTTTATATGAAAAAGTATTGTGAAATAAACAAAAAAATTGTTTATATGAAAAATAAGGTGTTCGTGAAAATTCATTTATTATTTGTTTAATTGTTAATGTATTGTTTATTATGTTGCGTATGCGAAACAAAGGATCTGCAGGACTTGTATCTTATGATCCCGAGTTTGAAAAAATAAAAAAATAATAAAAATGCAGAAAGGACTCGAAAAAGTAGAAATGGAAAACTTTCAAGATAATAACTTGGAAAATCATCATACTTCATTGAGGGATTACCTAAATCCTACGACAGATGAAATTCACTCTAATATACAAAACCCTGTCCTAGAAGCTGGCTCGTTTGAAATAAATCCTGAGATTATCCAACTGGTGCAGAACAATCAGTTTGGGGAACTCCTTAGGAGGATCCCTATTTACACTTATTAAATTTTCTAGAACTTTGTGCTACATTTTGTTATAATGGCATGTCAGATGATGCTGTTAGACTAAGGCTTTTTCTTTCTCACTAAGGGATAAGGCTAAAATGTGGTTATACTCATTAGCACCTGATTCTATTAAAAATTGGGAGGAGTTAACTCAGAAATTCTTAGCTAAGTATTTTCCACCTTCAAGGACTACTCAACTTAGAAACGATATTATCTCATTTTGTGAATATGAAGGGGAATCAATATACGAAGCTTGAGAAAGATTTAAGGAACTCCTAAGAAAGTGTCCACACCATGCTCTGCCCGATTGGTTAATCATTCAAACTTTTTATAATGGGTTAGTAGAATCCCTTAGGTCTATAATTGATGTTGCTGCTGGTGGATCATTAATGTCAAAATCATTTGATGAAGCGTATGAGTTAATTGAAGAAATGTCTACAAATGAATTTCAATGGCCCTCTGCTAGGGTAAATCATAAAAATGTAGCCAGTGTTCATGATACAAATGTGATTTCAATTCTTGCATCTCAGGTTGCTGCAATATCAAGGAAGTTAGACCAATTTGGAATGAACCAACCTCAATTTACTCCTGTAAGTGAGGAAAGTTCATTAGATCATATGATTGATTCTAACTTAGGCTCTGTTTGGCGCATCTGCAGCTTCTCGCTTCATCAGCAATTGCGCTGCCCTGTGAAGTTCTTGTGATGGAAACTGTCTGTCTGTTTGGTGCAATTGCTCGATAACAGTATGAAAGCAGTTGTTTCTGAAAAATTGACAATTATGCCCCTATTTAGTAAATTTATTTTTAACAGAATTATGACACTCATTTATTTAATAATTCTGAAACTGGAAAGTGCTTGATAAGGTGCATTTACATACATAACACACAATTCTTTTACATTTACAGATTTAACACCTAAAATTTCATATTTGCATACATAACACTCAAATTTTTAGCATCACATCAAGGAATTACAAACTATGTATATAAACAACTCCACGTATATAAACAAGGCATTACAAACTCCTCGTAACTATAGACTACTAAGGTTCCAGCATCTATTCCTCCAATTATAATTTCACAGTTATCTTTGCCTTCTGTTCTAGCAAAATTTGCAAATGTCCTCCTAAAATTTATTTTACAGCATAAGAATAAACATTTTTATTGACATAGCAGAAAATCCATACAATAAAGCATGAATATTGATACAAGTATATAAATCATAAATTTTCAAAATCAACTTTGGGACATACAAAACACCATTTTCAGAAAACCTATAATGGAAATGAAAGTTTTGATGAGATAAACCTGACGATATAAGAAGTGTTTTCATCGAAGTCCAAAGGTACGTAAAGAAGGAACTCTTAAATATATTTGGAAAATTGGTAACACAATTTGGATGATCAAAAGGTATTCAAATATTACATAATCAAAATGAGCATCTTAATGAGACAAATCCAATGAGTCTAAGATCTCTTAACTCTGATGTCGTTAAAGTATCTAAATGCCTAAACAATCATATATGAACAAAGGGATCACTATGGATCGTCTAATAAAAATTTGAAAATCTTAGCAAAAATAATCAAAATATCACTCTAAAAAGACTACAAATAGTCCCCTAATATATAAATGAATGGGGGCCTAAAATGAAAAGAGCTCACAATTCTTAAGAATCTTTCAGTAAATAATTTTAAAAATGAAGGGAAATTACCAAGGTAACTACTCAACACAGCATTCCTAGCTAAAAAATCACCAAGAAGGACAGAAAGAAAAGAATAAGGTTCACCTTTGCGTCATCTTAAGATGGCCTCCCATTTCTCCTTGACCCCAATGAATACGGATTGGTTGCTTGCAGGAGAACAGGCCATTGAAAAACATCCAAAATCAGGTTAAAAAAGAAAAAAAAACTAAGACAGATTACTTTTTTGGTTAAATTACAAACATCAATTTACTTTTAACGCCCCAATTAGTTCTTTGAAGTTATGGAAAAGTTTAAAGAAACTAGAAGATATAGAAAAGTTTAAAGAAAACGAAATATCATGACTTAATTTCGCCTTTGCTCCATCAATACACCCACAGGTTATCTACCAATGGCACAAAGATGAAGTGATTACTTGTGGAAGCATAGGTCATCCAAGCTCCAACACCATTGGAAGAGAACAGCTGAGATACTTAAAACACAATGGACAGGGATAAGATTGCTTTCCAAGTTAAATTTAATCACCAAGCCAAATCACACACAAACACATAAAGAGAATTTGGAGCGCAAATTTGATAAATATCACCACCGTTTATTTCATTATAAAATATATCCAAAATATTATTTTGGCCTGAAAAGAAAATTAAATTTTAGATGTCGGATATGTAAATACTTAAAAATTTTAGACATTTTTCTCGCTCTACACTTATGACTCCACTTTAGTTTGGAAATTAACTGAAGCAGTAAGCAATCAAGGAAAACAGGAAACTAGAATTAATAAAACTATAGAAAAAGGTAGATATCCGGTAGAACCCAATTCTGGAAGAACCGTGTCCAAAGCACCGTGAAAGCTGCATCATGCTCCGTCCTAAATGGTGTCACACCAAATTACAACGCATTCAATTCTACCATTTGAAAACAGCTGAATCCCGTCAACTTAGATGATGATTTCTTCCAGTGGCATTCCAAATATAGATTCATACGAAACAAAACAATAAATCCCTCTAATAAATGTTGTTCCCTACCAAATGAAACAAAACCCTTTTGTGTGATGAAATAAGATTTCTTCCAGTTTGATGAAATAAATATAAAAGTTTAGGTGTTAGATATGGAAATACAATAAGAATTGTGTGGTATGTATGTAAGTGCCCCAAAAAAATGAAAAAATGTGCTGCAATGTAAAGCAAGATTGATAATTTCAAAGCCAAATGTGCTACGAGTTCACTTCCAAAGCCAAATATCATAATTTTGCAGACACAAGAATTGTATCCTGAATTGTCATGACATATGAAAAAATGGATATTTGTAGTTAACGCGGGAAATAAAAATACAGAAATGAATTACACATTGAACGAAATAAATTAGATATGAGCAGAACTGCCTTCTACTAACGCAGCTGTAATTTTTTCCCTTAACTCCGCCATTTCTCTTGCACCTTCCCCTTCTCTAGTACAGATTGTGGAAGGATCAGTCTCAAATTGCTCCACGGAATGCCCAATGTGGTACTCAAATGCTTCCGGAGGAACATACTCCTTATCGAAGTCAGCAATATGAAAGTCAATGTCGGTGCGTGAGGGGTGCCGCCGAATATAATTGTGTAGCACCATCGTGGCTATCACAATCTGGACCTGTTTGTGAAACGGGTAAGATGACATATCGCGAAGTATCACCCATTTCTTCTTCCAAACGCCGAAAGTCCTCTCAATGACACCACGTAAGGAAGAATGTCTTTTGTTAAAAAGCTCTTTTCTGCCCCTTGTCACATTGCTGGCTCTCTTGAAATCAGGTAAATGATATCTTGTATCAGGGAAGGGTTCGAGATACCCTCGCTCGCAATGGATATCCAAGCATCCACTAAATAATATTTCCCTAGAATGCATTGTAGGTTCAGTATGATGTTTAAAGTGATTAACCAAAGAATTCGGGACTGCAACATACCGTGTGGAGGGTGTGGGAAGTTGTTGTGAGCATTCTGCGTAGCACTTTTCAAAATTATGCTGTCATGAGCACTACCCTCCCAACCTGGCATGACGAACGTAAAGTACATGTTAAAGTCACAGACCGCCATGACATTTTGTGTAGGGGCTCCACAACGCCCGATAAATGCAATCTTTTCATCCCTTGTAACTCTCGCATCAACGTGGGTTCTATCTATTGCTCCAATGCAATCCTACACAAATACTTTTGAGTTACTAATGTCCAGTATTCGTATTTAAAATTGAATGCTTCAAATTGCAAATGTTACTTTAAAGAACGGCATGTAACGTGCATCACGTTGAATCTCTATGGAGTTTGTGCGAACGTTGGATCCGTTGGTTTTATGATTTGTTTTGATAGGCTCACAAGTGCATTTAGACCCACGAGAGAAATATCTCGCTAATCGTCTCGTATGAGTGTTGGAATCGTTCCATTGAACCACGCATTGAATCGTTTTGTGATAATATGTAGAGAGTCATTGCCAACACCTCACGTTGTGTTGTCCTCAATGACCCATGAAGACCATGAAATCCACAAAGTTCTGTTAGAAGATCTGTAAATACGTCCTGCTTCATGCGGAACATGTTGCTGAATCTGGTTGGATGTCCAGCAAGCATTTCCCCTACCCATTTATCACCAAAATAAGAAGATGTGTAGCATGGAGAGCGATCAATGTACTTATTGTAGTACTCAACGATCAAGGAGATTGTTGCATTTCTCCGTCTCCATCTTTCTTGGTCTGAATCCATGATGACGTATATTGTACTAGTGTTGATAAAAATTAAATGAAGTAAATAAATCACGAGGAAAACATGGCCAAGAATTTATAAAAGATGAAAATGACAGCTTAAGAATATCAAATAAGAATTTCATTAGAAAGTAGAATAACAAAGTAAAAGTGTATCACACAACAACAAATGAACTAAACCAATCTCCCACTCAACAACAAATAAGAAAAAAGATCAATCAAATTTCCCCACGAGCATAAAAATGTCGTAGATATGCCACCCTTTTTTCTTGGGCAATTGTTTTAAAGAAATCTCTATGACGCGAATCTAGAAGAAGTTCTATAGCAAAAAAGTATAGCTCACGATCCTCTGAAATTTCATGATCTTCATCAAGAAGTTCCACGACCTCCTTAATGGAATTTTCCTGAACTGTGTGTGGGGCATCTTTCTAGGTACCCACAAGATGTGATATTTGCTTTCTGAGATAAGCAGCACCACCTTTTTGTCAACTATCAACACAATGACGCTTAGAAAAGTTTGTGCTATGTATTTCCGAGATTTCCGGGCTGTCGAGATCAGGTGAATCACAAGATAGGTTGACGGCCACATTGTCAGGGGTACCACAAAACCCTGTCTGGCTTGGAGCACATGCATATTTACCTGTTGCGACGACACCCTCAAACATGCGGTCCAACTTCTCTTCCAACTCGGGTTCAATGCCGCAACTTTTGTACTTCTTCGCTTGGGGCACCACCTGAGAAAACATATTAAAGAGTTAAAGTCGTATTAAATAATAAAGTGAATAAAGTTATACAAAATAAAAATTTGCTCACCGAAAGTCTTTCAGCCCACCACGCCTCCGAAGCATCAATGGTTCGTTTCGCCGGATCCCAACCCAAGCCCGTTGATCCTTGTTTCAATTTCTTCCAAAGTTTCCAATCTTTTTTTAGTTGATCCCACTTGTTCTTCATTTGCATCCTGTCATACACCCTGCCCGTACTTTCCTTGAAATTTGCGATAATATGTTGCCATCCTTCCTTATTAAAATGGGTTGTAGGCCTATTTCCCAGTTCAATCTCCTTAAGACAGAGGTCACAAAATAGTAATATTGTTTCCTTTTCCCATATTGCCGGTGTTGCACTATCTTTGGTCTTATTAGCCATTATATTGCTAAAATAAAATAAATTATTGTAACATAACAATAACACAGGTAAAAAAAATTATATAAAAGGTCTGGAATTACTAAAATCAAAGACCCGATAAAAATAAATGAGCGAAAAACATTTGCAATAGTAGCATTTTTTATGTGATATTAAAGATATAAATACGATGCATGTAAATATAAAACTTCGAGTATAAAATATGTATAAGAATTGTATGGTATAATATGCAAATGTGCCAAAAACAACCTATCTAGTATTAGCTGAAAACACTTACCTTTGTCACTCCCAAGTATTTTTTTAAAGTGAAGCAAGTGAATTTATTTGGACCTTGTTTCATACTTCAATTCCTTTTTTTTTTAACATCACTTCGAAGCTTACAAGTCGGGGTCTATTTTATTATATCAGTTCTTAGCTTAGCAGTCAGGGTATATTTCTTTGGGTGATCTACTTTTCACTATTTGAAGTATCTTTACTTTTTCTTACTTATTTGTGTTTTTTTTATTTCTTCACAATTTATATTTACTTATTCATGGTTGTTGCAACAGTTACAAAACAAATAAGCCACACTAGACTCCTTGTTACCTTTATAGCATTTTTAAAAACGAGCAATTTTATGTATCGGAGCCAAGTTGAACGTAAGGCACTTTGTCACAACAAGTACTAGCAAACCAAATCGGTGAGATTAGTAGCTTAATTATCCAAAATAAAGAAACTGGATGTATTCATATAATGAAGAATCGTAAATGACTGAATTAGGAATGAGATGAAAGTAAAAAAACTTGCAGCAAAAGGTCAATTTTAAAGAGGATATTAAAGAACTATAGAGCATCTTTTGTTCTTTTTAAAATAGTCATCAAATGCATGTGACAAACAATAGCAAAAAAAATAACGAAGACATACATTTAAAATCACGGAGTAAAAAACGAAACCGAAATTGCGGGTTCAATTGGCTGAATCGTGGATTGGTCCCGCAACCGATTTGATTCGAAGTTAACAATGCTTTGCTAAAAATCAGAGGGGAATGTTCACATTTTATCTTACTGTTGGAGTAAAATGAAGAGGGCGCAATCTGGGAGGGAAGCCTGCTGTGCGTGCGGACGAAAGATGGTTTCGGTGGGGGCTTCTGTGCGAGTGAGACGAGCGGGATCGGGTGGCTTTGGTTCGAAGAAGGGAGGAGTTGAGCGGGCTACTTTGCAGGTGGAGTCGAGCGAGAGGAACGAGCCTTCGAGCGGGTTGGAGAGGCTGGAGGCTTGTTTTGCATGTGTCGTGAGGGAAGGGCTGTCACTGAGATGGGGAGAGCGGGCGTCACCGGTCGATATTATATAGGGTCCGTTTTAGCTCGAACAAACAGATGACGAATGGAAGGTGAACGAAAGGCGGAAGACGAATAGAAGGCGAATAGAACTGAACAGAATGGAAGAGGAACGAATGGCGGAAGACGAGAAGAACTAAACGAACATTGATGAAGAACAAACACGAGATAAGGATGGGGTGAGGAGCAGAGCTATCGAATTCGATCGAAGGGGGCAACGGGGTAAAAAAGAACGGCGGAACGCGGGCCACAGGGACGATCCCGCGGCCCGCCTTTTGCGAAATTCACCCCTGCGGGCGCCGCGAAGCTGCTCTGCCGCGGCCCCAAACAACAGAAGGTCGGGGATCTGGTGACGCGAAGCGGCTCTGCCGCGCCCCCAAACAGGCAGTTATTTTATGAGACTTTAAATACCACAAACAACCCATATTCTAACTTTTACAACTCATGTTGGGAGAACCATCCTAAATTTAATTGGAATCATACTACTGATGGTGGAAACCAACAATGGGAAAATAATCATGCGAATCGTAATAGAAGTTGGAATAATCAGGGGAACACAAACTATAGACCTTCATATCCACCGGACTCTAACAATGATCAACAATTTGAGGATAAGAAGATGTCTATGGAAGAAGTTGTATTTCAAATGGGAAACCAGTTGCAAAGTCAAAATACTGCGATTAGAAACATAGAGAATCAACTGGGACAAATTGCTAATTCACTTAGCAATAGACCCAAAGGAATACTTCCTAGCAACACTGAGATCAAACCAAAAGAAAACACTAATGAACAAGCAGAAGCTGTCCAATTAAAAAGTGGAAGAGAGATAGAGGATGTGGTTAAAAAAGAGAAAGATGTTGTGAGAGAAACAAAGGAAACTAAAAGAACTGAAGAACATGTTTCTAAGGATCTGGAAAAATTAATATCTCCAAGTAAAATCAGTTTGGAAAGACCACCACCTCCATTTCCTCAAAGACTTAGCCAACATGAGTTGGATAAAAAATTTTCAAAGTTCATGAAAATACTTAAGAAGTTAACGATAATTATTCCTTTCACTGAAGCTTTGGAACAAATGCCAAGTTATGCAAAGTTTATGAATGATATATTAAACAAGAAAAAGAAATTTGGGGATTATGAGACAGTTGCACTAAGTGAGGAGTGCAGCGCTATACTTTAGAAAAATTTTCCTTAGAAACTTAAAGGTCCTTGTAGCCTTACAATTCCTTGTGCAATTGAAAAAATATTATGTGGAAAAGATTTATGTGATTTAGGAGTAAGCATTAATGTGATGCCTCTATCTATATTTAGAAGGTTAGGTTTAATCGATATTTCTCCCACTACTGTAACCCTTCTATTAGCTGATCGATCTATCATTTATCCAAAAGGAGTTATAGAAAACGTGCTTGTTAAAGTGGATAAATTTATCTTTCCTTTGGACTTTATTGTATTAGATATGAAGGAAGATAAAGAAATTTTAATTATTTTAGGGAGGCCTTTCCTTGTTACTGGACAAGCTATGATAGATGTGCAAAAAGGAGAGTTGATTATGAGTATTAATGACCAGAAAGTTACTTTGATGTATTAAAGACTATGAAATGTCCAGCTGAAAGAAATGATGATGATTGTTTTTGGATAGATGAAATTGATTATCTAAGTAAAGACCATTTCCAAGAAAGTTTTGAGCGTAAGTTAGCAGATGAGATGGAAATGGATTTTCATGATGATTCGAAAAGGTTATTTAAAGAAGACTGTATTTTAGGAGAGGTGTGAAATGATGGATGTTACCAAAAATAGTAAACTTTTAATTCCATTTGTTGAAAAATCTCATGAACTTAAGATGGATGTACCCCATACAATTTTAAAGCCTATCTATTTAGGGAATTCATCTACACAACCAGTCTTTATATCTTTAGATGCGACTCAATCACAAGAAATACTCGAATTGAATGATGAACAAGATAAAATTATTGAACTAAGACTTGGAAGAGAATTTGAGGATAAATTTCAAAAGAACTTTGAGTTGAGAAAAGAGGATAAGGATATTGGAAGACCATTGGAAGAAATTCCTAGGGATTTAGAAAAATATATTTCCTCAACTAAGATAGATCCTCAATCATTTAATAATTATAAAGGGGAAGAATTGGAAGATAACTTGAATCATAAGAGTGACATAGAAGAATTTGATTCAGAATATGAATTATCTAGAGAGAATCTAATCCAAAATTTGGGAGATAATGAAGTATCTTATAAAGATCCATTTATTATAAATTTCAAGGATGATATTATTATGCGAATTGAAAAAATCAATAGAAGAATATTAGATCTAGAAAGAAATATGAGGAATTATGATATAAATCAAACTGAAAATGAAGAGCTAAATGAAAAATTAAAATTTGAGGATTTTATAGGAATCCCTGGATCCGGAAATGATTGGGCGATTGATCGAGGATTACTTAATTGGAATTTTGATCCTGGTGGAATCATTTGTCGGGCTAACGACGTTAAACCAAGTGCTTTGTGGGAGGCAACCCATAGTTATCAGTGTGCTTTGATTTAGTGTGCTTGAGAGTCATGATTGTTAGTTTTATATTATGTTTGATTTAGAGTGGATAAACTTAATCTTTATGTGTCATTATGGATTAATAAGTTTGATTGTTGATTTGTAGATGTTTGGATTGTTAGTAGTATGATTTGATCTTTGTTTGTCATGAGGGAGGTGATTCCTTAACTATTACTGTGGTTAGACTTCTATGTTCTTTTGTAGTAGTTGGATTGACGAGTTCACTACAACTCGGGTCTCACCCGGACTTGAGTTTTACATGACATACCATGAATTTAATTTGTAACATATCTATCTCAATTTTGATACTTCTTTTCTCTAACTTTACTTTCATTAGGTAGGAGTCATGAACCTATTTGATGAATACCATGTGGATGATCTTACACTATCTTTATAACTGTTAAAGGTGATTAATTATAAGGATTAGGTGATGCCTGAGATTGGTTCCTATGAGCCAATATATCAGGGGTAATCTTATCATTGGGATTATAATCTATAAAGTCATTTTAAAGTACCTAATTTAATAGTGTAGTGATTCCGTTAGAAATTAAAGGTAACGAAGTGAGATTGGTTGAGTTAAAGGATGAATTAACCTCATTTATCATATGTGTGTTTATGTTTGTGTAACAAATTTATTTAGGTATTGAAGATATTTTTATATTCCCTCACTGATACCTACAATGCTAGTTAGACTTTGGTTTAGTTAATTTCATTCTGGCATGATTAGTTTAGATTTACGTTCTGCTGCATATTGTTCTATCCTAATGAATACTTGTAAATGATTTTGATAGACATTTGTGGTAGATAGAATTTCTAAATTGTTTTCTTCCTGCTTATATTTTCAAGTGTTCGAATGCTATATATGTTAAAAATTAAGTTTGAGGGTAGGAAGAAAAATAAAATTTTAATGTGAAAATACTTCCTTTTAGTGTAATTTTATTACAAGCATTTTTTAGGTTAGCTTTACTTTCTCATATAATCTTCTATCCTGATTATGCATGTATATGAATTTGATAGGATGTTGTAGTAGCAAGTAGATTCAACCTTTACTTTTTCTTTCTGCTACATTTTATGGAATTAATTGCAAAATATTTTTGAAATTTATGTTTAGGGGGAAGAAAAATATTAACTCTTATTTGTTCTCAATTGTTGTATTTTCAAAAATTATTAGCATAACTTCTGGCAATTGAACCTCGCATGAGATAACTAAAACTTTTTATTTTAGTTGAATATTATGGAAAGATTGGATGAAAGTTTTTAGTAATAAAAGCTAATTTTATAAGGATAAGATATTTGATATAAAAGAATTTGATTGTAGTTAACTATTTAAAGTAAAGAAAATTGTAATTTTGAAATGTTAAGAGACTTAAAGTATTGTGTGTTAAGAAGAGATTGTGACTTTATGATGAATAATAAGGCTCATACCTAATTATAAAGTAAGGATGTGTTTCAAGTTTGAACTTTAGAAAGAGGAGAGTGAAGTTCAAAATCATTACAGGCTCTCCAGATATAATAATGCTCATTAAAAAAAAGAGAAAAAAAGAAGAAAAAAAGAAAAGAAAAGAAAAGAAGGATTGAAAAACAATAAAAAAAACAAAAACAAAAGAAAAAGAAAAAAAAAAAGGAAAGAAAAATATTTATGAGGAGAAGCTTGAGGAGATGCCTAATCAAAAATTGGCTTCACTTGAGTCACCCTAAAGGGAGAACTTGATTTCATTTCTAAATTTATATTTAAAGTATTGGCTTACATTCTGATGAAGTTTGCATGAACTTCTTTTTCACATAATCTTTCAAGGCATTCTTAATGTAACAAATTTTGGTTTATCTTGAAATAAATAGAAGACTAGAACCCTTAGACTTGATTGTTGAATATTCTTATACTTGTAGTGTTAACCTGAGTTACTGAATTTCTTTCTAAAAATCTAATCAATATATTCTTTTGAATGAAAAATTTTAGTGTCTTACAGGTGGAAAGTACATTGCTTTGAGTTATATTTTTATGTAGTAAAAGGGTTACTTGAGGACAAGTAACGGTTAAGTTTAGAGGATTTTGACACGCCTAAAATATATATGTTTTTTGCTATATGATTTTACTCATTTTTTATGATATTACACTTTAAAGGAAGGTATTTTGTATGTTTTTTGGTTTTAGGTACAAGAAATGGTGATTGGAGCAAAAGGAAGCAAAAACGGTTCAATTTGGAGCAAAAACGAGCAAGAAATTAAATTCTGCCCTGACACCTTTCGATAATTCTTTTGATGCTTAATCTCTTTTACACTTCTTGCATATTTTTGAATGAGATTACACTTTAATTAAAGGTTATTTTATGCTTATTTTGTAGGCCTATCAGTTACGAATGCAACACAACTGAAACAGGGCGAATCGGAGCTATAACGGAGCCAAACGGAGCCAAACGGAGCGAAACAGTGGAGTTGCGCGGAGCCTGCTCGCCGACAGCAGCCTCGATCTCGCCGACAGTGAGATTTTACCGAGAGCACCAAAAAATGGCCAAAAAGCTCGCTGACAGCGCCCTCGAGCCCGCCGGCTGTGAGCCTTAGCAGTTGGCCTATGTTCTAGAAGCCCGCCGACGGCGAGAACGAGCCCGCCGATGGCGGGAAGGTCGGTTCAAGCACCGATTCATCGATTATGGACGCCTTTTGAAGAGTTGCTTAAGCAACCTTTGGGAATTTTCCTACCTCTTTAAAATAGAGAAGAATTTGAGAGGAATTTTAGAGGAAAAAAAGTAGAAAGAACTTGGAGAATGTTTAGAAATTTTAGAACAGGAGTAAAAATGTAGATTTCTATCCTTTTGGAGAGATTGGAGAGGAGATTTTGAGAGAATTTGTAAGGGATTTTGCTAGCATTGCATGGATCGCCGGGAGACTTTATGGGAGAGATCTTCGTCTTTCTTTCAAAGGAAAAAAGCTAAGTATTGTTCTTCATTATCTTATGATTTTGTAAACATTTACCTAGTGGATTTACTTTGTTTACATGAAGTTTTCGTTGTGTTTTCTTCGCGCTTTGTGACGTATCTCTCTTACTTTTTCTTCTTCTTTGGAAATAGCGGCATAAGAAGATTATGCCATTATTTTTCTTTTACTTTTCTTTGGTAATGAGTAGAAATCATGTTTAGGATTTTGTGATGCATGGTAGAAGTAAATTTAATTATAAATGTGATGGTTTTTACTTGCACTTAATTTACATTGCAATGAAGGCCTGTTGTAATGTTAAAATTTGTTATGAAAACATATGATCCGAGAGGGTTATGCTTTCTACAACTAAGTACGAACCACATTCAAATTCCATGGATGGTGAAGTTCATGGGGATTGAATGTAAATAAATAGGGAAATAATATTAATCGGGCGTAGAATTGGAGATTTTAGAGTGACAGACTAAAATCCTCAATTCGATCCTATCGTTCGGTGTCGAAGTGTAGATTGTTAGCCCTCGGGAGAGGGAAACGTGGGAGCTCGAAGTGAGAGTCGGTATCCTCCCAGCCTGAGTCGCGATTCGATAACTGAGCATAGGATTAGTCGATGTTCTTTATGCCCTGGACCAAAGGGTAAAGAATAGGATTGCTCCTATTTGGCACATACAATATTAAATGCATCTTATTCCTATACATTATCTATTTCATTACATAAGAATAATAGTTTTTAATATCTCAAAATTCTCCAAACCAACTCACCCAAAAAGGGTTATCTTTAGAATTATTATTTGCATTTAGTTATAGTTACTATTACATTTAACTCTTGTATTTAGGAGTAGTTGCTAGATAAAACACAATTTTAATCTACATTCCAAACTAAGGACTATTAGTAGTAGACTAGAATTTGACTAAAGACCTCTTACTTCACTTCCTCGTGGGATCAATACTGGGATTTTTAAAGAAAACTCTATATTACTTGAAACGATACGTATACTTGCGTAGTACCCCTAGTGTGCAAAATATTTTCCAATTTTTATATCATTTAAGATTTTGTACACTAGCCGCTATTTATAAATCGGGTCAAGTTTTTGGCCATCTTTTGGAAGTTAATTTACTGCGTAATTACGGGTCGGGTCACCCGCCCTAGAAATTGTCTAAGCTTGGTAGCACTCAAAATACTTTCTATGTTAAGATCCATAATATCTATTCCACGTAGTCCCTTTTAGATGCATGCATGGGAGGCTATTTTTAAGAAAGTTAATTTTTGGTGAAAGGGTAACTAGTCGAAAAATTGTCACATTTTCTAAAAAATCCTTATGTAACCAAACAAAATGATTTACAAATAATGCTATTTGCTGATGTAGAGAAGTATGCCAACATATGAATAAAATTCATGTAAAAAGATATCAATAAAAGAAGAATAAAGATATATACATTTTATCTTAAGAAAAAGATTGCAAGAAATTTATCTAACAAAAGGTCATGCAAAATCTATAGATAAATTGTAATGACCCAATAGTTGGAACATATGTCATTTGCTTATTAAGTAAGACTAGTTTCTGTTGTCTTTCATTCGGTCTTCTTCTCTGTATGAAACATATCCACATGTCACCGAATAGAAAATATTACACCAAGGGAATTTTATTACACTTTCATTGACCATCTTATCCAAATAAAAAAAAATGTTAACCTAATACATAATAATGATATCCTTGTCGTGCACAAGTAGATTTTTAAACTCGTCGCCCTCTGCTTTTCTTAGAGCTTTAGAAGTTTTTTCATAATTTTTAGACCATATTTCGCAAGCTTTCTCAAAATCTAAATTATGGATCTATATTGATTGTTTAGAAAGAGAAAGCTCATCTTTGGAGCCTCTGGCCCATCAAATAAAAATTCCATATTATTAATTTAGCTCTTTAGTTCAACTAAATTAATATTTGAAAAGTATCAAACTTTCCAACTTGTTCTTGATTATTTCCTTACAACTTATAAATTTTGAGTCAACTTTTTTAACAAACTCTGCACAGTAATGTTTGATGCTTTTCTTAAATTAATTTAGCTAATAGAGTTTTGTATAAAACTCTTAGTTTTCATGGATAACATACTCAAGCTCATATTTGAAAACCTCCTTAGAAACTAGGTCTTAATGATAACTTTTCAACAAATTAGTGCTCTAACCTGATTAAGCAATGTGACTTATTATAATGGAGACAACATCTCTAAATGCTTCTGCAAATAATTGGGGAAGGTGGTATTTTTAAGATTTATAGCTATCGAATATGCTTTATTGATTTGAAAAAGTAGGTCAATGCTGTAATAAAAAAAAAATAAAAAAAATAAAAAACCACTCCCTATGACCCCGACTAAAATGCTATCTTATCTTTCTTGTTCGTGCAGCTCGTTTAATGTTCCATTGAGGATGGAGGTGAACAACCATCACTTCATTGTTTGATCGATTTTGGCTCACCATAGGCCATATAAAAAGAATAACAGGATAAGTATCCATGAATAAGTGAGACATATAATGACAACAAAATTGTTCTATAGAGATTTGGGTACATTCTTATTTAAAAAATTTACATGGCACCTAAATCATCGACTTATCCATACAACGAAATTTCAAAAAAAACTAAAATTTGAAAAAATAATAGATTATAAAAAACTTGGCTACGAAAAAAATTCGAATGCATAATCACTTTTAAAAAGATAACTTATAATAACATTTATGCATCGAGTAAAGCCTAGCTTTGAAGTACACACCCATGTATGCTTAAAAGGTTCATATTATGTACTCCAACATTTTCTTCTAATAGAAATGTGAATGAATCGGCCTCTTTTTTGTTCTAATGATTTGATACCAAATTAGAAAATGGAATTTTACCAAACAAAATATCTAATGCCCACTAACTTTGAACCATACTAAAAAAAAAAATTCTTATCTCTTGTATTATTCCAAAAGCCCAAAACTTTTACGGACTTGGAAGAAAAGAACACACCACCATCCCTCAGAGTCGTGATAGAAAAAAAATTTGTATTGATATATGTTGTCATACACTCAATATTTTAAAAGATATTTAATAAATATGTTGATAGAAGCAAATGATTTAGGAAAAACACCAGTCCATAAAAATTAACGAAATAATCAAAACCTCATGGAATACTAGTAAGGAAAGTTCAAGGCATACCCAAGATAAATAGAAGGTAGAGTTTGTAAGCTATTAGACTGTTCAGATAGTCAATCACATTATGCTCGAAACATAGACTTTTCTTAATTTCCAAATTCTTTCTCTTTGGATATAAAATTAAACATATGAATAAGAGAGGAGAATTACTGTTTGGTCTTCTTATTGTTGTTAGTATGCCTAATAAAAATATTTGACAAGATGAGTAAGGATCAGGGAAAAGGAGTGGCTAAGAAAAAAAATATAAAACTATATTTTTTATGTCAACCATATCACCTATGAAAGTGAGGCATCACATATACGAAATATCAAATCACTAAGTCTTTTTGCAGATCCAAAGAAACCTCAACATGGAAATTAGCAAAAAATATTAATAACAAATAAGCAAATAGATTCAATTATCTATTTTAAATTTATTATATCGCATACACCATAAGTTCAATTGTTTTTCATATGAAAAATATTCTTTCGTTGTAAATCTAGTAAGTATTTAATCAACACATGCATGAACTTACCAGTAAATGATGCACTCACCTCTACCAGTAAGACATGACTAATTAAACAAAAGAAAGACTCAAGCAAAAAAATCATAGGGAATAAATAATAAATTTTGAACTGAGTCACACTAATGAATTGGTTAATTTGTGAGGAAAATCAACCTTATTTAAAAAAGAAAAAAACACAATCTTCAAACCATTTAAATTTAGTTGATTGTTAGTAGCGATATCAGCCAAGTAGGAATCGACAAAAGAATTTAGTATCGAATGCACCTTCGTCAAGTCACCAAGGCAAATCTTCGTATCATTTACAAAAATCTACAACTGGATGGCCCATTTGATAGATCCTAACCTATCAAGCAAGTACTCAATGAATGCAGCAACATCAACGAAGCCAAAATATCACGTGTTTGTGAAGGAACCTCTCTAATAGAAGACTAAGACTTTCACTTCTCAAAAAACAATACCATAAAAGTTGGAGAAATCAACAGAGTAGTGGAGGATGCATTTGGCGTATCATGATGATAAAAAATTAATGTCTTGTGTCAACCCAAGAACTACCCTCACTTTTTTGGTCAGCCTCCACCTCACCTTCCTTCAACTTTTTGAGAGTACCATCAAACAGGAGAAGAGAACTGGCCCTTTCGTCACCTTTGGAAGGAGACACCAGAACAATACAAAGTTATCATCACACAACTTCTTATTTGTCTCCATCCACAACAAGCTTGGCAAAGAAAAACTACCATTGACGAATGTACTAATTATGAACTAGCAAAGAAGAACATTAATATTAGGAATCAAAATGCGTGTCGTTTTTTCTTTGTATGATTAGTTTCCACAATTACAACCTTCGAAAGAAGAATAGTGAATGAAACTCGATGCGCTTAGCTATATAATCTTTATTACTCAATAATAGCATATTTGTAACTTCCTAGCTAGAGAGTCTCCTAGCGTGATCCAAGGTTGCCAATAAAAGAAAGCAGATTTTTCAAATAAATGAATAGTATTTTTTGTAGGACGTTATTTATAAGTTGATTAAAATGTAAGAGTTACTGATTTGCTCGAATTATGTACTACTTATTTATTTTAACATTTTATTCTTTTTGCATTTAGCGTTCAAAGACGCAACGAATTAGAAAAAGAAATGTATGTCAATATGTGGTCTATGGATTTGAACCAAAATGAGCTGCACAAGTCCACGACATCACAATAATAAAATAACGGCAACGCACCAATGGATAAAGTTACGTAAATTTTTTTAATCTATATTAAGTTATTATTTTTTTATTTCATTTTGAGTTCATTTTGGATAATTATTTGCAAATTATCTTTTTTCATTATCGAAATTTTCATTTGTTTCCCCTGATTATCGTAGGCTCCATACGCCTTAAAATAGGGTCAGATTTGAGGATAAAGAGGTTTATGTGAAAGATATTGATGATATAGAGTGGTTGACAAATTCTATCATAAAAAAATGACTAATTCAAACCTTTTAAGTGAGATCATTCTTCATACATGAAAATCCTGAGTGCACAATTTTACATAAAAATAATATCTGATGATCATTGAACTTGTTTGCATGCTCTTTATATGTGATTACAAAGATTATGAAACTTAAAGAATATAATTTTGATCACTGGATTGGCATGTCGTGAAAACTATTATTTTAGAGTTAGCGAGAACGCACTATTGATGTAAGGAAATTTGAACCGGATATTTTGGGTAAAAATTTCTTAAATGATCATAAAGCTTGTTTTTATTGTCTTAATATATGATAATCATCATCATATAACTTTCACAATGAAGTTTTGACTCCTAGAATGATCTCGATATAGAAAATGATAAAAACATATTTTATGTTGAATATAGCTAATTTCAAGTCAATTTTAGGGTTTAGTTGCAATGGGTTTTATTTAGAGTTTTATTTGTTTAATTTCAATTTTTTGAAGTTAAATTATAGTTTCAGGATTCAACACACTCAAGTGAAATTCATTTAAACACACGCAAGGAAAAAGAGTTGAACAAAAAAATGCGGCTAAGAAGGACCTCAAAGTGGCATGATAATATCTTAGTCATTCATTAAAGATTATTTTGGTTGTATGTTTATTACCAAATTTAAATTCAATGATAAATCACGTTTAGCTAAGTTATTTTATCAATTAGATTAAAAAATTTCCTGAATTTTCATCCACTATAGTTTCTACTAAGAATCTTAAGATCACTTGTTCTTAAAGCAAACTATAGATCGATGGATCTCAATATTAAAGTTATAGTTTTTATTTTACCCTTAGAAACATAGGCAAACTAAGCATATTGATAGGTCCCCAAGAAATGTATTAATGTAACTAATTAAGCACACTAAAACCTAAAATTCAATTTGTATAACAAGATTTTTATTGATTGAGCAAGAAACCTCATTCAAGAAAGTGATTAAATGGTTACCTCTTTGAAGACTAAGTGAATCATGGAAGAAAAGGCCCACCATAGACATTAACTAAGCTTCGTAGGGCTCAAAATACTTTCTATGATATAATCCATAAATCATATTACAAGTAGTCTCTTTTAGATGCATGCATAGCAGGCTATTTTCATGAATATAAAGTTTTGCTAAAAGGGTTAGCTAATCAAAAAATTGACATCTTTTCTCAAAATTCCTTATGTAACCAAGCAAAAAGATTTATAAATAATGCTATTTGGTGATGTAGAGAAGTATGCCAACATTTGAATAAAATTCAAGTAAATAAAAGAAGGGCAAAGATATAAATTTTATTTTAAGAAAAAAGGTTGCAAGAAATTTGTCTAACAAAAGGGCATGAAAAAACTATAGATAAATCATAATGACCCTATATTTGGAGCATATGACATTTATTCATTATGTAAGACTATTATTAGTGTCTTCTGCTTAGCCTTCTTCTCCTTATGAAACATATCCACATGTCATTGAATGAGAAAATATACCTCCAAGTGAATTTTATTACACTTTCATTGAACATCTTATCAAAGTAAAAGAAATGTTATCGTAAGACTTAACAATACTATCCTTGTCGTGCTCAACAATATTTTTAAACTCGTTTTCATTTGCTTTTCTTAGAGCTTTAGAAGTTGTTGCAACCTTATTAGACAATCATTCTTAAGCTTTCTCAAAATCTTAGTTATGGATATATATTGAGTGTTTAGAAAGAGAAAGCTCATTCTTGTAGCCTCTGGATCATCAAATATAAATTCCAATTTATTAATTTAGTTCTTTAATTTAGCTAAATTAATATTAGAAAAACATCAAACATTCGACCTTGTTCTTGATTATTTCCTTAGAACTTATAATTTTTGTGTCAACGTTTTTAACAAACTCCGCACATTAATATTCGAAGCTTTTCTCATATTAATTTAGCTAATTGAGTTTTGTGTACAACTCTTAGTTCTCTCGGGCAGCATACTCAAGCTCATATCTGAAGCTCTCCTTAGAAACTAGTTCTTGATAAACTTTCAAGAAATTATTGCTCTAACATGACTAAGCCATGTGACTTATTCTATACATGATGGACATTTTAGGAGACAACATCTCTAAATGCTTATGCAAATACCTGGGGAAGGTGGTTTATTAAGCTTTATAGCTATTTAATATGCCTTATTGATTTGAAAAAATATGTCAATATTATAATCAACAAAAAAATTAAAAATAAAAATAAATAAATAAAACCATTCCCTATGACCCCCATTAAAATGCTATCTCGTTTAATGTTCCCTGGAGGATGGAGATGAACAACCAACACTTTATTGTTTGATCAGTTTGGCTCACAAAATGCCATATCAAAAGAAATTAACATCATAATCATCCATGAATAAGTGAGACATATAATGAATACAAACTTGTTCTTTTGAGATTTGGGTGCATTCTAATTTAAAAAATTTACAAGGGACTAAAATCATCGACTTATCCATATAATAAAATTTAAAAAATAATAATAAATCTTGGAAAAATAATATTAAAAAAAAAAAAAACTTAGCAATGGAAGAAATTAGAAGGCATAATCATTTTGAAAAGATAACTTATAATAAAATTTATGAGTTGCGTTGAGCTTAGCATTGAAGTTCACATCCACGTAAGCTTAAAAGGTTCATATTATGTACTCCAACTTTTTCTTCTAATTGAAATGTGAAAGTGTCAGCCTCTTGTTTATTCTAATGATTTGATGCCAAATTAGAAATTGGAATTTTACCAAACCAATTATCTAATGCCCGCAAATTTTAAACTATGCTAAGAAATAGTTTTTCCTTATCCCTTGTATTATTCCAAGCCTCAAACTTTTATGGACTTGGAAGCAAAGAGCACACTCCTTTTCCTCAGAGTCATGATAGAAATCATAAATTTGTATAGATATATGTTGTCATTCACTCAATATTTTCAATGATATTTAATAAATATGTTGATAGAAGAAAAATATTTTGGAACAACACCGGTCCAAAAAAAGTAAAGAAATAATGAAAAAAACTCATGGATTAAAAGAAGGAAGAGTTTGTAAGCATTTGGACTGTTTAGATAATCAATCAACTTATTTATCAAAACATAGACTTTCCTTAATTTCCAAAGACTTTCTCTTTCGATATAAAATTAAACTTATAAATAAGAGAGGAGAATTATTGTTTGGTCTTCTTATTGTTATTCGTATATTTAATAAAATTCTTTGACCAGATGAGAAAGGATCAGGGAAAGGGAGTGGCGAAGAAAAAAATTATAGAACAATATTTTTATGTCAAATATATCACTTATGAAAGCGAGGCACCACATATACAAATTATCAAATCATTAAGTCTCTCTATAGATCCAAAGAAACATCAACATGAAAATTAGAAAAAAGAAATAATAATAAATAATCAAAATTGAATCAGTGATTTATTTTTAATTTATTATATCACATACACCATAAGTTCAATTGTTTGTCATAAGAAAAAAAATCTTCCATTAAATCTAGTAAGAATTTAATCAACACATTCGTGATCTTACCAGTAATTGATGCACTCACCTCTCCCAGTAAGGCTTGAATAATTAAACTAAAGAAAGTCTCTTTAGCAAGAAAATCATAGGGATTAGATGATAAATTTTGAACTGAGTCACACTAATGAAATGGTTAATTTGTGAGGAATATCAACCTTTGTTTAAGGAAAATAACATAATCTTCAAACCATTTAGATTTAGTTGATTGTTATTAGCGATATCAGCCAAGAAGGAATCGACAAAAGAATTTAGTTTCGAACGCACCTTCGTCAAGTCACCAAGGAAAATCATTGTATCATTTACAAAAATCTACAACCGGATGGCCCATTCGATAGATCCTAACTTATCTAGCAAGTAGTCAATGAATGCAACAGCATCCACGAAGCCAAAATATCACATGATTGTGAAGGAACCACTCTGATAGAACACTAAGACTTTCACGTCTCAAAAAACAATACCATAAAAATTGGAGAAATCAACAGAGTAGCGGAGGATGCATTTGGCGTATCATAATGATACAAAATTAATGTCTTGTGTCAACCCAATAACTACCCTCACTTTCTTTGTCAACCTCCACCTCACCAATCTTCAACTTTTTGAGAGTGCCATCAAACATGAAAAGAGAACTGGCCCTTTGGTCACCTTTGGAAGGCGACACCTGAACCAAACTAAGTTATCATCACACAACTTCTTATTTGTCTCCATCCACATCAAGCTTGGCAAAGAAAAACTACCATTGACATATGTGATAAGTGTGAACTAGCTAAGAAGAACTTTAACATTAGGAATCAAAATGCGTGTCATGTTTTCTTTTGTTGTGATTAATTTCCACAATTACCACCTTTGAAAGAAGAGTACTGAATGAAACTTGTCGCGCTTATCTATATAATCTTTATTACCCCATACTAGCGTCTTTGTAACTTCCTAGCTAGAGAGTCTCCGAGCTTGATCCATGGTTGCCCATAAAAGAAAGCAGATTTTTCAAATATATGAATAATAATTTTGTAGGACGTTATTTATAGGTTGATTAAAATGTAAGTTACAGACTTGCTAGAATGGTGTACTATTTAATTATTTTTATTTTTTATTTATTTTTTCTTTTTGCAATTAGCGTTCAAAGACGCAACGAATTAGAAAAAAAAAATGCCTTGTCAATATATGGTCTATGGATTTGAACCAGAATGAGCTCCACAAGTCTACGAAATCACAATAGCAATATAACCACAACGCACCAATGGCCATAAGCTCACAAGCTCGCAATCCTCGTTAGACTAAAGAAGTAAATATGATACCACATAATGGCGAAACTATGCAGATTAAGATTTTCATTTTCTAAAGAGTTATTGATATGAATATTTCTTGCATTGAAATTAAAGCACATTATAAATTGGCAATTTGCAGCCTAATATATAAAAGTCGTTGATTGACTTTGTTTTTTTCTTTTTGGTTCCTCGGAATCGCTCTCCTTATCCTTCGGGCGCTATATTATTTTCAAATAAAAGGGGCAGCTGGAAGGGAAAATACAATGCGGCAATGATTGGGATCAAATCTTGTGCTTTTTTTATGAATACACAATGACATTCTTAATGTACTCCCTCGTATCATTTTCTCATAATAAATATTATAGAGTGCTTGTGAATAAGATTTGAGTGTTCTTCACAAATATAGTATGATTCAAAAAAATTATGAGCCATTTACATATACACCGCTCAATTCTTATATATTTTCATATCTAACATGTTAAGTTTCGCTGTTAACATTTATTTTACCTAATTCTTTCATATAACATAACAAGTTCCACTTCCTTTACTTTTAGAATGTGGAATACACATTTTCGTGCATTGGTAAAGTGGCATATATGTAAAAATTGAAATTTACGTTTTTGATATGTAAAAACATAGTAATTGATGTTAAAATTATACTAAATTTATTAATTTATTATTTAAATGATGTTAAATAATCTCATCTCAAATCGTTTTGGGGTAAGAAAGATTTAGAAAACCACGTTGAAATCTTGTAATCCATTTGGACAACTATTGCATTCTTCTTGCCGTGTTTGCTACAAAATATAACTTTTTATACATTTTTATAATATTTTTTTATGTAGCTAGCCACCTCTCTTATATATATAACAAATCAAGGTTTATATTATTTTCTTATTCTCTTTACGAGCTGTCCACTCAAACGAGTTAGTCTTAAATCCTATAATTGTAATTTGTTTATCAATAAACTTCAGGCATTTGGCGTTCTGAAAACGTCGAAAGGGCGTTTGTTTCATGTGTTTGGGTCGGTTATTTGGAACTGTTATTATCGCGGCCACAAGATTGATCCTGCGACCCGCGTCTTCAATCTGCGTCGAGGGTTTGTTTCCTCCCGTGCCCTTTTATTCGGTTCCTCCCTCACTCGACCGTTGTTGCCCTAGGCCACTTCTACCTCTCCTCTTTCCCTCGCCTCTCTCTCGGTTGCTTCTATCGACCGATCATGAGCCTAAATTTGGACAATCAAATCATGAAACTTTACATCTTAGTTTTGATTAATCATTAATGAGATGAGAGGACATAATTTATGTCTTGAAAGGCTTTCACTTTATTTTATTTGGGCTTTGATTTTGGTGGGTGGGCTTGAGCTTGAGCTTGGAAAATTTTGGGCTTTACATTTATGATGGTAGACTTTGGAATTAATTCTGGGCTTGAATTTAACTCATGATTAATTCAAATCAAGCTCATAGCATGAAGCCAATTAATTTTGGACTATCAATCATGAAAAGTGTCTCACCAATGTATTAAATTTTATGGTTCGAAGGTGAATTTCAGTTGGGTGTCAAAAATGGGTTTGATTTGGTCTTAAATCTTGGTTTGTAGGAATTCCTAAAAAAAATTATTTTAATTTTTGATGGTGTAGTGTATGTGAATCGTAGTGTGGGTCATGTGAATTATTGTGCGAATGTGTATTGTGCTTCAAAGAATGAAAACCTCCAGGTCCAAAATGTTTTCCTAAGGCATTTACCATCCTGGCATTTACCATCCTGGCATTTACCATCCTTATAGGAACCCAACTTGAGTTTTAATATGTTGGTTCAAATCAACTTAACTAAATGTTGAGGATTTGAAGCCATACATCTGAGACTACATGGATTCAAGAGGTGGTTGAAAATTTCTAAGTGGTGTGGGGCTCAATACCGGTCCTCTAGGAAGGTTAATAGAGAAGTTTTATGGCTAGATCGTAGGCTCTAGAGGGAGAAACATACCTCACCAAAAAAGAGATCAACCTTAGCTTTAAAATTTTGAGTTGGATTTCAATTTGTGTTTGGCTTGTTATGTAGTTTTATTTTGGGGTTGGTTGGGATGTGAATAGCCTTGAATTTGAACTTGACTTCAAGTGGGCGTGTACGGGTTTGCTAGGGTGGAATTGAAATTTGAGTATTTATGATTTGTGGCTTTGGAATATGTACTTTTAGGTGTGCTGTGATCGAGATTTAACCGTTCATTTTATCTTTGAATTAATAATCTTTTTTTTATTAAATTTTTCATTTAAAAGTTTTTTGATTTTATTTTGATCTGGTTTTTAATTTTCTCATTTTGATTTTACGAATTCATTTTGGATTTGTTACTTTCAACTTTAATGAAAAATTTGGTGAACTTTGTTTTATTTGAATTTTGATTTTGTGGTTTGTGATTTTGGTGAATTTATTTTTATTTAATTTTGATTTTTGGTTGATATTTGGACATTATGACTTTATTGAATTTGATTTTGGATTCTAATTTTTGAGTTTTAATTTGTGATTTCTATTTTGTTTTATCTTGAACTTTGATTTTTGATTTTATTGAATTTTATTTTTTTAATTTCAATTTTATTTTTATGTTGTAACTTAGTTTGTGATTTTCATTTTATATTGTCTTTTATTAAAAGATAGGCTCTATCTTAGTTCAAGATGAGCCTTATACCCAATAAGCTTTTTATAAACGAAAGAAAAGTTATTTATGAATTTAGAAACGAGAAGCACAAAGCAAAAAAATAGAGACCAAATAGATGACTTGTCAAAGGGCAGCTTAAGGTATTTCCAAACTTATAGAAACTCAACTTAAGCTTAAATGACTTGACTTCAATCATCTTAATAAAGCAGTAAGTATTTGAAGGTAAGTGTATGAAATAATAAGGAGTGAAGATTTGGTTCAACATTCTTTCTTAGCATTGGTTCCATCACTAATCCTATTGAGAGGCCACTAAGGAAACCCTAACACTAAACCCTAAGTTCTTGAGGGAGAAAGGAACTAGGTAGACCTTATGATGAAATGACATCAACACAGAACATGTATTTTTATTTGCTTAAAACATAAACATCATAACTTGCTTTTTTGTATGAAACGTAAACATCAAAACATGAATTTTTGTTTTGCATGGAACATAAGAATCACAACTTAGATTTTTTTTTTTTTCAATGAATGAATGATAAATCACAAATTGTATTTTTATTTGAAGCATAAGCATCACAACATGAGTTTTTTGTTTGCATGAAATACAAACATCAACTCTTAGATCTTTTTACATGAATAATAGATATAATCACTTGAATATTTTTATCTGATTAAAAAGCATATTCACATGAAATTTCAAATGAAACATAAACATAACAATAAGAATTTTTTTTTTGTTGCACGAGATATAAATATAGCCACATGAAATTTTTGTGGCATGAAACATAAACATGATCAGATGAACTTTCTACTTATCCTGCACTTCAGTTCTAATACATGTGGAAGTATTTATATTATTAACATGGTTCATTTGAAATATTTTTACGATATGAATGCACTTAGAGTGTTTTTCTTTTTTTTAAATAATTTTTTGTTAAAAAATTTTTGTGTGGGACTATTTTTCATGCATCAAAACCCAAAGCAAAATGATTTATGTAGAAATGATGCACGATCATCATCAAACTAGCTCACATACTTTTCATATAAAATAATGAGCATCATGCAACTTTTAGAGTGAAAGTTTGATCACTTGATTGATTTATGGAGTAAACATTAATTTTGAGATGATAGGAGGATTATTCATGCATGAAAACTTGAAGTGAGAAGTTTTACATAAAATTTTGTTATGTATTCATAAAAATTATTTTCATGGTTTTTTTATAAGATATTAAACATCATGATACTTTCATATTGAAGTTTCAAGCTCTACGATGATCTATGATGCAAATGATATTTTTTGTTTCCATGTTGCTTTAAGCTAGTATTTAATTCAATTTTAGGGTTCAACTGAAGTTTCTTTTGCTTAGTTCCATTTTAGTTTGATTAATTTCAATTATGTTCAGTTGGAATTAAATTTTAGGTTAAAGTAAGATTCTAAGTTTTAGCTCAAGTAGGGTTCAAGTTATTGTTTATTTGAGTTTAATTCAATAATGTAATGACACTAGAAGGGAGGTACTATGAGATGATACGATTAGATAAAAGCCAAAGAAAAAAGTTAAACAAAAAGTATGGTAAAAAATTGTGTATTAACCTATTTTTTCGTCTAGACGATAGTTGGAAGTAAACTATGTCCACAAAGTTGACACGTCAACATATGAAATTCAAGCTTAGAGAGGCTTCTAGGGAACAAAATTTGTAAAATAAAACAATAAGTAAACCACATAAATTAAATCACATATATATGAAAATAAGATTAAGTATGTTTCATGAGAAAAGAGAACATGAAATGTATTACTGCGTACATAAAAAAAAATAATGCAAGAGGTATAGATAACTAAAACCCATGTCAATCGATCTTTGTAATAATCTGTTATCCTCTCTATTCAGTATAAGGTTTTTTCGTAGATGTCCCTAATTCAAATGCACTAAATCTCTCCTCACAACCTCTCCCAAAATATCTCTAAAATTTTACTAGAGAACTATGAAAAGAGAAAAAAAATATCGAGCAAACAATAAGAACAAACCCTAGAGCCTAAAAAACTCTCCTCAACTCTAAAGGCAAAGTCCTCAAGGATAAAATTAAAGTTTAGGTCTTCATACATCACCTTCTATAGATTATAACTTCAAAACAGTCTCCAAACATGCCAAATTTATTAAATAATGGAGTCTTGACTGACATTAATGTGGCTACACCCAAATCTAGTGTAATTACACACTAGACTAGCAAAATTATGCCTCCCTGTTAGGTCCGTGTCATAACTATGCCATTTTGTGGAATAATTTATTCATGTTATTTGGCATAATTATTCTAGACTATGCTATTTTTTGTATTATGGTATTTTTTAGTCTGTTTCATTTCTTTTGATCCCCAAATTGCTCACTCTCTTATATATACTATAAAATACAACAATATACCTTTCAAAAGTGAATTATCATAAAAATAATGAAACTAATCACGGAAGAGTTTAGACAGAAATTTTAGATTATCATGCCCAATCTCAAGTTTCTTCTCATACCACTGGCCACATGTATAGATTCTAATTTCTGGATTAGGGCCCTTAACAACCATTAGAAAATACATCACAACAACACATGGAGATCGATGAGTGTAATGTATAACCGCCCAGAATAATAATATCAGCTTACATCAAAACACGAGCATGAAAAGTCATAGTGTGATCATTTCAATCCAATCAGCTAAAAAATTCACCATAACTATTTTGATACATTCTAAGAAAAACATCAAAAACACTAAAAAAAATTTCTATAAAAATTCTAAAAATAATTTTAAGGCAACTGCAAAGCAATATATGCTCAAAACTCACAGTAATGCTTGGGTTGCCTCCGAAGAAGTGCTTGATTTTAACATTCTAGGTCGACCTAAGCTCTAAATAATCCTAACATTCTTCCTTAAGGATTAAATTTTTATTTCAGTATTCCTCGATCGATCGCCCAATACATATACATATATATATATATATATATATATATATATATATATATATATATATATATATATATATATATTTGTTACGGAGCTTTCACTTAAAAATCATGTTTCGGAATTTCATGTTACTTTTCACTCGTCCATTTGATAACAATCTTCTAGGGGGTATGCATGGGGTCTATTTTGATTATAATTCCTAAGGGTGCTTTCTAGATTGAAAACTCTCCCATTTAACACCCCATTTTATATATCAATATTTACCACACCGACTGTAAGAAAAGGATCCCTAGAAGGTGAGTTAAGGTTTTCTAGGTCATTAAATGGATTCTCACAAAGTGTTCTAGGTTCAATATCTAATACTACATGACTACTATCCTTTTTAGGGGTGTCTTCCAATTCTTCCCACTTCCTAGTCTCATAGCTTGTGCTTTCTCAATTTTTTTCTTCAAGATTAACTTTTATGTTAAGTGACAGTATCTTTTGGGGTCCATTGTTTAAGATGTTAGCTAATTGGTAAATTTTATTCTCTAAGTACTTGATGCCTAAAGCTTGTCATTGTAATTGGTTCCCCATTATTACTTCCAATTCTTCTATTGACAATGTCTTTTTCTTAAATCAAAATCAGAAGTGAATCCATGTGGGTAAGTTGGTCTAAAGTGGTCACGATCATGGTTGTTCCAAATTTTTATAGGATTGGCTTGGGTTTACACCCATTGATGTTTTCTTACATGTATTTTATTATTTTTCCAATTAAATTTGGGTGATTATTCAAGCTCATGTTATAGGAATTAAAATATGGGTTGTAAAATTTTTTTCTATGGTATTCAAGGTTTCCAAAGTAGTAGTATAGGATCTTCTACTAGTCCATATGCCTTTTCTTCAGTGGTTAGATATATTAGCAATATATTTATCCATTATTTATCTAACTTCCTAAAAATATTATCAAATTGATAGGTTAGGATAAACAAAATATTAGTCTAATTCACATTAACTCACTTCTTAGGGGTGAGTCTCTCAGGTGACCAATGAAATTAATTAAAGGAAATTTTCATAGTTGGTGTGTAGGTTTTTTTAAAATGGTTTGGACATAAAGGACCTCCCATCTACATCGTTTATAATTAACCTCAATTGTCCCACCAGCATAATTATAAAAGGGTTTGATAATCAACCAGCAAGGTAGGCCATGGTGTGGGCACACTCTAAGCAGTTCTTTAAAATTATCTCAAGCTTCATAAATGTTCCCTCCATCTGAATAAGTGAAGGACATGAATACTTTTCTAGGTTTGATAGTATTGAAAGAAAGAAAGTATTTGGATATGAATTTTGGGTTAATTTATTCTACGTTGTGATTAGTAACATAATTAAGGAATAGATACAAATCTTAGCATTATCCATAAGTGGGAAAGAAATGTAACCTTTATCTAATGGAATTGTAGGCAACATCATTATACCAGAAAATGACTCACAGTTCTAACAAATTAGCCAAGTGATGGTGTGGGTCTTTTATGGATAATTCTTCTACAGTTGGTTTGAATCATTAGGATAAGCTTTGATTTATGTTAAAATGTAGGAGCTTCTATGGACGGTTATTTAAGTCCGATGCAAATTTTGGCTATTGATGGGATGCCCTATTCCCTATGAGATAAATGATTCTATAAAATCAAGGATAAATCTTTATGCTCAAACTACTAATAGAATTACCTTTATTATTTAAAATATGTTTCTAATATTAAATATTCACTAGGTCGTAAATGCAAGTATACGTATCACGCAAGTAATATAAAGCTCTAATGGAGTCTTATGTATCGATCCCTTAGGGAGAATGTAAAGCTTTACTAATTAAAGAGACCTAAATAGATAGTAAGAAAACTACAAATATTATTGGTGCGAAAGTAAACTATAGATTTAGAAATGCAAAACTAACAAAACTATAGTTACTATGTTAAAAGTTTAAAATTAAGTCTAATGTAAGCAAGCAAAGTATTTTTAATTGAGGTTCCAAATTTAAGAAAGTACCTTTCCCTTTTACAATAAGGTTATAGCTTATGAAGAACCATATTTTTTTATAAATTGCATGTGACAAATAGGAGCAATAATATTCTTTAATCATCTGCATGGGCGATAAAGAACAATGGTTAATTCAGATGTTTCGAATCTAAATCCATTGTTTGGCTGGGAAGATACAAGTTGTCACTCCTAAGTTTCCACTTCCCCTCGTCCGAGGGCATACAGTCTCACTTTTGTTTCTAAACATTTGAACCGACTTGTTGATTTTAGTTTGACACCTTAAAATCACCAACATTGCACCCATCAAACAATATTTCCATATAAATTTGCACTACCTCTTCATGCTACTTCTCCTTCACCCACAAGTGCAATGTAATTCTTTCTTGAATGCTGAAAGCGTAGCCCTACGGGCTCTTTTGTTCTCGTATGGTTTTAATAAATCAATTGGCCAGGTTGAAAAGTAAATTAAGTTCAAATTTTAAATCCTCAAAATTAAGAAATTAATATCATATTCAAACATCTATTGATTCTTCACATCATTATATATTATTGTAAGGGAAAGATAAAGTGACTACTCATAATTCATGAAAAAATGATAACAAAACATAGATTTATATATATTAAAGCAGGTTTATTCAACACTAGAGTGAAGTAAACAACTTATCTTACTTTCCTCCACAAGAAAATCGCTTGAAGTTCCTTTGAATCACTTATTTCTCCTTACAAGAGTATGTGCTCTTCTCTAAGGATTGCATTGAAGAAGAAATCTCTCACTTTCCCTCTTCTCTTACAATTCTTAAAGAAGATTCTCTCTATATCTCTTTAAGACCTAAGTATTCTAATTTTTTGTCTTATTACTTGCCTTATTTTTTTTTTTCTTTTTTCAGTCTAAGACAGTTGCTAAATAATGTGTGGTCAAAATTCCAAGAGTTCCCTTAAGCACCTCTTCATAATTCATCCAAATTTAATACATTTTGATGAGTAACAGTCTCAGTGCCGTTTGGCGCCGGTCTCAGCACTGTTTGGCACCAGTATAGCACCGTTCGGCGCCAGGCGTGTTGTTTCAACAATTCGGGCACAGTTTGACACTGATTTTGGCACAGTTTGGCACTAGTGCAATTTTTTGCTCATTTTGCTCCAAATTTCGCCCTTTAGGGCCCTTTTCAATCTAAATACCTAAATTGAGTATACCTGCATCAAAAACATGAAAAATACCCTACTTTAAAGTGAAATTTTACCAAAAATCACCAAATATAGGTATTAAAAGTAAATGAAAATTTTAACATTTTGTTGGTGTATCAAAACCCCCAAACTTAATTGTTACTTCTCCTCAAGTAGCTCTCTTACAACCTAAAAATTTTGACTTATGGTAGAGATTTTAACTTATAGATTTCTATAATTTGGTTTATTAAATATAATAGTATGACTTAAGAAAAAATTTTAATAACTTAGGTTAAAATTAAATATATAAGAGCACTTAGTAGTCAAGTCTAATATTTCTGAATTTCTATTCATTTCAAGATAAATTGCAATTTGTCGTATTAAAGACATTTAGAAGGTCCATATGAAAAATTATTTCATGAGAACTTTATTAGTAAGGATGATAATACTTCAATACAAGTTTAGAAAATGTAATAATATCTTTTTCCTCAGGTTAATTCATGTGAAGCCAATTTTTTATTAGGTATCTCCTCAAACTTCTCCTCACATATTTTTCTTTTCTTTTTCCTCTTTTTTAGGATTGTTTTCAAACCTATATTTTCTTTTCTTTTGTTTTTCTTTTTCATGTGAGGACTAATATATCTGTATAGCCTTTAATAATTTTAAACTTCACTATCCTCTTCTTGAAGTTGAAAACTCCTTACCTTCCTTCAATTTATAAATTCATATTAGCTTTGAAGATCTTTCATAAAGTCTTATTCTTTCTTCTTTTAAGAATTCTAAGATTCTTAATACTTCAAAAATATAATTTTCTTTACTATAAATATAAAAAACATAGTTTTATCCTTTCATACTAAATATCTTAAAAAATTCATTATTAATATGTTTACTTAAATTTACAATAATATTTATAAACAAAAATAAAGTTATCTAAAGTTAACCACTAATACCAAATATCATGTTAATTTAATTTTTATAGCTAATTGAGGATAAATAAAATTTAGTTTTCTTCTTTTAAAGAAAATTTTCTTCCCCCCCCCCCGCAAACTTAGATTTTTTTATAAGTAAATCACTCAGTACAAAAAAAAGTTTAGGTGGAAAGAAAACAGTAAAGCCATAAAAATAAGACTAACATGTTGATGCAAGACGTTGAATTTGAAGTTGAACTATGCATGTATCAATTAAAAGAACAAATATATTGTAGTGTATATAGTTTAATACAAATATTACATCAAAGGATTTACTTTTTAAATTAAAGTGCTAACCATTAATAAAATTTTAAAAACATAAACTAACAAAACTAAATTTACAACTAAGAAGTCCAACTAAGATTACACTACACATCCACTAAATAAACAATAAGCTAAAAAAAAATAAAAACAAACAAACAAACAATACTTAATAAAGAAAACTACAAACTAAACTAAATACCATTCTACTCATCATCATATTTTTTTTCTTCTTCTTCTTCTTCTTCTTCTTATACTTCCCACCTTGTTAAATTCTCCTCATTACCTTAATTCACATATGGTATAAAACTCGGGCAGGTAGGGTATCCACAGAATGATCTCCCTTGAGATATATAGTCTGAATATCATAATAAGCAATATCAAATTGCACTCTTTTTTGCATATACTAATCATTATGAGAATCTCAAGCTTCACTACTTCTCATATGATCCTATAGTGTCACTATGTCTCCTTGTTGAATCATAAATTGGTCCATAAAATCCTGTAAAGAATATGAACTAGAAGTGGAAGGTTTTGAAGCTGATGTAGACGGTATGTCTCTACTTCCACTTTCAGTTCACCATCTAGAATTTGCTTCATAAGTATGCATACTAGGCTTATTGATGGGCTTAAGGTGTTGTAATAATTCCTCTAATCCATAAATATCTTCTCCTGATTGTTTCCATGAAGTAAAAATCCGAGTAGGATACTAATCCCTGAAAGATTTATGCTTACGTTTTATATATGAGTTTATCAATCTTTCTAATGATATATTTTTCTTTACAAAGACGCCAAAAACTTGATGTTAATGTAAATAACAGTTTTAATTGATATTATAAAATGGGATACTACGCAAGTATATGTATCGTTATCAAGTAATATATGACATTCTGATTAAGCTCCGAGATATCGAACCCACAGGGAAAGTGTTAAATAAAGAAAATAAAAAAATAACTTTTTTACATTTTAAGAATGATCTTACTCAAACTAAAGATAATATTCTAGGAAAAAAAATTTGATTCTTTTTGTTAATTTTTGTAATTTGATATGAAAATAAACAACTATTTTAACTAAATTTTTGTAAGATGAAAGCAAATGCAAATAAAATATCTTTTTCCTTATTACGAATCAGAAACAAGTCATGGAGTTCTGTTGTGAAAGTATCTAAATTGTGTTGTGCCAAATAGGAGCAATTATATTCTTTAACCTTACTAGAGATTCTATAAAGAACATAGGTTAATCTATTGCTTTATAAATCTTGAAAACGAGTTAGGCATGAAAGATACTAGCTCTCACTCTAGAGTTTTCTCTTCTCCCTCCACCTGGGGGCTAACATATCGTATCAAAACATAAAATAATAAATCGAATTGGGGGCTTTAGCCTGTCACTTTAAAGTCCTCTAATTCTACACCCATCAAAGTATATCTCCTTATTTTATTTGCACTAAACCATATGGATAACATTCTCACTCATATAATCTCATGTTATTCTTTTCAATTGTTGACAAAGACAATACCATACCTGTTCTTTACATGTTCTTACAACATATATTAACTTCTTCCAACATTGAAGTGCAAAGTTTTGAATCATCACAACTTCTTCCAACATTGATTTCCTATACTTCACACAACATTATTTCATAACTTTATTACTTCATCATTTTAAGGAAAAAGATAAAGAAAATACTTATGATGCATGAAGAAAATATAATTACAACATGGTTTAAAAGTACAAATCATAGTGAAAACACACAAAGTCTTAATAAAAACCAAATGTAACAATAATGATAAAGACTTATTTGAAAATTCTCTCCACTAAACTCTTGCTGTTCCTTTTAAAACTTTAGTTTTCCTTATAATATCCCTTAGAGGTTGGCGCCTGATGCACCAAAAATATATACTGTTTTTGCTATATAATTTTACCCATTTTTGGTGATATTGCACTTTAAATAAAGATATTTTTCATGATTTGTTGCAGGTATGCTGATTTTATGTGATTGGAGTGAATAGAAGCGAAAAGGAACGAATTCAGAGCAAAAAAAAGTAAAAAGGAGGAAAACATGTTCTGGCGCCGCCGGCGCCATTTTCCAGAGACTTCAGCATTTAATGGCACGATAGAGCGCCGGTGGAACACAAATTTGAAGAGTTTTGGCGAATTTTTGAAGGGATGCCTATGGAAACTCTTGGAATTTCATCCCTAACTTATAAGTAGCTATTTTTGGACAAAAAGAGGGGGCTCTCTTGGTTTCTCTTGCTCTCTCTTAGTGGTTTAGTGTGTGTTAAGTGTTATGGTTTAGGAGAAGAGTGTGTAGAAGTCAGGATTTGAGATGAATTCTTCTCTGAGGAGTGAAGGAGAAGAAGTAAAGTGAGAGATTGCTTCTTCCTTTCCATTCTTAAGAGAGAATCAAGTGTTGTAAAGAAGAAAGAAAAGGATTCAAAGGAACTTCAAGGGAATTGCATTGAGGAAGAGAAAGAGATAAGTTGTATTTTCTTTTGTGGTTTGTATGACTTTTCTTTTATATATAAAATCCATGTTTTATTGTATCTTCTTCATAAATTCTGAGTAGTCTCATTTGTCTTTCTTCTTGCATAGAGATGTGATGATGGATTGATGTGGATTTGATGTGTTTTTAATGTAATGAAGAAATTGTGATGGTTTTTCATTTCAAACTTAATTTACTTTTTGATTTAGCCAATTGAAATGTTAAAATAAGTTGTTGAACATTAATTTTGAAAGGATTTAGTGTCCTACAACAATAATGGAAAATCCATTCAATTTCGATGGATGAATTGCGTAGTTCATGGGAATTGAGTGCAAATAAATAGAAAAATGTGTTTTGATAGACTTCAATGTGGAGATTTTTGGGTAACAAGCTGAAATCCCCAAATTGGTTCTAAGATTAGTAACTAAATATCAAAGATTAGCCTTCGGGTGAAAGGTGAGTGGGAGCTCCGAAGTTAGAGACGGTATCCTCCCAGCCTAGCCTTAAATTTAGTGACTAAACTTAGGATATGTCAATATTCTTTTCATGTTTAGAAGAGGGGGTACTCTTTTAAGGGTAAAGAAGCATCTATGCTTCTATTTTGCACAATAACATAGATAATTGTTCCATATCAATCCACACATCATATTCTCATTGCAAGAGGAAAGGTACTTTTCTCATATATTAAAAACCTTTCAAATACATAGTTTAGTGTGTCTGCTAGTTCATTCTATTTTTAAAGTTATTAGAAGTAATTGTAGTTTGATTTAATATTATTGTTTTCTGCATAGTGGTAGTAGAAGTAAGTAGTAAACTTTAAGTGCAATTTGAGTATCGGATTTCAGTGCTATATTATATATATTGTGAAACACTTTCTTATACTTCATACTTCCTTGTGGGATCGATAACCAGGACTCCATTAGAGCCCTGTATTACTTGATACGATACGTATACTTGCGTTGAGTGTTCGGACTTTACAAAATCATTATAAACATATATAAATTTGAGTTCATACATTCTTGCATATATAAAGTCCGTCGGTCAAGTTTTTGGCGCCGTTGCCGGGGAAGGTAACAAAGTAATTATGTAAGTAAGTAAGAAAGTATAAACAATATTTATTAATAATATAGTAACAGAAAACCTTTACTTTGTAGTTTGTAATTGTTTGTTTGTTTACTTTTTAAAAGTATTTGTGTGATTGTATATGTGTCGTAGTAGATCTATAGGTTTAGTGCCTTACGATTCGGAGTTAAGGCGTACTGTCAGAAAAATTAGAAAACAACAAAAGCAAATTGAAAATCCTTGAAAAATGGCGAATAATAAAGATAATCAGAGAAATGATATTGGAAATTTGCTAAGACCTTTAAGAGATTATGCTAACCCAACAACAGATGAAATTCACATAACTATTCAAAATCTTGATGTTGTTGCTAATTCATTTGAACTTAAACCTGTTATTATCCAAATAGTACAAAATAATCAATTTAGAGGAACACCTAACGAGGATCCAAATTTACATCTCGCTAGTTTTTTAGAACTGTGTGCTACTTTTAAATATGACGGAGTGTCTAGCGACGCTGACGGACTTAGACTTTTTCCTTTTTCATTAAGGGATAAAGCTAAGGCGTGGTTAAACTCGTTAGCATATGGATCTATTAGAACTTGGGGGGAATTATCTTAGTCGTTAGCATCTGGATCTATTAGAACTTGGGGGAATTATCTCAGAAGTTTCTATCAAAATATTTCCCTTCATCAAAGACTGCATCTTTTTGTCAGTTTGAAAGAGAGTCAATATATGAAGCTTGGGAGAGATTTAAAAATCTTCTTAGGAAGTGCCCACATCATGAATTACCAGATTGGTTAATAGTTTCAAACATTTTATAATGGATTAGTGGGATCATTGAGATATATTATAAATGCTGCTGCTGGTGGATCGCTAATGTCAAAACCTTTTGATGAAGCATACACATTAATTGAAGAAATGGCTACTAATAATTTTCAATGGCCCTCTAAACGGGTAAATCCTAAGAGAGTAGCTAGTGTTCATGATTTAGATATGATGACTAAGGTAGATTCTCAAATTGCAGTCCTTTCAAAGAAGATAAATCAATATGGAATGAATTATTCTTAACCACCTCAAGTGTTGGAGGAAAATTCATTTGGACAGATAACAAAATCTTAAACACCTTATGGGACTTTAAGTGCTATTAATATACCTAACAATCCTTATTCGAATTATTATAATCCTGGTTGGATGAATCACCCAAATTTCAATTGGAATAATAGGAATGCCAATGTTAACCCGCACTAAGGTAACAATTCTATAAATCCAATTAGAAATTTAAACAATCAAGGAAATACCAATTTTAGACCATCTTATCCTCCTGGATTTAATAGTAACCCGCAATTTAAGGATAAGAAGTTGTCCACTGAAGAAATGATTCTGAATATGGGAAATAAATTACAAGCTCAAGGTGTTGCTATAAAAAATATTGAAAATTAATTGAGACATATTTTCACTGCACTTAATAATAGACCTTCTGAAACACTTCCAAGTAATGTTGAGATCAATCCAAAAGATCAAAACAAGGAACAACTTAAGGCTATTCAATTAAGGAGTGGAAAAGAATTGGAAATAGAGTGCAAAAAGAAGTTGAAATAGAAAACGAGAAGGTGGAAATCGAAAAAGGTTTAAACAAGATTTATCCAAACTTGGATTATCCTCTTGAGCCAATGAAGATAATTGTTAAAAAAACTACCACCTCCATTTCTTCAATGATTGAAGAAACAAAACAGGGATAACAGATTTGGAAAATTTTTGGAGATCCTTAAGAAATTAACGATAAATATTCTTTTTGTTGAAGCATTAGAGCAGATGCCTGACTATGCCAAGTTTATGAAGGATATTCTGAGAAATAAAAGAAAGTTTACAAATCATGAAACTGTTGCACTTAGTGGAGAGTTTAGTGAAATTATTCTGAAGAAGCTTCCAGAAAAACTTAAAGATCCTGGTAGTTTCACTATTTCGTGTGCTATAGGTGAAAATTTTTTTGGAAAGGCTTTATGTAATATGGGAGTTAGTATTAATCTTATGCCTTTATCAACTTTCAAAAGGTTGGGAATAGGAGAAATTTCTCCTACATCTCTGACTCTTTAGTTGGCCAATCGTTCCATTACTTACTCTAAAGGAGTGGTGGAAGATGTGTTAGTGAAAGTGGATAAATTTATCTTTCCTGTGGATTTTAATGTACTTGATATGGAGGAAGATAAAGAAATTCCAATCATTTCGGGAAGACCATTCCTTGCTACTGGAAGAGAAATGATTGATGTTCAAAAAGGAGAATTAACTATGAGAGTTAATGATCAAGAGGTGACCTTTAATATTTTAAAATCTATGAAGTATCCCTCAATGGAAAAAGATAATGAATGTTTTAGGATGGAGGTTTGTGAATATTTGAGAAACGATCATTTTGAGAATATATTTAAAAAAGAAGTGGAATTTGAAAATATGTTTGAAGAAGAAATTGGAGATGAGGAAAATTCAGATATTGAGAAGAATGAAGATTTAGAGTATGTTCAGAAGAGATTCGAAGTGTTAGACACTATGGAAGGTGGAAATAAAAGCTTAGTTCCATCTATAATTAAACCTCCTAAACTTGAGATGAAAATTCTCCTTAATCATTTAAAGTATATGTTTTTAGGAGAATCATCTACCTTGCCAGTTATTTTATCTTCGGAGTTAAACGATTATCAAGAATAAAAGTTGTTGGAAACTTTGGAAAGATAAAAGAATGCTTTTAGATGGACTTTGACAGATATTAAAGGAGTTAGTCCTTCGAATTGTATGCAAAAAATTTTATTAGATGAAGAACCTAAACCAAGAGTTGATCCGCAAAGGAGATTGAATCCTATAATGAAAGAAGTAGTTAAGAAAGTGATTTTAAAATAGCTGGATGATGGAATTATTTATCCTATTTCGGATAGTGCTTGGGTGAGTCCAATACAATGTGTACCGAAAAAGGGAGGACTGGCTGTTGAAGTGAATGAATGTAATGAAATTATACCCACAAGAAAAATTAATGGATGGAGAATTTGTGTTGACTATAGAAAATTAAGAGTCGCCACGAGAAAAGATCACTTTCCTCTTCCTTTTCTCGATCAAATGCTAGATAGACTTATTGAACACAAGTACTACTGTTTTTTGGATGGATATACTGGTTACCATCAAATACCTATTGCTCCTGAGGATCAAGAAAAGACAACATTTACTAGCCCTTATGGAACCTTTGCTTTTCGAAAAATGCCTTTTGGATTGTGTAACACACCTGCAACATTTCAGAGATGTATGATGTCTATCTTCAGTAATATGATATATAAGAGAATAGAAGTTTTTATGGATGATTTATCTGTATTCGGGACTTCATTTGAAATTTTCCTGGAAAACATAGCAAAAGTTTTGGAGCTCTGTGAGAAAACAAATCTAGTTCTGAATTGGGAGAAATGTTAATTTATGGTTGCAGAAGGAATTGTGCTTGGGCATAATATTTCTGAACTTGGTATAGAGGTCAATCCTACTAAAATTAGAGTGATTGAGAGATTGCCGCCACCCACAACTGTGATGGAGGTGAGGAGTTTCTTAGGACACGCTGGATTTTACAGGCGATATATTAAAGATTTTTCTAAAATTACCAAACCTTTGTGCCGACTTTTAGAAAATGATAGAAAATTTGATTTTAATGACGAATGCTTGAGTGCGTTCGAATTATTGAAAGAAAAATTAGTCACTGCACCTATAATTGTTTCACCATATTAGGAGAAACCATTTGAACTTATGTGTGATGCTAGTGATTATGCGATCGGAGTAGCATTGGGGCAAAGGCATGATAAAGTTTTCAAAGTCATTTACTATGCTAGTAAAACTCTGAATGAGGCTCAAATTAATTATACCACTACTGAAAGAGAGTTATTAACTATAGTATTTGATTTTGAAAAATTTATACCTTATTTAATTGGAGCTAAAAGTATTGTGCATAAATACCATTCAGATATCAAATATTTAATGCAAAAGAAGGATGTGAAACCTATACTCATTAGATGGATACTTCTTTTGCAAGAATTTGATTTTATGATAGTTGATAGGAAGGGAGCTGATAATCAAATAGCTGATCATCTGTCAAGAATAGAGTATAATAAATTATCTGAATTTGAAAAGGAAATTACAGAAATTTTCCCTGATGAGCAACTCTAAACTATTATGGGAAGTAATTTGCCTTGGTATGCTGATATTGTGAATTATATTGTAAGTGATTATGTACCAACTGATTTAACAATGCAACAACAAAAGAAGTTTAAATATGATGAAAAAATTTATTTTTGGGATGAGCCCTATCTATATAAACAGTGTAAGGATCTGATTATTAGAAAATGTGTGCCACAAGAAGAAACAAATTTGATTATTCAACAATGTCATGATTCTGAATTTGGAGGTCATATTGGTACTGATAAAACTGCTTTTAAGATTCTACAATCTAGATTTTTTTGGCCTACTCTTTTTAGAGATGTTTATAAATATTTTAAATCATGGGATCGAAGTCAGAGAGTAGATAAGTTCTCTAGAAGAAATGAAATGCCTCTAAATTATAATTTGGAAGTTTAAATTTTTTATGTATGGGGATTAGATTTTATGGGACCATTTACTCCTTCATTTGGAAATTTATATATATTGGTTGCCGTTGATTATGTCTTGAAATGGATTGAAGCTATTTCTTTACCTAGATGTAATGCTAGTAGTGTTTCAAAATTTTTAAAGAAAAATATATTTACAAGATATGGAATGACGAGAGTGATCATAACTGATGGTGAATCCCATTTCAGGAATAATCGAATGAAGAAATTAATTAAGAAATATAATATTATTCATAGAATCTCTACTGCTTATCATCCCCAAACTTGTGGTTTAGCAGAAGTGTCTAATCGTGAAACTAAAAGAATTTTGGAGAAAACTGTGGATAATCATAAATTAGATTGGTCTACTCGATTAGATACTGCTTTATGGGCTTATAGGACTGCTTTTAAAACCCCTATTAGAATGTCTCCTTATAGACTTGTGTTTGGTAAGATTTGTCATTTGCCGGTTGAATTGGAGCATAAAGCATATTGGGCAATAAAAGAGTTGAATTTTAATTTGAAAAATACTGGAGAGAAAAGATTTATGCAATTGAATGAATTTGAAGAGACTAGAAATGCATCTTATCACAAAGATAGGATTTATAAAGAAAAAATGAAATTGTGGCATGATCGGAAGATATTGAAAAAGAACTTAGAATTTGGACAAAAAGTTTTATTATACAACACAAGATTGAAGTTAATTCCTGGAAACCTCAAGTCTAGATGGTTAGGACCTTTTACAGTTGTAAAAGTTCATTCTTTTGGAGCTGTTGATATTAAAGATCCTGATACTAAAAAGATTTTCAAGGTTAATGAGCATCGATTAAAGCCTTACTTTGATGGGTTTCAACTTGACTTCAAAGAGGTTTTAATACTGAGTCATCTCGACTAACGGAATGGTTTGTCGGGCTGACGACGTTAAACAAAGCGCTTTATGGGAGGCAACCCATATGTATCTTTGTGGTGTGTTTACTTGTTCGATGTAGTTTTTCTTTTTAGATAGTTGTTTTTGAATCTTTATTATTCCTAAATACTTTAATAATTGATAAATATTAGATTGAATTGAGAAATTGTAATATTTTGGGCTAAACTAAGTTCGGTGAGAATTTTTAACCACTGGCGCCGCCGGTGCCAAAATGGGCACAGCTGACGCCAAAATGGGCACCGCCGGTGCCCTATCACAGTTGTTACACTGAACTTACAGGTTTGAGCGCCACCGGCGCCCAAAATCTGTTGATGGTTTTTATGTTTTAAAATGCGAGTTTTGGCAGTTTTGGGCGGGATCTTCGTCCTTATAACTCCCTAAACTCCAATTTTGACTTCCTAACTCCATAAAAATGAAAAATATCATTCCCAATTCACATCCCATGGATTCCTACTCCATTGAAACCCCTTGATCTTGCATTTTCAACCGAAGGAAGTTCATAAGTTTTGAGGAGCAGCGTTTGTTCAACAAAGTTTTGATGAAGAGAAAAATTATCAAGGAAAGAGGCATCATAAATCGAGGTATGGATAATCCTACTACTAGAATTGAATAGATTATTAAGGAGAGACATTGGGAAGTGCTTTGCTACACTACCACTGCAGTTGTTGTTCCTATCGTGAAAGAATTCTATGCAAATCTTCATGGGATCAACCAAGGGTTCATATTTGTACGTGGTAGATTTGTACAATTCACTCCAGCTCGAATTAATGATCTTTTTATGATTGAGAATGTACCCATATGCCATTATTCTAATTTCAATGTCACACGAGATAATATGAATGATGTGTATCGATATTTGATGGATGAGAATGAAGATTGGGAAATTAGAGAGAATGGATACATTAGTTTCCCATCTGCATCTCTCAATCTAGTGTCAAAGGAGTGGCACTTCTTTATTTCGGCAAAGTTATTTCCAACATTGAAGATTAGCAAGGTAACCAAGGAAAGTGTCATTTTGAATTTCTGTATTCAAACTGGGAGACCGATTGACAATGGTAATATCATTGTGAAATCAGTTTTGGGATTAATTGTTCATGGATCTAAATAAGGGCTTGGACACCCGTCCACCATATTTCTGTTATGTAGTCAATCGCAAGTTCCTTATGAAAGTTGAGAAAAGGTTCTTCTTTCATGAAGCCTATTGATCCAACTAATCCTTATGACTACAAGACAATGGGAGATGAAGATGACATGAATTTGTTTGCTGGTAAACCAACATAGACTTCACAACCGATTCAACCCTATTTTCTTAAAGATACCAGAATGATATTGAAGAGGATTGAATAGCTGGAGAAACAGGTACAGAATGTTATGAGTGCAATCAATAACATTTCTGATTTATTTGATCATATAGATTGGAGAATGAAGGAACAATTCGATCACACTGGTCAAATTGAGATGGGCTTGATTAACTTGATGAAGAAGAACGCGGTGATTGCTGAGGAATCATCTGACAGATTTTCATTTCATCCATTTTATAATTTGTTCGTGCATCAACAATCAATTGGAGACATTAGAGGAAAGGATAGTTTTAAAACCGATGTGGAGTAATTAATGGATTCTACTTATGCTTGTTGTGTGTTTAGTTTACTTTACTTAAATATGCTTGGTGTGTGTAGTATTTGATTTGCTTAGTAATTTGAATTTGGATTTGGATATACTTACTTCGATTGTGTGCTTAGATTTTAGTGTTTGCCTATCGTAGAGTACTTGCAACACTAAAACATCTAAGAGTTGGTTTTGTTTGAATGAACAAATTTAGTGTTTATGTAGTAACTTGGATTTTATATATATAAGTTTGTGGTGTATTGTTTGTGTAAAGAATTGTGTTAATTGTTGCTTGTGAGATTATGTAAATGCCAATTGAAGTGATAAACATCATTGTGGATGTCGAAAAGATCGAAATTACGAAAAAATTTTCGGTCCCAGAAAATTTTTTGGATAGGCGCCGCTGGCGCCCAAATCCAGAGAGTTTGGCTATTATTTTAAATAGAGCACCGCCGGTGCCCGAACCCAGTAAAAGGCCAAAAACCCTCGTTTTTGTGATTTTTACCCTGGGACCCGCAAATTTTTCCATTGACTTCATCTTCCTCCATTTTCGCGATTTCGAAGATCTGGGGCTTGCTAGATCTTGAATTTAAGGTGATTTCAAAACTTTTCGACACCAGATCCATACTTCTCTTGGTAAGAGCTTCACTTTAAGTTAAACTTTTTTAGTTTTCACCATGGAAATCTCTCACATTGCTTAGGTTGGATTTTTGGAGTTTGAAAGAGATTTTGAGAATTCCATGATGAAATTTGCTCTTACTTGTTTAGAATAGTATTTGGAGTTTGTTACATTGTGAATTTGGGATTTATTGGAATTTTCTTGCAAAGTTTAGAAATTCACATGGCTCCAAGGATGAGTAAAGGGAAGAGGAAGTTCGATTTTGATGAGGATAAATTTGTTAATATCAAAGCCCAATTTTGCTTTAACTCTTACATTTATAAAAAGAAGTGTATCCAGGATCGAGCTTTTGATAGTCTTGGTGGATCTGTAGAACAGTTAATTGCAGAATAGAACTGGGAGCATTTTTTTTATATTACTGCGAATGTTGTTATGGGAGTTGTTAGAGAGTTCTATTCAAATGTACGCTGGACTGAGACTGAATATGTGCTAGTTAGAGTAAAAATTGTTGAGTTTACTCCTCAGCGTATCAATGCTTTCTATCAGACTCGGGAACCATTTGTTGTGAATACGAAAACTTTGACACTCAAGGGGAGAATATAAGAGAAATGATTGCTTTTCTGACTGACGAAAGAGGGGAATGGAAAATAAGTAAGAAACAGTTGATTAATTTCCCCGCTTCCACATTAAATGTTGCATCAAAAGTTTGGCATTATTTCATCTCTGCGAGACTATTACCATCTTATCACCACAGCGAAGTTACAGAAGATGAAAAAGATTGATATTGGAGCTATTGTTTACAAGAACATTCATACTATTGCTAGAGGCGAGACCACTGGAGGATTAGGACATCCAGCCTTAGTTCATGCGCTGTGTGTTTAGTCTGGAGTGGAGTTCAGAAGTTCTGAAGAAGTGGCTATACAGTTGAGACCAATCACACAGAATATTATCCGTACTTATGAGTCTCATGTGGCCGAGTTGAGCGTAGGAGTACTGATATTCTTACTATGAGTTATGATGTTCCATCTACATCTGAGCCGCCTACCTTATCTGATATTATGGAGCAGCTGAGATTACAGAGTGCTAGTGTGGATAGACTCCATGGTAGGATGGAGGTGTTTGAGGCGAGGAGTGATGTGAATGAAGATTGTCTGCAGAGGAGAGTTGAGTTCGATATTTCCTATTATGATGCTCAGGTCAGATTTATGAGGGGGGAGTCTGATGTGATCTTTCCTACTTGCCCAAGTTATACACCATATAGACCTGACCCAGCTGATGACCCAGCTGATGACCCTACTGATCTTGGTGTGGAGTTTGGTAGATTGTTTGTTTCTATTTCTATTTTTCTTGTTGTGTTGTGTTGTGTTGTACTGTTATGATGTAGTAGATATTTATTTTTCATGTAATGTGTAACCCTGTTGCTGTACTGCTGAGATGTAGTAGTTATTTATTTTTCATGTGATGTGTAACTCTGTTGGTGTACTGTTTTGTTGTACTAAAACATTGAATTTGCTAGCTGGATTGTGTAGTATTGTGATAGTTTGTTTAAAATTATAGTGTTTTGTTGGATGTTTAGATGTTTAAAGTTAATTTCTCTTTACTCATGCAAATATTTAAAATTGTTAAAACTGCTACTAATTGTTTCATGCCTGCTAGTTACAAATTTTAACTAATGCCAGTTAGCTGTTGAAGATTTCAAGATCCCAGCACAGAAATGTTAGTTTTCTCTTACTCTCAACCGTTTCAAATTTACTGAAAAATTTAAGTTTGGGGGAGGGTAGAGAAATATTAACTTTTATTTGTTCTCAATTATTATATTTTCAAAAATTATTAGCATAACTTCTGGTAGTTGAACCTCACTGTAAGTAACTAAAACTTTTTATTTCAGTTGAATATTATGGAAGGATTGGATGAAAATTTTTAGTAATAATGTTTAATTTTATAGAAGTAAGATATTTGGTATGAAAAGATTTGATTATAGTTAACTATTTAAACTAAAGAAAACTATATTTTTAAAATGTTAAGGAACTTAAAGTATTGTGTGTTAAGAAGAGATTGTGACTTTATAATGAATAATAAAGCTTGTACTTAACTCTAAAGTAAGGAGGTGTCTTAAGTTTGAACTTTAGAAAGAGGAGAGTGAAGTTTAAAATCATTAAAGGCTATCCAGATATAGTAATCCTCATTAAAAAAAAAAAGAAAAGAAAAGAAAATAAAGATTGAAAAATAATCCCAAAAAGAAAAAGAGAAAGAAAGAAAAATATTATGAGGAGAAGCTTGAGGAGATGCCTAATCAAAAATTGGCTTCACTTGAGTCAACCTAAAGGGAAAACTTGATTTTATTTCTGAATTTATGTTTAAAGTATTAGCCTACATTCTAATGAAGTTTGCATGAACTCATTTTTCACATAGTCTTTTGAGGCACTCTTAATGTGACAAATTATGGTTCATCTTGAAATAAATAGAAGACTAGAACCATTAGACTTGATTATTGAATATTCTTATACCTGTAGTGTTGACCTGAGTTACTAAATTTCTTTGTAAAATATAACCAATATATTCTTTTGAATGAATAATTTTAGTGTCCTACAGTTGAAAAGTACATTGCTTTGAGTTATAATTTTATGTAGTAAAAGGATTACTTGAGGACAAGTAATAGTTAAAGTTGTGGGGATTTTGATGCACCAAAAATATATACGGTTTTTTATATATAATTTTACCCATTTTTGGTGATATTGCACTTTAAAGAAAGGTATTTTTCATGATTTGTTGCAGTCATGATGATTTTAGGTGATTGGAGTGAAAAGAAGCGAAAATGAATGAATTCGGAGCAAAAAGGAGTAAAGAGGAGGAAAACATGTTCTGGCACTGCGGGCGCCATTTTCCAAAGACTTCAGCATTTAATGGTACGATAGACCGCCGCCGGCGCCCTATCGGGCGCCACCGGTGCCCGAAGTCGGTGGAATTCAAATTTGAAGAGTTTTGGCGACTTTTTAAAGGGATGCTTGTGGAAACTCTTGGGATTTCATCCCTAACTTATAAGTAAATGTTTTTAGACGAAAAGAGGGGGGCTCTCTTAGTTTCTCTTGCTCTCTCTTAGTGGTTTAGTGTCTGTTAAGTGTTAGTGTTTAGGAGATGAGTGTGTAGAAGTGAGGATTTGAGAGGAATTCTTCTCTAAGGAGTGAAGGAGAAGAAGTAAAGTGAGAAATTGCTTCTTCCTTTTCATTCTAAAGAAAGAATCAAGTGTTGTAAAGAAGAGAGAAAAGGATTCAAAGGAACTTTAAGGGAATTGCATTGGTAAAGAGAAATAGATAAGTTGTATTTTCTTTTGTGGTTTGTATGACTATTCTTTTATATATAAAATCCATGTTTTATTTTATCTTCTTCATGAATTATGAGTAGTCTCCTTTTTCTTTATTCTTGCATAGAGATGTGATGATTGATTGATGTGGATTTGTTGTGCTTTAAATTTAATGAAGAAATTGTGATGGTTTTTTATTCCTAACTTAATTTACTTTTCGATTTGGCCAATTGAAATGTTAAAATATGTTGTTGAATATTGGTTTTGAAAGGATTTAATGTCCTACATCAATAATGAAAAATCCATTCAATTTCCATGGATGAATTGCGTAGTTCATGGGAATTGAGTGCAAATAAATAGGAAAATGTGTTTTGATGGACTTTAATGTGGAGATTTAAGGATGACAGACTGAAATCCTCAAATTGGTTCTAAGATTAGTAACTAAATACCAAAGGTTTGCCTTCGGGTGAAGGGTGAGTGGGAGCGCCGAAGTGAGAGTCGATATCCTCCCAGCCTAGCGTTAGATTTAGTGACTAAACTTAGGATATGTTAATGTTCTTTTCATGCTTAGAAGAGGGGCTACTCTTTTAAGGGTAAAGAAACATCTATGCTCCTAGTTGGCACAATAACATAGATAATTGTTCCATATCAATCCACACATCATATTCTCATTGCAAGAGGAAAGATACTTTTCTCATATATCAAAAACCTTTCTAATACATAGTTTAGTGTGTCTGCTAGTTAATTCTGTTTTTAAAGTTGTTAGAAGTAATTGTCGTTTGATTTAATATTACTATTTTCTACATAGTGGTAGTATAAGTAAGTAGTAAACTTTAAGTGTAATTTGAGTATCGGATTTCAGTGCTATATTATATATATTGTGAAACACTTTCTTATACTCCGTACTTCCCTGTGAGATTGATAACTAGGACTCCATTAGAGCCCTGTATTACTTGATACGATACATATACTTTTGTTGAGTGTTCGGACTTTACAAAATCATTATAAACATATATAAATTCGAGTTCATAAATTCTTGCATACGTAAAGTCTACCGATCAGCGCCCTACTTGAAGGACTTCAATTATTACTTATAATTATAATACAACCTATATTAAAGGGAGTATAAATGATGAAGTTGGGTAGTGTGTTACTGAAATAACTCTCCTTGACAATAAATATAAACCAGACTCCCCAACAACAACCCACTTTCATATTTACAAACCCTCTTTTTATACCTTTCCAACAGGTGCCTTTGTATCACTTCAAATTGTGTCCAGATTCAATGAATCCTCCAAGGGATGCATCTATTCAAGAGTAATTTGAATTAATTTTGACTCCAATTGGAAGTTATCCATATTTGTACCAAGAGATGCCTAAAACACCTCTTCAAAATGGTGCCAAAAATTAAATAACTGCTCTTTTGTAACTATCGTGCATAAGCGCTTAGGTGTGTAAGCTCCAGATCTGAGCGAATAGTTGCAAGGCTCCGGCGCGTAAGCGCCATCTAGGCACTTAGTTGTCACAGATCAATTTTGCACCTTTCTTCATTTTTTCTCCAAATTGGATCCCTTTTCACTTCTTTCATCACAATCATCCATTTAATCATATCTACAAGAAAAATACACAAAATATCTTCCATTAAAGTGCAATATCATCAAATATAAGTATAAAAATATGTATAAAAATACTATATTTTAGGTGTATCAAAATCCCCCAAACTGGAATTGTTACTTGTCCTCAAGTGACACTTTAATCATATAAAAATCAAATAGGCAAATTATGTGGATGAGTTTTTTAGAAGATTCTAAAATTTTGTTCTTGAAATGTAGTAGTCCAATTGAGAAAAAATTTTAGTAAATGAGACAAATTTAAACTTTAGAAATCTCATAGGCAAATGTTAATGAAAATTATGAATTCCTATCTTATTAATAAATACTTGTAAAATTTTCAAAATATATGGTTTTGGCAGTTTATATTATTTACTTAAATATCTTTAGTAAAAAAATTTATTATAACTATATTATATTCATAAGATTCATGATTTTCTCAAATCTTATACTCTAAAAAGATCAAGTGTGGAACCAATTTTTGATTAGGCCCTTAAATCTTTAAGCTTTTTCTTCCTTTTCACATACTATTTTTTCGCTTTTTTCCTTTTCTTTTTCCTTTCTTTTCTTTTGTTTTCTTTTTCTTTTTTTTAAAGGCAAGGATTACTATATCTGGATAGACTTTTAATAATTTTAAATTCCACCCTTCCTTTCCAAAAGCACAAGGTAGATATATATCTTTTACTTAAGAACATAATAAAAGTTTTGAAAATTATTTTTAGTAAAAGAAATTTAGGTATTATAAATAAAAGTCTAATCCTTCTATTTTTCCAAAAATACAAATTTTCTTATTAAATAGAGTTACAAATTTTTCATCATTTCTTCACTAAGAGTTTTTTAACTTTAAAACTTTATTTATTACTATAAATTTTAACTAAATTCTCTTACTCATTTCTATGTTCAAAATTTTACTTCCCTAATATAATTTCATACACATAATTATTTTTCAATCAAAATCCAAATTTTATTTTTAGCACATTTGAGAATGAAAAAATTTCAAGTTTTTTGAAATTTTGTTTTTCATCCCCCCATTCCCCCTAAAAATTTAAGCATATTAAAAAGATACATGAGTAGGAATTAAAAACTATAAGTATCATGTTTGCACTAATTTTTATATCCTAAATATGCAGCTATAATAATTATAAATAGGAGTAAAAAAAACTATATCAATACTCTAACTTCTCATTTATAAAAGATATTCAAAAGACTTCTAAAGTAGTGGACAAAATAAAAGCAAATTCACACATACTTAAACAAAAATCCACTACTAAAGCATATATGGTAGTAAATTGAAAAGTTAAGCATGAAATTTAAATAGTGGATTTTAATAGTGTTTTAAAGCATCCTAAATAGTTTCTAGAATACGTTCTACACTAATAAACAAAGTACACTGCAACATCACTAGCACATTTACTATCACAAAATCTTTAAACATTATACACAATACAAACAAACAACATCCACAAATAACATAAAAACAAACTAAAGTAGTTCAAAAACTATTACATCAGTCACAATTACAATAGTATAGTTTACTTAAAACCAAAAATAGTGAATAAACTACTAATATAGAATAAAAAGTCTAACACACATCACATAACATAACACCACACAACACAAACGAAACATCAATCCTAATCCTCATCTTCTTCCTTATCATCATCTCCTTCATTCCAAGTACGAGTAGGCTCATATGGGGTAAATTGTGGATGTGAGGGTAACACAACACTATACTCACCTCTGATTAATCTATCCTAATAAATATGATAGTTCGCCTCATACTCACTATGTTTCTGAAGATAACCCCCAATATGATCTACTTTACTTCTATATCATGAACTCGATCCAAAGTATAATTGGTATTATTTTTCATTTTATTTAAAAGTTCTATTTGCAAATCTGAAAATTGACCTGATGATTCCTTGATGCTCTTGAGAATCCACCTCTCCAGCCAAAAAGTGAATACTCAGCATATGTCTTCACATTTGCACTAAAAATAGGGTTAAGAGGCTGAAGGAACTCTTCCCAAGTTTCAGATCTTACACCAGCCCGCTCACACAGTGAATGTATAGGTGAAGCAAATCCCATACCTGCAGTGGTGGCAGCTCTAAAATGTGTTGTGTCAAATAGGAGCAATTATATTCTTTACCCTTATTAAAGATGCTATAAAGAACGTAGGTTAATCTATTGCTTTATAAATCTTTTAGATGGGTTAGGCAGGAAAGTTACTAGCTCTCACTCTTGAGTTTCCTCTTCTCCCTCCACCTGGTGGCTAACATCTCTTATCAAAACATAAAACAATAAATCGAATTGGGGGCTTTAGCATGTCACTCCAAAGTTCTCTAATTCTACACCCATTAAAGTATATCTACCTATTTATTTGCACTCAACCATATGAATTACATTCTCACCCATATAATCTCATGTGATTCTTTCCAATTTTTCACTGAGATAATATCTTATCAGTTCTTACATGTTCTCACAACATATATTAACTTATTAATTGGCCAAATTAAGAAGTAAATGAAGTGCAAGGTTTTGAACCATCACAACTTCTTTCAACATTGATTTCTTGTACTTCACACAACATTCTTTCATAACTTTATTACTTCATCATTTTAAGGAAAAGATAAAGAAAACTACTCAAAATTCATGGAGAAAATACAATTACAATTTGGTTTAAAAGTAGAAATCATAGTGAAAATACAAGAAGTCTTAATTAAAAACCAAATGTAATAATAAAGACAAAGACTTATCTGTAAATCCTCTCCAACAAACTCTTGAAGTTCCTTCGAAAACTTAGCTTTTCCTTACAATATGCCTTAGAGGTTGGCGCCCAACTCTAGAGACTTCAATTTTTAATTCTAATCCTAATACAACCAATATTAAAGTGAGTACAAACGGTGAAGTGGAGTAGTGTCTTACTAAAATAACTCTCCTACACAATAAACATAAACCACACTCTCCAACAACAACCCCCTTTCTCATTTACATACCCTCTTTTTATACTTTTCCAATAAGAGCTTCGTATGTCTTAAATTAGTTTTCATATTCAATAAATCCTCCAAGAGATGCATCTATTCAAAAGTAATTTGAATTAATTTGTCGCCAATAGGAAGTTACCTACGTTTCTACCAAGTGATGCCTAGAACAACCTTTCAAAATGGCGCAAAAAATTAAATAACTCCTCTTTAGTAATTGCCACGCGTAAGCGCGAGGTCTCAGTGCTTAGCCATGATTCTTCTAGCGTGTAAGCTCCAGATCTGGGCACATAGCCGTGGGACTCTGGCGCGTAAGCGCCAACTGGACTCTTAGCCGCCACAAATTAATTTTGCAACTATTTTCATTTTTGCTCCAAATTTAATTATTTTTCACTCCTTTCATCACAATCATCGATTTAATCATACTTGCAATAAAAATACAAAAAAATACCTTCCATTAAAGTGTAATATAATAAAAAAGAGGTATAAAAATGTGTATAAAAGTAATATATAATATAGGTGTATCTGATACCCCAAGGCACCAGTAGTACTTCCCATAGTGTAAGAGTGTACTTTATTTTAAATTAGAGAACCAATATCTATTCTCACTTGTATTTGAATACAGTAATTTAAAATGGCTCTATCTTTATTTACTTCACTTAAATTATTTGTTGGAAGCAAGTGACCAAAATAAAATAGTGTGAGGGTTTTCATTTAGCAGTAAGCATAGATGTGGCAAATTTTACCTTACTATTATTCATGATCTTCCATACTAACCGCGACTGCAGCAGGTAAGAAGTAATAAATTTTTGCAAATAGTTTCAATTCAGACACAGAATATAATCCGTTTAATAAGGTAGCAGCCTATCTATACGTAAGTATAAATACCGTTCAATTAGTATAGGGCTCTAGCAGAGTCCTGGTTATCGATCCCCCAGGGAGAAAACAAACCTTAAAGCATAGCACATAAATCCAATATTCAATTTGTAAAGCACTTAGTGTATTTAAAAAATTCTACAATTTAACGATGCTAGAGATTTTTATAAATCCCTATATTAATTTCTAAGTTTCAAACTAAAGAAACTACTACTATAATAAGTTTTTGTAATGCAATGTTCAAATATAGAGAAAGTGTCCTTCCCCTTGCAATGATATTTTGGTGAGTGAATAAAATAGATTAGTTTAGTATATGTATTGTGCCAAGTAGGAGCATACCTATTCTTTACCCTTTTCTAAGTGCTATAAAGAACGTTGGCTAATTCTAGATTTAGTTCCTAAATTTATGGTTAGGCTAGGAGGATATTGCCTCTCACTCCAGAGCTCCCACTTTCCTTCCTCTAAAGGCTAACTCTCGCATTAGTTTCCAACCACTAGGACCAAATTGAGGATTTTAGACTGTCACCCTAAAATCTCCTATTCTACGCCCAATAAACATATTTCTTAATTTATTTGTACCAAACCCCCGTGGACTTCACCATCAATGGAGTTTGAATGTAATCTCTATTTTTATTGTAAAAAGCATAGTCCTTTTAGATTGTATATTTCACAACATATTTTAACAAATCAATTCGTCAAATTGAAAAGTAATTAAGGACGAAGTGGAAAATCATCACAATTTCTATTCTTTCTTATGACAAATTCAATCTAAACTATCACATCCCCATTTATCATTGCAAGGAGAAAGACAAAGAAATCTACTCATAATTCATAGAGTAGATATGAAAAAACAAAGATTATATATATAAAATCAACGTCATACAAACAGTAAGAAGTAAATACAACTTATCTGATTTTCTTCCCCAAGTAAATCCATTGAAGTTCCCTTGGATCTCCTTCTCTCGTCACAACAGCACACAATTCCCTCTTGGAATTGTAGGGAAGAAGCAATCTCTCACTTTTCCTCTCCTCCTACAACTCTTTTGAGAAGAATCCCTCACAATACAACACTAAACACCAAACCCTAGACTCTAAACTCTCTCTAAAGACTTCCTCTTCATTGACACACACTTTATCACACACGCCAAACACTACTGACTGACTCCACACTCTCATTTTAGCCGCACAAAACAGGTTAAATTTGTTTAGGAACAAAATTTCAAGAGTTGCTTCAAGAATATCTTCAAAAAAGTGTCCAAATACATTGAATCTGGCTTTAACCAACATTGGGCGCCATAGGAGGGCAATAGGGCGCCATCGGCGCCTTCTCCCAACTTTTAATTATAGGCTCTCTGGAAAAACATGCTGTCAGCATTGGTTTGGGCGCCATTAGCGCCAGAGTTTCAAAAATCTAGTTTTGCCTTTTTTCGCTTAAAAAATCATTCCTTCTTACTTCTTTTTGCTCCTTTTGCCTAAAATCATTATACCTGCAGTAAAACATGAAAAATACATTCCATTAAAGTGCAATATCACAAAATATGAGTACTTAATATATATGAAAAATCAAACATATTTTTAGTGCATCACATACTCCTTTTTCCTCTGTTAAAAATTCCATAACTACATTTAACATCAAATCAGATACTTGAAAGGATGCATATACGCACTGATTTTCTTTCCTCAACTGATATAAGGAATTAATTCTAGTAGGAGTAAAATCCACAAATTTACCTTTTATATAGATTCGATGATCAGTAGCTGCTTGGAGGTTTGTATAGAATTCACAAACAATATTAATTACTGCTACATCAGTAAAGTAGTAGAAATTCTCCCACTGCCTTTCCACAATCAACCCATGAATCGCTCCTCCAGGGTTGAAAAATGCTCGCTCTTGAATCAAAATTTTCTTTGTGAAATGCGATTTGTAATGATATTGGGTTTTAGATTGACGAATCTATACTCGTCAAAGTCAAATCTTCCCATAGTTCTCTTCATTCTAGGAGCCATAAAAATCTAAAAATTCCAAAATGTATCCAATAAATCCTAAATAGTGATAAAATAAACTCCTAAAATTAAGATAATGGCTAACTAGGTTTCACTTCATGGATTTTTCTTCTCATCTTTCCAATATTTCTTATTTTCAGTTTTTCTTACAATGTAGGAGATCCATTGCAAAAAACAAAAATTTCTAGGTTAGTTTGAAGCTCTTACCAAGAGAAGATGAAATTTGATGTTTTCAAGCCCTCAATCTTCTCTAATCTGAGTAGTTTGATACCCCAGGTGAAGAGTTCAGCCCTAACTCACAAAGAAGATAAAACTCAAAGCATAATAGTGGTAGTACAATGGTATTTTCGTGATTTTTAACTATTCTAGGTGGTTCATAATTATAGCGATGTTTGGTGCCATTGTGAAAGAAATTCTAATTTAGGTTTTTACTAAAAATTTTCAAGCACTAAACTAGTTTAAGCTCAATTTTTCCCATATTTACTTTAATTTTTAATTTTTATTAATTTTTGACAATTAATTTATTTCACAAACCAAAAAAAATGACTTATAGATATAAATCCAAATAAATACAAACAAACATTTTTTTATTGGGACATATAAATCAGTGTCGCTAATCAAACCAACAACTCAGCGCTGAAAACAAGAAATCAAATTAAAATATCAAAACTAAGCAATCTAATGCTAATAAGTATAAAACATAAACATAAACACACTTCTAAGCACGACTAAATCAATTTTCAGCACTTCTACATCGTTACACATCTTCAAATTCATCACTATCATCTTCTTTGAGATCTCCAATGGATTGGTAAAGAACATATAAATTGTAGAATGACCGGTATGGGAATTCATCTTGTGATTCATCCTCGATCCAACAGTTCTTCTTATACTTATGTATTGTCTAGTCTTCAACAAGTCCAATATGATTAAAATGTTGTTTAATTCTCCATTCTAAATGGTCGAATTGATTAGAGATTCGATCAATCCCATCAGTGATATGATTCATTTTCTTCTTCAAATTCTCAACTCTTTTCAATACAATATCAAGATTATCCGGTGGTGGTGGCAACAAAGTAGTTGTAGAATTCTAAGATGATTGATCTATATAAATATTCTGCTCTTTTTCATTCACCAATCCATTAAAATTAAAAGTTGGGTCCAAAGGTTTCCATGGAAGAAGAGAATTTTCCCGATTATCATAAGGAAAATGTGATTGGCTACACAACATAAAGATAATAGAAAGATGTCCAAACCCATTAGAAGAGCCATTTAAAGCCAATCCCATAATAGAATTCACAATCATAGTTCCCACATTTATTGGTCTTATAGTCTGAATGCAGTAATTTAGGATTGCACCTTCCCTTGTAACTTTACTAAGTTTCGTAGTAGGGAGTAATTTGGCAGAAATAAAAAGATGTCAAGGTTTTGATGCAGCATTTAACAATGAAGATGAAAAACATACATCACATTCATCTTTTGCTTCCCAGCCTCCATATTCATCAATTAAAAATCTGAATATCTCATACATGTTGTCCTTCATTTGGAAAAGTTGGTGTAGTGGAAAATATGAACATTCTTTATCAAAAATAAATCATTAATACGAGAAGGATTAAGAGGTACCCCCTTGCCTCAAACATATACCATTTTCTGATTGATTCCATGAAGATTTTCATAGAAATGCTTCACCACAGAAACTACTACAACCGCAGTGGGGTAGCAAAGTACTTCCCAACGTATTTTCATGATAATATCTTCCATAATAGTTTCAAGAATTTAAAATGCTTGATTCAGTAATCCTTGCTCCATAATCAATTTATTCTTCACCAAGACCTTATCATATAATTTATGTGAATAATGACTAATAAATTTTCACTTATTGAAAAACCGATCTTTAAAACATATCTTAGAACCAGAAGCAATTTGGATAGGAATGGGTGTTTTCTACTTAATTGAAAATGTATTTATAGATTCCTACTATGAATTAGATTGAATAATTTTCTGCCTAATCCGTCTAAAACCATAAAGTAGTTGTAAAAACTGTCAAAACTACAAAAAAATGTAATTAGAAGCTTCCTAAAGTGCTTTATAACTACCGCTACGTCCGACGCCGTTTAGCACCATTCGACGCTGGTCTTGCGCGGAACCTGCTATCCAGTGTCGTTCAGAGCCAGTGCAAAATGTTTCACAGCTTCATAAAATGATCAAATAGTTCACGTTCTTTTCAAGTTATTCCATAATATAAATATTTTTGGAATTTTATAACATGTGTAAGGATTTAGATCTCATAGAATTAATCACTGGTGTTTTTATAAAAATGTAAAGTCACACAAATTTAAATCAAACACACAGATAACTATGGGTTGGCTTTCTTACATTGCTTGGTTTAACGTCGTCAGCTTGACATAATAAATTTTCATTCTGGTTGCTCCATTATTAAAACCTTTTTAAAGTTTAGAAAATTCCCTTTAAATAAGGTTTTAATCTTTGTCCTTTAACTTTAAATAATTTGTTAGTTTTCAAATCTTTAATTTCTACTCCTCCATATGGTTAAACTTTAATAACTGTAAATGGTCTTATCTATTTGGACTTTAATTTTATTGGGAATAATTTCAATCAAGAATTATACAATAAAACTTCTTGTATTGGTTAAAATTCTTTTATAACTATTTTACGATAATGCCAATTTTTTATTTTCTCCTTATAAATCTTGGCATTATCATAAGCTTCATTTCTTACCTCATTAAGCTCATTCAATTGCAGTAGTTTTTTCTCACTAGCATCTTTTAAATTAAAATTAAATTCCTTAATAGCCCAATAAGCTTTATGTTCCATCTCTATTGGTAAGAGACGAGTTTTTCTACAAAATAAGTTTATACGTGGACATTCTTATAAGTGTTTTATAAGCAGTCATATCAGCTCATAATGCAGTATCTAATTTAGTAGGTTTTGTTTATGAGCAGGTTTTGTTTTCTCTGCCTTTTTTGCATGTTCCATGTGCTTGATTCTTCTTGTAAGCTGCTGGCTTTGCTTAGTAGCTTCTCGAAGGACTTGATGGTGAGACCCTTAAGCATGAAGGCTACCAGACCGTGGATACTCTTTATTAGTATCTCGACTGCGTTCTGCTCTTGTAGCTGAGGTTCACATTTCATGCTTAAGTTTCTCCATCTCAGAATGTAGTCGAACAAAGTCTCGTCGGGCTTCTACCGCTCTACCACAAGATCTTCTATGGTAACATGATGCTGGGCACTGACAAATCTTTTGACAAATATGTTTTCCATTTCTACAAAAGTTTTTACTGATCCATTGGGAAGCTCGGCATACTAATCGAATGCTATTCCTGACAGGCTACTGACAAACTGACGGAACAACAAAGCCTTACTTCCTCCTGTGTTGCAACAAATAGCTCTGAAGTGTGCTATGTCCTGGCGAGGATTTCCTGTGCCGTCGAACATCTTAAAAGTCGGGGGCACGAAGCCTTTGAGGTAAGGTACGACATCGAACTCCTCCGGGTAGGGTCTACCCTTTGAAACTGATGCTCCACCTTTGGACTGAGCCAAGACCTCCTAAACTTGTTGTTCGACCATCTATTTAATGTCCTTTTCTAGTGGGTTCGGAGTCAGATCTCTTCTCGGTGACTCATCTTCGTTGGCTGAAGAGACTTCTCTTCTTTCATCAACAATTTGTATGATTTTGGGTTGGTTAATCTCAGAAGATGCTGTGGGTCTTGATTGTGATTACTCATGGTGTGTAGCTATGGCGGTCATGGTGGCAGTCATTTCCTCCATTTTCTTTTCCAGAAGACTAATTTGTTTATCCCTTGTCAGGATGGTCCTCCGAAGATCATCTACAGTGTTCTCCTCACTAGGAGCATCGTGCATAGATGACGTGGAATAAATTTCAACCATATTAACTTCCATGAATTCTTTATACATGTAATCTTACAACAAGTAATCCTCATCATCAATGTCTAACCCTCGTTATTTTGCTAACTCAGAAATTTGTGCTCGGAACCTTTGAACTTTATCATCAAATATTTTCTTTTTAGTCAATTTTAAATCTGTAGGCTTCCCTGCACTGTAACTTTTCTCTGCTACTAATTTAAATGCAATGGCGGCAGTGGCAACGGGAATATCAGACTCATGATCCATTTTGTGGTTAACAGACTTTTCAGAATATACTGGTACAACACCTCTTGGTAACCACACTCTCCTCTTAAAAGCCGACGTCTTGAGGCGAAGTGTCCTACAAGGGACATTGGGGTAACGAGGGGAAGTGTGCTCCCTAGTGTGTAGACTATGTACAGAGGAGAATAATACCCTCTTGTTCTTTCTCTTTTGGGGTTCCTTATGATCATCGGCAGTCGGTACTCTTAGCCCTAGCCAGGACTTGATTTATCTGTTTATCGTGGGCGTCAGAACGTCAGTTGTATCATCTATAGCATCAATATCAACATGTTTTCCCAAATAGTGTAGTTAGAAATTCGGGTAGGTCTTTCCTTTTTTAAAATTTTATCCTTAATTTTATGGGATATTGCATTGTCGGTCGTTAAAATTTTGTGGTGTGCTTGATACTTTTGAAAAGGGTTTTAGAATATAGTTTTAATATATATATATATATATATATATATATATATATATATATATATATATATATATATATATATATATTAGAAAAGGAGCCTCAATGAGCTCCAACTTTGTTAATACCAAATAGGAGATACAAAACTAGGTAAGGCGGATATCCAAAAACAAATGAGACTACACCACCTAACCCACAACAAAACTCCACAAAGATCCTCACTAAAATTACAAAAATAGAGTGTGTATATATATATATATATATATATATATATGTATGTATATATATGACAGTCATATATATATGTATACCAAGAAAGAAAAGAGGGGACTGAAAGACAAACAAGGCCAACCAAGGGGACCAACATGAGGAGGTAGAACACCTGAAGATGCAGACAGCAGGTAAAATTAGTGCACAATTCTTATATGAGGAGAAGGGAGATTATCTCCACCTCTGAGGGTTGCTAGCTTAGGGGGGGAGCAGAAGATACAACCACAGAATCAGAGGTAGAACCAGTCTTGGCTAACCATATATATATATATATATATAGATTTTTTTTGACAAAAATATTTCAATTTTGAAGAGTATGAAATCAAACTTATCTCATATAAATGATATTTTAAATAATCAAGCATTTCACCTCGAGACATGTATTTATCCCGTAGAATAAGTATGTAGCTTGAGGTGAATCTTGATCAAATAAACTAAAAGATTTATGACATCCGTTTGATCTGCGAACCAGTTATGACCGACAATTTCCCCTACCTAATATGAAGGAATTAGATATAGTTTATATTAATCTGGGGTCTTCAAGTTTCCTTTAAGGGCAAGCCCTTATAGTTAATTACATTTTAGATAACTGAAGTTACCTAAAAAAACTCTTGATATAGATCAGGAAACATTTATATTCATGACTTCCAAGGGTAAGGCTTTCAAATAAAATGTGATGGTCAGAAATTCAATAGGTGAATGGCTCAAGTTTTGGAACATTTCATTTTTATCAGAATCCAAAGGAGAGAAGGCTAGGGGAAGAACAAAGATTCAAGAAAATTTTGATGTCTTCTCAAACTATCCTATGGTTTGGCTTTAAATCTTGGAAATGAATTTATTCAAATTTCAATCCTGCCATCTTTATTATAGGAATTACATTTGCATAATATCCGATTATGCAAATAACCTTGAAGATGAGAGGATTTATGTCGTATAATACGAAAACCTCTGAATCCTAAAATGAGTTAGGGCTTATGTTGCACAACATAGTTATCTAAGGGCCTAAAGAAAAGGTGAGGATTTATACTGCACTAAGCAGGCTACCTTGAAGTCCTATGGCTTGTTATTTTAATTTAGAAGGAATGGTTTTCTGGTGTAGACAAGTTTTGCTGTTGAAGATGGCCGTGCTGCCCACTATGCATGCTCCAAGCTCCTTGTCGTAGCAGGTTTAGTTTAAAGAAGTGTCAATTGAGGAGAGGAGAGAAGAGTCATGTTTTAGAAACATTTAAAATGAGGTGTCTTAATATTTTATTAGGGGAATATTAAAGTTTATTATAGCAACACTGGTTAACATCCCACGGTTCCATCATCCTGACACCGTTATTTTTCGTTGGATTCATTTAGTTCAAATGAATTTACTAAACTCAACTTAATGAGTTCCATACTTTCATTTAGACCGTGGGAAAACCCTATTAGCAACACGTGGGTTACCACCTCCAAGGAATTCCCGATCATCCAACGAGACATTTTAATTTAGTTACAATTATGTTTTTTTGTTGTTTTATTTGTGATTAAATTTTGAGTGTTTTATATTTTGAATATTGTGGCGGTGGATTTTATCTTGTTGTGATTTCTTAATTTTATTTTTCATCTCAGTTTTGTGGCTATCCTAAAGGTTTCAGTTTTCATGCTGGGTATTGTTGTTTAGCATGCAAGTTTGTAAGAAAAGAAAGTACAAGTCAGTGCAGGTAAGTAAATTGCATTAAAATAAAAGCATACCTGATAGGTCTTCCCGTCATCTCCACCTGAAACTTTAATGTTCTTGCAATAAAAATTTATATTTGCAGGGAAGTAAAACTCTATGGATATGTTCTTCACATGTTTATCAAACTCTATGTCATAACCCGGAGAACTCCTATTTATTTGTGATATATTTTCATTTAATAAATATAATAAATACAATGGTCCTCCAAGGTGTCCAGAAGACTTGTAAAATGGTCCAGGAGAAACCCGGATATTTCATAATACTTTTGAACTTCGTTGAGGTCCTTTTGGACTTATTATAGTTATTAGACGATTTATCCCTTTCATACCCTTATGCTCAATGAACCAATGTTTTAATCATCTCTAAGAGAAGGGTAATTTATCATTTATTATTTAATTTAAGAATTATGTGGGTGAAGACCCCAAAAGGACAAATTAAGAATATAAGTGGGCTTGTAATGTCTCAAAACACTCTAGTTTTGATTATATTAACATTTCTAAACCACTTTTAATTAAATTTGATCAAGCTTAGTTCACTACTAAGCCCCTTAAGATTTTAGGTGAGTATATTTTATGGCTTTAAGGAAAATTGAATTTTAAATGGTGAGAATTTCAGTCAAAAGATCATAGTATTACTTTGAACACCAAGTAAAGGGGGCAGGCTGGTGGTTTATTAATTTCCAAGATCATGCCCCTAACCTTAAGATTCTTTTTAATTTGATTTTTATTCCAAATTATAATAATTAAGGAAATTTAGATGTTTAATTTTGATATGACAAAATTACAATGAATTTCTATTATTTATCCCTTAATGTTTCAACCATTCAAACACACTTATTAAAATCAAAATTTTACTCATTTTCCCTTCTTGAATTTAAGCCTAAATATTAATTAAGGCTAATTATCCAAAATTACCTTTTTGCCCTTAAGGTCCTATCACCTCATAACTCATCAAATTTAATTCAAATGACTTTAGAATTTTTATCATACCTTACTAATGGGTTGATTAAAACATCAGAGGAAAAAATGTGACTTTTCAAAATTTAATTTAATTTATATATTTATTTTCATGCAAAAATAGGATTTTCAATGAAAAATCAATAACTTGACCAAGGCAAATCCTAATGTCTTTAAATTTTTACTAGAGGTATCCCTAAATTAGAAAATCACTTGGACCAAATTTCATGATTTATTGGATTTTAATTTAATTATTAGAATTATTTTAATTTCTAGAGTTTTAATTAATTATAAAATATTTTAAAAGTTTAAAATTCATTTTGATATTTTTTAAAAATCTCTCTAAGGTCAGGGAACCTAAAGAAACAAATTTCATATTTTTCTGATTTTTCTTTTAATTATTAGAATTATTTTAGTGGAAAAATCAAGAAAATTCATTTTTAGTCTCTTAAAAATTGATTTAAGCCTTCAAAAATTGATATTTTAATTTTGAAATTCAGAATTATTATGGGGATGGTTCCTAAGTGATTAGGAGACCAAAATGTGACAATTTGGTGATTTTTAATATTTTTGTGATTTTTAATGTTATTATTTATTTATTTAAATATTAAAATATGATCAAAAATGAAAATTTTATAAAAACCTCAATTTTATTTTCAAATGAACCCTCCGATCAAAGAGAATTTCCAAAACCATTCTTATAAAATTGTGACATGTATTTTAATTTTTCCAATTCATTTAAGTACCAAAAAGGCCATTGGACTTAGAAAAATCATTGAACCTATTAGTTAATTCTAAATGACTTCAAAAATTTTAGGGAGGTCCTCTGTCCCTGAAGCACAGTGGAGAACAATTTTGTGTTATTTTGATTTTTATCTTGTCCTATTTAATTAAAAGTTTATTTTAGGTCAAGTGGACAATTAGATTTATTTTTATCATTTTAAATCATGACAAATTTTTCCTAGGTCTCTCTGACCATAAAGAACCTACCATAATTTTTTAAGATTTTTCTAAGCAATATGTTAATTATCACATTTAATTTATCAAATAATATGCATAAACTTAAATAATATGATTCTCTGTCTAGGGATCTTCTCTGACTTTGGAAAAATCAAGGAAGATCCGTCTTGATATAGGAAAAAACACACCAAAATTTCAAGTTCTGGTGAAACTCTTACATGCAAGGAGAATTAAAAGACTGAAAATGGTATTTAAATTATTAAAAATAAAATATACATAAAAATATTTGAAATCATTTCCACATTGTTCTCCTCTGTTCACTGAGTAAGAGGGTATTTTTTTAATTTTTATGATTTTTCTAGGCCAAGATAAGGATTTTTAAAGTTCAGGTGATTTAAATAAATAAGAAAAATCAAATTTTCCTACATAAGTGACTCAGCGCCACCTCAACCTATGGTGGATCGAAGCCCCAGGCGGCGCGCTCCCATTCGATGCCACCAGCTGACTAGGATGCCACGCGGCCCGTGGTCCCGTTCAATCTTCCCCTCCGGCGCAATCAGAGTCATCCAACGAAAACACACGCAATCCAATGGATGTTCGACTTCGTCCCCAATTAGTGTGATCCTGTGACCGTCATCACTAAAAACCTAATTTCTCAGCATAGACTCAACCAAATCTCTTCGGGTTTTATCCTATAAACTCGTCTAAGAAGGGTGAACATATCCATATGGTTAAGCATGGTTTAATTTGTCCCTAATTACATGGAGAATCCAAAGAAGCTCAGGAAGAAGAAGGGGTCAATACCTTGGCTCTAAGAAGTGATGCTTTGATTAGAGATGTTCTACACCTTTTTTGGAGTATCAGGAGCTCAGGGATGAAGCCTCTTGCCCTAGTGAATTGCCTAAGTGTGAAAGTGACTAGGCCCAATTTTGAGCTTTGATGGAAGTCTGGTGCAGAGGCCTTCTGTGATGGGGATTTGATGGGGGATCTTCTTCTTTCATTGCTTCGGAAAATATGTCTTGGTTTTCGGCCAAATTTCATGGATGAAATTGCTCTCAGACAGTAGGGATCAGTGGTTGAAGACAGTGGAATCACTCTTAGGACCTCTTAGGGAAGCTCTGGAAGCAATTTAGTGGAGTTTCTTTGAGAAAAATTTCAGCACCTGGTTTTGGCCATAAAGAGATCTATTTATGGCCATGGCCATTGGGCTGAGCTCAAGGGCTGGTGATGGGTGGATTCAACTGCCTAAGTGGAGGGCAAATGAGCTATAATGGAAATTCAGAGCTGAGCTGGCCATAGGGTGGAGTTTGAATTAAATTTGAGAGGGGGTGGCTATCGATTTTGGCATTTTTCGACTATTAGGGTGGTTGGCAGGGCCAAGGCTGGTGGCCAGGGGGTTCAGGTGAGCAAGGGGAGGATTAAAGATACTTTACCCCCAATGGCAAGTGATGATGGTGAAGATATTTTGATTAACGCCAAAAGTGGGGTGAAATCCCCTAATTCAAGGGACCTTTGGTCCATGGCTCCCTTAGGGTGGGCTAGGTTGGTCTAGGGTGGTTCCTAGGGGCCACTTGGTGGCTGTGATGGAGTTGGTTTGGTCACATTTAGTTTGATTAAGTTAGGTCATGGTTTCATATTTGGGCCACATAGGTCAATGTTAGGCTAGGTTGGGTTTGGGCTTGGTTTAGACCCAAATGATTGAGTAATATTGTGTATATGATTGTCATGAAGTGTTTAGAAAAGGTTTGGAGTGGTTTTGGATTGGTTTGGTAGATCAATTTGGTTTAGCATTTTGGTCAATTTGGGGCAATTTGGGTTAAATTGGGTTTAGATTGGGCTAGAGTGGTGTCCATGGTTAATTGAAGGTTCCAAATGGTCTAGGGGGATGTCATGAAGAGTTTCCAACATCAATTGGGTGGAAATTTTAGGAGTTAGGGCAATCAATTTGAAAGATTTTGGACATATGGCATGTTTGGGTCAAAATTGGGCAAGCTTGGTTCAAGTGTATTTGAATGGGGCTAAGACCCAAATTGGGGGCAATTAATGGTTCAATTCAGTTTTGGGGAGTGTTATGAAGGGTTTAGAATTCAAATTGGGGAGAAATTTATTGGTATTAGGTCAATTTGAGGGATTTGGGTCACTTTGGCAAAATTAGGGATTTTAGGTTTTAAGTGAAATTGAACTCAAATGTGGGTCAAATTGGTCTTGGATTTAGTTTATATTGGTATTGGAGATGTTAAATTAAAGTTTGGAATTGAAATTCGGCAAGATTTGGGGGTCAATTGGGTTGATATTAGGGTTTAATTTGGCCACTTTTGGGTTAAAATGGGTTAAATTGGGGCTTTTAGTTAAATTGGGTTAAATTGGCCAAATTGGGTCATGTGGTAGTTGAGAGAAATTAAATTAGGAATATTTGAGAGGTTTTACGAATTTATGAGAATTTTTGGAGTTTTTGGAATTTTGGACTAAGAGGGGTATTTTGGTCATTTTTGAGATTTTTGGGGAAATTTAGTAATTTTGGGTAATTTTGGTCAACATGAGTGGTAGGAAGTATTTTGGAATGATTTTTGAAGAAATTTTGGGTAATTTACATGATTTTGGAAACTTTGGAGGATTTTAGGGTTTTGGGGGTATTTTGGGTATTTTTAGTATTTTGGGGAGAAGGGGTTCGAAATTTGGAATGTTTGGAAAAATTGGGATTGGTTGAAGGTTAGTAGTATGGAATTGTTTAGGTTAAGCCATGGACCAAGGGTCACCCTCATTTGGTCCTCTATGTGTTGGTACAAGCCAAACCCTTAGCCTAAGGCTAAAAGCATGGGAAAACCACTTACATGAGTTTCCAAAGAGTCAGTGGATCAAAAGTTGGTGTGCTTTGTTTAGGGTTGTGAGTGTGTAGTGTGAGTGTGGTGTAAGCTCCAGATCTCCCAGGGTAGATCCTAAGGTTTGACCACCTATGGGAGACTTCGCCTGTGCTTCCTTATGCTTGGTCTATTCCTCCCAAAACTGGAGGTTACTCCTTAAGCATATGAAAACTCCTAGTGAAGTGAGAAAAGTTTGAATTTCTATAGGGAGGGGTGCCATGACTAGTCTTCTAAGAAATTCACCAAGAGAGTCCTATGGCTAGACCCTAGGTTATTCTAATGAAAGACTAGACCACAACCAAATGTGAGGTCAACATGCACATCCCATTCGCTTGAGAAGCTTAGCGATAGAAAAACCTTCTATTTCGATCAACCTTCATAGAAGAGTGTGAGCTCGGGTGATAGGTGTGGGCCTCTCCCTCACCTTATCACAACTGTGTGGTGCTGGAAGTGTAGCAGCAATTCTATGGAGGCTCTCATCCCCAATAGTGTCAGCTAACGGGTGAAACATGCAACCTCGAAGAAGATGAATCTAATCAATTACTAGTAGATTCACAACTTGTGCTCTGATGGCCCTACAAATCCTGCGGTTATGATTTCTTATTTGAGATTTGATTGGTAGAGGAGGTCTAGAACTTAAGCTAATCTTGAAGACTGATGGCGGGGCAAGAAAGGTTTCATCAGAATTATCTTCACGCAGAATTTCTTTCCCTTTGGCAGACGGGAATGTAGGTGCAGTGACGGCGAAGCTTATGGCAGTGGAGGTGACAACTCTCCTCAGCACAGAGATGACTGAACTGACGGGGGCAGTGGTTACTTTCACCTTCTTAGCAGAAGGAAAACCTTCATGGGAGTTCAGATCAAACTCAGCAGATGGCTCTTGAATTTCAGGAGTGGCAACTTTCACGACCACGAACAAGGCTTTTCCGAGTACGACTTTAAACTCACTGAAGCCGATCCCAAACTGAATCGTTGTTGCTGCAAGACGAGCCTCGCAAGAGGAGGGAAGTTGCAGAAGAAATTTGCGTAGGGGTTGACATCTTTAACTATCAAGAGAAGTATTCTGAAGGTTAGTGAGGGCCAAAAACTTTGTCATCATAGTGCAAACACTATGAAAAAGTTTGTTTTGTGGACTGGGGAAAATTTCATTTTATTTTGATATTTCATTATTTTTTTATTTCATTTTTAGGCTTTCATATATTTGTTAAAAGGAATCTTAAGATTTAAGGGAGAGTGGGTCAATCTGCCGAAGACAGGATTAAACCCGGGAGATACAAAAAAAGAGGTGAAGTATGGGACCATGTCGGAGATCCCCTTCACAATGCAGATTGCCCTAGCGAAATTTGCTCGCTGACACACCTATTGGGGGTCCGACCCCACAAGATCAAAAGGAAAACCTAAAGATTCCTGAACCCTTCTGTTTAGGAGTGACCAAACAGACGGTCCTGAAATCCAGAGGGGTTGATCAAACTTTCCCAAGAAGGAAACGGGTGAAGTATGTTAACAAAAGTATGGTAATCTGGATCATGAAGGACAAGGGCACATTACCGATATATGAATATAGTATTTCCTGATCTTAATGAAGAGAGAAACTATCCCCCGTAGAGTCGCTAGAAAACTATTGGCCGTTAAAAAAATTTCCATTTCTTCTTTCTTTTCTTTTGATTTGATAAGAGATTTGAAATTTTTGAAAAGGCTTGGAATATAGTTTTGTAAAATAGAAATTTGATTTAATTTAATATATATATGGATTTTGAAAATAATTTTTTTAATTTTGAAGAATAGGAAATAAAACTGATCTCATATAAACAAAGTTTAGATGATCAAGAGCTTCATGACAAGACATGTATTATCTCGAAGAATAGATACACTGCTTGGGGTGAAGCTTAGTCAAATAAACTAAAGAATTCATGACATCTATTTGGTCTGTGAATCATTGTTGACCGACAATTTCCACTGTCTAATATAAAGGAATTATATAGGGTTTATATTAATCTGGGGTCTTTAAGTTTCCTATAAGGGCAAACCCCTATAATTAATTACATCATAGATAACCGAAGTTAACTAAAAAAACTCTTGATATAGATCAGGAAATATTTATATTCATGACTTCCAAAGGTAAGTGTTTCCTATAAGGGTAAACCCCTATAGTTAATTACTTCATAGCTAACTGAAGTTACCTAAGAAAAATCTTGATATAGATAAGGAAATATTTTTGTTCATGACTTCCAAAGGTAAGTTTTCCTAGAAAATGTGATAATTGAAAATTCAATAGGTGAATGGCTCAAGTTTTGGAACATTTCATTTATCAGAAATCAAAAGAGAGAAGGCTAGGGGAAGAACACATATTCAAGGAAAATATTGATGTCTTCCCAAACTATCTTATGGTTTGGCTTTGATTTGGGATATTTATTTGGTGTTTCATCGTGTCAATTTTATTATTTAGGACTAACATTCGCTTTCTACTGATCATATGAATGGCCTGGAAAATAGGAGGGTTTATGCTATACCCAATGAGAACCTCAAAAACCTAGAATGAGTTAGGGCTTATGTTGCACAACATGGTTGTACGAGGGCCTAAAGAAAAGGTGAAGATTTATGCTACACTAGGCCGGCTACCTCAAAGCCCTATGGTTTGTTTTAATTTCTATAGAATTTTTTTGTTGAAGATGGTCGTGCTGTCCACTAAGCATACTCCAAGCTCCTCGTCATAGCAGGTTTAGTTTAAAGAAGTGACAATTGAAAAGAGAAGATAAATGTAATGTTTTGGAAATATTTAAAATTGAGATGTCTTAATATTTTATTAGGGGAACATTAAAGTTACTCATAGCAACACCGGTTAAGATCTCACGGTTCCATCATATCTACATCACTATTTTCATCGGATTCACTTAGTCCAAATAAATTTACTAAAACTCAACTTATGTTCCATACTTTTATTTAGACCGTGGGAAACCCCGTTAGCAACACGTAGGTTACCTCCTCTAAGGAATTCCCAATCATCTAACAAGATGTTTTTATTTAGTTGCAATTGTAATTTTTGTTTTATTTGTGATTAAATTTTGAGTTGTTTTTAATTTTGAATGTTGTGGCGGTGAATTTTATCTTATTTTAATTTTAATTTTGATTTTTGGTTTTAGTTTTGTGGTTATCCTAAAGGTTTCAGTTTTCATACAGGGTGACATTGTTGTTTAGCTAGCAAGTTTTCATGGAAAGAAAGTGCAGTATAGTGCATGTAAGTAAATTGCATTAAAATGAAAGCATACCTGATAGGTCTTCCCGTCATCTCCACCTGAAACTTTAGTATTCCTGCAATAAACATTTATATTTTGCAAAGAAGTAAAACCCTATGGATAGGTTCGTTACAGGTCTACCAAACTCTATGTTACAACCCAATGAATTCTATTCATTTATAAGATATTTTTCATTTAATAGAAATAATATGTACAGTAGTCCTACAAGGTGTCCAGAAGACTTGTGAAAAAGATCCAGGAGAGACCTAGATATTTCACAATACTTTTGAACTTTCTTAAGGTCCTCTTGGACTTATCATAGTTATTAAATGATTTATCTGTTTCACACCCTTATGCTCGGTGAGCCAATGTTTTAGTTATCCCAAAAGGTGAGGTAATTATAATTTGGTACTTTACTTAGGAATTATGTGAGTGGGCCTTCAGAGGAAAAATTTAACTTATGGAGAGACTTAACAAATTTTGATGGCTTGTAATGTTTCAAAAGGTTGTTTAGGATTAATTATGTTTTCTTTTCTAATTCTTAACAATTAATTTCTTTAATTAAGCCTATCTCATTATTGAGCCTTTAAGATTTTAGTGGGTATTTTTATGTCTTTAGAAAAGGAAATTTCATAACTTTCATGATTATGATTCTTATCAAAACGTTGAATTATCATTTAAGCATCAAATGAAGGGGTATTAAATTAGTAGAATATTAACTTCCAAAATCAACCCCTAACCGTAAGACTCTTTTAATATGCTTTTCTTCTAAATTATGATAATTAAGAAAATTTAAATATTTAATTTTTATGTGAAAAAATTGCAATGGGTTTCTAACATTTATCCCTTAATGTTTCAATCATCCAACATAATAGTTAAGATCATTTATTGCCCATTTCCCATTTTCATTAAGCTTAAATATTGATTAAAGCTAATTTTTTCCAAAATTACAATTTTACCCTTAAAGGCCTTTATTACCTCATAATTCATTAAATTTAGCTTAAACGACTATTAAGTTTTTATGTGACCCGACTTATGGGTTAATTAAAGTATTAGAGGAGAAAATGTGATTTTTTAAATTTTACTTTAATATATATATTTATTTTAATGCAAAAATAGGGGCTTTCAATGAAAATTTAATTACTTGTCCAAAACAAAACATATGAATTTTAAATTTCTATTGGAGGTAGACTTAGACGAGAGGACCCAAATTCATGATTTTTTGGGTTTTAATTTTATTATTAGAATTATTTTAAATTCTGGGGTTTTAATTAATTATAAAACATTTTAAAAGTTGCAAATTAAATTTAATATTTTTTTAAAGTCTCTCTCAGGTGAAGGAACCCAGAGAAAAAAATTTTATATTTTTCTAAATTTTATTTTAATTACTAGAATTATTTTAGTGAAAAATTAAGGAAATTCATTTTTACAATTTTTTGAGTTTTATTTTATTTATTAAAATTAGTTTAATGTTCAAAATTATTATTTCACATAGAAAATTCATTTAGGTGACTAAATGAACTTCAAATGCCATGAAATGTTTATGGGTATTTACAGCACAATGGAAAATTATTTTTGGGTTATTTTCATTTTTATTTATTCCAATTTATTTTTTTATATTTTTTAGGTCTTAATTACCATTAGTGTTATACTCAATGGTTTAAACCAAATTTCAATTTTTCCTAGGATCCACTGGTCATAAGGAACCTAGAAAAATGTACTTTGCAATTTTTTATCATTATTTTAATTATTATAATTTTTATACCAAAATAGACATAATAACTTGAAAAATAGAGATCTCCCCTGACCTTAGAAAAATCAGGAAGGTCCCTTATAACAGATAAAACAAGACCACCAAAGCTCAAGCCATGGTGAAATGTCCACCTTAATGAAGAATTAAAAGATTCAAATCAGTTTTTAATTTATTAAAAATAAAATATTCATCAAATAAATTTCAAACTAATTCCACATTATTCTCCTCTATTCACTGAGCAAGAGGGTATTTTTCTTTTATTTTTATGATTTTTCTACACCAAGTTATGGATTTTTAAAGTTCTGCTAATTTAATTAATTCAAATAGCCCCTATTTTTCTACTTAAACACACGTTGTTGACTGGATCCTTGGCAGCTCCGAAAGACCATGTGGCGTGCTTCTATTCGACGCCGCCATCTGATTGGATGTCCACACGGTCGAGCTTTATGTATCTGCTCTCCATCCCACTCCATCCTGGCCGTCCAAATATTACACGCTCGATCCGACTGTGCTCCTTCATCATCCTCGACTGGTGTAACCCATGAGCCATCCACACTAAAACCCTAACATTTCAAGCTACACTCAACCAAATCGCATGGGGTTTGTTCCTAGAGCTTCATATGACTTAGAAGAACCTATCCACATGGTTTATAAGGTATCAAATACGGTCTACACATGTGGGGGATGAAGAAAAGCTCGGAAGGAAGAGTGAGTTCAATACCTTTGTCTGAGAGGGGAGGCCTCAATCAGATGGTTGTGACAGCTTCAATTGGTCCCAATGAACATTCTGATGGAGCCTCGTGCCCTGGTGAATTGTCTAGGCCCAAGTTAGACCAAGCCCAATTTCAGGTGTCGATCAAAGTCTAGTGCAGAGGCCTTTTGTGATGTGGCTTTGATGAGGGATCTACTTCTTTCACTACTATGAAGGTGTGGTTGCAGTAAATTGAACTTTGGGTGCAGTAAATTGAACTTTCATTTTCGGCCACATTTGAGCTCTGAAATTGAGCTCCGATAGCGGGAATCAGAGGGGGAAAGTGGCTTGAATGATCTTAAGGAAGTCTGAAGAGGCTCTGGTTATGTTTTGGCAGAGTTTTTTTAGGAAATTTCCAGCACCTAGATTTTGGCCGTGAGGGGTGGTTTTTATAGCCATGGCCAATTAGCTGAACTCAGGGCATGGCTTTGGGTTTATTCAGCTCCTTAAATGGAGGGCAGATCAACTCCAATGGCCAATTAGAGCTGGAGGTGAGTTTGGGTTCAATTGGAGAAGGGGTAGCTCTCAGTTTTGGAACTTTCTGGCCACTAGGCCGGACATCCAGGCCAGGGGAGGTGGCCAGGAGTTAGGTTGTCAGGTGGGCAGGCCATCAAGTGCCATGAGTTATTGCAATAATCCATTCCCCTGGCCGGACAGCCAGGCTAGAGGAATGGATTATTGCAAATATCTCTTGATTTAGCCATTTAAAAATGGAGATCCTCTAATTTGAGGGACCTTTGGTCCATGGCTCAAGTAGAGTGGGCTAGGTGGGTCTAGGGTGGTTCCTAGGGGTCAGTTGGTGGCCGTGGTGGACCTAGGTTGGTCACATTTGGGATGATTTGGTCACATTGGGCCATAGGTTAAATTTAGGTCATTTGGGTTCAAGATGGGCTAGCTTGGGTTTGAGCTTGGTTTAGACCCAAATGATTATTCAAAATGGTGTGTATGATTGTCATGAAGTGTTTATAAGAGGTTTGGAGTGGTGTTGAATTGATTTGGTAGGTTAATTTAGCTTGGTTTGGTGTTTTGGTTAATTTAGGGTATGTTGGCTAAGCTTGGGTTTAGGTTGTGCTAGAGTGGGGTTTAGGCCCAATTGAAGGTTCCAAATGGTTTAGGGGGATGTCATGAAGAGTTCCCAACATTAATTTAGAGGAGATTTGAGGTTTAGGGGAATCAATTTAGTGAGGTTTGGTCATGTGTTTAATTTGGGTTAAAATTGGGTAAGCTTAGTTCAAGTGGATTTGAATGGGGCTAAGATCCAAATTGGGGTCAATTGAATCTTGCATGTAGTTCATAGGAGTGTTTTGAATGGTTTAGGATTGAAATTTAGGGGAATTGGCTGACATTGGGTCAATTTGGGGATTTTCGGTCACTTAGGCAAAATTGGGGTTTTTTGTTTGGATTGAAATTGGACTCAAATGTGGGTCAATTTAAGCTTAGATTTGGTTTTGATTAGTATTTAGGAGGTCGAATTTTTGTTTGGAATGAAAATTTAGCAAGATTGGGGTCAATTGGGCAATTGGGTCAAGATTGGGTTTGATTTGGCACTTTTTAGGTTAAATGGGTCAAATTTGGGCTTTTGATCAAAATGGGCTAAATTGGCCAAATTGGGTCATGTGGTAGGTGAGAGAAATGATATTGAGAATATTTTGGAGGTTTTGGGAATTTATAGGAATTTTAGAATATTTGGAATTTTGGGCTAAGAGGGGCCTTTTGGTCATTGTGGGGATTTTTTGGGAAATTTGGCAATTTTGGGTAATTTTGGTTAATTTGAGTGGTAGGGAGTATTTTGGAATGATTTTTGAAGAAAAATGAGCAATTTAGGTGATTGTGGAAATTTTGGGGGATTTTAGGGTTTTGGGGATATTTTGGGTATTTATGGTATTTTGGGTATTTTGGGGTAAAGGGGTAAAAAATTTGAATTCTTTGGAAAAATTGGGATTTGTTGAAAGTGGGTGATATGACATTGTTTAGGTTGAGCCATGGACCAAGGGTCACCTTCATTTGGTCCTCTATGTGTTGGTACTATAGCTTGAGGCTAATGGCTTGGGAAAACCCCTTACATGAGTTTCCAAAGGGTTAGGGGATCAAAGGTAATGTGCCTTGTTTAGGGTTATGAGTGTGTAGTGTAAGTGTGGTGTAAGCTCCAGACCTCCTAGGGTAGATCCTAAGGTCTGATCACCTATAAGAGACTTCCTTTAGGCTTCCTTATGCTTGGTCTCTTCTTTCCAAAAACTAGAGGTTAGGCCTTAAGCATATGAAAACTCCCAGTGGAGTGGATAAGTTTGAAATTCTGTGGAGAGGGGTTCCATGACTAGTCTTATAGGAAAGTCACCAGGAGAGTCATATGGCTAGAACCTAGGCTATTCTAAAGATAGACTAGACCTCAACCAAAAGTGAGGTCAGCATTCACTGACATCGATCACATGTTCTTACATACATATTAACATCCCAAAATAGAGTAGGCTAATAAAATCCTGATTGTAAAATTTTGTGAGCAGTTCTATCTATTCCAAAATGTCTTTCAAAATTAGAATCTTGGTATTTTTGAATAATTTATTGGGTTTCATCATAACTTACACATATCCGAATAACTTGATCTTTGATTTCTTATATAAATAAGGATCATCCCAGAAGTAAAACTTTACATGGTGAATAAGTTTTCATTATTGTTGTGGTGTTAGTCCATACGCTACAAGATCACTAACATTATAGTTAATAATGTCTGCATACCAATTTATTTGCCTTTCATTAACAAAAAAATAATTTTTCATCTAGAAATTCTTCATTAGTTTCACTTATAAAGTTAATTAAATATTTCTGTTCCAGCCTAGATAAATGATGAGCTATTTGTTTATCAGTTCCCTTTATATCTACTACTAAAAAGTTGAATTCTTGCTTAAAAAGTATCCATCTGATTAATCTTAATTTCACATCTTTCTTTTATATTAATTATTTTATAGCAGAATGATCGTTATGCACAATATATATAGCTCCAATGGGATATGTTATGAATTTATCAAAAGCATAAACAACTGCTAATAACAATTTTTCAGTACTACTATAATTAATTTAAGCATCATTAAGTGTTCTGCTAGCATAATATATAACTTTAAAAATTAATTTGTATCTCTGTCCTAAAACTGCTTCAATAGCATAATCTTTAGCATCAAACGTTAATTTAAATGGTTCCCCCTAATCAAGTAAAATAATTATAGGTGTAGTGATTAATTTTGCCTACATCAATTTAAAAGCCTTCGGGCATTCTTGACTAAAATCAAACTTTACATCTTTTTCTAAAAGTTGGCATAGAGCTTTAGTGTTTTTTGAAAAATTTTTAATATATCGTCCGTATAAACCAGCATGTGCTTTAAAACTTTTGACCCCTTTCACAGTAGTTGGTGAAGGTAATTTAGAAATAACTTAAATTTTTGTTGGATCTACTTCCATACCATTTTCAGATATTTTATGCCAAAATACTATTCTTCCTGTAATCATGAATTGACAATTTTCCCAATTTAATACTAAATTTGTCTCTTCGCAACGTTCTAATACTTTTTCTAAATGATTTAAACATGCTTCACATGACATTCCAAACACTAAAAAGTCATCCATAAAAACTTCTATCCCTTTTGAAATATTGCAGGCGCATTACATAAACCGAAAGACATTCATTTAAAAGCAAATGTGCCTGATGTCGATCGAATTGGTGTCACATGTCGATGCCGCCAAATCTCATGTCATGTCAATGTCATGGAGTCGCCACTCTCTTTCTCCATCTATCACCCTAATTCTTATCCTTCCTAGACTTATTGTCAGAAGTCTTTAGAGAATTTGAAGAAGGATTAATCATGATAGAGATTGAGAGAAAAAGAGATCAAAATGATAATCTCATAGAAAAAGTCTTCGTATCGTGTAATTACTGAAGTTTTTCATATAAGAAAATCATATGAAGATCTTGGATAACCAGAGAGGTCTTGTAGGTGAAATACCTATCCTGAGTTCTTTAATCTCCTATAAGAGCAAGCTCCTATAGTTAATTACATCCCGAGTAATTAATATTGCATAGGAAAACTCCCGATTAAGGTTAACATTTATCCTCGAAAAAGAGTAAGTGTTAGTGTGTTAAGTTCGATTTAAGTCGAACTTAAGAATTATGTCGGTTTGTGTCATGTTAAGTTCGATTTAGGTCAAACTTATGTCGGTTTATGTCAAATCATGCCGATTTATGTTGAATGTCGAATTATGTTAAGTTTGGTTTGAAATGTCAATTAATATCATTTAATGTCGGTGATTGTTGAATTTGATTTGAAATGTCGATTAATGTCATTTAATGTTGGTGTTTGTTGAATTTGGTTTGAAATGTCGATTCATGTCATTTAATGTCAGTGATTGTTGAATTTAGTTTGAAATATCGATTAATGTCGGTTTGTGTTTGGGAATGTTGATTAATGTCGAAAAATTTAATTTGAAATGTCAAATTTGTTGAGTTTCTTTTGGAATGTCGAATTTATGTCAATTTATGTTTGAAATGTCGAATTTATGTCGGTTATGTTGATTTATGTTTGAAATGTCAAATTTATGTCGATTATGTCGATTTTAGTTTAAAATATCGAATTTATGTCAGTTATGTTTGGAATATCGAATTTATGTCGATTATGTCGATTAAATGTTTGGAATGCCAAATTTATGTCGATTTAATGTTTGGAATGTCAAATTTATGTTGGTTTTGTCGATTAAATGTTTGGAATGTCAAATTTATGTCGGTTTTGTCGATTAAATGTTTGGAATGTCAAATTTATGTCGATTTTTTCGATTAAATGTTTGGAATGTCAAATTTATGTCGATTAAATGTTTGGAATGTCAAATTTATATCGATTTTGTCGATTAAATGTTTGGAATGTCAAATTTATGTCGATTATGTCAATTTTGGAATGTCAAATTTATATCGATTTTATCGATTAAATGTTTGGAATGTCAAATTTATGTCAATTTAATGTTTGGAATGTCAAATTTATGTCGATTTTGTCGATTAAATGTTTGGAATGTCAATTTTATGTCAATTTAAACTTAAATCTTGAGTTCATGTTTGTTTGCACTTAAGTTGAATTAACTTGAGTTCATGTCTGTTTGAACTTAAGATAAAAGGTTTTAAAGTTAGATTCAATATTCGGTTCATGTCTAGTTGAACCTAAGTTTGGTTTGACTTAAGTCTAACATGGGTTTAAGTTAGGTTTAGGTTAGACTTAGGTTCATGTCGGGTTGAACCTAAGTTTGGTTTGACTTAATTCTAATATAGATTAGACTTAAGTTAGCTTTCGGTTAGACTTAGGTTCATGTCGGGTTGAACCTAAGTTTGGTTTGACTTAAGTCTAACATGGGTTAGACTTAAGTTAGGTTTAGGTTAGACTTAGGTTCATGTCGGATTGAACCTAAGTTTGGTTTGACTTAAGTCTAATGTGGGTTAGACTTAAGTTAGGTTTAGGTTAGACTTAGGTTCATGTCGGGTTGAACCTAAGTTTGGTTTAACTTAAGTCTAATGTGGATTAGACTTAAGTTTAGGTTTAAGTTGGATTTAGGTTTGAATTAAGTTAGGTTGGACCTTGACTTAAGTTCAATATGGGTTGAACTCAAATTAAGATTTAACTTAGGTTAAGTTAGGTTCAAGTTAGATCGAACTCAGACTTAGGGTCGACTTAAGTTCAATATGGGTTGAACTTAAGTTAAGTTTGAACTTAGGTTTGGGTTTGGTTAAACCTTAGTTAGTTAAGGCTTAATGATTTAATTAGGTTTAATGGGTTAAATCTAATTAGGGTTTATGTTTGATTAAACCTTAGTTAGTTAAGGTTTAATAGTTTAATTAGGTCTAATGGGTTAGACCTAATTAGGGTTTATGTTTGATTAAACCTTAGTTAGTTAAGGTTTGATGGGTTAATTAGGTCTAATGAGTTAGACCTAATTAGGGTTAATGTTTGATTAAACCTTAGTTAGTTAAGTTTTAATGGTTTAATTAAGTTTAATATGTCCTTAAACTTAATTAAAGGTTTGATTTGTATTAAACCTAATTTAGTTAAGGTTTAATGGGTTAATTAAGTTTAATATGTCCTTAAACTTAATTAAAGATTTGATTTTGGTCAATTAAGTCTAATATGTCCTTAAACATAATTAAAGAGTTTGATTTTTGTATTAAACCTAATTTAGGTAAGGTTTAATAGGTTAATTAAGTTTAATATGTCCTTAAACTTAATTAAAGATTTGATTTTGGTTAATTAAGTTTAATATGTCCTTAAACTTAATTAAAAGGTTTGATTTTGGTTAATTAAGTTTAATATGTCCTTAAACTTAATTAAAAGGTTTGATTTTGATTAATTATGTCTAACATGTCCTTAAACTTAATTAAAAACTTTGATTTTTGTTAAACCTAATTTAGGTAAGGTTTAATGGGTTAATTAAGTTTAATATGTCCTTAAACTTAATTAAAGATTTGATTTTGGTATTAAACCTAATTTATATAAGGTTTAATGGGTTAATTAAGTTTAATATGTCCTTAAACTTAATTAAAGATTTGATATTGGTTAATTAAGTTTAATATATCCTTAAACTTAATTAAAAGGTTTATTTTTAGTTAATTAAGTTTAATATGTCCTTAAACTTAATTAAAAGGTTTGATTTTGATTAATTAAGTCTAATATGTCCTTAAACTTAATTAAAGAGTTTGATTTTTGTGTTAAACCTAATTTAGGTAAGGTTAAATGGGTTAATTAATTTTAATATGTCCTTAAACTTAATTAAAGAGTTTTATTTTTGTATTAAACCTAATTTAGGTAAGGTTTAATGGTTTAATTAAGTTTACTATGTCCTTAAACTCAATTAAAGATTTGATTTTGGTTAATTAAGTCTAATATGTCCTTAAACTTAATTAAAAGGTTTGATTTTGATTAATTAAGTCTAATATGTCCTTAAACTTAATTAAAGGGCTTGATTTTTTTTGTATTAAACCTAATTTACGTAAGGTTTAATGGGTTAATTAAGTTTAATATGTCCTTAAACTTAATTAAAGATTTGATTTTGGTTAATTAAGTTTAATATGTTTTTAAACTTAATTAAAGGGCTTGATTTTGGTTAATTAAGTTTAATATGTCCTTAAACTTAATTAAAGAGTTTGATTTTTATATTAAACCTAATTTGGATAATGTTTAAAGGGTTAATTAAGTTTAATATCTCCTTAAACTTAATTAAAGATTTGATTTTGGTTAATTAAGTTTAATATGTCCTTAAACTTAATTAAAGAGTTTGATTTTTGTTAATTAAGTTTAATATGTCCTTAAACTTAATTAAAAGGTTTGATTTTTGTCTTAAACCCTAAGGTTTAATGGTTTAGCGAGGTTTAAGTTGTCTTTAAACCTAATTATTTTTTGATTTGAGTTGGATTCATCACTTGCTTAATCCATGATGAGATGGATTAAATATGTGAAGAGAAGGTTTTGAATTATTAATTTTAAAATTAATAAATCTTAACCTTATTTCAAAATGTATTTTAGATTGTTTTGGTGACTTGAGAATTGTTGTTTTAGGATTGTTATCTGTTATCCTAATGCTCTCAATCGTATTGCATTTAAATTTTTCAATTTTTACAAATTTTATAATTATTTTTAAAAATAATTACAAAATATCATGGAAATTAGGAAATCATATCATAGAGAGCTATCCTATCCTTAGAAAAATCAGAAGATGTGCCTAAGGACATAAAGGTAATTCTCTAAAAATTTCATATTTTTCTGACTTGTAAATATTTTTTAATAATTAAAATACTCCAAAGAGTATTTAATTAATTAAAAACTAAATACTGAGAATAAAATTATGATTTTGGTCATATAGTTTTCTTCTCTTCAAGAGTTTTCCAGAGGTATTTTTATTTTATTTTCGTGACCTCTGGACCAAAAGATATGGATTTTTTAATTTATTAATGTTTCCTTGAATTAATCCAGCCCAGAAAAGCCCAGGCGCTGCCACGCGTCCTCGTACTGTGGAACAGGCGGGAGGATCCGGTGAGCGGCGCGGAACAGTGAACACGGGATGCGTAGATCAGCGCCGTCCGTTCCAAAACACCGGAACGGACGGCGGAGATAATTCCCCATTTAATTGAAAAAATTTCGAACCGTTAAACTTCAAACTTCAATATCTCACTCATTTCTCAAAGAAATTGAGTGATTTTTGAACCTATGGAATCATCTGGACGTATAGATTGTATTTATACGGTGATGATACATTTCTGGGCTAGTATAACCCATGATATTTTGAAAATATGATTTATTTTGGAGAAAATAAATCCATACCTTGGCCACAAGTATGTTGAGCTTGATCAGGCCTGATGGTCAGCTTCTAGGACTCCCAAAGAAGATCTTTGTCACTTTAATTTGGTTTTGTAGCTAGCCTTGGTGAGCAATTTGGGCAAAATGGCCAAGTTTGACTGATTTGGGATTTTGGCTAAATTGGCTTGATTGGGCTAACCCTATGGCTTGGGCTTGGCTGGAATATGTTACTGAGGTGCCCAGGAAGATTTTTTTGTGTTGGGAGCCAAGAGATTTGGGCAGCCTATAGGATTCTATGGGTTAATTCTCTCCTCTTGGATATTTTTGCCAAATGGGGGTATTTATAGCCATGAATGGCTATGGATTAACCTTGGTTGGCTTGGATTTGACCATGGTATAGTTAGGGATGTAGAGTACAACCTCCCCCATGTAAACCAAGCTGCACCTCTTCTTCCTCCATGAGAATTTTGCCACTTAAGCAAGTGCACATTTCATGGAAATTTTGGCTTAAATCTTGTCATGATGGATTTTAGCCTCTTTGTATCCATTCCATTGGCTAAGTGAGAGGTTCCTGGTGACTCAAATGGTTGAGAACCTCTCCTTGCAACACCTCATTTACCATTTCATGAGGTGGTGACACATTAGCCCCTCTCTTAATATTTTTTCATGAAATATCATTATGGTTTTAACCATGGTGTGAAGGATGGTTAAAGCTTTGTCTCCTCACTATTGGATGGCTAGGGAGGTGGCTAAACCAACCTCACCATGGCAAGACACCTCACACTTTAAATTACCATGGTTTTGCCACCTAATTTTTCATGTCATGATGGTCTTTACCATGGTCAAATGTGAGTGATTTATGAATTGATTTTTCTTTAATGGATCATGTGTGATGTCATAAAAGAGATTTAGAATTTTTAGAAAACCATGTCATAGGTTTTAAAAATTCCACTTAATGCCCTCTTCATTTTAATTTCCCTATTTAATTAATTAAGTCATTAATTAAATATTGAAAATTATTTTATTAATCAATAATTAGTTGGAAATAATTCCAAATTAATTATTTGATTAATATCCATGTCATTAAAATTGATTTTTGTCTCTTTTCATGACCTTTCAATTTAATTTTTATTTTAATTAATTATGTCATTAATTAAAATATGAAAATTACACTATTGATCAATTAATTAATTAAAAAATTTTGAAATCAATTATTTGATTAATTCCATTATTTTTAATCAATTTGTGGATTTTGTGATTTTATGGCTTTTGAATTTAATTTTTCATTTTAATTAATTAGGTCATTAATTAAAATTTTAAAATTAATTCATTTGCCAATTAATTAATTAAAATAATTTTGAAATCAATTATTTGATTAATTTTGTCATTTTATGACTTTTAATTTAATTTTCATTTTAATTAATCATGTCATTTGATTAATTAAAATATTGAAAATCAAATTATTAGTCAAATTTAATTAATCAAAATAATTTTTTCTGAAACTAATTTGATTAATTTTTGTCATTGTGGGGTTTTAAACATGTCATTGGTTGTTTGATCAAAATTGATCAGCTTTAACCAAAATTGACTTTTTAGGTCATGTGTCGACCTATCGGGTCAATATGGTTGGTGATTGGATTCAGTATTGGTTATTTTGTCTAAAATTGTCATTTTAGGTCAAAAGGTTGACTCGAGGTCAACGAGATCGGTCATAGTGTCCGGATTGACCATTTTGACCAAAATTATCATTTTGGGCTAAAAGGTTGACCTGCGGGTCAACAGGGTTGGTCATTGGGTCAGGATTGACCATTTTGACTAAAATTGTCATTTTGGGTCAAAAGGTTGACCTGTGGGGTCAACAGGGTTGGTCATTGGGTCAGGATTGACCATTTTAAGCAAAATTATCATTTTGGGTAAAAAGGTTGACCTGTGGGGTCAACAGGGTTGGTCATTGGGTCTGGATTGACCATTTTGACCAAAATTGTCATTTTGGGTCAAAAGGTTGACCTGTGGGGTCAACAGGGTTGGTCATTGGGTCAAGATTCACCATTTTGACCAAAATTGTCATTTTAGGTAAAAAGGTTGACCTATGGGGTCAACATGGTTTGTCATAAGGTCTAGATCGACCATATTGACCAAAATTGTCATTTTAGTTAAAAAGGTTGACCTGTGGGGTCAACAGGGTTAGTCTTTGGGTATGGATTGACCATTTTGACCAAAATTGTCATTTTGGGTCAAAAGGTTGATATGTGGGGTCAATAGGGTTGGTCATTGGGTTAGGATTAACCATTTTAAGCAAAATTGTCATTTTAGGTAAAGAGGTTTACCTGTGGGGTCAACAGGGTTGGTCATTGGATCTGGATTGACCATTTTGAGTAAAATTGTCATTTTGGATAAAAAGGTATTGACCCATTGTATAAATGAGGTCAACAGTGCCATAAGGACTTGAAAAAGTTTTCTTATCTTGATCCTCAGGAGCAAAAGGAATCTAGTATTAACAAATATAATCATCTAGAAAATAAAAATATTTATGCCTAGCAAGTCTATCTAACATTTGATTCGGAAAAGGTAGAGGAAAAATATATTTTTCTAGTGGTTGAATTTAACTTTCTATAGTCAAGACAAATTCACCAACTAGTGACCTGTTTTGTTGATATTGGTTCATTATTCTCATCTATACTAACAATCACACCTCTTTTCTTAGGAACACAATGAATTGGACTAACTCAAGCACTATGAGAAATATGATAAATAATTTAGGAATCTAACTATTTTATGATTTCTTTCTTTATTACTTCTTTCATAACTGGATTTAATCTTCATTAAGGTTCAACTTTTGGTTTATGATTTTTTTCTAATAAAATTCTATGCATACAAATCAAAGGAATAATTACTTTGATATCAACTATTTTCCATCCAAAAGTTTTCTTAAATCTCTTTAATGTTTCCAAAAGTTTTTGATTTTGCAATTCAGTAAATGATTGAAGGGCTAAGATTCATACTATTTTCTGTGTTTTCTAACATTTCAAACTTTTCTCAAAACATAGTCTATATCATCATTACTCACTTTAATAAACTCATCTTGCATCATATCCTCAACAACATGCTCCAAATATTCTTCTTCAATTCTTTTATCAAAATTCTTAGTAAAATAATCATTATTTAAAAAATCACTAATCTTCATTTTGAAGCATTCATCATCTTTTCCATTCGTTGGGTATTTAATTTATTTTTCTATATTAAATGTAACTTTTTGATCATTGACTCTCATGGTTAATTTGCATATTTGCACATCTATTATAGCTTTTCCAATAGCAAGAAAAAGGTCTTCCTAAATTAATTGGAATTTCTTTATCTTATTCCATATCTAACACAAAAAAATCTACATGAAAGATAAATTTATCCACTTTAACCAATACATCTTTTATTACTACGTTATGGTAGGCGATTGAACGATCAGCTAAATGAAGTGTTATAGTTTTAGGGGAAATTTTTCCTAAACCTAATCTTCTAAAAATGGATAAAGGAATTAGATTAATACTAGCTCCCAAATCACATAAGGCACTTCCATAAAATCTTTCTCCAATAAAATAAGGGATAGTAAAGCTACAAGGATCATTAAGTTTTTCAAGAAGTTCTTTTTTTTGAATTATTGCACTACACTCCTAGCTTAGTGCAACAGTCTTGTTATCAATAAACTTCCTCTTCTTATTAAGTATATCCTTCACAAACTTAACATAACTTGGCAATAAATGTATTATTTATGGTTAATTTCCTCAGGACTTCCAAGAATTTAAAAAATTATTTATCTGAATTTCGTTGTCTTAATCTTTCAGTAAATGGAGGGGGCGGTTTTTCTACAGTAATATTTATTTTTTCAATAAGATATTCTGGTTCACGATGAATATCTTCCTTAGAATTTTCAATTTCCTCCCCATATTTCTCAACTTCAGTTTCTTTTTGAATTTTTATTTCCATTTCTCTTCCACTTCTTAGTTGACTAACTTTAATTTGTTCTTTTTTCTGGTCTTTTAGATTAATCTCGACATTACTAGGAAGTGTTCGTGAACGTCTATTGCTAAGTGCTATAACAATAACAATATGCACCAATTGATTTTCTATGTTCTAATAGTAGCTCCTTGACTCTGCAATTATGCTCCTTGACTCTGTAGTTGTTCTCCTTGATTCTACAATTGTACTCCTTGATTTTTTAATGGATTACCTAATTGTAATACCAGTTCTTTAATAGACAATTTCTTCTCCTTAACTTGTAAGTTGCTATTAAAACTTGGAGGATAATTAGGTATATAGTTAGTATTTCCTTGATTATTTGAATTTCCTAATGAAATTATTGGATTGTTTCCCCACTGTGGATTTACACTATTAGAATTGTTATTATTCAAATTTAAATTAAGATGATTCTTCCAACTTGGATTATAATAATTTGAATAAGGATTATTAGTTTGATTACTTATTGCATACAAAGTCTTATATGATGGTTGAAAATCCATCATTTGTTATAATGAATTTTCCTTAACCACAGAAGGTGTTTGAGAATAATTCATTCCAAGTTGATCTATTTTCTTTGACAAGGCAGCAATTTGTGCAGCTATAATAGACATAACATGAAAATGGAACACTTGGTACTCTTTTAGGATTTAACCTTTGAGAAGGCCATTGAATATTGTTAGTAGCCATCAATTCAATTAGAGAATATACTTCATCATATGGTTTTGATATTAATGAGCCACCAGTAGCATAATCAATAATAGATCTAAGAGATCCCACTAATCCATTGTAAAATGTTTAAATTATCAATCAAGCATGGTGTGGAAACATTCTAAAGAGATCTCTAAATCATTCCTAAGCTTCATAAATCGATTCCCTTCAGAATGAAAAAAAAGATGTAATGTCATTTCTATGTTTATCAATTTTAGATGGCGAAAAATATTTTGCTAGGAATTTATGAGATAAATCTCCCCAAGTTCTGAAAGATTCAGGTGCTAACGAGTATAACCATGCCTTAGCTTTATCCCTTAACGAGAAAGGAAAAAACCTAAGTCTGATAGCATCATCTGACATCCCATCATAATTAAATGTAGCACACAATTCAAGAAAAGAAACGAGATGTAGTTAGGATCTTCAGATGGTGTACCCCAAAGCTAGTTATTTTGTACCATTTGGATGATATCCATTTAAGTTCAAAAGAATTTGCAGCTACAACAAAGGTTTGAATACTCAAGTGAATTTCATCTATTATAGGGTTAGCATAATCTCTTAAAGGTCTCTGTTGATGTTCATTTGGATTATTTAAATTATATTTCATTTTGTTCAAATTGGTAAGTTCTTTTTGTTGTTTTGAATTTTTTTCACCGTTCTTTCTAATTTAAAAATAAAAGTTATTAATCCTTGAAATCCTAAACTTCACATACAAGATCACAAGTAATAATTTTAAAAATAAGTACGCACACAAAATAAGTTTAATAATTCAAATAAAGTATCATTTTCTTTTAATTAAAACTTTCTGTTACTCCCCGACAACGGTGGTAAAAACTTGATGCAGAATCATAGTGTGTACTATTTTTCTATAAAATTGCTGTTAAACTTTTATGCTCAATTTACTGATAGAATTACCTTTATGATCCAAAATAAGTTTCAAATATTAAATATTCACTAGGTCATAAACATAAGTATACGTCTCACTCAAGTAATACTGGGCTCTAATGGAGTCTTAAATATCGATCCCATAGGGAGAAGGCAAAAGTTTATTAATTAAAGAAACCTAAATAGATCGTAAGAAAACTATAGAAACTATTGGTGCGAAAGTAAAATATAGATTTAGAAATGTAAAACTAACAGAACTATAATTACTATGCTGAAACATCAAAATTAAATATAATGTAAGCAAGCAAAGTATTTTTAACTTAGGTTTCAAATTTAAGATGGTATCTTTCCTTTTTACAATAAGGTTATAACTAATGAATAATCAAATTTTATTAAAAATTTTGTGTGACAAATAGGACCAATAATATTCATTAATCCACTGCCCAAGCCATAAAAAACATTGGATAATTCAGTTGTTTCGAATCTAAATCTGTGGTTAGGCTGGGAAGATCTAAGCTGTCAATTTTGAGTTCCCACTTCCCCTCGCTTGAGGGCTAACAGTCTCGCTTTAGTTTCCAAGCATCTGAACCAAATTGTTGATTTTAGTCTGTCACACTAAAATCACCAATTCTGTAACCATAAAACAATATTTCCCTATTTATTTGCACTACCTCAGTAGGCTACTTCTCCTTCTCTAACAATGCAATGTGATTCTTTCTTGAATGCTGAAGCATAACCCTAGGGGCCCAAATGTTTTTGCATGGATTTCAACAAATTAATAGCCTAGATTGAAAAGTAATTTTAGTTTAAGACTTAAATCATCACAATTAAGAAATTAAGATTATAATCAAACATCTATAGATTTTCCATGTCACAATATCTTATTGTAAAGTGAAAGACAAAGCAGTAACTCAGAATTCATAAAGAAAAGATAAAAACACATCTATTTATATATATATATATTAAAGCAAGTTTATAGAAACCTAGAGTGATGTAAACAACCTATCTCACTTTCCTCCGAAATCAAGTCCCTTGAAGTTTTTTTGAATCACTTTATTATCCTTACAGAAGTATGCGCCCCTCTCTAAGGATTGCAATGAAGCAGAAATCTCTCACTTTCCCTCTCCTCTTACAGTTCTTAAAGAAGAATCTCTCTATATCTCTTTAAAACCTAAGTATTGTATTTTTTTGTCTTTTTACTTACCTTCTTTTTTTGTCATTTTCTGTTAAAAATAGTTACTAAAAATTTTGTGGCCGAAATTCCAAGAGTTCCCTTAAGAAACCCTTCAAAATTTGTCCAAATTTAATGCATATTGATGATTAACCATGTCAGCACCAGGCTGGTGTTGTCCGGTTCCAGGTGCGCTGTTTCAACAAATTGGTTGTCGTTCAGCTGCAATTCTGGCACTGTTTGACACAAGTACGATTTTCTGCAAATTTTGCTCCAAATTTCGTCCTTTTTGCCCCTTTTCAGCCCAAATACCTAAATTGAGTATACTTGCATCAAAAGCATGAAAATACCCTTCTCTTTAAACAAAAATATCACCAAAATTTACTAAATTTGTTACTAAAAGTATATGAAAAATAAAAAATTTTTTTGGTGAATCACATAACAAGACAAACTAGCCAAATCCAAGCACTAGAGGACAAAATTGGCACCACTTGCAATGTGAAGGTCAAATGGCGCCTTGGTCATGGTTCCTTTAACCCGTCCTTGAGGAGCCAAACCAGGCCTTGAGGAGGCCAAGAACAGACTAAATCTCGTCTTAGCCACCCACCAAAAGGTCTACCATTTAAGCAAAGCCTCCTCCCATGCCTCCCTCTCCACCATTGGTGCCACCATGGCAATGGTACGGAATGCTGCCAAAGCTACTTCCACACTAACAGAAGTAACCTGAAATCCTCTGAAAGTATTGTGAGGAGCAGTCCGACCTTCCCCATGCCATGCCAAGCTCCCCCACCCTTCCCATGGATATAAAAAGAGGAAATCCGAGCACCATGCACACACACAAACCTTCCTAGATACCACTTAAAACTTCTTAATCCCAATAGTAGAAGTGTTCCCTTGACCAAGGCACTTGATCCCACCATCCTTTGGCTACCTCCACCAAAAAGAAACTTTAATTTTCTTACTGTAAACCAGGACCAATTTGAACTTGACATTAAGTTCCCTAGAGCTCAAAATCAACTCTCCTACAAGCCTCCCCAAGCCTAAAGACACTCTCCTCAATCAAAATTGTGCCTTCCCGTAGCATCAAACAAATCTAAAGACCAAATGATGACCCCATTTGGTCCAGCACAAAACTCTGGCTAATTTCATGTCAATATGAGATAAGAAGGAGCTTCACATCCTTAAGGTGATCGTCTCTGTCAAGCCCAATCAAGGTCTAACCTCTTGGAACAAGCTATGGGTTAAAATCCCTAACTTCAGTCTCAACTTTGGTCTTTTATGAAGAAAATGTGTAATGCACCTTTTTTAAAGCACATATATAGCTTCGTTTTGGTTATTTAAATGTTAATTAATAAACCTCAAGATATTTTGTTGAGAATAGAGAGATATCTTAGGGTTTTATCATGGATGGTTCTGAGTTCTTCGTCTCTTTGGGATGATCAACCAATGTCATCCATTTCATGTATTAGAAATGGATGGAGCAGATCAAGTTGAACCACATAAACAATGAGGGGAAGAGCACCGAACTGTGGTTAGCGTGTCTATAATGTGGAAAACACAACGTGTGGGCTTTCGATAGCGCCAAGGTTGACGCGGTGCTGAGCTGTATAAGTGGGAAATCCTATTTTCTTATTTAATTAATGTTAGCCTACAAACTTTAAAAATTGTTAACTTCAAAAATGAAAAAAAAAACTCTAACTCTAAAGTCAGTGAATAGAGGATAAAATAATGAAAACAAAATTGAAAATAAATAAATAAGTTTTATTTTTAATTATTTAAATATTCTAGAGAATATTTTAATTGTTAAAAATTAAATATAAGACCAAAAAATATGAAAATTTCAGAGATTTCTCTCTCCACCCTTTGGAACATTTGCTGATTTTTCCAAGTTGAGGGGACTTCTCCAATGTCAAAATGATTAGTTTTCTACCAAATTTATAATTATTTTGATAAATAATTATAAAAATTAGAAAATTTAAAATTAGACTGGAAATTAATTAAAATATTTACACCAGTAAAATTAAACCCTAAAATGGCAATTTCCATCCTTAAAAATCCTAAATTGAAAATTAGGAAAATTAACGGTAAAATTGTAAATAAAAAATTTTACACTTTGGTCCATTTTTTCCAAAAAATTAAATTTTAAAACAATAAATTCAACGTTTAGGTCTAATCTGTATTAGACCAAACCCAAACTTTAGTTCAAATCAACGTTAGACCATACCTAACTTTATGTCTAACCAAAATAAGACCTAAACCTTAAACTTAATTCCCTTAAGTCTAACCCAATTATACCAAAATCATAGATCCCTTTTGGTATAACACAAATTAAACCTAAACACTAAACCTCTTAGGTGTAACACACATTAGACCTAACCAAAACCATTTTGATCTAACTTGAATTAGACCTAAATTTATTCCCGTTAGGTCTAACCTAAGGTAGACCTAAATCTAACTTTAAACACTTTTGAGACTAACCAAAATTAGACCTAAATCAAAAACTCCTTGGTCTAACCTAAGTTATACATAAACCATATCTTAAACCCTAGGTCTAACCTACATTTGACTTAACTCCAACTTTAAGTCTAACCTAAATTAGAACTAAACATAAAATCTATGTCTAAATCTACTAAAACCTAGCTTTAACTACCTTTTAGGACTAACCTATGTTTGGACGATGAAACAATGTTGTGCATTTCCATGTATTAGAAATGGACAGTGCAAACCGAGTCGAACCACAAAACTGCAGAAGGGAAGAGCACCAAACCATGAGGTAGCACAACACTGACCTGGAAAGCGCAATAAATATGTATAGAACGCGTGGGCTTTTTACATTGCAAAGACTGACGCAGCGCTGAGCTGAATAAGTGGGAAAAACATATTTTCTCATTTATTTAAATACAGAAAATAGCTAAAATTTTAAAAATTCGTTATTTTGAAAATAAAAATCACAAAAATAAAATAAATATACCATTAAACTCAAAGAATAGAGGGGAAAACAATGAAAATAAAGTTTAAAATAGTTAAATTATATTTAATTTTTATTAATTAAATACTCCATAAAGTATTTTAATTATTAAAAATTGAATATAAGTTCACAAAATATAAATATTTTAGAGATTTCCTCTCCACCTTTGGGAACATTTGCTAATTTTTCTAAGGTCAAGAGCTTCTGAAACATCAAAATGATTAGTTTTCCATCAAATTTATAATTTTTTTGGAAAATAATTATACAAAATTAAAAAATTAGAAATGAAATAGGAAAATAACAGGAAAATTTATGGTAGTAAAATTAAACCTTAATATGACAATTTTCACCCATAAAATTTTAAAAATGAAAATTAGGAAAATTAAGTGTAAAATTGTACAGTTAAAATTTTTACACTTTGGCCCAGATTGTCCTAAAATTCAATATTGAAACACTAAACATGACCTTTAGGTCTAATTCATAATAGACATATCCCAAACTTTAGTTATAATCAACATTAGAACTTACCTAACTTTAGCTCTAACCCAAACTAGACCAAAACCTGAAATCCAATCCCCTTATGTCTAAACGAAATTAGACCTAAACCCTAGAACCCTTGTTGGTCTAACAAAACTTAGATCTAAACCCTAAACCTCTTAGGTATAACCCGTATTATACCTAACCTAAACATTTTAGGCTTAACCTAAATTAGAAATAGACCTTAAACCCCTTAGGTAAAACACATATTAGACCAAAATCTAACCTTAAAATCTTTTTGGTCTAACCTAAATTCGACCGAAACACCCACTTAGGTGTATCCCAAGCTTGACCTAAACCCTAAGTCTTACTAGTATTAGATCTAACACCAATTTTAGATCTAACTCCAATTTTAGGTCTAACCCACATTTGACCTAAACATGAATTTTAGGTCTAACCTAACTTAGATCTAGCTCAACCACCTCAAGGTCTAACACAAATCAAACCTAAATCTTATATGAACTCCATTAGGTTTAACACACATTAGACCTAAAACATGAACCGACCCTTGGTCTAGCTTAATTTAGACCTAAACATCAACCATCCTTTAGGCCTAACTCACATTTGACCTAACCTAAACCCTAAATCTAATAATAATTTAACCTACATTAAACCTTATAGGTCTAATCCACATTAGGCCTAACCTAAACCCTAGGTTTGACCTAATTCCCTTTTGGACTAACCCACATTAAACTTGAAATATGAAAAAACCTTGGGTCTAACTTATGTTAGATCTCAACAACGGTTATTCTAGGTCTAACTTAACTTAGACTTAGTTCAACTTGAACTTTCTCTATGTCTTGCCCAATATAGACTTAACCTAAGTTCAACCTAACGTGGAATTAGTCAAACATAAGATCTCTTTAGTCTATATTGACTTAAACCTAATTAAATTGAATCATCGGGTCAACCCGACCTAACCAAGTTAGCCCATATCAACTGTTTCCTCAGATCAACCTGACCTAACTTGGTTTAACCCAATTCAATTGAAAAATCATAACAAACTGACCTAACAAGGGCTAACCTAATTCAACTGAATCACCAGGTTGATCCGATCTAACTCGGGTAAACCAAACTCAACTAAATCACTGGGTCAACATAACCTACTTCAGTTTAACCCAATCAATTGACTCGTCAAGTCAACCCGACCTAACTCGAGTTAACCCAATTCAATTGAATCGTTGGGTTAAATGATCAAACTTGGATTAACCCATTCAACTCAATTCATCGGGTCAACCTGACCTAACTTGAGTCAACCTAATTCAACTGAATCCCTGGGTCAATTTGAACAAACTCGGGCTAACCCAATTCAACTGATTAACCGGGTCATCCTGACTTAACTCTAGTTAACCTAATTCAACTGATTAACTAGGTTAACCTGACGTAACTCAAATTAACCTATTTAACTGATTCACGAAGTTAACCCGACCTAACTCTAGTTAACCTAATCTAACTGAATCATTGGGTCAATCCGATCTAACTTATGTTAACCCATTAAAACTGAATCATCAGGTCAACCTGAAAAAACTTGGGTTAACCTAAATCAACTCAACTCATCGGGTCAACCAAAACTAACTTAGGTTAACCTAAGTTAACAATTCCTTAGATCAATCAGATTTAATCGGATTACCCCAATTTGAAACTCAACTTTGAGCTTAGCTTAAGTCTCAAGCAAATTTAATCAAGGATTGATTTAAGTCTAATCCAACTTAGAATTAATGGATAAGTTAGCCTAAATTGACTTGGAATTTATTTAACTCTAATTTAACATCAATTTGACTCGACCTAGTAGTTTTAGCATGCCCAGCTTAACAAAACTTAATTTAACTCAGCCTACCCTAAGTTAATGTAAATCAAGTAAGACTAGTTTGAATTAAACCAAACTAGTCCAATATGGGTCAATTCTATTAAACTTTGGTTGAACTACACAATTCAAGGATAATGCGATGAAAAAACAACCTAAGTCAAGTTAACTCGGATTTTCAAGAGACACATTTTAGATCAGTTCAGCCTAAGTTAAATAATCTAAAAGTCAACTTAGACTTTGGTGACTGGAGGTTAAGGAGTTTTTAACTTCTTGTTTAAGAACAAAAGCACACTTAGCAATAATCAGCGGTAATCATGGGCCAAGGAATATACCAACTTAAATGAAACAACAAAAAGCTACCCTAAAAGCCACTTGAGCATAAACTTGAAGCACAAAATGCAACATGGTTTGTGAAGGTATTTTGGTGGAGGCAACTCATGGCTATTAACCACATAGTTTCTAGTCACTTGTGACTAATAAAACCACGAATACCAATGAATCTGAGATGACATGACCATGGGATCTTGACTGGGTCATCCCAAAGCACAAAAATAAAAAATAAGACAAAGAAATTAATCGGCCAAGAAATCTTAAGCAACGTAAAATTTTCAACCTCTAAAATCTGGAAAAGATATTGAAACTTACATGAAACCCTAATGAACAGAGATCATTGAATGCAACTTGAACCCTACTTCTTGAGTCTACGAAGATCACTTAGACGATGGAACCCATGGTGGCTGATAGGAAACTTCATGTCAATGTAGTTTTAACCACCTCTCAGGCCAAGTAGATCAAAGAACCTGACAAACTCAAAATAATGGACAACCATGGGAATCTTACCCTGGTTAACTAACGTAGAAACAAAAGATAATTAATCAAAACAACATATATTATCTGCTAACTCTGTTTAGTAGGGTTGCTGAAGCCAAAATACAGACTTCACCATAGATTTACTTTACATGTTATTAGGGAGTGCTAAGTCTTTTTAGTAAAGACTGGCATTTAATAATTAGAGAAAAAAATAGAACCTTAAATAATCTATTGAAAAAAAATAAAACCCTAGAATAGTCTGATATCTTGATCGAATTTATCCAAACACTCAAAGTGTCAATAGGACTTTGAAACTCCTTTCTTGAAAACACTAACTTTTGAACTTTCTGAACTTAGTCCCAACCTTAATTAGGAGTTTTCTTAAGTAATTCCTAGATTTCTTAAGATGTTATTAACTATAGAGACTTTCCATTATATAAAGAAGTGAACAATAGAATATGTACAACAACGTGAATTTTCTTTTGTTAGTTTTTCATCAGAAGTATGCCTTAGAGGTGTCTTAAGTAAATACACTATGGAGCTATCTATGCAAAGTCCACCTCACAAAAGCTTTCCCATGTGTTTTCTTTGCCTGTTCTGTTCATCGTATGCTTTTGCCCAATGACATCTTCTCTCTTTAGACTACCTACACGATCAAAGAGAGAATTCTTCAGAGAGAAAGGTTTATATGACAGGAGACAAACTCGCAACTCACACCAACTACAATGACAAGGATGGCGGCGGTGGTGAGCTATGTGATAGCCAGAGAAAATAATGCAATCAGAGTGGTGTCTCCGTTAGGGTCTTCTTGTCTCGCCATCTCTAGTCGTTGAACATGTCCTCATGCCTGGATGATATTATTACGCCTTGCATTGTTTAAATTACCCTACCTTCATTGCTATGTTCTACCCATCTCACTCTTGGGCAAGGCATGATCGACACCTTCCTGATCCAAAATCTGTTCCTATTGAAGAAATCTTTGGATCTGGAATCTTGAAAAAATAACAAAACAAAAAAAGGAAATAAAAAATGATAAAACCAGAATGATAAAATAAAAAATTCTATGTAAAACTTGATAAACATAAAAAAATGAAACAAAGCCTCTAGTTCAAATTAAAAGTAAAAAAAAAACATACGCAATGGAGCCTCTGAAAACAAATCAGGTTAATGTTTCGATCTCTTTGAGATTGCAAACCTGTGACAATGGATTCATCAAGACTGCTAATTTAATTTACTAAAAGACTCGACTTGCCAATTGATCAGGCTAACTACTACCAAAGGTTATTAATCAATTTTTTTGTCTGGATTCGACAAAATTAAGGTGATGCTCAATGGCCTGCCTCACATCGTAGCAAGGACAACTTCCACCAAGGTCATGGAACCACCAATTGAATTCATCCTAAAGTCCCACCAATAGTTCCTTTCGCTTAAGAGGACTCTGTTAAAAAACATTCTACTCATAAGAGGACTCTGAAGTGAATTGTAATCCACCCTACCATTTAAACCAATAAAATTGACCCCAAAAGAAAATCCATCCTCATAGAGGAGGAGGAGTGTGTTTTACCACCATCCGTGTTTAAGATTTGGTCTAGTTGCAAATCTATGTTGTTGACTCACACTCAGCAGAGGAATAGAATCTACACTACCCCAAAAAAGAATAAGAAATACAAGATTGATAAGATAAGATTTAATGAGCAGAACTGTCCTCTCCTATGAATGAGCATGTTTTACCCATTGTTCACCGTTCACGGTGTGGAAAATGTTTGTCGGATTGATGCTAGTCCTCCTCAATCCTTCCAACACCACTTTGAAAAGAAGAATAACCAGTTCATCTCAAGGATACATTCTGTGATTAAGAAGCTCACCAAGAAAGAGAGGTGCTCGATCCATTAGATCTCGTATAAGATGGGTGCGAAGTCTCCCTTCAAATGAAAAAAAAAATTCTCAAGCAAGAAAAACTAAACCTTGGATATTGGAAGACCGACATACCCGAGTCCCTGCCATGCTTCACTTGGGAGACCAAATAATTCAAGTTGTTCCACCGTGGCTACCCAAAAAACTTTATTTGGGGCTCAAAGTGATAGACACCACCACCCTCACAAAATAACAACACTTTCATTCCCCTGTCAAAGCTAGACCAATACAACATCCAAATTTCCTTCTGACACATGAGTAAATGCTTTTAAAAGCCAAGGAAGCATATACTAGCATGAACTCATTTGTACAGGTGTTAAGAGTCAAGGATCGTACCAACCTATAACACATTACACACCGTCAAAGGTATCCCGTCCAATACTTAAGAAGAATATATGAAGACGCAAATCATTAGAGGATGTCTCTGATGTTATGGGTACACAATGTACCATTCTAATTTAAAGTCTCTAAGAAGAAAAATATTTGATAGAGGAAAGATTGAAAAAATTAAGAGTGGCTTTTAGATAGTTGTTGGCAAACAGAAGAAGGAACTCCCCGGATGACATTAAAAAGGAGTATGCAGAAATAAACATGTTAGAGATGCAACTACCTCATCAACATAAGAAGAACCACCACCGAGCAATGAAGAGTTCACAGAGAAATTAGAAAAGATATTAGAATAATGAGATGATCAAATCAATTAACTTGAGAAAAAATTTAAAAATGATTTCCCCATTAGAGACCTTAGATAGCTTGCTACAAGTGACACAATTGCTAGCTGCTGATGCCACTCAACTGGAGATAGTCCACATTATCATTAACAAAAGATAATCGATGAAGGTTAAGGAAGAAAATTAAATTGAATCACATTCCACTCAAAATTATCAAAAAAGACATTACTCAGCTCGTTGAGCAAAAAGCCAAAGAAATGATGGCATAGTTGAGGTGCGGATCCCTTATTCTGAGAGCTGGATGATCCACTAAAAATTTGATAGCTTTTTAATGTCCATTTTATACCTATTTTTGATGATATTGCACTTTAAAGAAAAGTATTTTTCATGATTTCATGCAGGTACAATGATTTTACGCCTTTGGAGCAAAAAGAAGAAAAAAGGAGTAAATTTGGAACAATATGAGGCAACATACAAATTTTGAACTGAAGTGCTGGACGGTGCTGTCACTTGCACCGAACCGCGCCAATTTACAGAGAGTTTTGACTGGAAGGCGGAAAATAGCGCCGGAAAACACCCTATCCTGCGCTGGAACGCGTCCTATCCCGATTTTAAATTAGATTCAATGTATTTGGCCAAATTTTGGAGGGATGCTTGAGGAAACTCTTGAGAAATCAGTTATAGCCGAATTCAAACTATTTTAGCGCAAAAAAATATAGAGAGTGGGAGTGAAGAGTGAGTGTCTTTTCATTGTTTAGTGTAGAGAGTCCATCAATGGTTTGTTTGTATTCTCTTCTAAGGACTGTAGGAGGGAAGGAAAATTGAGAGATTTCTTCTTCCTTACTTATCTAAAGAGAGAATTGTGTGCTGTTGTGAAGAAAGAAGAGGAGTCAAAGGAATTCCTTGAGATTCACTTGGGGAAGAGTTTGAGATAAGTTGTCTTTTATTAACTTTGTTTGTATGATGTTGTTTTTATATATAAAATCCATCTTTTGTCATCTTTTCCTCATGAGTCTTGAGTATATTTATTTATCTTCCTCCTTTTCATGTGATGTGTTGATGTTGTGATATGGAAATGATGTACTGATTTATTATGGAGAATTTGTGATGACCTATTCACTTCGTACTTCATTTACTTTTTGATATGGCTAATTAAATTGTTAAAAATTTTTGCGAAACATATGTTCCTTAAGGATTATGAGTTCCACAACAAAAGTGAAGGTCACATTCAATGTCTATGAATGAGTGACGAAGTTCACGGGGGTTATGTGCAAATAAATAAGGAAATATATTTTGATGGGCATAAAATTTGAGATTTTAGAGTGACAGGCTGAAATCTCCAATTTGTTCCTAGGGTTTGGAAACTAAAGTGAGAGTTAGCTTTCAGGCGAAGGGAAGTGGGAGCTCTGGTGTGAAAGCTACTATCCTCCTAGCCTAACCACGGATTTGGGGACTGAATTTAGGATTAGCTAATGTTCTTTATGCGCTTGAAAGAGGGTAAAGAATAAGAATGGACCTGTTTGGCACAATACATTTGCATCACTGATCTATGTCACTAAATCATTACATTATTATTGGAGAAGAGGAGGATTCTTTCTTACAATTGAACTTTTGTTATAAATTTAGTCTTGCGTTAGTTAACTTTTTTAGAAAGTTAGAACGTAATTTGGTAGAATTAGTAGCTGCAACTGTTTGTTCCTCTTTTATTTTAGTAATTACTTGCAATTGTGTTGTGATTCGTGAAGTGATTTCTGTGATACATTGTAAAGCTGATTGCCTCTTCATGGGATCGATAACCAGGACTCCATTAGAGCTTTATATTACTTGAGCTATACGTATACTTACATTTTGTTGTGTGACTCAATAGAAAACTAATATATATATATATATATATATATATATATATATATATATATATATATATATATCCGAGTTGATAAATTTTGGAAATTTAAAAAAGTAGTACAAAGTTTTTGGAGTCGTTGCGGGGAAAGAAACTGTAAATATTAATTTTGTAGTATTTGAAAGCTTATATTTGAATTACAAGTCATAATTGTGTGTGTTTGTTTATTGTTAGTGTGCTTATTGTGACTGTATACGTACTATCAGATCTATAAGTTTAGTGCCTTATGATTCTGAATTAGAGCGTATTATTCGGAAAATTCGAAAACAACAAAAACAATCTGAAAATCTTCACAAAATGGCGAACAACTTGAACAATCAAAACAATAAAAATGAAAATATACCAAGGCCATTAAGAGATTATGCTAATCCAATAATAGATGAAATTCGCTCAACTATCCAAAACCCTGACGTTGCTGCTAATTCATTTGAGCTTAAATCTACAATTATTCAAATGGTACAGAATAATCAATTTGGAGGAACACCTAATGAAGATCCTAACTTACATCTTGCTAATTTTTTAGAACTGTGTGCTACCTTTAAATACGATAGAGTGTCAAACGATGCTGTTAGGCTTAGACTTTTTCCTTTTTCATTAAGAGATAAGGCTAAGGCGTGGCTAAATTCGTTAGCACCTGGATCTCTCAGAACTTGGGGAGAACTTTCACAAAAGTTTCTGTCAAAATATTTCCCTCCTTAAAAATTGATGAGGAAAGATATCACACCTTTTAGTCAGTTTGATGGAGAATCTATATATGAAGCTTGGGAAAGATTAAAAGATCTTCTGAGAAAGTGTTCAGATCATGCTTTACCAGACTGGTTAATACTTCAAACATGTTATAATGGATTAGTGGGATCTTTGAGATCTATTATAGATGCTACTACTGGTGGATCATTAATGTCAAAACCTTTTGATGAAGCATATTCATTAATAGAATAGATGGCTATAATAATTTTTAATGGCCCTCTAAGCAGGTAAATCCTAAGAGAGTAAATAGTATTCATGATTCTGATGCGATAACTATGATAGTCTCTCAAATTATTGTACTTTCGAAAAAAATAGATCAATATGGAATGAATTATTCTAAAATACACCCAGTGTTAGAGGAAAATTCATCCAGACAGATGATAGAATCTCAAACACCTTATGAAACCTTGAATGATATAAATAATAAACTCAACAATCCTTATTCGAACTACTATAATTCTGGTTGGAAGAATAACCTAAACTTCAACTGGAATAATAACAATTCTCTTGTTAACCCGCAATCGGGAAACAATTCTATGAATCCAGTTGGAAATCCAAACAACCAAGGAAATACCAATTATCAAGCTTCTTATCCTCCTGGTTTTAATAGTAACCCACAATTTAAGGGAAAGTAGTTGTTTACTGAAGAAATAATTATAAATATGGGTAATCAAATTCAAGCTCAAATTATTGCCATGAAGAACATTGAGAATCAATTGAGACATATTTTTATTGCGCTTAATAATAGACCTTCTGAAATTCTTCCTTTCAATGTTGAATCAACCCAAAAGATCATAAGAAGGAGAAAATTAAAGCTATTTAATTAAGGAGTGGAGAAGAATTGGAAATAAGAGTACAAAAAGAAGTTGAAATTGAAAGAGAGAAAGTGAACATTGAAAAAGGTTCTAATAAGATATATCCAAACATAGAATATTCGATTGAACCAATGAAGATTACTATTGAAAGCCCACCTCCTTCATTTCCTCAAAGACTAAAAAATAGAACAAAGATAACAAATTTGCAAAATTTTTGAAAATCCTTAAGAAATTAACGATTAATAATCCCTTTGTTGAAGCATTAGAGCATATGCCTGATTATGCAAAGTTTATAAAGGATATTCTTAAAAGAAAAAGAATGTTCAAAGACCACGAGACTATCACAATTAGCGGTGAGTGTAGTGCACTTATTCAGAAGAAGCTTCCTGAAAAACTTAAAGACCCTGGTAGTTTCACTATCTCGTGTGTTATAAGTGAGAAATTTTTCGGAAGAGCTTTACGTGATCTAGGAGCAAATATTAATCTTATGCCTTTATCAACTTTTAAAAGATTGAGAATAAGATAAATTTTACCTACATCTGTGATGCTTCAATTAGCTGATCGTACTATCAATTATCTTAAAGAAGTTGTGGAAGACGTATTAGTGAAGGTGGATAAATTTATCTTTCCTATGAACTTTATTGTATTAGATATGGAGGAAGATAAAAAAATTCCAATTATTTTGAGAAGACCATTCCTTGCTACTGGGAGAGCTACGATCGATTTTCAAAAAGGAGAATTAACTATGAGAGTTAATGATCAAGAGGTAACTTTCAATATTCTGAAATATATGAAATACCCTTCAGCTGAAAAAGATGACGAGTGATTTTGATGGAAATCTACGATTATTTGAGAGAATATCATTTTAAAGAAACGTTTGAAGAGAATTTGGAATGTGAGGATGAAAGTGAAAGTGAACAAGATTTGGATGTATGAAGAATGAAAAGTTAGAATTTGTTCAGGAAAGATTTGAAAGACTGGATATTATGGAAAGTGGAGATAAAAGTTTAATTCCATCTATCATAAAACTCCCTGAGCTTGTGATGAAAATTATCCCTAATCATTTGAAGTATATGTTTTTAGGAGAATCGTCTACCTTACTGATCCACTTTAAAAATACATATTTTTATGCCTTATTTATGATTCAATTCATAAGGATATTATACTTTAATGAAAGGTATTTTTATGTTTTTGGATGTAGGTGATAAAAAAAGAGTTCAAGATGGAAAAAGGAGCAAAAATGAGCAAAAATAGAGCTTAAAAGCAAAGTTGCCGAAATTTTTGGTCTGGCGCCTAGGCGCCAGAATCCGGCGCCTAAGCGCCAGCTCGATACAGATGCAGACAAGATTCTTGATGACTTTTGGCAGTTATTTTGACGGCGTTAAGCGGTTATCAGACCTTTTAGAAGACTGGAAGTTAATCCTAATACATAGGACATGTGATACAATGCATCTGGACACAGGAAAACGGTTTTAATCGCGAAGAGGTACGATCCAAAGTGAAGAGGTGAGAAGACCTGGTCACGGACTCCGGCGCCTAGGTGCCAGATCCCGGTGCCTAGGCACGACAGTTACCTTGTAGAAGATACATTGAATTTGGATGAATTTTGAAGAGGTGCCTTAAGCAACCCCTGGTCAAATTCGAAGCTCTATAAATAGGAGTCAATTTTACAAAGAAAAGCGCCCCTACTAGTCCCCTTTTAGCACTCTATAGCCATATGCCATCCTCTAGAATCCAATCATTTTAGGGAGCCACTTTCTTTTGCATTTAGTGAGTCTATTTAGAGTAATTACTACTCAATTCCTTGAGTAGTAAGTGTGAGTTTTCAAGTATTGTTGTTGTTGAAGTTTTGTAGCTTGCATTGGAGTCAGTAAGAGTCAGCAAATCACTTGAAGGAACATTTCAGATAAGTATTTGTAACTTGGTTCAAAGTTTTATAAATATGTTTTGTTGTGTACATTCAATGTGTTCTGAGTAGTTAGTTTTCTTTCTCCTTTTACTTATGAAAAGATAATAAGATAATTGAATTTTGTTGGAGAATTTAACTTAAAATATTTATAAAAATTATGATGATATTAATACCTGATCTTAATTTACTTTTTAAAATGGCCATTTAAATTGTTAAAACTTGTTGAAGAATTTTGAGGCCTATCCCGAGATGAATTCTTAACTAGTAGATGTCACATGAATCCTTGGGCAGTTGAAGGCTTGATGCGGGTTATTCAAGGTGAAGTGAAAATAGATAGGAATATATTATTTATTGGGCGTAGACTTATTTAGTTTTTAGAGTGACAGACTAAATTCTAAAAATTTGATCTATAGAAAGGGAACAGGTCACTGGTAGCCGCCCTTAGACATCTAATAGTGTCAGCCTAGATTAACCCATTCTACTAATAAAACATCTTGAACCGATCTATAGATTAGCCAGTGTTCTTTATACTATCGAGCGGAGGTAAAGAATAGGAATGTTTCTATTTGGCACAATACCATAATCTAAATTCTCCACAAATGATAATTATTCTAAAAAATCTTGGATTAGTTGAAAAGGAGAAAGTTATTTTTTTTATACCTGCATTAATCTTTATTTAATAACTGCTTACTTTACATTTATTAAATTTATAATCTGAATTTTAAAAAGAAATTAAAATGATATTTACTTTTAATTTGAAAAATATAAAATATTTCTTAATTTTCTCATAATCTTCCCTGTGGGATCGATAACCAGGACTCCAATAGAGCCCTGTATTACTTGAAACAATATGTATACTTGCGTTTGAAATTTTGACATTTATAATAATTAATTTAAATATTTAAATATAAATTCATAAAATTCTTACATAAGTAAAAGCCAGGTTGACGTATTCGTAGTCATGTTTTTGGTGCCGTTGCCAGGGAAGATAAGGAAGAAAGTTAAAAAGACAAATTTTTACATTTCTCAAATTAAATATAATTTATACACTTTTATTTCTTTAAAAAAATAAAATAAATAATAATAATAAAATATAAAAACAAAAATACCAAAAAGATTTCAATTTATTTTTATGCGTAGTTCTGGATCTGAAGGATTATTACATTTTAATTCTGAATTAAAGAGAACAGTTAAAAGAATTAGAAAAGGAAAACAAATTAAAAAATATCATGAAATGGCCAACTTACCTAACAATAATCAAAATCCAATAGAAATCAATGAACAAAAAGTTTATAAACCATTAAGGGATTATGCAAACCCTACAGCTGATGAACTTCATATTAGTATTCAAATGTCAGCTGTAGATGCTAATTCTTTTGAGCTTAAACCTTCTATTATTTAAATGATTCAAAATAATCAATTTGGAGGAACACCAAATGAGGATCCAAATTTACACCTTGCTAGTTTCTTAGAACTTTGTGCTACCTTTAAATATAATAATGTTTCTGATGATGCTATTAGGCTTAGACTCTTTCGTTTTTCCTTGAATGATAAAGCAATGATGTGGTCTAATTCATTAGCAACTTGTTCTATTAAAACTTGGGCAGATATGGCACAAAAATTCCTTGCTAAATATTTTCCTCCTTCTAAAACTGCTAAATTAAGATATGATATTACTTCATTTATGCAATTTGATAGAGAAACAATTTATAAAGCATGGGAAAGATTTAAAGAACTATTAAGAAAATGTCCTCATCATGCTTTACCAGATTGGTTAATTATTCAAACATTTTATAATGGACTTATTGGATCACTTAGATCTATTATAGATGCTACTGCTGGTGGTTCTTTAATGGCTAAGACATTTGAAGAAGCATATACTTTAATTGAAAAAATGGCTAATAATAATTTTCAATGGCCTTCTGGAAGGGTTAATCCTAAAAGAATGGTAAGTAATCAAGAAAATGAAGCCTTTTCTATTTTAGCTTCACAAGTGGCTACGATATCTAAGAAATTGGATAATTTTGCTATTAACATATCGCATGTAAGTTATGATAATTTTGCAAATACTGATGATTCTCAAACAACAGAAACTTTGTAAGCTATTGCTAGTAAAACTAATAAGCCTTATTCTAATTATTATAATCCAGGTTGGAAAAATCATCCTAATTTTAATTAGAATAATGGACATCAGTAATGGAGTAATAATCAAGTTAATCCAATCGGAAATTGGAACAATCAAGAAAATTCAAACTTTAGACTAACTTACCCTCCTGGTTTTAACAATCAGTAGAAAAAGTTATCTATAGAAGAATTGATCTTGCAACTAGGTAATCAGCTACAAAGTCAAAACACTTCTATTCGTAATATTGAGAATCAGATGGGCAAAATTGCTAATTTTATTAATTACTGACCTCATGTAACACTACCTAGCATTGTCGAAATTAATCCTAAAGAAACTGGGAAAGAACATGAACCAGCAAAAGCTGTACAACTTATAAGTGGAAAGGAATTAAAAGAGAAAATTCAGAATGAAATTGAAAAAGAGAGAGAGGTAGAAGAGATTGAAAAACCTCAAGATACTCTTTCTCCAAGTAAAGATCAGACTGTAATTCCTATTGAAGTGGAAGTTGAAAGACCACCACTACCATTTCCTCTAATACTAAAATAGCAGAAGCTTAACCATCAATTTTCTATGTTCTTTGAGATTTTTTAAGAAACTTACCATCAACATTCCTTTTGCTAAAGCTTTGGAACAAATGCCAAGCTATGCAAAATTTATGAAGGATATTTTAAGCAAGAAAAGAAAATTTGAATCTTATGAAACTGTTGCAGTAAGTGATGAATGTAGTGAAATAATTCAGAAGAAATTACCTCGGAAACTTAAAGATCCTGGAACTTTCACTATACCATGTGCTATTGGAGAAAAATTTCGTGGAAAAGCCTTATGTGATTTAGGAGCAAGTATTAATCTCATGCCATTTTCAATCTTTCGAAGGTTAGATTTAAGAGATATTTCTCCCACCACTGTAACCCTTCCGTTAGTTGATCAATCTATCAATTATTCTAAAGGAGTTATAAAGGATGTTCTTTTTAAGGTAAATAAATTTATCTTTCCTGTGGATTTCATTGTTCTAGATATGGAAGAAGATAAAGAAATACCTATTATTTTAGGGAGAACTTTTCTAGCTACTGGACATGCTATGATTGACATATAAAAAGGAGAATTAACGATGAGAGTTAATGATCAAGAGATAACATTTAATGTTCTGAAATCAATGAGGTATCCTAATAAAGAAAAATGCTATCAGATGGATATTTTTGATTATATAATTGAAAAGCATTATCAAGAAAAAAGGTCATTTCTAAAAAAAAAGATGATGAATCTGTGATATATAATGAGTCATTAACTGAAGAAATTGAAGAAGTAAATGAAGAAAATTTATCTGAAGAAACTCATTATATTCATGAAAATTAGGAAATTTTAGACATAACTAAAAATGATATACTTTTACCCTCAATTGAAAAGGCCCCTAAATTAGAATTAAAAATGTTACCTCCACATTTAAAGTATGCATTTCTTGGAAATTCATTAACTTTACGTGTAATTATATCTTCAGAATTAAGGAAAGATCAAGAAGAAAAATTAATAAGAGTTCTGAAGAATTATAAGAAAGCTTTTGGATGGACTATTCCAGATATAAAAGGAATAAGCCCTTCAATCTGTATGCATAGGATTTTAATAGAAGAAAATTGTAAACCCACTATTGAACCTCAAAGAAGATTGAACCCAATTATGAAAGAGGTTGTTAAAAAAGAAATTTTGAAATGGTTAGATGCTGGAATTATTTATCCTATTTTGGATAGTCAATGGGTAAGTCCTATTCATTGTGTTCCGAAGAAAGGAGGAGTAACTGTCATTTTTAATGAAAAAAATGAATTAATCCCTACAAGACAAGTTACTGGATGGAGAATTTGCATTGAATATCAAAAATTCAACAACACCACTAGAAAGGATCATTTTCCTTTACCTTTCTTGGATTAGATGTTCGATAAACTAGCTGAACACTCATATTTCTGTTTTTTGGATGGATATTCTGGTTATCATCAATTACCCATTGCTCCTGAGAACCAAGAGAAAACAACATTTACAAGTCCTAATGGAACATTTTCCTTTAGAAGAATGCCTTTCGGTTTATGTAATGCACCTGCAACTTTTCAAAGATGTATGATGTCAATATTCTGTGATTTAATTGATAAAGGAATTGAAGTATTTATGGATGATTTTTCAGTTTTTGGAACTTCTTTTGAGTCTTGCTTGGAAAATACAACGAAAGTTTTGAAAAGATGTGAAGAAACAAATTTTGTTCTAAACTAGGAAAAATGTCAGTTTATAGTCATAGAAGGAATTGTACTTAGACATAAAATTTCACAAATAGGTATGGAAGTTGATCAGGAAAAAGTGAAAATTATTGCTAAACTTTGACTACCTAATACCGTTACTAATGTAAGAAGTTTTCTGGGTCATGCTGGATTTTATATGAGATATATAAAGGGTTTTTCTAAAATTGCTAAACCTCTTTGTCATTTATTAGAAAAAGAAGCTAAATTCAAATTTAATGAAGATTGTCTGAATGCTTTCAATATTATAAAAGAAAAATTAATCACTACACCTATTATTGTTGCACCTGATTAGAGTAAACCTTTTGAATTAATGTGTGATGCAAGTGATTATGCAATTGGAGCTGTATTGGGACAAAAATATGAGAAAATTTTCAGAGTTATATATTATGCTAGCAAAACTCTAAATGAAACTAAAATAAATTACACTAGTACTTTAAAAGAGCTTTTAGCAATAATATATGCCTTTGATAAATTTAGACCATATCTTCTTGGGATGAAATGTATCATACATACTGATCATTCTGCTATTAAGTATTTAATGTCTAAAAAGGATGCTAAACCTAGATTGATCAGGTGGGTTTTACTTTTACAAGAATTTAATTTTTGAATTGTGGACAGAAATGGTACTAACAACCAAATTGTTGATCATTTATCAAGAATAAAAAATAATAGAGAGAAGATTTATGAAGAAAATATAAATAAGAAATTCCCTGATGAACAGGTATATGTTATTCAAGGATTACAAATGACTTGGTATGCTGATATAGTTAACTATTTAGTTAGCAATATTTTACCATATGGGTTGAATAACAAATATATTAAGAAATTCAAAAATGATTCTAAATAATATATTTGGGAAGATTCTTATTTATTTAAAATAGGAAGAGATTGTCTTATTCAAAGATGTGTACCTTATGAAGAAACTTTTGCAATTATTCAAAAATGTCACGATTCTGAATTTGGAGGACACTTTGGAGAAGATAAAAGCATTTAAAATTTTAATTTCTGGATTTTATTGGCCTACATTATTTAAAGATGTTGGACATTATGTGAAAACTTGTGCTCGATGTTAAAAATGGGAAATATATCTAGAAAAGACGAAATGCCTCTAAACTATATATTAGAAATTGAGATTTTTGATGTTTGGGGTTTAGACTTTATGGGACCTTTCGTACAATTATCTGGAAAGATTTATATTTTATTAGCAGTTGATTATGTTTCAAAGTGGATTGAAGCTGTAGCTTTACCAAACTGTGATTCCAAAAGTGTTTCAAAATTTTTAAAGAAGACATTTTTTACAAGATTTGAAATGCCAAGGGTAATTATCACAGATGGGGGAAGTCATTTCAAAAATATAAGAATTCAATCATTACTGGAAAAATTCATAATCAAACATAGAATTGCAACTACTTATCACCCTCAAACAAGTGGAATGGCTGAAGTATCAAACAGAGAAATTAAAAGAATATTAGAGAAGACTGTTAATCCTAAAAGAACTAACTGGGTTGATAGATTTAATTCTGCATTATGGGCTTATAGAACAGCTTATAAGACACCTATCGAAATGTCACCTTATCGGTTAGTTTATGGTAAACATTGTCACTTACCTGTTGAACTGGAACATAAAGCTTACTTGGCGATAAAGAAGTTCAATTATGATTTGAATGTTGCAGGAGAGAAACAATTATGGCAACTGAATGAAATGGAAGAGATAATAAATGAATCCTATGAAAATGCAAAGATTTATAAGGAAAGAATGAAGAAATTGCATGACAAAAAGATTTTAAGGAAAATATTTGAGCCTGGACAAGAAGTGTTATTATTTAATGCTCGTTTAAAACTTTTTCCTGGAAAATTAAGATCTAAATGGATGAAACCATTTACAATTGAGAAAATATACCCTTATGGAGCTGTGGATATTAAAGATCCCAAAACTGGAAAAGTATTTAAAGTTAACGGATTTAGACTGATGCCTTATATAGGAGAAATGAAACTAAATTACAAAGAGGCTTACAAACTGTGTATATCCGATTAATTCAATTGATTAGTTTGGGCTGACGACATTAAACCAAGCGCATTGTGGGAGGTAACCAATTTATTATCATTGTGATTGTTTGTGATTTGAATTTATCTTAATCGTTGTTTGTATGTGGTTCCGGCAATTTTTATATCATCACAATTTTTATAAATATTTTAAGTTAAATTCTCTAACAAAATTCAATTATCTTATTATCTTTTCATAGTTGAAAGGAGAAAGAAAACTAACTTCTCAGAACACATTGAATGCACAAAACAAAACATATTTATAAAACTTTGAACCAAGTTACAAATACTTATCTGGAATGTTCCTTCAAGTGATCCGCTGACTCTTACTTACTCCAATGTAACGTACAAAACTTCAACAGCTACAATACTTGAAAACTCACACTTACTACTCAAGGAATTGAGTAGTAATTACTCTAAATAGACTCACTAAATGCAAAAGAAAGTGTCTCCCTAAAATCATTGGATGCTACAGGGGGTATATGGCTATAGAGTGCTAAAAGGGGACTAATAGGGGCCCTTTTCTCTGTAGAATTGACTTTTATTTATAGAGCTCCGAATTTGATGAGGGGTTGCTTAAGGCACTTCTTCAAAAATCGTCCAATTTCAATGTATCTTCTAGAAGGTAACTGTCGCGCCTAGGCGCCGGGATATAGCGCCTACGGGCCGGGATCTGGCACCTAGGCGCCGGAGTCCGTAACCAAGTCTTCGCACCTCTTCGCTATTAAAACCATTTTCCTGTGTCCAGATGCGTTGTATCACATTTCCTATGTATCCTATGTATTAAGACTAACTTCCAGTCTTCTAGAAGGTCTGATAACCGCTTAAAAGCATTAAAATAACTGTCCAAAGTCGTCAAAAATCTTGTCTACGTCTGTATCGAGCTGGCGCTTAGGCGCCGGACTTAAAATTTTGGCAACTTTTCTTTTATGCTCTGTTTTTGCTCATTTTTGCTCTTTTTTCCTTCTTGAACTCTTTTTTTATCACCTACATCCAAAAACATAAAAATACCTTTCATTAAAGCATAATATCCTTAAGATTGAATCATAAATAAGACATAAAAATAGGTATTTTTAAAGTGGATCAAATTCCCCCAAACTTAAACATTACTTGTCCTCATGTAACCCTTTTAATTACATATAATGTATAACATTTGGAATGAAGTTTAAATATTTAAGATTTCTTTTAATTTTTGGTTTTATAATAGCTTTAGCAAATCCTTAACCAAATTTCACTAATTAAGTTTAATTTTAAGAATTTAAAGAATATTTAACTACCAAATAATATAAATTTCAATTTTTTCATTTATTTCAAGAATAATTGTAATTTATCATATTAAGGTCACATAGAATTTTTACAAGAAAAAGATTTTCATGAAATATTTTTCTAGTAAAAATATTTGTACATAAAAATTAAGTTAAAAATGTATTTAGTTTTCTTCTTATAAGATAATTCAAGTGAAGCCGATTTTTTATTAGGCTTTCCTCAAGTTTCTCCTCACATTTTGGATTGTTTTTCAATCCTATATATTTTTCTTTTTCTTTTCAGGGATTGTTTTTCAATCCTTTCCTTTTTCTTTCTTTTTTTTTCAAGTAAGGATTACTATTTTTGGATATCTTGTTAATGATTTTGAACTTCACTATCCTTAACTTATATTTAAAAACTTATACATTTTCACTTAATAAATATGACATTCTTAATAAGTATTTTTCAAAAATTATTTCAAACTTTTCTTTTTCAAGTAATAATCTTGATTCCTTACTATTTCAAAAATACAATTCTCTTTACTTTAAATAGAAAAATTCTTAATCTTATTATTCTTTAAGTTAAATAACTCTTATTCTTAAACTCAATCAAAATTATTGAAATTTTAGTTAAGTTTATTAAATTATTTATAAATTCAAAAATTTAAGTAATCTTACATAGATTTTTCATTCCTTATGTTAAGTTAATATTTTAAAGAAAATATTAGTACATTAAGGACAATTAATATTTAAATTTGAAAAATGTTTTCCCTTCCCCCAAACATCAGCTTTAGTATAAACATGAATCATAAAATTTTCTAAAGCATGAGAGAAAGAAATAAACAGGAATTTATCTAGGTACAATGATGATGTAGTAAGGAAAAACTCATTTCTACTTCTACACATGCTTTAATATGTATATAACAGAAATGATTAGGCATATATAGAAAAGTTTACTGGGTAGGAGTTAATTTCTATAATAATTTTTTTTACAATGTTTATATTATATTATTTTTTTTATAAAACATGCAACATTACTAACTACTCAGGAATACTAAACAGTAGGCTGAAACAAAAATAAACATTTATCATAAAAAATAAAAATTCATCCATATTTCAATCTTAAATACATAATACATCAGATGATATAAAACAGTCTCAACATCAAAAGTCCACACAAAGTTAATTAAACAAATCAACACTAACAAACAACAATAAAATCAGACTAATCAGTACTAACTAATAAGAAATAAACTAAAAACATAATCAACACATTTCAAGAGGTCAATCAAGCTACTAATCACTATCTGTGGCCTCGTCATCGTCGTCACCAAAAGAAAATTCCACATCCTTCGGATCAACATATTGTGAAAATCTAGGGTAGGTAGGGAACTGAACATCATGATCACCCTTCAGGAATCTAACTAGAGACTTATAATACTCAGCATCATAATCACTCTTCCTTTGGATGTACTCAGAAAGATGATCGATCTTCTTATCTATCGTATCTACTCTACAATGAGTTAGAAATAACTCATTCTGCTGCTCCATAAATATATCATGCATGGATTCACAGAAACTTGATGGTGGCTCAGCAGCAGAAGTAGAAGGTCTAGAAGTAGAAGCTTTACCAAAAGTAGGTAATGAACTAGAAGGTACAGTAGAACTCTTACCTCGAAGTCGATCATAGATACTGACACTTTCTCTTCCTATAGGATTTAAAGACTTGAGCTTTTCCTCAGAAAACTCAGCAACTACTCCAGCACTTTCACACAAAGAATATATCAAAGATGGAAATCAAAGTCCAACAGAAGTGCTAGAACGAGCAGTGGCCTCTACAGAATCATAAATGATACTCCCTACATCAATCAGCTTCCTCTCTTGTATGCAGTAGTTGAGGATAGCTCTGTCCTTGGTAACCTCGCTTAAATGATTGGATGGAAGGAGGCGAGCAAAAATAAAGTAATGTCATGCCTTTGAAACACCATTAAGCTTAGAAGATGAAAAATTTACCCACTTTCCGTTCCGGATCTTCCAAGCTCTAGTACCATCAGTCAGGTAAGCAATAATCATCTCTAAATCTCCCTCAGATGGAGATAATCAAGATTAATAGCACTCGATGTTCGGTGACAGTCCGTAGAAAATGTTGATACGCTCTGGGATGAATCCTACTCTACCTCCTCTTATGAAAATCTTGTATTCTTCAACATCCACGAAATTTGCATAAAATTCCTTAACGACAGGGATAACAGCAACAGCAGTGAAATAACAGAATCGTTGTCAGTTATGTGCAACAATCGTATCCTCAATTCTTCCTCCAGGATTGTAAAAACTACGTTCCGAGATAAACTTCTTGGTCGTAGCAAAATCGTTTTACCGAAAATGTGCAACAACAGTGACAAACTTGCTACGATCAAAATTTTCTTGTTCCTTTCCTCGCTTAAATTTGGGCGCCATCTAAACGTGAAAACAATGCAAAATAAATTCATAGGATCAAAGGAAATAAACTAATTTAAGCTTTTTAAACTTGAAAGAGCTTCAAATCCATGGATTTAACTCTAAAAATCAATTTTTTTCTTAAATTTTTGGTCTTCTTCGAAGAGAGCAAAGTCCATGGTAAAAATAAAAAATAGTTGGTTTAGAATATAGATCTGACCTTGGGATGAAGAAATCGAGTGATTTCAAGCTCAAAAACTTGAAAATCTGGTCTCAAATGGGATATCGAGGGTCTATTCTCGCGAAAACAGGAGGAAAGGGAAGCTTAGACGTCAAAAAATGGCGTGGAAGTGGTTTAAGAAGATGAAGTTTTGGGTTCAGGCCGAACCGGCGCCTAGGCGCCGAATTCTGGCGCCTAGGCGCCTGACTCACCTTTCCAAAAATTTGATTTAAATATTATATTTTCCACCAAAACGTATCCAATTTGACTTCTAATTACTCTTATGAGAGTATTAATCCAATTTATATCCTCCAAACATTTCCAAAATCAATTTAAAATGATAACTTTGATCCACATTTCAAACACAAAATATAACCAAACTCTTGAATTCCAAGTCATAATTTTCATTCCAAACTCAATAAAATCCAAAACAAGGCTATAACAAGGTTCATCATTCTATAAACAACATAAACAACATATATTCAAAGCAAAATTTCAATCCAACAACACACATTGAACAATTAAGAAAACACACAAATTGAATTTTCGATGCACTAGAACTTGACTCAATCACACCTAGAACACATAAAAGATCTATTCAACACCGAACTTCAATTTCCATCTCTTTTGCATTGAAGTTTGCTAGGACCACTGAGATAGAAAACCAACGCTCTTGGAAATTCCAAAGCTGTCTTTTCATCAATCCATTTGTTGTTCGAATATATTGCTACTTGAGCGTCTTGATAAGCCGCCATATGATCAAATTGAAGTTTCATTTGCCATTCCATATGCTCAATTTGATTATACATCTGGTGCAAATGATTCCCAATGCTTTGAAGTTCCACTTCAATCTTTTCCAAACTAAATAAACTCTCCATACTAACTGCAATAAAACCATTAAAATAAGGTTAAGGATCTTTGGGGGATTTGTCTCTTACCTCATTTCCATGATTTCCTCTATCCATTTCTTCCAAACTCCTCTTAACGCCTTCAAAATGGATTGCTCTGGTCGAAATTAAGGTTTCTATGTGATTGGGGACAATGGTAGGGCAATATATAAAGAGATTTCGTGTGAAAAACTGAAGATTTTCAATTTTTACACGATCTGTAACTGCGGTACTTAGGCACCGAAATCTGGCTCCTAGGCGTCGGCCCATCAATACGCACAGGTTATTCTGGCGCTTAGGCGCCGATTTTTGGCTCCTAAGCACCGGAACCATGATCGACTCCGATTCTCCTATCGTCAAATTTTACAAAGTTTTGGTCTTAATAAATATGTCTAATAAAAGGGTATGATCCACATACAAACAATGATTAAGATAAATTCAAATCACAAACAATTACAATGACAATAAATGGGTTGCCTCCCACAAAGCGCTTGGTTTAACATCGTCGGCGAGACCTAATCAATTGAATTAATCGGGTAGACTCAGTTTGTAAGCCTCTTTTTAATTTGGTTTCATTTCTCCCATATAAGGCTTCAGTCTTAATCCGTTAACTTTAAATACTTTTCCAGTTTTGGGACCTTTAATATCCACAGCTCCATAAGGGTATATTTTCTCAATTATAAATGGTCCCATCCATTTAAATCTTATTTTTCCAGGAAAAAGTTTTAAACAAGCATTAAATAATAACACTTCTTGTCCAGGCTCAAATATTTTTCTTGAAATCTTTTTGTCATGCAATTTCTTCATTCTTTCCTTAAAAATCTTTGCATTTTCATAGGATTCATTTCTTATCTCTTCCATTTCATTAAGTTGTGATAAAAGTTTCTCTCCTGCAGCATTCAAATCATAATTGAACTTCTTTATCGCCCAATAAGCATTATGTTCCAGTTCAACAGGTAAGTGACAATGTTTACCATAAACTAACCAATAAGGTGACATTCCGATAGGTGTCTTATAAGCTGTTCTATAAGCCCATAATGCAGAATCAAGTCTATCAACCTAGTCAGTTCTTTTAGGATTAACAGTCTTCTCTAATATTCTTTTAATTTCTCTATTTGATACTTCAACAATTCCACTTGTTTGAGGGTGATAAGCAGTTGCAATTCTATGTTTAATTTCAAATTTTTCCAGTAATGATTGAATTCTTATATTTATGAAATGACTTCCCGCATCTGTGATAATTGCCCTTGGCATTCAAAATCTTGTAAAAATCATCTTCTTTAAAAATGTCGTAACACTTTTGGAATCATAGTTAGGTAAAGCTACAGCTTTAATTCACTTTGAAACTTAATCAACTACTAATAAAATATAAATCTTTCCAGATAATGGTACGAAAGGTCCCATAAAGTCTAAACCCCATAAATCAAAAATCTCAATTTCTAATATATAATTTAGAGGCATTTCATCTTTTTTGGATATATTTCCCATTCTTTAACATTGATCACAAGTTTTCACATAATGTCAAACAACTTTAAATAATGTAGGCCAATAAAATCTAGCATTTAAAATTTTAAACACAGTTTTATCCACTCTAAAGTGTCCTCCAAATTCAGAATCGTGACATTTTTGAATAATTGCAAAAGTTTCTTCATAAGGTATACATCTTCGAATCACAAAATCTCTTCTTATTTTAAATAAATAAGAATCTTCCCAAATATATGATTTAGAATCATTCTTGAATTTCTTAATATATTTGTTATTCAACCCATATGGTAAAATATTGCTAACCAAATAGTTAACTATATCAGCATTCCAAGGCATTTGTAATCCTTGAATAACATATAACTGTTCATCAGGGAATTTCTCATTTATATTTTCTTCATAAATCTTCTCTCTATTATTTTTAATTCTTGATAAATGATCAGCAATTTGGTTGTCAGTACCTTTTCTGTCCATAATTTGAAAATCAAATTCTTGTAAAAGTAAAACCCATCTGATCAATCTAGGTTTAGCATCCTTTTTAGACATTAAATACTTAATAGCAGAATGATCAGTATGTACGATACATTTCTTCTCAAGAAGATATGGTCTAAATTTGTCAAATGCATATACTATTGCTAAAAGCTCTTTTTCAGTAGTAGTGTAATTTATTTGAGTTTTATTTTGAGTTTTACTAGCATAAAATATAACTTTAAAAATTTTCTCATACTTTTGTCTCAATACAGCTCCAATTGTATAATCACTTGCATCACACATTAATTCAAAAGGTTTACTCCAATCAGGTGCAACAATAACAGGTGCAACAATAACAGGTGCAGTGATTAATTTTTCTTTTAAAATATTAAACGCATTCAGACAATCTTCATTAAATTCGAATTTAGCTTCTTTTTCTAACAAATGACAAAGAGGTTTAGAAGTTTTATAAAAATCCTTTATATATCTTCTATAAAATCTAGCATGACCTAGGAAACTTCTCACATCAGTAACGGTAGTAGAGGTTGAAGTTCAGCAATAATTTTCACTTTTGCCTGATCAACTTTCATACCTATTTGTGAAATTTTATGTCCAAGTACAATTCCTTCTGTGACCATAAATTGACATTTTTCCCAGTTTAGAACCAAATTTGTTTGTTCACATCTTTTTAAAACTTTCGTTGTACTTTCCAAGCAAGACTCAAAAGAAGTTTCAAATACTGAAAAATCGTCCATAAATACTTCAATTCCTTTATCAATTAAATCACAGAATATTGACATCATACATCCTTGAAAAGTTGCAGGTGCATTACATAAACCAAAATGCATTCTTCTAAAGGCAAATGTTCTATAATGACTTGTAAATGTTGTTTTCTCTTGGTCCTCAGGAGTAACGGGTAATTGATGATAACCAGAATATTTATCCAGAAAACAGAAATATGAGTGTCCAGCTAGTTTATCCAACATCTAATCCAACAAAGGTAAAGGAAAATGATTCTTTCTAGTGGTGTTGTTTAATTTTCTATAGTCAATACAAATTTGCCATCCAGTAAGTTGTCTTGTAGGGATTAATTCATTTTTTCATTAACAATGACAGTTACTCCTCCTTTCTTCGGAACACAATGAATAGGACTTACCCATTGACTATCCGAAATAGGATAAATAATTCTAGCATCTAACCATTTCAAAATTTTTTTTTTAATAACCTTTTTCATAATTGGGTTCAATCTTCTTTGATGTTCAATAGTCGGTTTAAAATTTTCTTCCATTAAAATCCTATGCATTCAGATTGAACGGCTTATTTCTTTTATATCTGCAATAGTCCAACCAAAAGCTTTTTTATAATTCTTCAGAACTCCTATTAATTTTTCTTCTTGATATTTGCTTAGTTCTGAAGATATAATTACAGATAAAGTTAATGAATTTCCAAGAAATGCACACTTTAAATGTGCAGGAAACATTTTTAATTCCAGTTCAGGGGCTTTTTCAATTGAGGTTAAAAGTATATCATTTTTAGTTGTGTCTAAAATTTCCCAATTTTCATGAATATAATGTGTTTCTTCAAATAAATTTTATTCATTTACTTCTTCAATTTCTTCAGTTAATGACTGATCACTAGAAAATATATTAATAATTTCATACCAATTTTATATGAAATTGCACTTTAAAGAAAGGTATTTTCTTTGTTTTATTGCAGGAATGAAGATTTATAAGTATTGATAGCAAAAAGCACAAAAGAGACAGATTTGGAGCAAAAAGGACTCAATTTGATGAAAATTAAACTGTCCCACCGACGGCGAGATTTAGGCCGCCGACGGCAAGTTTTTCCTGAAGGATTTTTAATATATTATAAGAAGCCCGCTGACGGCGAGATCGAGCCCGCCGACAGCGAGATCGACGTAGTTAGCCTATCTTCTAGAAGCCCGCCGACGGCGAGATCAAGCCGTCGACGGCGAGACAGTTGAAAAGAGCTAAAATACATTGAATCTAGAAGCTTTTTGAAGAGGTGCTTAAGCAACCTTTGGAGATTTGACCCCTTCTATAAATAGAGACAAATTGTAGTCAGTTGTTGTGTCAATTTTTTTCATTTGTGTGGAAGTTAAGTGTAACTTAAGAGTCTTTTGAGTGAGTAGATTAAGTGTTTAGCATTTTGGTGTGCTGTACTGGAAGGAAAGGTCAAAGGAACTTCAAGAATCTGCTTGGGGAGAAGAATTGAGATAAGTATATTTGTTATTTGTTTGTTAACTTTAATGAAATCCATGCTTTGTGTTATTTTTCCCATGCATTCTGAGTAGTTTCCTTAGTCTTTCTCCTTGTTATTGAGATTTCGTGAAATGATGAATTAAAGTAATTGTGCCTAAAAATATAAAAATTAAAATTATGCTAATCTTTAACTTAAATCTTAATTTACTCTCAATCTGGCCAATTGATTTGTTAACATTTGTTGAAATATCAACTATAGTAAAGATTACATCCAAAATTTAGGGAAGTCAAAAGCCTTGGAAGGAGGGTGCAAATAAATAGGGAAATATTAACTATTGGGCGTAGAATTGGACATTTTAGTGTGACAGACTAAAATCTTCAATTCGGTCTTATTGTTTGAGAACGATGTTAGCCCTCAGGCGAGGGGAACGTGGGAGCTCTGAAGTGGCAGTCGGTATCCTCCCAGCCTAGCAGCAGATTCAGTAATCAAACATAAGTCTAGTCAATGTTCTTTTCACCTGGACCAAAGGGTAAAGAATAAGAATGCTCCTATTTGGCACAATACAATTAAAAACTTATTTAATTCTTCATTCACTTAATTCTCTAAAACAAGGAGAAAGATACTTTTCTGAAATCTTATATTCAAATCTTAAGCATTAGTTTATTTTAGTTTAAGTCTTCTTAATTTCCGTATACTAGATTAGTAAGTAAGTTTACTTTAATTTGTCTTTAAAATTTTCTAACTTCCCTGTGGGATCGATATCTAGGACTCCATTAGAGCCCTATATTACTTGATAACGATACGTATACTTGCGTAGTATCCACAATATAAATCATAAAATCCATATCATAATCATCAGTATATATTCAGTGCGGGATTAAGTTTTTGGTGTCGTTGCTAACTTTTAATATCATAGGTGTAAGTATAAATATAGAAAAATGGATCAAGTTTTTGGCGCCGTTGCCGGGGAAGTGAAGTAAAGTGATTATTAAGATAATTAATAGAATTATTAAAATATTACTAGAGTAACGGGCTATTTTAAATATTACTTAAAAATTGTATGCGTAAATTTGGAAACGAAAATTTAATACCTTACGATTCAGAATTAGAACGCACAACTAAAAGAATTAGAAAACAAAAGAGAGAAATTATAAATTTAACACAAATGACAAATAATCCAAAAATTGAAAATATAAACCAACAAAGAGCATTAAGAGACTATGTAAACCCTACATTAGATGAAATTCACCTAACTATTCAAAACCCTGATGTAGCTACTAATTCATTTGAACTTAAACCTGCAATTATCCAAATGGTACAGAATAATCAATTTAGTGGTTCACCTAATGAAGATCCTAATTTACATCTTGCTAGTTTTTTGGAACTATGTGCTACTACTAAATATGAAGGAGTATCTAATGATGCTATTAGACTTAGACTTTTTCCTTTTTCTTTAAGGGATAAGGCAAAGATGTGGTTAAATTCATTAGCACCTGGATCTATTAAAACTTGAAGAGAATTATCACAAAAATTTCTATCCAAATATTTTCCTCCTTCGAAAACTGCAAAACTTAGAAATGATATAACATCTTTTAGTCAATTTGATGGAGAATCCATATATGAAGCTTGGGAGAGATTTAAAGAACTTCTTAGGAAATGCCCACATCATGTGTTACCAGATTGGTTAATTATACAAACTTTTTACAATGGATTAGTAGGATCTCTTAGATCAATCATTGATCTGTCTTCTTGGAGGTTCATTAATGTCAAAACCATTTGATGAAGCCTATACGTTAATCGAAGAAATGGCTACTAACAATTTTCAATGGCCTGCTAAAAGAATAAATCCTAAAAAGATAGCTAGTTTTCGCAAAAATGATGCAATATATATGTTAGCTTCTCAAATTGCTGCTATATCAAAGAAATTAGATCATTTTTAGAATGAATTACTCTCCTACTATATTAGAAGAAAACTCATCTGGACAAATTATAGATTCCCAATCTCCTTATGAAACTATAAATGTTATTAATAATAGACCTAATAATCCTTATGCGAATTATTATAATCTTGGTTGGAAGAATCATCCAAATTTTAATTGGAGTAACAATACAGTTAAACAACAATGGATGAACAACTCTATAGGAAATCCACCTAATCAAGGAAATACAAATTATAAACCATCTTATCCACCTAGATTTAATAACACTCAATTTAAAGATAAGAAGTTATCTATAGAAGAATTAATATTAAGTATGGGTCAACACTTGCAAAATCAAGGAAATCAATTACAAAATCAAGGAACAACAATTAAAAATATTGAAACTCAACTCGGACATATTGCTACTGCGCTTAACAATAAAATTCCTGGAACTTTTCCTAGTAATGTGGAAATAAATCCTAAAGACCAAGGAAAAGAACAAATTAAAGCGATCCAATTAAGAAGTGGAAAAGAGTTAGAAACTAAAATTCAGAAAGAAACAGAAAGTAAAAATGAGGAAGTGGAAATTGAGAAAGAAAAGGATCAACAAGATCAAAACTTAGAATATCCATTGATCCTTATGAAAATATCTATAGAAAAACCACCACCACCATTTCCTCAACGACTTAAACAACATAAAAAAGATAAGCAATTTGCTAAATTCTTTGAAATTTTAAAAAATTAACGGTAAATATTCCTTTTGTAGAAGCATTAGAACAAATGCCTAATTATGTAAAATTTATGAAAGATATTTTAAATAAAAAAAAAAATTTACAGATAATGAAACCATTGCACTTAGTGAACGGTGCGGTGTAATTATTCGAAAAAGCTTCTGAAAAATTAAAAGATCCTGGTAGTTTCACTATACCTTGCGCTATTGGAGAAACATTTTATGGAAAAGCTTTATGTGACTTAGGAGCAAGCATAAATCTAATGCCTCTATCAATTTTTAAAAGATTAGAATTAGGAGCCTACTTCAGTAACTCTTCAGTTAGCTGACGTTCTGTGACTTATTCTAAGGGAGTTATTGAAGATGTGTTAGTAAAAGTGGATAAATTTATCTTCCCGGTAGATTTTATTGTTCTAGATATGGAAGAAGAAAAAGAAATTCCAATAATATTAGGAAGACCCTTTTTAGCCACTGGAAAAGCTATGATTGATATTCAGAAAAGAGAATTGAATATGAGAGTAAACGATCAAAAAGTAACTTTTAACATAGCAAAATCCATGAAATATCCTGCTTTAGAAAAAGATGATGAATGTTTTCGAATGGAGATACTTGAACATTTGCAAAATGAACATTTTAAATAATATTATGAAGAAAAGTTAGAAAAAGAAAATATATAATTAATTGAAGAAGCAGATAATGAAAAATTGGATTATATACAGGAAAAATTTGAAATGTTGGATAATACTGAAAACGCTGAAAAAAATATAGTTCTGTCAATAATTAGACCTCCTGAACTCGAATTAATAATTCTACCTAATCATTTAAAATATGCTTACTTATGTAATCATTCAACCCTACCAGTTATTATATCAGCAGAATTGAATGAATCACAAGAACAAAAACTGTTAGACACATTAAAAAAATATAAGAAAACTTTTGGTTGGTCCTTAGCAGATATTAAAGGAATTAGTCCTTCAATCTGTATGCACAGAATTATTTTAGATAAGGAACATAAGCCAAGAGTAGATCCTCAAAGGAGATTAAACCCAATAATGAAAGAAGTAGTCAAGAAAGAAATATTAAAATGGTTAGATAATGGTATTATATATCCTATTTCGGACAGTGCTTGGGTAAGCCTAATTCACTGTGTTCCTAAGAAAGGAGGAGTGACCGTTAAAGCTAATGAAAATAATGATTTAATACCTATAAGTCAAGTTACTGGATGGCGTATATGTCTTGACTATAGAAAATTAAATGTAGCCACCGGGAAAGATCACTTCCCATTACCATTTCTAGACCAAATGTTGGATAGATTAGCCGGACATAAATATCTTTTTTTAGATGGATATACTGGTTATCATCAGATACATATTGCTCCGGAGGATCAAGAGAAAACTACATTTAATAGTCCTTATGGAACATTTGCTTTTCGAAGAATGCCTTTTGGATTATGTAATGCACCTGCAACATTCCAAAGATGTATGATGTCTATATTTAGTAAACTAATTGATGAAGGAATAGAAGTATTTATGGATGATTTCTCTGTATTTGGAACGTCATTTGACACATGCTTGAATCATCTTGAAAAAGTATTAGAAGTATGCGAGAAAACTAATTTAGTTCTAAATTGTGAGAAATGTCAATTTATGGTTGCAGAAGGAATTGTATTAGGGCATAAAATTTTAGAAAATGGCATGGAAGTAGACTCTGCAAAAATTAAAGTTATAGCAAAATTACCACCTCCAACTACAGTAAAAGGGGTAAGAAGTTTTCTTGGACATGCTGGATTCTATAGACGCTACATAAAGATTTTTCAAAAATTACTAAACCTCTATGCCAACTTTTAGAAAAGGATAAGAAATTTGAATTCACAACTGAAGGCTTAAATGCTTTTGAATTATTAAAAGATAAATTAATCACAGCACCTATAATAGTTTCACCTGATTGGGAGAAACCATTTGAACTTATGTGTGATGCTAGTGATTATGCTATAGGAGCAGTACTTGGGCAAAGATATGATAAAATTTTTAAAGTCATATACTATGCTAGTAAAACTCTTAATAATGTTGAATTGAATTATACAGTTACTGAAAAAGAGTTATTAGCAATTGTTTATGCCTTTGATAAATTTAGGCCTTATCTAATTGGAAATAAATGTATTGTGCATACTGATCACTCTGCTATTAAATATCTAATGCAAAAGAAAGATTCCAAACTAAGATTAATTATATGGATATTACAAATGTAAGAATTTGATTTTGAAATCATTAACAAAAAGGGAACTGATAATCAAATAGCAGATCATTTATCAAGACTAGAATATAATGAATTATCTAACATTGATAATGAAATTACTGACAGTTTTCCTGAAGAACAATTATATAATATAAATGAGTGGAAAATACTATGGTATGCTGATATAGTAAATTATATTGTAAGTGATATTTTACCACCTATGTTAACTTTGCAACAACAGAAAAAATTCATTCATGATGCTAAAACATATTTTTGGGATGAACCATATTTATATAAGCAATGTAAGGATCTTTTAATTAGAAGATGCGTGCCTTATGAAGAAACAAAAAAAATCATTCAGAAATGTCATGATTCTGATATTGGAGGACATTTTGGAGCAGATAAAACTACTTATAAAATTTTACAATCGGGATATTATTGGCCTACTTGTTTTAGAGATGTTTATAGATATATCAAAACTTGCGATAGATGCCAACGAGTAGGAAATATATCTAGAAGAAATGAAATACCTCTAAATTTTATATTAGAAGTTGAAATTTTTTATGTTTGGGGATTAGATTTTATGGGACCATTTGTTCCTTCATTTGGAAACTCATATATTAGTTGTTGTTGATTATGTTTCTAAATGGATTGAAGCACAAGCTTTACCTCAATGTGACGCTAAGAGTGTTTCAAAGTTTCTAATGAAAAATATTTTTACTAGATTTGGAATTCCGAGAGTGATTATCACTGACGGAGGTTCTCATTTTAGAAATAAATATATTCACAAACTATTAGAAAAATTTAACATTATTCATAAGATATCAACTGCTTATCATCCACAAACCAGTGGATTAGCTGAAGTTTCTAATCGAGAGATTAAACGTATTTTAGAAAAGACTGTAAACCTTAATAGATTGGATTGGTCTATAAGACTAGACACTGCATTATGGGCATACATGACTGACTATAAAACTCCAATTGAATTGACTCTTTACAAGCTTATTTATGGAAAGACTTGCCACTTACCAGTTGAATTAGAAGATAAACCTTATTGGGCAATTAAAGAATTTAATTACAATTTGAAAGAAGCTGGTGAGAAAAGATTATTGCAATTGAATGAATTAGATGAATTAAGAAATAAATCTTATCATAATGATAGAATTTATAAAGAAAAAGTGAAATTATGGCATGATCGAAAGATTAACCTGAAGAATTTTGAGCCATGATAAGAAGTTTTGCTTTATAATACAAGATTAAAATTATTTCCTGGGAAATTGAAATCTCGATGGTTAGGGCCTTTCACTATAACTCAAATATTTTCATATGGAACTATAGAAATTGAAGATCCAAAAAATGGGCATAGATTTAAAGTAAACGGACACAGATTAAAACCTTATTTTGAATGAATAAGACCAAATTTTAAAGAGGTTTTAATGCTCAGTCAACCTGATTACTAATTAAATTAGGTCGGCTGACGACGTTAAACCAAGCGCTTTATGGGAGGCAACCCATAATAGTTATTAATTATGATCTATTTATTATAGTTATTGAAAAATTAAAATATAGAATGAATTCTACTCATTTTACTTTTTAGAATCATCACAAATTTGAATCTATACGAAGAAATCAGAAAATATTCGGACCAGAGCGAAAAATTTGGCAATTTACCTAATATTACCGACGGCGAGATCGATCCCGCCGACAGTGAGATCGGCACGCCCAATTTCAGTTTAAATTAATTAACTATCCCGCCGACGGCGAGATCGTTACCGCCGATAGCGAGATAGTTCAAAAGTGGTTTTTGTGAGTTATTTTGCGGTTTTGGACGGTTCTAAGGGCATTTCTCTATACAAATCATTTAAAACTTCATTTTTATACTATCTTCTTCCTTAGAAACGACTAGAGTTCCTCCAAAAAAACTTATTATGGCCTCCAATCTACTTGAAACCACGAAATCCGGAGTTTTTAACCGACTAAAGTTCGTCAGTTCTGAGGCTCAGCGACTATTCAACAAGGTTTTGATGAAGAAACCACTGATTAAGGAAAGTGGATTCGTAAACAGAGGAGCGGAGAATTCAACAGCAACAATTGAAGAAATGATTGTTCAGCGACGTTGGGAGGTATTCTGCTATACCACATCTTCTGTAGTCATTCCAGTAGTAAAAGAATTCTACTCTAATCTGCATACGATCCATAATGGAAGTGTTTACGTAAGAGGCAGATGGGTAACTTTCACTCCTTCTCTGATAAATGAATTATACTCGATTGAGAATACCCCTGTTTTCCACTATTCAAATTTTGTTCCTACAAGATACAACATGAATGAGATCTACAGATATCTGACCGACTAACCTGATGATTGGGAATTACGAGAAGACGGGTACGTTAGTTTTTCTGCGTCACTTCTTAACCCCATCTCAAAGCTTTGGCATTTCTTTATTTCATCAAAGTTACTACCTACTATGAGGGTAAACAAAGTTTCGAAGGAATGCGCGATCATAAATTACTGTATTCAATCTGAATTGCCTATTGATGTTGGATCTATCATTGTGAAGTCTGCATTAGGATTAATTGTGCATGGGTCAATTCATGGGCTTGGACACCCATCAACTATATTGGCTTTATGTTGTCAGTACCAAGTTTCCTACGAAGCTTGGGAAAAAGTGTTATTGCCTTGGAAACCATTAGATCTGACAGATATGTTTCCTACATTGGATAACAATGATGAAACAGTAATTATTTTTGATTAAGCATCACAAAACAATCCTTTAGTTAAGCCCCTAACTTATAGAACAAACCTCATTTTACGGAAACTTAAAGGATTGGAGAAGGAACTACAGACTGTGATGAATTCTATTGATAATATCTCTGATTTATTCGATCACATCGATTGGAGAATGAAGGAGCACTTTGACCATACAAGACACCTGGAGGCAAGTTTTATACGAATATTGAGACAGAAAGGGTGGATTGAAGAAGATTCTACTGCAGAATTCCCTTTCAGGCCTTTCTATAATTTATTTGTGCACCTGCGTTCTATTGGAAACGTCAGAGAAGAGAACAATTCAGATTCCGATGAGTAGTAGAGACTTATATTCATATTATATGTATGTGTGTTGATGTGAATTTAGTTTTTGATTTAGTTTGAACTTTACGTAGATAATCTCAGTTTAGATGAGATTGTATGTTGTTTGTTTAGTCTCAGCATTTAGAGTATCGTGGTGTGGATTGCAATGTCGAGTTAGATGTGTTTGCGTTAATTTACTTAGTCAATTGTTAGTTATGTAGTGTTTGAAGTTTGTAAGTTCATGGATTTCATTTATAAAGTTATAATGTTTATGTTGTGTGAATTTATGTGTTAGTATCTAATCTTAATAAAAATAATAATAAATATATCAAATTTAGTGATCGGAACAATGAACAAGGCTTAATCTAAGTAGAATATAATTGAAAAATTTTTAAAATATTAAATTTTCCGAAACCTCGCCGACAGTGAGAGAAATCCTGCCGATGGTGAGATTTTCCCGAAACTTTGGCCTTGGTGAATTAATTAGCTCGCCGACGGTGAGAAATTTCTCGCCGATAGCGAGATCGCGAAATATCCTTTATTTTTCCGGTCAACCGACACTATTCATCGTCTCCCTCCTCAAAAACTTAAAAAAACCGACCTAGGGCTTGTGGAATCTTGGATTTGAACCGATTTCAACACATTTTTGGCCGGATTTTATCTTCCCTTGGTAAGAGGTTCACTCCTATGTAAAAATTTTTGATTTTCACCATGAATTTCTTCTACATTGAGAAATTTTGGAAAAATTCGAAATGAGAAGAAAAGAATTAGAAGAAATTCATGAAACTTAATTTAGATTGATTTTAGTAACTATTGGAAGCCATCTTAGTAATATTTAGAAGTTTAGTTAAGATTTTTGTGAATTTCACAGATCGAAAAATGGCTCCACGACAAAAGAGAAGAGTGGATTACGACGAAACTCGTTTTGTGAATGCAAGAGCACAATCAAGATATTTTCACAATATTCAAGCGAGAACATGCATTCGAGATCGAGTTTTCAAAAGTCCTGGAGGTGAAGTAGAGTGAATAATTAAAGAAAGAGGATGGGAAAATTTCTATTTCATAACCAACAGAGCCGCTGTGGAAGTGGTAAAAGAATTCTATGCGAACCTGACATAGGCTGAAGATGCACCGGTTAAGGTTAGAGGATTTTTTGTAGAATTCAACGCTGCAAGAATAAATGCTTATTACGAAGTACGAGACACCTACACCAGTGAGTATGATACATTTGGAACTATGGAAGGACCACTGGAAGAGGTGATCGACTTTCTCACTGACGGGAAAGGAGTTTGGAAAATGAAGCAGCGAGAACGGGTAAACTTCCCTCTTTCTATGTTGAATGCATCATCTAAAGCCTGACACTATTTTATTTGTTCTACCTTGTTACCTACTTACCACCATAGTGAGGTAACAAGAGACAGAGCAATTCTGAATTTCTGTATTCATAACCAAAAAAATATTAATGTGGGAAGTATAATTTATAAGAATATATTAGCCATCTTAAGAAGTGAAAGTGGAGGAGGACTAGGACATCCTGGTCTTATCTATGCACTCTGCCAATTATCTGGGGTAGAGGCAAGAGATGATGAGGAATGGGTGGAGCCTATGAAACCCATTACTCTGGCTAATATTAAGAAATATGAATCCCACGAAGGATGGAGATCTGGGATAAGGAGTTATGTACCTTCTTCGAGTAGAGATATTCCCTCTACCAGTTATGACCCTCCTCCCTATAGTACTCCTACCCTTCAAGATTTGATGAATGAGATGACTCTACAGAGGAAAAGTTTTGAAAAAATAGAAGAAAAACTGGAACATATTGATCAGAGAATTGGAGGCTTAGAAAGAAGACATGATTATGACAACGAGTATCTCCAAAGACATTTAGAGTATGAAATAGCCTATTATGATGTTGAAAATCATTACAGGAGAGGAGAGCTTGATGTTGTATTTCCTGAGTGCCCCCGATATACTCATTACCAGCCTAATCCACCCACTGATCAAGTAAATGACGATATAGTTTGGGACTTTGATGCAGAAGATTAGATGTTATGTTTATTTGTTTAGTTATAGATTCTGATGTTCTTATTGTTTGTTTGTTGTTTTATATTTTAGTATTTATGTTTTAGTTTATGAACTTGATTATGATGTAGTGTAGATTGTTTTAAAGTTATAGAGTTTTTAAATTTCTAATGTTTTCAGACTGCTATTGTAACTTTGGATTGAATTAGTAAATGTATGTGGATGTAGTATAATGTGTTAGTATAAAATGTGGTAGTATTGTGTTAAAATTCTTTACCCAACACTTTATTTAATATTCTGTGTGTAGAAAAATACTAACATTACAGGTTAATTAAGTAATCGAAAAAGCCTGCAGAACTTTAAAAAGAAGAAATACCTAAAGCTTAAAGGTATGATTTAAATATTACAGTTTATTTCCTTTTCACCCTTTATAGATAGATAGAAAAATTTATGTTTGGGGGAGGGAAAAATACAAATTTAATTATTAAATTGTTCTCAATTTACATTTTCAAAATTATTATAAAATCATTTTATGAAGTAATTTTAATTCAGTAAACTAGAATTAATTTATTTAATTATTATAGAAAGTTAAAAGAAATACTTTTAATGATTAACTAATTTTTTTAGATTAAGGATATTTAGTATAAGAGAATAAGAATATAGTTAACTATTTATGGTAAGGAAAACTATATTTTTCAAATATAAAATTCTTAGGTATTTAGTTGAGAAAGAAAAGATTGAAACTCAATGAAGTAAAAACTTTAAAATATATATAAGAGAAGTAAATGTTTCAAGTTTCAAATTTAGGAAGAGGAAAATGAAGTTCAAAATTATTAACAGGCAAACCAAATATAGTGATCCTCACTTAAAAAAAAGTGAAGAAAAAGGGATTGAAAATCAATCCAGAAAGAAAAGAAAAAAAAATGAAAAGAGAAAGAAGAGAAAAAATATATATATAAGTGAGGAGAAACTTGAGGAGATGCCTTATCAAAAATTGGCTTCATTTGAATCAACCTAAAGGGCTAAACTTCAATTACATTTCTGAACTTATATATATGGATTAGTATTTTACTAAGTTGTGTTTTCATGAAATTCCAATCATCTGAATATCTTAAGCAATTTAGTATTGGAAAGTATAGTTATTCTTGAATTTAATAGAAGACTAGAAATCTAAAACTTGAGAACTAAATAGCCTTATATCTATAGAATTAGTTTAATTATTTTAAAATATTTCTAGAAGACTTTACTATAATACTTATTTTAAATCTAATTCAAAGTATTTCTGAATTAAAACTTTACTACAAAATAATCATTTACTTTTATGTAGTATCTAAATTACTTGAGGATAAGTAATAGTTAAGTTTGGGAGAATTTGATCACTAGAAAATATATTAAGATTTTCATACCAATTTTATATGAAAGTGCACTTTAAAGAAAGGTATTTTCTTTATTTTATTGTAGGAATGAAGATTTATAATTACTGAAAGCAAAAAGCACAAAAGAGGCGGATTTGGAGCAAAAAACACTCAATTTGATGAAAATTAAACTGTCCCACCGACGACAAGATTTAGGCCGCCGACAGCGAGTTTTTCCTGAAGGATTTTTAATATATTATACAAAGCTCGCTGACGGCGAGATCGAGCCTACCGACAGCTAGATCGACGCGGTTAGCCTATCTTCTAGAAGCCCGTCGATGGCGAGATCAAGCCGCCGACGGCGAGACAGTTGAAAAGAGCCAAAATACATTGAACCTGGATGCTTTTTGAAGTGGTGCTTAAGCAACCTTTGGAGATTTGACCCCTTCTATAAATAGAGACGAATTATAGTCAGTTGTGGTGTCAGTTTTTGTCATTTGTGTGGAAGTTAAGTGTAACTTAAGAGTCTTTTGAGTGAGTAGATTAAGTGTTTAGCGTTTTGGTGTCTTGTATCTTGGAAGGAAGAGTCGAAAGGAACTTCAAGAATGCTTGCGGGAGAAGAATTGAGATAAGTATATTTGTTATTTGTTTTTAACTTTAATGAAATCCATGCTTTGTGTTATTTTTCTCATGCATTCTGAGTAGTTTCCTTAGTCTTTCTCATTTTTATTGAGATTTCGTGAAATGATGAATTAAAGTAATTCTGCCTAAAAATATAAAAATAGAAATTGTGCTAATCTTTAACTTAAATCTTAATTTACTTTCAATTTGGCCAATTGATTTGTTAACTTTTATTAAAATATCAACTATAGTAAAGATTACATCCAAAATTTAGGGAAGTCAAAAGCCTTGGAAGGAGGGTGCAAATAAATAAGGAAATATTAACTATTGGACGTAGAATTGGACATTTTAGTGTGACAGACTAAAATATTCAATTCAGTCTTATTGTTTGAGAGCTGAAGTGTAGATGCTAGCCCTCAGGCGAGGGGAACGTGGGAGCTCTGAAGTGATAGTCGGTATCCTCCCAGCCTAGCCGCAGATTCAGTAATCAAACATAAGACTAGTCAAAGTTCTTTTCACCTGGACCAAAGGGTAAAGAATAGGAATGCTCCTATTTGGCACAATACAATTAAAAAATTATTTAATTCTTCATTCACTTAATTCCCTAAAACAAGGAGAAAGATAATTTTCTGAAATCTTATATTCAAATCATAAGCATTAGTTTATTTTAGTTTAAGTCTTCTTAATTTCCCTATACTAGATTAGTAAGTAAGTTTACTTTAATTTGTCTTTAAAATTTTCTAACTTCCCTGTGGGATCGATATCTAGGACTCCATTAGAGCCTTATATTACTTGATAACGATACGTATACTTGCGTAGTATCCACAATATAAATCATAAAATTCATAACATAATCATAGTATATATTCAGTGCGGGATCAAGTTTTTGGTGCCGTTGCTAACTTTTAATATCATAGTTGTAAGTATAAATATCGAAAAGTGGATCAATGACTCATTATATATCATAGATTCATCATCTTTTCCTTCAGAAATGACCTTACATTTTTCTTGATAATGCTTTTCAATTGTATAATCAAAAATATCCATCCGATTGCATTTTTCTTTATCAGGATACCTCATTGATTTCAGAACATTAAATGTTATCTCTTGATCATTAACTCTCATTGTTAATTCTCCTTTTTTCATGTCAATCATAGCACGTCTAGTAGCTAGAAAAGGTCTCCCTAAAATAATATGTATTTCTTTATCTTCTTCCATATCTAGTATAATGAAATCCATAGGAAACATAAATTTATCTACCTTAACAAGAACATCCTTTATAACTTCTTTAGGATAAGTGATAGATCGATCAGCTAACTGAAGCGTTACTTTGGCGAGAGAAATCTCTCCTAAATCTAACCTTCGAAAGATTGAAAATGGCATGAGATTAATACTTGCTCCTAAATCACATAAGGCTTTTCTACAAATTTTTTCTCTAATAACACATGGTATAGTGAAACTTCCAAGATCTTTAATTTTCTGAGGTAATTTCTTCTGAATTATTGCACTACATTCTTCACTTAATCCAACAGTTTCATAAGCTTCAAATTTCCTTTTCTTTCTTAAAATATCCTTCATAAATTTTGCGTAGCTTGGAATTTGCTCTAAAGAACTTAGAAAATTGATGGTCAAGCTTCTGCTATTTTAGTCTTTGAGAAAAAGGTGGTTGTGGTCTTTCAACTTCCACTTCAATAGGAATTACAGTCTGATCTTTACTTGGAGAAAGAGTGTCTTTAGGTTTTTCAATCTCTTCTACCTCTCTCTCTTTTTCAATTTCATTTTGAATTTTCTCTTTTAATTCTTTTCCACTTCTAGGTTGTACAGCTTTTGTTTATTCATGTTCTTTCCCAGTTTCTTTAAAATTAATTTCGACAATTCTAGGTATTGTTCCTTGAGGTCTGTAATTAATAAAATTAGCAATTTGACCCATCTGATTCTCAATATTATGAATAGCACTGTTTTGACTTTGTAGCTGATTACCTAGTTGCAAGATCAATTCTTCTATAGATAATTTTTTCTGCTGATTGTTAAAACCAGGAGGGTAAGTTGGTCTAAAGTTTGAATTTCCTTGATTATTACAATTTCCAGTTGGATTAACTTGATTATTACTCCATTGTTGATTTCCATTATTCTAATTAAAATTAGGTTGAATTTTCCAACCCGGATTATAATAATTAGAATAAAGGTTATTAGTTTTACTAGCAATAGCTTGCAAAGTTTCTATTGTTTGTGAATCATCAGTATTTGCAGAATTATCATTACTTACATGCGATATGTTAATAGCAAAATTATCCAATTTCTTAGATATCGCAGCCACTTGTGAAGCTAATATAGAGAAGGCTTCATTATCTTGAATACTTGGCATTCTTTTAGGATTAACTCTTTCAGAAGACCATTGAAAATTATTATTAGTCATTTTTTCAATTAAAGTATAAGCTTCTTCAAATGTTTTAGCCATTAAAGAACCACCGCAGCAGCATCTATAATAGATCTAAGTGATCCAATAAGTCCATTATAAAATGTTTGAATAATTAACCAATCTGGTAAAGCATGAAGAGGGCATTTTCTTAATAGTTCTTTAAATCTTTCCCATGCTTCATAAATTTTTTCTCCATCAAATTGCATAAATGAAGTAATATCATTTCTCAATTTAGCTGTTTTAGAAGGAGGAAAATATTTAGCAAGGAATTTTTGTGCCATATCTGCCCAAGTTTTAATAGAACAAGTTGCTAATGAATTAAGCCACATCTTTGCTTTATCTTTTAAAGAAAAAGGAAAGAGTCTAAGCCTAAAAGCATCATCAGAAACATTATTATATTTAAAGGTAGCACAAATTTCTAAGAAACTAGCAAGGTGTAAATTTAGATCATCGTTTGGTGTTCCTCCAAATTGATTATTTTGAACCATTTGAATAAAAGAAGGTTTAAGATCAAGAGAATTAACATCTACAGCTAGCATTTGAATACTAATACGAAGTTCATCAGCTGTAGGGTTGGCATAATCCCTTAATGGTTTATAACCATTTTGTTCATTGATTTCTATTGGATTTTGATTATTGTTATGTAAGTTAGCCATTTCCTGATATTTTTGAATTTGTTTTCCTTTTCTAATTCTTAACTGTTCTGTCTAATTCATAATCAAAAGGTAATAATTCTTCAGATCCAGAACTACGCATAAAAATAAATTGAAATATTTTTGATATTTTTGTTTATATATATATATATATTTATGAAATCATATATATATATATATATATATATATATATATATATATATATATATACGTGTGTGTATATATATATACATGTATATATATATATATATATATATATATATATATATATATTTTTTTTTTTTTTTTTTTTGAAAAAAGAAGCTACTCGAGGCTTCCTGCATGTTGAAACAAATAAACTGATTACAGGGAAGCCTTTGGGTAGATAGTCCCCCAAAAAGCCAAAAGAAAACATAACAGGAGGCTTATAAGATGACAGTACAAAGGGTAAGCAAGTCACAGAAGGGAAGTGCCACCATACAGTACAAGAAATCTGCTCATATGAGAAAAGATGTGGCAGCAGCAGCAGCAGGATAGGTACTGACTTCAGGGGAAGAGTTGTGCTCAATTCTGAAATGAGGGGAGCATAGGTTGTCCCCATTGATAAAATAATTGAGATCCCAGGAGGGGGTATTAGAGACCAGAACATTAGGTGAATCTGCACCTTTTCTGGCCAACCAGTGAGCTGGTTTGTTAGATATATATATATATATATATATATATATATATATATATATATATATATATATATATTAATATTATTATTTATTTTATTTTTTTAAAAAATAGAAGTGTAAAAATTATATTTAATTTGAGAAATGTAAATATTTGTCTTTTTAACTTTCTTCATTATCTTCCCGGCAACGACGCCAAAAACTTAATTGCGACTACGTCAACTCGGCTTTTACTTATGTAAGAATTTTATGTTTTTATATTTAAATTATTATATTAATTATTGTAAATGTCACAATTTCAAACGTAAGTATACGTATCATTTCAAGTAATACAGGGCTCTATTAGAGTCTCGGTTATCGATCCCACAGGGAAGATTATGAGAAAATAATTATTATTTTTATTTCTTTTCAAAGTTTAGATTTTAAATTTAATAAAATTTTTACTAAATGTAAGTAAGCAGTAATTAAACAATGATTAATGCAGTTATAAATAAAACAACTTTCTCCTTTTCAACTAATCCAAGATTTTTTAGAATAATTATCATTTGTGGAGAATATAGATTATGGTATTATGCCAAATAGAAGCATTTCTATTATTTACCTGTGCTCAATAGTATAAAGAACATTGGCTAATCTATAGATCGGTTCAGGATGTTTTATTCGTAAAATGGGTTAATCTAGGCTCACACTACTAGATGTCCAATGGTGGCTATGGTCGGCCCTACCAGTGATCCATTCCCTTTCTATAGATCAAATTATTAGAATTTAGCTATCACTCTAACAACTAATTAATTCTACACTCAATAAATAATATCTTCTAATTTATTTGTACTTCACCTTGAATAGCCCGAATAAAGCCTTCGACTTCCCAAAGATTCATGTGATACCTACTAGTTAAGAATTCATCTCTGGATAGGTCTCAGAATTATTCAACAAGTTTTAAAAATTTAAATGGCCAGTTTAAAAAGTAAATTAAGATCAGGTATTAATATCATCACAATTTTTATAAATATTTGAAGTTAAATTTTCCAACAAAATTCAATTATCTTATTATATTTTCATAGTTGAAAGGAGAAAGAAAACTAACTACTCAGAAACACATTGAATGCACACAACAAAACATATTTATAAAACGTTGAACCAAGTTATAAATACTTATCTGGAATGTTCCTTCAAGTGATCCGCTGACTCTTACTGACTCCAATGCAAGGTACAAAACTTCAACAACAACAATACTTGAAAACTCACACTTACTACTTAAAGAATTGAGTAGTAATAACTCTAAATAGACTCAGTAAATGCAAAAGAAAGTGTTTCCCTAAAATGATTGGATGCTAGAGGGGGTATATGGCTATAGAGTGCTAAAAAGGAACTAATAGGGGCCCTTCTCTCTTTAGAATTGACTCCTATTTATAAAGCATTGAATTTGACCAGGGGTTGCTTAAGGCACCTCTTTAAAATTCGTCCAAATTCAATGTATCTTCTAGAAGGTAACTGTCATGCCTAGGCGCCGGGATCTGGCACCTAGGCGCTGGAGTCCGTGACCAGGTCTTCGCACCTCTTCACTTTGGATCGCACCTCTTCACGATTAAAACCGTTTTCCTTTATCCAAATGCATTGTATTACATGTTCTATGTATTAGGACTAACTTGCATTCTTCTAGAAGGTCTGAGAACCGCTTAACACCGTTAAAATAACTGTCCAAAGTTGTCAAAAGTCTTATCTGCGTCTGTATCGAGATTGTGCTTAGGCACCAGATTCTGGAGCCCAGGCGCCAGCCTAAAATTTCGGCAACTTTGCTTTTAAGCTCAATTTTTTCTCATTTTTGCTCCTTTTTCCTTCTTGAACTCTTTTTTTATCACCTATATCCAAAAACATAAAAATACCTTTCATTAAAGCATAATATCCTTACGAATTGAATCATAAATAAGGTATAAAAATAGATATATTTAAAGTGGACCAATACCTGATCTTAATTTACTTTTTAAACTAGCCATTTAAATTGTTAAAACTTGTTGAAAAATTCTGAGACCTATCCAGAGATGAATTCTTAACTAGTAGATATCACATGAATCCTTGGTAGTCGAAGGCTTTATGCAGGTTATTTAAGGTGAAGTGCAAATAAATAGGAAGATATTATTTATTGGGCGTAGAATTAATTAGTTTTTAGAGCGACAGACTAAATTCTAATAATTTGATCTATAGAAAGGGAACGGGTCACTTGTAGGGCCGACCATAGCCGCCCTTAGACATCTAGTAGTGTGAGCCTAGATTAACCCATTCTACTAATAAAACATCCTGAACCGATCTATAGATTAGCCAATGTTCTTTATACTATCAAGCGGAGGTAAAGAATAGGATAGCTTGTATTTGGCACAATACCATAATATAAATTCTCCACAAATGGTAATTACTCTAAAAAATCATGGATTAGTTGAAAAGGAGAAAGTTGTTTTATTAATACATGCATTAATCTTTATTTAATTACTGCTTACTAACATTTAGTAAAAATTTTATTAAATTTAAAATCTGAATTTTGAAAAGAAATAAAAATAATAATTAATTTTAATTTGAAAAAATATAAAATATTTCTTAATTTTCTCATAATCTTCCCTGTGGGATCGATAACCAAAACTCCAATAGAGCCTGTATTACTTGAAACGATACGTATACTTGCGTTTAAAATTGTGAATTTTATAATAATTAATATAAATATTTAAATATAAATTCATAAAATTCTTACATAAGTGAAAGCCAGGTTGACGTAGTCGCAGTCACTTACCAGTCTTTGTAGCTTCGGATTTAAATGAACATCAAGAACAAAAATTACTGAATACCTTGAAAAGATACAAAAATGATTTTGGTTGGTCCTTAGCTGATATTAAAGGAATTAGTCCTTCGATTTATATGCACAAAATTTTGTTGAATGAACAACACAAACCTAGAGTTGATTCGCAAAGGAGACTGAACCCAATGATGAAAGAAGTGGTTAAAAAAGAGATTTTAAAGTGGTTAGATGTTGGAATTATATATCCTATTTCTGATAGTGTTTGGGTAAGCCCAATTCATTATGTTTCTAAAAAAGGATTAGTGATTATTGATGTAAATGAACAAAATGAGATCATATCGATAAGACAAGTCAATGGTTGGCGAATCTGTATTGATCATAGAAAATTAAATGCCGCCACAAAAAAAGATCACTTCCCTTTACCATTTTTAGACCAAATGTTAGACAGACTTGCTAAACACAAGTATTTTTGCTTTTTGGATGGATATATAGGTTATCACTAAATACCTATTGCTCCTGAAGATCAAGAGAAGACTGCATTTACTAGCCCTTACGGAACTTTTACTTTTAAAAGAATACTCTTTGGATTATGTAATGCACCTGCAACATTTCAAAGATGTATGATGTTCATATATAGAAAATTAATAGATGATGGAATAGAAGTGTTTATGGATGATTTCTCAGTATTTGGAGATTCATTTGATGCATGCTTATGCAACTTAGAAATAATTTTATAGGTATGTGAAAGAATAAATTTAGTCCTAAACTGGGAAAATTGTCAATTTATGGGATTAGGAGGAATTGTGCTTGGGCATAAAATATCTGAATATGGCATGGAAGTAGATCCTGAGAAGATTCAAATTATTGAAAAATTATCACCTCCAACAACTATGAGAGGGGTAAGAAGCTTTTTGGGACACGTTGGATTCTACAGGCAATATATGAAAGACTTTTAAAAAATAAATAAGCCTCTATGCTAACTTTTGGAAAAAGATAAGAAGTTTAAATTTAATGATGAATGCTTAGAAGCTTTTGATTTAAGGAAAAATTAATTGCTGCTTCTATAATAGTTTCACCTGACAGGGAGAGAAAATTTGAAGTAATGTGCGATGCGAGCGATTATGCTATTGGAGTGGTTTTAGGTCAAAGGCATGAGAAAATGTTTAAAGTTATATACTACACTAGTAAAACTCTTAGTGATGCTAAAATTAATTGTACTACCACAGAAAGAGAGTTATTAGCTATCGTTTATGACTTTGAAAAATTTCGATCTTACTTAATTGAGCTAAATGTAAGGTGCATACTGATCATTCTGCTATTAAATATTTAATGCAAAAGAAGGATGTTAAACCAACATTAATTTGATGGATACTTTCAATGAAATAATTCTAGTTTGAGATCGTTAATAGAAAAGTGGTCAATAATCAAATAACTGATCATTTATCTAGACTTGAACAACCTAGATTGACTAAATTTGAAAAGGAAATAATTGAAACTTTCCCTTATGAGCAGCTATATAATATTGTAGAAGAAAATATATCGTGGTATGCTGATATTGTGAACTACATCGTTAGTAACATTTTACCACCAGAATTAACAATGCAACAGTGGAAGAAATTTAAACATGATGATAAATTTTATTTTTGGGATGATCCTTATCTGTATAAGCAATATAAAGATCTTATTATGAGGAGATGTTTTCCTTATGAAGAAACTGAATGAATTATCTGAGAATGAACTGATTCTTAATTTAGAGGACATTTCAGAATTGATAGAATATCACATAAGATTTTACAATCTCGATTTTATTAGCCTACTATTTTTTAGAGATATTTTTAGATTTACCAAAACCTATGATGGATGTCAGAGAATAGGCAATATATATAGAAGAAATGAAATGACTCTTAATTTACTTTGGAAGTTGAAATTTTTTATGCTTGAGGATTATATTTTATGGGACCATTTATACCTTCATTTGGAAATTTATATATATTAATTGATGTTGATTATGTATCAAGATGGATTGAGGTAATAGCTTTACCTAAGGGTGATGTTAGAAGTGTTTCAAGATTTTGAATGAAAAATATTTTCACAAGATATGGAATGCTTAGAGTAATCATCACTGATGGAGGAACCCATTTTAAGAATATCATGATTTAGAAATTGGTGGAAAAATATAATATTATGCATAGAATCTCTACAGCTTATCATACCCAAACTAATGGCATAGCTGAAGATCTAATCATGAAATTCAATGAATTTTGGAAAAGGTCAAAAATCCTGAGAAATTAAATTGGTCTGCTAGATTAGACACCGATTTTGGGCATACAAAACTGCTTATAGAACTCATATATGAATGCCCCCTTATAGATTAATCTTTGGAAAGACTTGTCACTTGCTAGTTGAATTAGAGTATAAAGCATATTGGGCGATAAATAAATTGAACTTCAATTTGAAAGATGCCGGTGAGAAAAGATTGTTGCAATTGAGTGAGTTGGAAGAAATCAGAAATGAATCATATGATAAAGATAAAATATAAAAGGAGAGAAGAAAAATATGGCATGATTGGAAAATTGTTAAAAATTAATTTGAACTAGGACAAAAAGTTTTATTATACAATACAAGATTGAATTTATTTTCTGGGAAACTGAAATCTTCACTGTCGTAAAAATCTATCAATTTGGAGCTGTGATTATCGAAGACCATAATTCTAGAAGAATATTTGAAGGTAATGGACAAAGATTAAAACCATATTTTGAAGGAAATAGACCTAATTATAAAGAGGTCTTAATGTTGGATCAACCTGAATAACATGAGGTTTTGTCGGGCTGACGACGTTAAACCAAGCGCTTTCTGGGAGGCAGCCCATAATTTTTGAGTGTTTGCTTGTTTGATGTGTTATTCTTATTTGTTTATTACTTAATTAAGTTATACACTTCCTTAAATATCATAAACAACATTAAAGAAATGAATCAAATCAAAGTTTGGAAAGAATTCAGACAAAATAATGTTTGGCAAAAATTGAACTGGCCCTGAACAGCACTGCCATTAGCGCCGGGCCACTCTGCTGTTCAGAAAATAGTTTTCGCTCTTAAAAATGTATTTTGGCTGTTCTAGGCAGTAATTTTCCATTTAAACTCCCAAAAAATGCCTTTAGAAACCAAAACCACCAGATAAATGAAAAAGAAGATCCCAAATCTCATCCAAATGGATTTCGACTCGATCGAAACTTCAAGAATTTAAGTTTTCAACCATAGAAAGTTCGTCAGTTTCAAAGCACAATGTCTATTCAACAAGAATATCTCAAAGAAGAGGCTGATTATGGAGTGAGGCTTCGTGAATCGAGGTATGAATTCTCTTACTACTCGAATTAAAGAAATCATTGTTCAGAGATGTT